>CM024248.1:11682420-12413522 GCA_013421045.1 Propylea japonica | reverse complement strand
GTATTAACTTATGGATTTTCAATTACTGGACGAAGACCGTTCAGCAGCGACAGTTGAAATAAAAATAATAACCATCCAATCCCGTCGGGATCACCATTATCGAATGAAAATTGGTTGTAACAATCCGACAATATAGTCGAGTAGTCACGGCAAATCTCTACATAGTTTCAATTTCCATAAAATCCGAACAGCCACCCTTCTCGCTCTGGATATCGTTTCCGGAAATAGATATAGCTATTCTGATAATTGGACCGTAGCTATCTATAGTTTTTTTTACTGCGACCGTTTCTATTCACCATAACGAAGATTATGCCCTGTAAAATGTAGGAGCCGCCGATTGTCCGATATTAATAACTTCGGTTGCTGTAGAGCAATAAAAAGATGTCTCAGTTATCAGTGAAGCTATTACTCCAAGAAAAATGATAGGGTCGATGTTGAAAGATGGTTGTTATTCCTCAATGGGCCATCTCCAGGCAGCTGTCCAGCAATGAGGGTTGAATAATCGAATGTAGGGTTTTTCAATAAGAGGTGTTATTTTGAATAGCCCTCTATTTCGGTAGATGTCACGTTGGAAGCTGTCATTTTTTGACTTTGACAAGAAGGAACTACGCAATTAATAAAAATGGAACGATTCACACTTCAAGAACGCATTGAAATCATTTAAATGGTGAAAATTTGTCAGAGATGGTTCGTAAAACTCCAACATTTTTGGTCGTCGTAAAGCACCTTGTCGAACCGCAATAAAGAAATTGGTGGAAAAATTCGAGCTGTTGGGACAAGTTAGTGATGTGAAGAATAAAACTCGCGAACGTCGCTCAAGAAAGACCGGAAATATTGCTGCTGTAGCCGAAAGTGTTTAAGAAAACTCAGGTTTGTCCATCCTCGTCGTTCTTTGGAATTCGGCATTCCACAAACGTAATTACACCGTATTTTGCATAAAGATTCGGGTCTCAATGCTTATAAAGTTCAATTAACACAATAACTCAAGCATGCCGATCATCAACAACGTCGTGTCTTTGCTGATTGGGTCGTTGAAATGCATGCTCTCGAGAGGTGATTACAATTGGCCACCGAGATCTTGTGATTTAACTTCCTATGGGGACACGTGAAAAAGAAGGTCTACGCCAATAGCCCAGCGTCGATTCAAGACCTCAAAGATGGAATTCGTGAGGCTACCGGGGACACAGGGCAGCCACTTTGCGATTTGGTTATGGAAAATTTCATAAAAAGGTTTGGTCCTGTAAGCGTGGTAGTGGTTGAATGACACAATAACTCCCGAATAAACACTTACTCAGCCAAAAAAATTTGTAACGATTTCACCTACTCCTGAAGCATTCACGAGTTGAGCTTTTTTCTTATCGCAAAGTCAGCAGAGGAGATTTGCAGGCTCCGTGGACCAGAAGTAGAAACCGCTGACCACAAGGAATGCAAGTTGTCCAGAGCGGACTGGCCTAAGAACAATTCTTATGGGGACAACGGTTCTGGATACCCAAGAGGTAATAGCCAAGGCTTTTTAAGAAGATCTTCGGTTTTACCATTACCATTGTCGACCTTCTTGAATTTCCAGTAATGAGAAGGGTAGAGAACAAAGGCCCTATAGTACATGAGCCAGCGCCTGTTTTTCATAATGGTTACTAGAGAGTTGAAGTGCGCGCAGCACGTAAGCCCGAACGTGGACGTAGACGTGAGAAAAACAGTCAAATATAACGTTTACGTCTTGAAGTAAAAATAGAGTTGAAGTGCTGCCATACGTACGTACGGCAGACCATTAGAGACTAAAGCTAACCTATTATTTCTTTTTGTTGTATTCTGACAGAAAGTTTCTGATATTAGGGATTCAGATTGTCTGTTTCCTATGAACAAATTGATGAAGTGACATATATTTGTAGGATTCCTTCATTACATTCGAATTTCAAAATGTATAATAATGAAAATAATTTTTTATAACTTGAGTTCTTGCCGAAAGCAGGAATTTTAGAGGAAATCATCACAAATGAGTTGCTTGTATGTAAATATCACTCTCATTTGAAAGGAAAATTCCACATTTGTAACTTATCGAAATAATATATTAGTTCTTGGTACTTATATGCAATCTCGTAACAGAAGTATTGCATTGAAAACAATTCAACACTTCTCAGAAAAATGCAAAATCACAGTTTATAAATAATAAGGAAGATATTAAGTAAAAAGTTAATTAATCGTGTTCTCAAAACAAAGTTTCAGCTACTAGATTATTTCTAAATTTAAGGTTAGAAGCAATTCATTTCAAAATTCCAGCATTCGCCCTTCATCGGTCGGATTCGTTCAACTTTCGGTTACGTACGTACGTACTACGTACGTACGTGACAGGACGCTAGTTTACGTCGCACGTAAAGCCGGCCCAAGCGTGAACGTAAGAAACTGACGAGTGCGCATGAGCACATGTCAATTGTAACGTTTACGTCTACGTCCTTGGCAGCACTTCAACTCTCTACTAACAATCTGAATATTTGTGAGTAGCTTCATTTGACGAGACGCCCAACTTTTTCTTCTACGAAAATTCTCGATAGTGAGGGCAAATACAGTATGGAAGCTTCAAAAGTGTTAAATGGGCGAATGTTCATATTTATTACTAACAGCAACTTTTTTAATTAAATCTTGAAACTATTTTATTACAAATTGAAAACAATAATTGTCCTACAAAAATGATGATTCTATCTAAGTGTCGCTCACTCCCAATATACAGGGTCTTTATAAATGATTGTAACAGCGCAGTAGGCTTTGGATTACAGAATACCAATCTCTAACCAATCAGAGCAAAGCATGATCACAGAACTCTGTGGTTTGCATAATCCAAAGCCAACTGCGCTGTTACAATCATTTATAGAGACCCTGTATAAACAACTAAGTCTAAAAATTATTACTATACGGCTGATTTTTTCACTAGTGCTCAGCAAATATTTCCTTTATGAACTGGTCACATTGTCCTACGTTGGGTACACTTTATTATCATCATTTTGTAGTACAATTGTTTTCAATTTGTAATAAAATTGTTTCAAGATTTAATTTATAAAGTAGCTGTTTGTAATAAAGTTTGAACATTCACCCATTTAACACTTTTGACGCGATCATGTTGTTTTAGCCCTCACTATCGAGAATTTTCGTAGAGGAAAAAGGTGGGCGTCTCGTCAAAATCAACTACTCACAAATATTCAGATTGTTAGTAATTATTATTAAAGGCTAGCCCATGAACTACTACATGGTCGCAGTTCCCAGAAGGCTAATCTAGTGATAACGACCCATGTTCTGATAATAATTGCTCCGGATAGATAGGTATAGCTATTCTGTTGATTGGAACCGTTAGCTAGCTATCCATACTTTTTCGAAGGTGAAATACAGGAGCCACGGAATTGTCTGATATTAATAACTTCGGTTTCTTGGGAGCAATGAAAGATGTCTTGGTTATCAGTGAAGCTATTAGTCAAAGAATAATGATAGAGACGATGTTGAAAGATGTGATGGTTGTAATATCCCAGCAGGCCATCTCCCGGATGGTGGGAAATTTGTTAGCTTTTTTTTGGGGGAGAAGACGTTTCATATTGGCTGAGGTGATGAATGAAATACGAGAGGAGAAGATGATGGTGGAAATTGATTCGATTTTAATCTTTGTCGGACGTTATTGCGGTAGGGGAGTTTCTCATTAGTTCTTGTTTGGCGCGATATCAATCTTGGAATTGGGGGAAATTTGGTAAATGCGTGTCTGGGAGTCGAACGATCTGTAATATTATCTATAGATCCGAGATCTCTTTAGGACAATCAAGACGTGACTTTAATAAATAATACATACATATTGTCAACTACAAAGCGAAAAACATTGTACAAGGTGAGCCATACTGAGGTTCTTTTAAACTACAACGAATATTTCATATAAATTACTATTCCTCTACTTTATAGTGCACCTGCCAAATATTCCAATTTTTTCATAATTTCACTTAACATATACCAACTAGTTTCATTCACAAATCTACCAAATGATGTCTTTTATGGAAAATCTAACCGAATGATAAGATGGACTGACAGTGGGTTTCATAAAGCTTGATCGGGCAATCAAATCGTTGATTTTGAATTGAGTCGATGGTTCACGTCAAAAATGAACTGAAAATTGCACAGAAAGATGACATTTCAATAATCAAGGTGATCGGAGTTTTATGAAACCCGGCTTAGGACGAAAATATAACAAACTACAGTGGAAGTTCCATTTAACGAATTTCTTTGTATAACGAATTTCGTACAAGACATAGCACCTTGATTCCAAATTCCATGTTAAAAACACCCTCTAAAACGAAGTTAATCTCTATAACGAAATATTCAAATAACATCACTCTTTGAATGGGTATTGGTAAGAAGGTACAGGATAGACTTTTTCCGAAATTTTTCCGGACGTACGTAATAAATACCGACCTCAAACCAAATCCTTACGGCGGACAGAGAGATCCTTCTGAAACAGTTTCAAATTCACTCCTGGCTGTTTGGTTTCAATCTTACCATTACGCTAGTGTTAAAAAATATGCGAAGATGTCTAAAAGCAAATGCTTAAGTTTGAATGATAAATTTGAATTTATCAGTGAAGTCAACCGCGACATTGCTCATTATAGAAACAAATTTTCTGTATAACAAAATTTCTTCAAAACGAATTTTTCTTGCGGATTTAGCGCCTTCGTTTTAGGGAAGTTCCACTGTATTTTACTCCTTATTTTCGATCTTATTTACTGGTGGTTATAGAGAAGTCTTTATTTTCCGTTAAAAAAACAGGAAAGTCATTTTCGACATATTTGATTCATTAGCATTCATTGCGTTTACCCCCTACATACCATAATACATATTTTCTGGATGATACAGGTGTTTCCGAATTAATCTTGAGATAAAGGAAGCACGTTTCGGTCTAAAGGACGATGATGGGTCGTAAAAACTTGGAAAGGACCTGCTTCTGTTCTCATGCGGGTATTCATTAACATGGCCGACAACATCTTTTCCATGAAATTCATGATATAATCATAATTCGCCTCAGACCTAAAAACAATTTGAATATATCATTCCCTTTGAATAATCGAAAAAATATTTAAAACTAACGACCCAATGAAAGGTTTAAAAAAATCATACAGAGCCATTAATTTAAAATTTACGTTGAATTCATTCGATTGTTTTCAACAACGCTATAAACCTTTCAGACAAACATGCCTGTTTTATGGTATAAACAAGTTGTTAAACAAAAGGGAGAGTGCGAATGGTTTATAAAAAACTACAGTATAGTATCATTTGAATGGAAATGTTTGACCGGCTACGTATCAGCAGTGTCCGATTGAAATTTAATTGATGATATATTTCAAATTATTAATTTTTGTTTTAGTGGAAATCGAGATGGTGTGTTATGCGAAAATTATCACCAGTTGCAGGTAAGGATAACTTTCAACTTTTATTATTTGCTATAGGAAAATGTGCGCCCTAATACAACGAACGAAAAGTTTTACTCATAGATATGCAAATTTTCTGAGTTATATTTTGTCGATTAGTCCGCCAAACTTTCTAATCTGAAAACTATCGAAAAACTTTTTTTTTCTGTCACGGGAAAGGAAGTTGACATTTATATCTCTTGATAGGTCACGAAAAATAACTTTTTACGAAATTACTTTTTTTACTGCCAAAAAAGTGTTTATATATCCGGGAAAAAATTACTCAGTATTTTCCCGGGGAAAAAAGTATTTTGGGAAAAGTTATATTTCTTTTACTATTAAATGGTCGTTGTTCCTGTCACAAAAACCTTTTTTTATCGGAGGAGGTAACCAACAATTTTTCAATTAATTTCCTTGAAAAATTTCCAGAGAAAAACAATCAGTATATACGTAATTCATAGTGACATATTCGAAGCGGGCATTTTAAATGCAGCAGAGCTGAAAGTTTTTGCATTAAAAAATTCATCGGACTCGTCACAGAAGAGCCACTAAAAAGTTTGAAGTTTGTATGTGTCTGATTGAGTCTGATTGTTGTACTGGGGACTTATATTCTGGATTAATTTCCATTTGAACACGGACATCAAATTCAGGTGTTTTTTCATTTTGAGGAAAACCTATTGTAATGGTTTATTCTAAGAATTTTATCACGAATTATAAATCCTTATTTTTACAAAAAATGTGAACAAAATTATTTTTAACCTGGCAGCATTGGCAATTGATATGAATCGGACAACGTCTTCAGGATGATTTAACCGGAATGTATGTGGGAAATCTCTCTGATTCAGATAGAACATAAAAAAATAAGATGACAAGTTCTCATAATTTTTTTCCTAGCGACCCCTCCCTACGAAGATACGACCTCCTAAATGACGCCACTGGAAATCCATTTTAGTGGAATAAGTTTCAAACTACTCGATATAATTTGATGAAAATTTGATATGATTATAGTATTGAGGACCTCTCAAATCACCCCACTCAAATTTCAATTTGTTTGTTCAGTTTACCAGGGGCGGAATGGGTTGTACATTTTAATGCTTAATGCTTTTTAACACCCTGTATTATAAGGTGCTAAAAAACAAATTTGGATGCCTTGAAACTCAAGCTAAAGAAAAGGTACTCTTGATAAAATGAACCATTTTCGAGAAGAAAATAATGGAAGAAGTAAGTAATTAAAATTTTTCCACTAAAATGAATTTCCAGTGGCGTCATTTAGAAGGTCGTATCTTCGTAGGGAGGAACGCTGGAAAAAAATGGGAACTTGTCATCTTATTTTTTCATGTTCTATATGAATCCAAGAGATTTCCTACATTCTCCGGGGCACCTTGTATTAACAGCATCAAGAAGTACTTGTGGTTTTGGATTTTTTGCTACCTAGCATTTGAAATTGAACTATAACTATTTATTCAATACTATTTCTTAGAAGTGCAGAATTCCCAATATTTGCAGAATAATCGGAATGAAATTTAACACATGAGAAAATGTTTGTTTATTCAATCTCACTTCACCTTCAACCCGCGACACCCAGGTTATCGCGTTTTTCTTTTCGTTTTCGCACTTAACAACACACGGTCTACTTTAATTGGCAACGCAAATACGAAGATAATAATGTTGAATATTCCGCAAATTATTGCAGAACATGATTAGCATTCAATATCTGGAAACTCGTCCGAAATTTAAATAAATTACGGCTTCATTATACAACGGACGTTTCGTTGACCCTGATGATGCGCAATAGTTACGTATCGTTACGCTTAGGTCGAATTTTGTTACAGGATGTTTCACGAATGATTAGAAAAACTTACAGTCCAATTGCGGAGCTTCTTAGAAAAGTCTTACTAAGTGTTCCAAATGTGTTCTTAGTAAAAGATGTTTCAAAGTACTCGATTTTTTTATTAATGAAAAATAGTATATTATGCAACTACCGTATAATGGTAGCTATTATTCACTAGGTGAAGTTTAGGCTACGAGCCGTAGGCGAGTGGCCCAGATCACCGAGGGAATAATAGCCATTATACTCGAGTAGCATAGGTACTATACCTTATCCACGACTACTGAATATATTTCTTGAAGATTTCAACATTTGGCGACCGCGACAAGACCCTTCTATTACAAGCGTGAAAAAAGTCAAGTTGACACATAAGACATTTTTGGAGAACTCGTCATTGTATACTTTGTAAAAAATTGTTTCAATTGGTATATTGAAGTAGACTTGGCCCTCGATTGACAAGGCATACCCATATTTGTTCGTTGGAGTTTCATTTATATATTTATTCGGTTCAAAACATTCTAGGACGTTGTCCGATGCCCAATTGCCTGTGTTTTCTATTGCTGCAGTCTTCATCATTCAGTCCTCATTGACTTTCTTATTCCGATAATCCATGTCGTTGTTGGTCTTCTCTTTTCCTGTTTTCCGGTGGTATCCATCTCATCACTTTTTGGTAATCTATTTTTGGTCATTCTTGGCACATGTCCATACCATACTAGCTGCTTCCTTTTTTCTCCCTCAAAGGGAGTACATAAAATTTGTATAACATTTTTTTTAACAAGCACCAAAAGAGTCAATATTGAAATTAACCTGACGTTTCCTACTAGCAAAAACAATTGTCACTATCGCTAAAAGTGTCCTACTAGATAGATTAGTTTCACATTATGACGATCTATCTCTGTAGTTGTTCGTAAAATAATTTTTTACTGCGAACTGGTTTATTTTGAGCAAAAAACTCAGGAGACTTTTTTTGTTAAGAATGAAACCGGCTATCGGACTTAAAATTTTTAAATGGTGAACAAATAATAAGACAAAAAGTTACATTGGAAATAAACTTTAGGGGTTGCGTTTCCCACCCTTACAACCATCGGTAAACCAAATAAATAACTGGATAAGTATCTTTTCGCTAGTAGGAAAAAGGTCAGGTTAATTACAATATTGTAACTTTTTTGGTGTTTGTGAAAAAAATTGTTATACAAATTTTATGAACTCCCTTTGAGGGGCTGTATCTTAACAAGGGATGCTCCAATGAAGTTTCTTCATATGAAAGATCCTATCTTTTTTTCGATGAGGAATCACCTCCTTAAATATTTTACACTTATTTAGTTACACCCTGTATATATTCCGTGACTATCTCTATTATTTCCATATTCTCCCTTATCATCAAATTGGGTACCCCCTCTCTTCTCGAAGATCTTGATGCTGTTCTTATTGCATCCATTTCTGTGGCCTCTATCCTCCTCCTCAATTGTTTTTTTTACCATCATGTTTCAGATTTGTAAACCAGGGTACTTTTGATCAATGTATCATATATTCCTATCTTTCTTTGTTTTCCTATCTCTGTGCTCCATAGAATACCATTTAGCGATTTTGCCGACCCCGGTGGTCCAGTGGGTATGACTCCTGCCGTGGTGCCGGTGGTTCTGGGTTCGAATCCCGGTGAAGGCATGGACGTTTGTGTGTATTTTTGTGCACTCAAATAAAAATTGTCTAGTCCTAAAAACAACTGGAATCTGGGTACATGTCCTCAGGGCGAGCCCATAAAATAGAAAAAAATTTAGCGATTTTTTAATTTTTTTGTCTTATTTATTCTTGATTTAATTTCAACGTCATCTATTCCTTCTGTATTGAAGTTGATACCCAAGTAATTGTAGCTTTCGCATTTCTTTATGATTTCGTATTATCTAGCTTCAAATCAGTGGTCTCTTTCACCAACACACATGTTGGTTGGTTGTGTTTTAGATACATTCATCTGGAGACCCCATTTCCATACTTTTCTTGAAGCTTTCTCGCCATATATTCTAGATCTTCTTTATTATTCGCACATATCATCTGTGACTTTATGCACGAAAATAATTACTGCCATATGGCCTCATTCTGCAGCTCTATAGATATCCACCCTTTTGTTGAAATTTTCAATGAAATTTCGACATAATTGGGGCACTATTTCACAAATAACACGAATTATTTCAGGAATCAATTATAGATTATTCTCTTTCCACGACTATTTTAAAATCCGTCCATTGTACGTCTCTGTGTTCAGTTTTAATAATACCCATTAATCACAAGGGAATAATGAGGTTATGATTCACTGCTGTCAGATGCTTCATAGATTCAGCTTTGATATAATATTCTTTAAATTGATATTTCTTCAGTATTCTTAAGTACTCCAACTAACAAATATGGGCATACCTTTTCAAACGAGGGCCAAATCTACTTTCATTATACCAACTGAACCTTTTTTATTACAAAATAAACAATGACCAGTTCTTAAAAAATTCTCATGTGTCAACTCGACTTTTTCCACGCTTGTCATAGAAAGGTTTTGTCGCGGTCGCCAAATATTAAAATCTTCAAGAAATATATTCAGTAGTCCTAGTGGATAAAGTATAGTATGCTACTCGCGTATAATGGCTGTTATTCACTGTGTGATTTGAGCTTCACCTCGCGAATAATAGCTATCATTATACATACGTGTGCTCGTTGCACAATATACTATTTGGACTTGGTTTCGACTGTTGAATCCAAACACTCTCCATGGAAAGCAGTGGGCTCAATAGTATCAATGTCCTTTCAAGAAGTTATTCTTGAAGATACAGTTTTAATTGATGAATTTTCAACTAAATTTTATGTAATACCAAACTATGAGGGATTCTCAATAAGTTAACAATTTTTATGATGAATGGATCAAAAAGAATTGTTCTCAACCGCACGAATCGTTACATTCAATGAAAAAATAATATAACCCAAGTGATTGATGATCACGCACTGAAAAGAAATATTCCTCGAACTACGTAGTTGAATTCTTATTCAGGATAAATAATTCAAACCGCAGCAATTCTAGCGAACAAAGCATGACTAAGCCTATTTTTATATCATCATTACAACCCGAACAAAGCTTTTTATATCCAGCAGTAGATAAACTTAATTCCGTTTTTATGATAATACGGCGATACCCGAAAGCACCGTGTTGAATATATGAATTTCTAACGGTATCTACTAGCGAAAAAACAGCAGATTCGCCAATCAAATGTACGCGAATTCGCCTATAACCGAATTGAGGTCTCAACGTAACGAAACGTAACTATTGCGTATCACCAGGGTCAACGAAACGTCGTATAGGGGAGAGTCGGGTAATTTTGCGCACCTAAGCCAAAATTGAAATATTTCAGAATTACAAACGATTGAATTTCTAGATTTTTCGTCAAGATTCTTTAATGGTTTGGCTATAAGTTGCTTTAGTACCTATATTTGATATAAAAATGCATGTTATGAGTTTAAAATAAAAAATTTGAAAAATGAACATTGCGCACAATTACCCGAAGTATGCGGCTAATGGTGCGCATAGGTAGGATAATTGTGCGCATTGAAAACAGGAACCAATAACACAATTTTTTGGACATGAGAAGGTACTCTTTTATTGAATAAGAGAAAAAATAATAAATAAACGAAACTCATTGTCTTCCGTTTCCAGATCGTCCAACTCGTCATCATTATAAAGCTCACTTTCTGATATATCTTCAGATTCACTGCTCTCTTCGAACAATTTTCTTTTTGTACTTCTCTTCTGACTTGCTTTGTGTTCTTTCATAAAATTTTTCCTATTTTTACTTTGTTCTTCTTTTTCTTTCAATTAACCGTGCCTAAATGACTTTTTTGCTACTGCGGTTTTCTGAATTTTCTCGGTTCGGCGTATCTGTTAATATTTCATACATCTTTTTACGATTTTGTCGTTCAGGTACCCTTGGTTGTAGAAGTGCACATAGCCTTAGAAGTTTTACGTTGGTATTTCGGAATCTTCAACAATGAAAAATATCATAAGCGATTATTTTAAGCGCCATGTCAACAATGCTGAATACATGGCGGTTAATTGTACGCACTAGCGGCTAATCCTGCGCACTGCGCCCAATTAACCGAAATGAGTAGTTCAACTTTTGAATTCTATAAAACAGTAAAAAAACTTTTTTTGCCTAAACTAAATATCAGTGTCAAGGAGACTAATTAAGCAATCTATTTACGAAAACGGTTTTTTAAAAATGTAAAGATTAAAATACTTACGGCTTATTTTCACTGAGACATTCACTACTGAAACACATACGTGAATAACCAAGTGGTCATTTTGGATATAAATGCAGTAACTTACCCTTTTTGTATGTGAAAGAACATAATTTCATCAAAAGATGGCTTCTGCATGATGAATACGAAATTATATTACCCAATTGTGGAAATAAAGGTATGCGCACGATTAGCCGCTGCGCACAATTAACCGACTCTCCCCTACGTGGGTTGCCTCACATATTTTGGAATAAAAACAAATTATTTCCCATAATCTATACACTTCTGCATGCCTTTGAGACAACATGCGAATTCAGTATGTTGAAATATAGAGTTTTTTTCTTTTGTGACAACATTGAGAGTAGTGTTGAATATAAACTTATCTAATGATTCATTCAAAATTAGAGCAAAGATTAGTGAGAGAAAGACAGGAAACGCCCCTTCACTCTAGTACTAAAATCCGACTATGTTTTTTGTTAGTTGATTAAGTCTGATACATAGATGGCGCTGAAAAGGATAAATTCTTCAATACAGAAAATTTTTTATACGTTTTACATTGAATTTAGACGTCGAGCCCAGAAAAAAACATCCTGATCGATGAAACAAAGCTAGTGCTTTGCTTCGTGATCAGGATGTTATTCTTCATCTCAACATTGTTTAAAATGAATTGATAATGATGAAATTTTATTACTATAGTTTTATTTGAAATTATAACTGACAAAAAATGTAATGATTAAATGAAAACAAATCAATAATTTTCCTACATATCAGGTACCGAATCATCGAAACAAATCCCAATAAACCACAATTTGAAGATGGAATTGAAAAACAATGGAAATTTCTACAGGATAATGCTTCTTCAATTGTTTTTATTCGATCTGTAGAAAAATTCTCCTGAAAATTTTATAACAGCTGCTGAGATCAATATTTCTTCATCCAAAAAACTATATCAGCAGCGTCGAAAGCTTTTCGGTGTCGGTAGGTGAAATTATCACAAATTTTTGAACTGAGTAACTGCAGGAGGCCATACAATCAGATACTCAAGCTGCTATCAAGGACAGGACACTGTCGCCTCAGGAAGCACCTGTTGTTGTTGTTTTTTCGATCTGTAGAAAAATTCTCACTGAAAATTTTATAACAGCTGCTGAGATCAATATTTCTTCGTCCAAAAAACTATATCCGTTTGAGAGCACTGAAATTGAAAAGCAATGAGAAATAGAAATACATGATACGAGTTTCAATACCTGCATTTCCATTTTCTCGGGTTCAGGATTGGCCTAGCTTTTTATTATTTTGCAGTTTATCACCATACAATATTCTCAGTAAACCATTTTGAATTTCAAAAGATGCACACACAAAATAGATAAACACAAATACAATACGAAACGCAACTAAAATCGAGCCACGAAGGGGTTACCCAAGTGCAATCATAGCAATGTTTTCAAATGTCCTTGTTTTGCTCAAAATGGCCTCTACAATCTTTGATTTAACCCATTCTCCAGGGTTCATCATCTATGAACTCCTGAATTTTAGTACTTAATGCTGACACATAGATGGCGCTAACATCATCGTAGTCGCTCCGTTCTCTCCTTAATCTTTGAATTAGGGGAAATGAGATTCACAGCAAAGTGGCCAATGGAATGAATGCTTACGCATTCGTCACACTCAACAGCATTTTCTCATTTAATTTTCTCCAAACGCATCGAACAATCCTCCAACGATCCTGAGACTTCCTCCATCTACATTCTCGAAACTATCTCATCCAGCCCGTCCAAACTTCGCGGCCAGCCCGTGCGCAATCAGTCGTGAGAAGATGAGGACTTAATTTAGCAGCGCCCGCTTCGTAGCGGGCGGTAAACCGCCCGGCCTTTTTGCCTCGCCTCGGATGAATGGGCAGAAAGGCAGACCCAGACCGTAGAACTAGTCCAGTAAATCTTTCGGTAATTTAAAACGGGCGTCTCTGACAGCGGCGACCGCAGGCGTCGTGACGCAGAGAAATATCGGCGTACCGACGACGAAAAAGTCATTAGCGATGAGCGTGGGAGGCGGCAAGTTAGAGTGGCCGGGACGGCCAGGGGTGGAATGTTAATTCGTCGTGGTGAAGCTATGTTTTTTTTTGGGAAATGTGATTGGAGGAGTGAATGAGATGTTTGTTGGATTTTGGTGGTCAGAAGTGGCTGTAGTGATGTAATGATTCGCACAAGATGTGAAGCTTTGAAGAGAGTTGTCGAAGCCCGGAAGTTGTCAGTAAAATCATTATCATGAATCAGATTTGTAATCTCTAAATCAGCTGTAAGAAAGCATGTTATCTAGTTCTGGATTATTGATTCGAAGTGTATATTGTTTTGGGTACTTCCCCCTTCAGCTGTTTGTGATTCCATATAACCCAAGGATGAAATCCGCCCAATTTGAAAACATTTTTCACCTAGACACTCTAGGTGTCTTTACGTTTTCTTTCTCCTCTTTGCCATAGAATCTTCACTCATTAGTGCCCACAAGCTTGAGTCTCACAAAGTGCCCCCTGAGAAAACAATGTCCCGTGTTAAACCTCTCGAAAATCTTTTTTTTTTCTTAGTGGTATTTTTGTTATTGAAACTGGGGTCATTTTATGGCGAGGCTGGTTCTCCGGGAACGGCACCCATGTAGATCTTTTGTTCTCTACCCTACTCATTTATGGAAAACCGACTATCTCCTGATAAGCCTTGGCCATTACCTCTTGGGTGTCCAGGATCGATTTCCCCATATGAATTATTCTTTGGCCAACCCGCTCTGGACACTTACATACTATGTGTTCAACAGTTTCTGCCTCTAATCCACAGAGCCTGATGTAAATCCCATCTGTTGACTTTCCTATAGAAGGTTTTTTCATGAGAGGTGTTATTTTGAATAGTCCGCTATTTCGGTATGTGTCAAGTTTAAAGCTATTTTTTTTGACATTTGACAAGTAGAAACTACGCCATTAATTAAAATGGAACGATACAGGTTTCAAGAACGCATTGGAATTATTAATATTTACTACGAAAATTGTGAAAATTTGGCAGAGACGGTTCGTGAAACCCGAACACTTTCGAGTCGTCGTGAAGCACCTTGTCGGACTGCAATAAAGAAGTTGATGGAAAAAATTCGAGCTGTTGGGACAAGTAAGTGATGTGAAGAATAAAAGCCGTGCACGTCGCTCAAGAACAGGCGAAAATGTTGAAGAAAACCCAGGTTTGTCCATTCCTGGTCGTTCTTTGGAATAAGGCATTCCACAAACGTCATTAAACCGTATTTTGCATAAAGATTTGAGCCTTAAGGCTTATAAAGTTTGGTTAATACAAGAACTCAAGCCCGCCGATCATCAACAACGTCGTGTCTTTACTGATTGGGCCGTTGAAATTCATGAAAATGATCCGCGATTCCATCGAAAAATCATCTTGAGTGATGAGGCCCATTTCCACCTCAGCGGCTTCGTCAACAAGCAAAATTGTCGCATCTGGGGCTGGCAAAACCAAGAGTTATTGTTGAAAAGCCTCTCTATGCTCAACGTATAACTGTTTGGTGCGGTTTATGGTCCGGCTGAGTCACTGGCCCTTACTTTTTCGAAATTGAGGCTGGAGCAAGAGTTACGGTGAATGGATTGCACTATCGAAAGATGATTAATGATTTTTTATGACCGAAATGGATAGTATTGATCTGCACGACGTGTACTTCTAACAAGACGGCGCTCAGTGCCCCACAAGCAACGCAACCATTGATCTTTTGCGGGAAAATTTTCCGGGCCGTGTTATCTCTTGAAGAGATGATCACACTTGGCCACTGAGATCTTGTGATTCAACACCTTGCGACTTCTTCCTTCGTCGCCACGTGAAAGAGAAGGTCTACGCCAATAGCCCAGCGTCGATTCAAGACCTCAAAGATGGAATTCGTGAGGCTATCGAAGACATAGGACAGCCACCTTGCGATTTGGTTATGGAAAATTTCATTGAAAGAATATGGTCCTGTAAGCGTGGTCGTGGTGGTCATTTACCTGATGTTATTTTCTACTATTAACGGCATAGCTTCTTCTTTACAATGAAATAAACATCCGATCATTTATATTGAAAAATGGCATTTTTCTTTGAATATCAAAATAATACCCCTTATTGGAAAACCCTTAAGTAGCAAGGGATAAATCACCATCGTGTACTAAGTTCAAACAGATGAAGCGGCAACATCACTGGATAAGTGTGATGACTTGATAACGAAAAAATAACGATCAAACGAGAAAAAAAAGAAAAAGATTCGTCAAATAAATTATATTTCATTCGATCCCACCATAACAACAAAAGTAAACATTCTTCCAATCGACAAACCCCTTCATCATATAATCCAATAATAATGAAACCGAACGAAAACGAAACGAACGATTAACTCTCGGCAAATCCTCCGGAAAAGCGTACTCTGCAGAAAGAACACGGTTTATTTTCTTTGTACCCAGTTTCCGCCTTATACAGTTCCAATCTGCGAGATTTAATTACAAGTTAGTCGATAATTAATATGGGACGAGCAGACCGAGCCCAATAATATACTGGGTCATGACAAACATAAGTCACTCTAATTGGTTTTGGGCGAAAAGCGAGAGTTCAGATTGAGCAAGGCCCGCGAAGGGTTGCAATTAATAGAGCGAAATATGGAATGGGTGGTACGGGTTGGGGTTGAACAAATAATGGTATTCCGGATCGAATTTGCGGCGGGGTTGCGACGTTTTTGTCCCGGTTCTGGATGATATCCTGGGGTGCTAGCGATTACAGTCGCAAATCGCAAGGAGGAGGGTTATCGATTCGCAAAAAATTACCCAGAACGGCAAATGTATGTTAGATATGTGATGGAGATAGTGAGTGAGTGAATTAAAGGGCGAATTAATGGTTGAATCAAAGTTTAAAACATATTGATACATCCCCAAACGTAGAGGAGTTTGTCTGCCTACTCTAATCATATACATATACTGGGTGGTCAACTAAGGAATAAAACAAAAACTATCGAGTCAGTTTTGACTTTTTTCTACGAATAATGCTCAGCTCTTTGGGAATTCATTTCTTGAAAATTACACTGTCCAACTGTCCACCGTTTTTCAGCTGGCACTCTTCAAGTCGAACCCTAAATTTAGAGAAACACGTCAAAAAGTTTCTGGACCGATGGCTTGAATCTCCTGGCAGATATTTTCCTTCAACGCAATAAGAGTGCGGGAATTGTTGCAGAAGACTACACTTTTGCGGTATCCCCATAAGTGAAAATCGCAAGATGTCAAGTCAGGGCTTTTGGGGGGCCATGGAAGGTCTCCACGTCAAGAAATAATTTTTTCAGAAAAATGCGCCTGAATAACAGGTAGAGACCGATTTGAAGTGTGACAAGTGGCCCGTTTTGCATTAACCAAATGTCCCGATTGTATCTATCAAAACCTTGAAGGGCTGGTTAAAAAAAATGTTCAACATGTCCAAATAACGATCAGAATCCACTGGTACTGCTTGGCCACGTCCGTCTTCGAAAATGTATGCCTTGTGCTCGTATTGCAGAAAACACTGTGACCTTCAGACTATTCAATTGAGTCTCATTTTTCTATTTTGGGTTTTCGGAAGACCAATACTGGCAATTCTATTTGTCTACATAGCCGTTAAGATGAAAATGGGCTTTATCACAGCGAAAAAATATTGATTTTGATCATAAGATCGCACATAAAACAAACGCTCTTCAATTCAGACCAATTCAGATCTTGCTCACTGAAACAATTAATGTTCCATTTCCACTATCCCATAAAAACTTTTCAATTTCACTTTTAATCAAAAGGAAAATACAAGAGGAAATTACTCAAAACGAAACATCAGGCATAAAACAGCAGAGATGATAAAGCAATTCCCAAATAATCGTTTTGTGCATTGGCGTTGTAAGATTTATGCACGAGTACTTTCAACATCAACGTATTTTGAGGAAATGCATTTTTCATCGGGCATTTATACGACAGCACTTGGCGCAAATGAAACAGTCTTCCGCCCCTTCCATTTCCGCCAATCTCTCGTTTAATGAATCTCCCATCTCAGGACATAATAAATCAAATCCTTGCACTGCAATTTTCATCCTGAATGATGGCACACGTAACAGTAAAACTTGGAGTGCATGTCGGATATACGTCGTAAAAGAAATTAAAACATAGCTGCTAGCATTGCTAAACGGCTGGGCCAGATGGAATGGCATGAAGTTTAGGGTCTTGAATATGTCGATGGAGGTCTTTGCAGCTTGTCTTTGGCCTCTGTGACCTGCGAGTTAATGATGACTCTGTAGCTTCATCTTGTGAATGAATTTAGATGAAGGTTTTGAGCTTATAGGCTACATAAGAAAATATGACAACATTTCGAAAAATCATCCTCATTATCAGATTAAAATCTCCTGAATTCATAGGCAATGTTTATGGAGCTCTCTGAACTTTCTAAATATCATTGCATTCCGAGTGGCAAGAGAAAGAACCTTGAAAAAGAGGACCATGTGAATCTTCCATCTTAGGACATATCAATCAAATTTTTGCATTGCAATTTTCATCCTGAATGATGGTACACGTAACAGTAAAACTTGGAGTGCATGAAGGATATACGTCGTAAAAGAAATTAAAACATAGCTCGCAGCGTGGCTAAGCGTCTAGGTCAGGTAGAGTTTTGGCTCTTGAATATGTCGATGAAGGACTTGGCAGCTTGTCTTTGGTATCGGTGTAACAATTAATGCAGAGTGACTTTCGTTGTATCATCTTGTGAATGTGTTCAGATGAAGGTTTTGAGGTTATATTGTATTATACATGCTACGAGAGAAACTATGGCAACATTTCGGCACATTATTATAATTCTCAGAAATTTGTATTCTGAATTTGTCCACCATGTTATGAAACTCTGTATATAGAATCTTCTGAATTACTCTTCTTTCAGAGTGGCAAGAGTAAATAACCTAAAAAAGGAAGACAACTCGAGTAATTTTTGCATTTGAACGAAAAGCTCCTAGATAAGTTCACAGACAACCTTGTTCTGAGAGACGAATTTCAAGGAAATTACAACGTTACAGTTTTAAGTCGCTATCAATCGAATAACGACAATTGACAGTGGCAGCAAGCGAAAAGCGAACGACCCAACGTAGCATATTTGGCTTTTTTAGTTGATTGAGATTTGGCATAGAATAGTTATAATATTCTGTGGATTTATTTTGACATTTGTTGTCAATTACTGCGCATAGATTTATAATACTAACTAGATAGCGAACATGTTAAAAATTTTGAGGCAAACGGCGGCCATTTGCAGTTTGGGTTTTACTAGAGAGGTTTCAATTTTTCAACGAAAAAAATTCGAGCACAGTTGGCATAGAACATCAAAATATGCGTGTTTTATCCCAAACTGCAAATGGCGGCCCTTGCCTGACTTTTTTTCTATGTGACAGTTAAGAAGTAAGACGTCCAGTTAGTATTATAAGTCCATGTTACTGCGCAATATATTCATAGATATACGTGGAAATAAATATTAATGAATCTCAAAAAAATAGTTTACATTACGCTTGCCGTCACTGTACATTTCTAGTTTAAAAAATATACTTTTGTTTATTCATTATTATGAATTCATTTTTCACTTGAATTCAGAAAAACACCTTTTTTGTTGAACTTGAATATTCTGTTTTTTGCCTCGAGGATCCATGCAACCCGTTGAGACTAGATTCTACGAAGACAAAGAAGATGTAGGAGAAGCAACATAGTTTCAGTGCGCCTTAAGTACCTTTCGAGTAGTTTTTTGATTCTTCTGTATCATAACATCTCTATCTCATTACTCATCAGCAGGGTAAACACTACTACCATCAATTTGAAACGATGCATTCCTGAAAGATTCCTCCAGAGTGCTTTTCTTTCAATTCCTTGCTTCTTTAAAGGCTGTTTCTTATATGAGCATTTACTTATATTACAGAAGATTTTTTGGCCAGTGAGTGGCCTTGTGCTGCCTTCCGGCTGAACACAGAGCATCCATAGATAGCTATTTCGCCCTAGTTGGGGCTTTTCAGTATGCAATAGCTCCGTTTGAAGGACATTCTAGGTTCCCTCATTTGAAGAAATGTCGCCTAGCTCTGAGAATAACAGAACCAAAACGCCATCTCCTGGGATCCTTCCGAACACCTATCTCCGATACATGAACCTTGAACGAAGTGTGAGATGTTTATCCGTTTTTTCAATAAGGAACCTAGAATGCCTTTCAAACGGAGCTCTTCCATACTGAAGAGCCCCAAAATAGGGCGAAATAGCTATCTATGGATGCTCTGTTTGATATTGGTACCATTTAATTACCATTTTCAAATAGCATTTGCTTGGCTGATTTTGAACGTTTATGATATTCGAGAATATCTAACAATACATATCAATACAATACAATCTTGTGGTATATCAGATTGAACTGGATATTGGCGAACAATAGCAAACAAATATCATTATGTAAGTATCATCCTCCCTTTTCCAATCAATTCAGCAGAAAACCTATCCATCCATGTCCAAACAGCAATTCGTCCATACGGAATGAAGAAATCATAATCAATTACGCATCAGTTTCAATTTCGATACCAATTCTCGTCTCTCTAATTGTACAATCAGATGACAATAATGATTGGTCCATAGTGGATATTGACATAACAAACAATACTGTGGACCGTTATAATCATAATTCAACTTCGTCACAGAGAATTGCCGATTTCATAATTAGGTCTGTGCCACGACCACAGACAAACAGGGACTGGGTGATTGAATTATCCAGGGCCGGATCAGTGATCCTTTGCGGCAGTTTGAGTACTGCAGCGATATAATTATCTAACTAGCTAACTTGAGCATAGGCGGTAACTTCAATTATCTGTTTAGAATATTGTGTAACGCTGGGACCTTAAATTAAAACTGAAGTTGGAAGATCAAAGCTTGGGAAGTGTGGAACTATTCGAAACAGTAGATGGTGTCTACTTTCATGATTATTTACTAACAAAGCAACAGCGTGAACACGTGACGCTTTGTGAGTTTTCCTTCTTTGTAGTTTTACATGCCCAGTATACGAGGGTTGCCTTCCATATTCCTGTATTATACATTACTAGCGGACCCAACAGACGTTTTTCTGCATACACAAAAATTCATTCAATTCGATCCAGCCGTTTAGTTGCAGAATAGAATAGAAAAATTGTTGTATATGTTAGTTCATACGTTATTTCTGATTGAAATTTCAAATTTTCGATTCACTCGATGTAAGAAAAAGGAAGCCTTTTATTTTTTTCTGAACAACTTTTGTGGAAATATTTTGTTGTTTAAACCTTGCCCTAGCAATTATGAACACAACAAAAAAGAAATTATTCAATTGGTGCAGCCGTTTGAGAGATATTGCATTTTGACGGTAACCATAGATCCTTTTATTAATATAGATTCCGGAATTGAATTCGATATTTACGATGAAATACCACTATTTAAGTCTATGGGCGATGATAACCCTTCAATAGGGTCCTGTAGCGGTATTAGAAGAACAGGAGATTACAAAAGTCATCACTTGGAATGAGACTTGGTTAAAAAACACCCTCCTGGCCCAAGAGCATCAATTAAGTATTTTGTATTTAAATATTGAAGGTATTTATTCGAATAGTTTTAAGTTTCAATTTGTAAAAATGGCGCGACAGGGTTCCGTTCAATTTGTGAAAAAAAAAATTTTTCAACCAAATTTTTGTGTGGGCCGCCGTTTTTATGTAAAAAATAATAACGCGTATTTATCGTAATCCATAATGTAGTAGAGGGCGCTACGTGAAGATATTTAATTTTTTTACATGAAAACGGAGCCCAACACAAAAAACACAGGACAGGAGAGATTTTTTGGCGCAAATTGATCGAATAATTCAAAAATAATTGTTAGTTCAAAAAATCTCAGTGGCGTACCACTTTATTCATTCAGATATCAAGTAAAACTATAACACACTGTATGTTGGAAACAATGAATTTTCGGACCTTCAATACTGGGAACTTTTTTTCCCAAAATTATCTGAGGAAAAACCCCTTTAGTATTTCGCATCAATTCAGAACACAGTGTCAATCACCTACCCACTATCAGGGTGTCGACAACTTAACCTCTCACCCTATATTCGATTCTCGAAGCAAAAACCATAAAAACGCATCGGCGTCTCTTTGGAAGTCTGAGGAGGAAAACTATATTGTTGAAACCATTTATACCCTAAAAAATGTTGGATAAATTTAACGAAGCGTTAAAGTTCATTGAATTGCATTGAGGAACCAGAAAAACTTAATGGAACAAGTCGATTGTAGTCGTTTGTTTGGATCAAAATACTCGGCATCAAAAGCTGTGTTTTGTTTGTACTATTCGACAGTAAATATCATGATATAATTTGTTTCTCCAACTCAATTGCAACTTTCCTATTCACGTGAAAGTCACTTCAATTTTCGTCAAATTTCAGGTAGCTTAATTCAAAACAATCGCATACAACAAGATAAATGGTTAATTTAGTTTCAAAGAGATTATCTCCCCTAGTGCTCTCCAAATATGTTGGTCCACCCCAATTAGAAAACGTTGGAGGAGGTCGACTAATTGTTCAGCCAAACTAGGGAGTAAACAAGGCTAGTTATTGGACTTTAAACTTCCCATCCACAAAGGCCTGATAAACCTCAAGATGCTAGCGGCGGCTGAGGAAATAAGTTTCAGAGAATTAGTGGAATCCAGAGCACTCTTTTTTGCCCGCCCCTAAGTGGAAACTCCGGAAATGAAACCGGAAACTATGCGACCTGCAAACAATCCGCGGCAAAAAATACAACTGCGAAAAGTACTCTCGCATTGTAATGAATTCTGGGAACTGAAACCTTGTTTATTGGGATAAAAAGTTTGGTTCGCATAATTTGAAAATTGCTCATGAATGCCTAACTATGAGCTTTTTAGGTTATGACAAATTGACAATTACGAAGATTTTCTGCTTTTGGTTCTGTATAGAATCTTTGCGAGGAAACTTTCGTTATCATCACTCTAATAACCGTAATACTCTTGAGCAACTATAAACTACCACCAAATCAGTTAAAGAATTCACTTCATGAACGTCAGATTGAAATGAAAATGTGAAGACCATCGCACCTAGAAACTAAACACTAACAGTTGATGTTGCCAAACTGACAACTGTCTGTAACAAACGCTAGCCGTTAGTTTCAGAGTAGGGGAGCGGTGGACCAATTTTACCAATACGGTATAAACATCTGGCACGAGTTAGCAACGCCGCGATGCGTGCATAAACACATTCTACTTGACTGCATAACAAATGCGTGAAGGCACCTCTAGCTTTACTTTTTACTCTGAGATAAAGAAGTACTCGATGCTTTAAAAGAAGTAGGAATAGGAAAAGGAAAACACAACCAAAAACTTCAGAATAAATACCGTCAAGTGATATACATAATATGGTTTTAAAACTTTACAAGCCATCGCTGAGGTTTAAGGGCCAAGAACCCAGTGTACAGGGTGGGCATATTTCGATGTTTTAGCACTACAACTTTTAAACCAGGAGAGATAGACAAAATCTGATACCCACTTCTCGTTCTCTTTTTCTGAGAAACTAAAAGAGTAGTATTAATTTTTGGTTACCTTTTTTGTTTTCGAGTTATACTTAAGCGAAAATTGGAAAAGTGGCGATATCGCAAAAATTCATATCTCCGCTAATACTTATGATAGAGCTCTGAAATTAAAACATTATACAGGCACTTTTTTACGTAGAATCCCGGGGCGTGCTCGTCTTTTTTGCACCATTTCTTATTACGAAGCTATGACTAAAAGTTATGTTTTTTTTTTTCAAATAGGAACACTAGATTTTCGTGCCAAATTACCTCAACCATTATATCTTACAAACATCATGGTGCCGTATTCTAGACAAGTGACCTTTCAAAGCGAATACGAACTTCATTGTAGGTAAAAGAGGGACTCGCGCAATGAAGTTCGTATACGCTTTGAAAGATCACATGTCCAGAATACGGGGCCTTATAAGCATAAAGCAGATGCGAAACAGCTCTGATGTAGGGCACAACAGATCTCAAGGTCGCAGTGGAATAGAGCCCCCTTAATAATCTTCGTCAATCTACATTTCAAACTCAATTCGACAGCAGTTTCGAACAGTTTGACATTCTGCCCCAAAACATGAAAATTCTCTTGCCACTTTAAAACACCTGGTAAATTTGGAACTTAGAGTAAGAAAGAACATCAAACAATAAATTTTTCAATTGCGAACAAAGCGGCTAACACCGAAGAATCTTGTTCGCTCAAGACATCCCAATCCCTGTTGCTCCAAACGCCAAATTACGCCAACCATTATATCTTACAAACATCAATCAATCCCAAACAAACTGATAAGCACATAACAGGGAAGTAATTACACCATCATTCAACCCTTGCGACCAAAATAAGCAACATCATTCACTGCGACGTGCGTCTCCATTAAAACCGCAACATTATACATTAGTATGACGTCACCTTGGGGAAGAATAGTGATACCTACCCCTAGCATCAACCCTTGCACTTCGTCGCCACCTAGCCCCGGGGCTAATTCGTGACTAGTAAGTAACAAACGTCTGATAATGAGTGTATGTACAAAACGGGGTGAATTGTGTGTTTTCACCCTTTACGTCTCGTCGACCGAGCATCGCCAAGGGTTGTTTTCAGCTACTTGAGCTGAACGCGAGGGAAGAAATGAAGGAACTGCGATGTTGACAGAGTTTGCTTATTTCCTGGGTTTTTGTTTGATTTATTGGATCACAAATTTCATATCTGGAATAGGGTGAATTCTTTTTTGTGTAGTATCTGGAGCTTGGCGTTTTCTATTATTCGTTTAACAGTATGTTTTCGTCTGAGGGGTTGTAGTTCTTTAGGAAAGTGGTCCATAACATGAACTCTTCTCACGAAAGAGGATTAGAGTATACATTGCTTTCAGTGGTAGGTTAGAAAAAACGAGTATAATTTAGGAGAAATCAATGAATGTTGACTTAAGGATCACTTCCCACATTTGTGGCTATAACTTTTCACATAATTTTACGAACCACATCTTCAAGATATTGAAGCACTGGCATGACAACCTTTTCTCTCAAAGACATCATCAAGTAAAAATCTTAACATTTCACACAAAGACTTGGTGGTCAATTGTGACAACTTCTTGAAAAATGGCAGGCAAGAAAACTTTTCCGAAAATTATAATTGTTTTATGGATCATATGGCCTGTATGTCAGATGATCTTGTTGAAATTCAACATTGTTCATAACAAATTATTTCTCTGGAAAATATTTGTCATTCTTCACATTCGTTCAAAACCCAATAATTTGATCTATTTCTTTGGTGTATTGGATGGTCAGAATTTAGTTGATCTTCTTACCATCTTACCATGTGAAAAATTCCCTCAACAGTAAGAAGCTGCACAGCAAAAACTCATACAACATTCTTTGAATGAAGTCTGCAGGATAGCATTAAATGGAATTGCCACACCATCGAAAGAAGCAAAACTGAAATGTACAGAATGGAAGAAGGAAGAATTGCCACACCATCGAAAGAAGCAAAACTGAAATGTACAGAATGGAAGAAGGAAGATGCTTTAACAATAATAACTAATCTCAACCGTCAGTGAAGCTCAAAAACATCTATGTTCCAGTCATAAGATCAACTCAGTAAATATTCAACCAAATTTGGATGAACAGAAACGTTAAAAGTGACCAATATTCATAAAAATAATGGAAATGGCTTTCTGGAAGCTTCTTATTTGAAGAGTGATTCCTGACAACGCTCACCGAAATGTCGAATGGATAAAAGAAATAGTGAAAATATCGCAAATAACATTTCAGTGGAAATTCAGTATCTTAGTGTGAATAACTCTCGTAAAATTCGAATAGATATTTTCACCATCAAGGAATAACTGTTAAAAATTTCCAATTCCATATTCTGTCGAAATGAAGCCTGGCCATCATTAATAACCTGCTTGGTGAAGAGCTACCACCTCATAAATATGCAACATGTTCACCACTCTAGAGTACCAGACATTTAAACTTATCAAACTTCGGTAATGAGTTCAAAGGAAATATTCGAGTAGTATTTGTCGGGCCAGTTTTTCACAGGGCTCGAAATTGTTGGGAAATTGTGTAACTTTTTCCATTTGCTTAATATACGCTGGAAGTTTCCACCTCTTTATGTAAGAGCATACTTCGAATTTTTCGCCGACACCAAAGTATTCATCATCTCCGGTAGATGTTCAATTCTTGTTTCATTCTGACATGGCGATAGATCTCGCGCTAGTTCTCGAGTAAAAGTTTTCGGTATGGTTCGAATATTCATCTCAGTAGATCGTGTTCTAAATAAGCACGAAAAACTGTTAGAGTGGGGAAGTATTTTTCACTCGGAGTTCTGAAGTTTGATGAATTTGTAGCGTGGTTATTTTCATATTTCCTTGCGGAAGCAAGCTTCTGAATATTTGAGTATGAAGTCTAATGGCATATACTAGGCGTTTCATTAACATTGCGTAAAAATTAAAGATATTAATATCTTTCAGTCATTTAGAGTCGGAAAGATTACACAATTCGAAAGAGTTGGTATTCAATAAAACAATGTACTCCTGAATTCTTGCTGTATGCAGTAATTTCAAATATTATTTTCCAGTTGAAAAGAATTTCAATATGATTAGATACGACTGTGGGGTGATTGGTGGAAAAATTTGAGCCGGTGGGACAATTTAGTGATGTGAAGAATAAAATTCGTGCACGTCGCTCAAGAATTACAGCAGCCAGTTCAATTACATTGCTGCTGTAGTAGTTGAAAAAACCAGGTGTGTCCATTCCTCGTCGTTCATTGGAATAAGGCATTCCACCAACGTCATTACACTGTATTTTGCATTAAGATTTGGATCTTAAGGCTTATAAAGTTCAGTTAACACAAGAACTCATGCCGGCCGATCATCAACAACTTCGTGTCTTTGCTGATTGGGTCGTTGAAATGCATGAAAATGATCCGGAATTCCATCGAAAAATCATCTTGAGTGATGAGGCCTATTTCCAGCTCGGTGGGTCCGTCAACAAGCAAAACTGCCCTCAACAGTCATTGCTGGTGAATGGATTGCGCTATCGAGAGATGATTAATGATTTTTTATGGCCGAAATTGGATAGTATTGATCTGGACAACGTTTACTTCATATTTTGCTGGAAAAGTTTCCGGACCGTGTTATCTATCGAAGAGGTGATCACAATTGGCCACACTTCCTTTGGGGCCAGGTGAAAGAGAAGGTTTACTCCAATAGCCCAGCGTGCTACATTGCAATTTGGTTATAAAAAATCCATTAAAAAGATATAGTCCTGTAAGCGTGGTCGTGGTGGCCATTTGCCTGATGTTATTTTCCTCTATTTTCGGCATAGCTTTTTCTTCATAATGAACTAAACATCCGATCATTTATATTGAAAAAATATCAAAATAACACCTCTTAATGGAAAATCCTTTAGGTATATGATAGGTGGTTTCTGTGGCAAATCCACCAAACCTACAAATATCGGAGTTTTATTAACCGGCACAGTGAAGGGAGTGTTTGTTCCTCCTTTTGCAAGGTTGTCAAGTTTTCATTTCCTTCCATGTTCTGGTACCCAAACAAAAACTAGAACTAGTTTGCTGTACTTTGCCAATGCACTGACGGATTTTTGAAGCTGAAATGAACCTTGACTTACAATCAACGGCCAACAGTTACCTCAATGCCATCTGACTTTCAGAGACTATCAAGCTAATCTTTCCACACTTTTTTGGAGATCACTTATGATCATTTTCTAGTTGTGTCAAGTTCATTCTAGATTGGCAGGAAATCTCTTGGTAGTTCACCACCGAGTGCTTTTGAAATTTTTTCCATATCCTATCCTATGCACACTATTTTCAGCTCCATACTATATATAACCGAAAACAAGCTGAAACCAAAACTAAAATGGTAACCAAGTCACGTAGTTTTCATCCAAATTCATGGAAGCCTACCAATTTTTCATTTGGCAGTCCGAAATGGATACTCTTTGAAGCGGAATATCCGTGCGTGGCAAATTGAATACTACAGCGTGTTTACATAAATCGCAAACGGCCACATCGCGACTCTCGAACCGGAACGAAATATGCGAAAATTATCCTCCCGAAACGACAATGAAAATTTGAAACATTGGAAATTTCCCATGATATTTTCCGCATATGACGGCGGCTTCGGCCCCAGGGTACTGCGATAGGACCAATTAATGCAGACCCGCAAATGGCCATATTTTATGTATGATTTCGATTATTTTCACTGTCCTCGAATGTCATCTATGCGACTAACAAATATTTGAATTTATTGGGGTGCACTGACAATGCAACGAGGGGTGCCGAAGTGGCAACAAGAATACACGGCTGTATACACAACAGTTATTGTTGTTCTTAAAGTATTGCTAAAAATCTTATAGGATTGATAAAAGTCACCTTAATGTGATACAGAAATATTTGTTGGAGATTATTTATAACAAAGATCTTTCGTACCCCACAGAAAAACTGTTTGAGGAAACACCTATTTTCAATGTGTTCAGGCTTTACTGTTATAAAGTGTTATGCTTGCAATATAGGAGTAAAAATTACCTGAAGCCAATTGAGCATGAACACAATACCAGGTACAGAGAACACAGTCAATATGTGACTGACGGAGCTAGGAAAACCGTAGCATTATTGGTCTGTTTTAATAAGAGTTTTTTTTTTTAAATTTTCAATTTGTGATGTTATTCATGTGGGAGGTGAGTTGGGCACTCCCATAACAAGTAATTCACTTTACTTCATGGGATTCCCCGGTTTATTCCGATATGCCTTTGCTGATGTATATCCGTTTTTAAATTGATGTATTTTGTGTTGCTTTTCTGGAAATAAATTTTATTATTACTATTGTATTCTTGAGATGCTGATGAGTTGGAGAAACAAATATGCTGAATATGGTTTTATAGTCTGCAATGGTATTACATCAAACAAGAATTGATTACTCGAATAGTTCACAAATTTTAGAACGTTTAGGTGCCCGACTGTTGTATGTATATTACCGTTTATTGAACATGTTGCCAATCTCTTTCATGTGATTTTTGTGTTGATATTTTGATTATATTTGGAAGTTTACGTTTTCATTTTGTAAAATTTTTGTTTTACTTGCCAAGTTGATTTTGAGTCATGAACAATATGTTTTTTCAATCAGTTAATTTTTTATTACCATATTTTCACGTGGAAAATAAATTATTTCATTCTACGGGGGAAAATCGCCTTTATGTAGTTAGGATCAAGATTGATAATTGCTTTTTTATATTTTGAGAGATATAAATAGAATTATCGAGAAAATGATTTTTAGCAAACCATATTAGATAGAGATAATCTCTTTGAACTAAATTAACCATTTATCTTATTGTTTGAAATCATTTTGAATTGAGCTACCTGAAATTTCAAGAAAATTGAAGAGGCATTAACGTGAATAGGAAAGTGGCCGATTTAATTTGGGAGTAACAGAAACAAATTTCGTGAATTGGGTTTTTGCACTACCAAACCATATTATCATATTGAAAATTCTTTCATTCAATCCTTCGTGAAAAAAACGTCAACCTTGCAATAGAATATTCTGAGAAGGTTTCTGACAATTTTACCATAAAGTAAAACGCATTTTGATTATAAACTCAACTATACAACACAAGAGTTCTCAAATATAATTATGCTATCAAAATATTCAGAATTATCGAAAGATGATTCGTAGAGACCACGTAAAAATTTTCATAATAAATTTATTCTTCTGCAAGATCTTGCCAAACCTTCACAATCAAATGATATTAGTTCTGAAGCTTTTTTTCTTTTACAGGTAATTATATCACTTCGTGTGCTGATGCTATGCCAAATACTTCGACCCGTGGTAAGTTTGCAAAACCTGACGAGATTAAGCTTCAAGGTTCGTACAGATGTTAATCGGCTTCTTTCACAACTTATGGTTGATGGTACAAGGTATTCGGCTATTAATCTTACTCTATCTAGACTGTTGCTTCCTTTGAATTGGAATACAAATGAATTTTGAAGATAACCTCAGTTTCTTGACCGCATAAATTAGAACGGGTCTTATAGGTATATACAAAAATATAACAAAACGAGTTATTCTAGTTCGGGAGTATTAAAATCATCAAAGTGAACTGTACTCTGTCAAGATGAATAACCCACCTAATAATTATTTACTTATGCTTCGGGTCATTTCAGCTGAATTTTTTTGTTTTATTGAATTTTTAATATGAGTTTGCGAATGTGATTGTACTCGTAAGTGATACACGCATTTCTTGACTAAAATGTTCTTCACATTCCCATCCAATTGATATCATAATTCTAATCCAGTTAGACAGAAATTCATTTTTCGTAATATATAGTTTTTTCGAAAATGAATTCAATAGGCTCTCTAAATACACTCACCGGCAAAATAATCGATCCACTCAAAGAATCGATTAAGTTTGTTAACTCATAAATATGTTTATTCGAGTTCGATTCGACTAAATTTTTTTTTTCAAATGTAGGCATGCTCATCCTTAATGAATCATCAGTTTTGAATTCCAATTAAACTCGGTGTACGTCATTTTATACAGGGTGAAACTAAAATGGTTTTTTTACCCTAATTTCAGACCACCCCCTGTGTGTTCCAGTTGCTCCACCATGTGATTTCTTATTTGATCATCAAGGTACATCATCTCTTAATAATTTAATTTTTCATTTGTAACAATAGCTCAATTTCTGTTGAAGATACAGGGTTTTTCAGAGCAACATTAAACTCCACAATTTCGCTATGGCTATGAAAATACTTTTACAGATTTAACCTTAAATCCTAATGTTATGAAAATAAACTGAAAACTAAGTGAGAACATAAAGCAAGAGAAGTTTTAGCGCGACATGTTTTTTCCGTGGGCATCGTTTATTGGAGAGGATTTCGTGCTAATGCTTTATAATGCCCGACCGCATCAACCGCATGTGGCTAAGATTACCATTGTTTAGCAGAGGTTAATCTATATCTATACTAATATTATAAAGAGGAAATATTTGTATGTTTGTGGGTTTGTGGCGTTGATACGAGTTAACTCATAAACTACTAGACCGATTTCAATAATTCTTTCACCCTAAGAAAGTACAATATCCTTGAGTAACATAGGCTATACTTTTCACCCGAGAATATTAAGGAAATCCACTATAACTTCAATGATAAAAATATGACTACCAAAATCAGCCATTTTCAGGTGTTCTGCAAAAACCGTAAGACGTACATGGAAACAATGTATGACGGAAATGTACCTCTTTAAAAGTTCTACAAAAAAGTCCGCGATAACATATATCTATCTTTCAAGGTTTACTCGGTATCACCTTTTGAAGCTTTCGGAATGTTTCTCAAAATTATGTATTATTTGGAGTATTTTTTTATGAATACGCTATTGATCCTTATCCAATTAAACACGTCGTTCACACCCAGTATTTAATTTAGAACGAAATTGCCTTTTACATCATTCAATTATGATGATACATCAAAAGATGTGGAAGGTTGAAGATGAAATCGCACCAAAATGCGTCTCCGAGGTAGGCACTAAGCGGGTAGGAGAAGGTGAGGGATGTATGAATGTATTTTGGATTGCCTAATGCCCGTATGTTTATGATCACAAATCAGATCAACAGATGGCGCTGTAGTCGTTATTTAGGTTATTCATCTGTTCTGCAACTAAACGGTTGGATCGAATTGAATGAATTTTTGTGTATACAGAACAACGTCTGTTGGGTCTGCTAGTATCAATGAATTCAATTTGCCTGCTCAAATCCCAGATTTGAAATTGGGCTTGTTTGGATGATCTTGGGAGGAAAATTCCATCTCGCGTACCAACTCTTGAAAATTTGCAGCAGCTGAGTGAAGCTGTAATTGATTCAAAACCGTAATGAGGACATATTATATTTTTGACTAAATTTTCAGTTTTTCTTGAATAGGTCACAATTTTTGGTTGAATTTGTTTAAGTGCTGTTGTAGCGTTAGCGAAATTCAATTTTTTTTACTGAAAACCCTATTATATCTTCAACAGATTGAGTTATTGTTATAAATGAAGTATTAAATTGTCCAGATAAGATGTGTCTTGATGATGGAATAAGAAATCACACGGTGGAACACTGGAAGACACCAGGGGTGTTAGTCCAAAGTTAGGGTGAAAAAATTTATTCTCATTCTCCCGAAACATTGCATTAAAACTGTACATCAAGCCAAACAAAACAAAAAACTAGTCCAACACGTACTTTTAATCTGCAAACTTCGACAACAACAAACCCAGCGTCCATTTCCATAGAGGCTCATCGAAAGTTTACGTCGCGCACAGAAAAGTTATTACGCTCATTTGATTTATAAGCGATGGCCTCACCATTCGTTCCATTTCGCCAGCAGGCACTATTCTTTTGTTTTCCAGTAGACATAAAAACTTTATAACTGCGCGATAGAGTGTACCACGTGGTATAGCGACTTTTGATTTATGGTAGATTCGTACACGGTTGTGGATATGAAAACAATAACCGTTAAATTATGTATGTATATTAAAATCGATAGATCATACATAATGGCGTGTGTGACGCGTTTACGGTTTAATGGGCTACTACCATAACACCTTAACCAGTGGGATAGAACTAACTGATTGTTGCGCCAAGAAATCGACATTTTGACGACTTCTTCGATCTTATTTTTTTATTTTACAGTGATTTCCCAAGAACAAAACAGATTATAAATAAAGGAGTTCTCGAAAAAGCATAGCCATTATCCGTTTTTTGTTTCACAGTTAGGTTTTCTCGAAAAAAACCATTCGAAGATGTGCGTAAAAGTTCGAAAAAAAGAATTGAGACGCCAGGCGTCTCGGCTCTATTAAACATTTCTCTCAGGACATAAATTTTTTTGTCAATCGAAATATAATTTTATCCTGAATGTTTCTTTTGAAAACAATTTTTTTTTTTTCTTCCGTCAGTAACCTACAAGCGTGTTCTATGTTTATTTTTTATTTCATTTATCTTTTCTTTATTGTGACAGTGTGCCTTGATTTAGATACATATAGTCCATTCACGTAAGTTTGAGCGCATAGTAGGCGTTTGTTTATTTATCTGCAGTTGGCAGTATTTGCTGTCATAACGTAAAATAAAGTCAACGTTGCCGAATGTACCCGGCCTCGTCCGACGAGCTTGCGAGTAATCAGAAAACTCTATGCAATATTAACTACATTGCGTATCAATCTGACAAGAAAATTATTAACATAACCTAAAATTTTAATATACACAGTGGAATATACCAAATTTTCATGACCAACCGACGGCTCAACCTTTCGTGAACGGACTATAGATATGATTGTCTATCTTAAAATCGAAAAAACTTTGTAGCAAATTATTTGTCAATCATTATACAGGGTGGTCCAGATCGTAACCAAGAAATTCCAAGCCCTTGTTTGTTATATAAACATATATCGAGAAATGTTTCCTCTCCGAGATACGGGGTGTTGAACTTATAGAAGAAAAATGTTTTTTATTAATAACTTTCACAGTGCTTGAACTATTTTCATGAAATTTGAGACATAGGTTTTGAGCGTCAAGGAGTACTTTTTGCATGATATCATTTCTTTTCTATTCTACCAGTGGCGTCCATACTGCAGCGAGACTGAATATTTTCAGATAAAAAAATGATACAGCACTGATTTTTTCAACAATAAGGATTACTATTTAAATCCTTATTTAATTTGGAGCAAATTCGGTCTCTCGACTTTTTGCTGCACAAGGTACCGTTTCCGGTCAAAAAAATGAAACTCATTCTCATGCATGAAGAAATCGCAACGTTTCCTGCACAAAATAGTCTTATTATTATTATTATGTACCTACCTTATCAAATTTTGGCGATTTCTTCATACACGAGAATGTGTTTCATTTTTTTGAGTAGAAACGGTGCCTCGAACAGTAAAATGTCAAGCGAAAGAATTTGCTCCAAATTAAATAAGGATTTAAATAGGTAGTAATTTTATTGTTGAAAAAACCAGTGGTGTATCATTTTTTCATCTGAAAATATTCAGTCTCGCTGCAGTACGGACGCCATTGGTAGAATAGCAAAGAAATGATATTATGCAAAAAGTGCTCCTTGACGCTTAAAACGTATGTCTCAAATTTCATCAAAATATTTCGAGCAGTGTGTAAGTTATTAATGAAAAACATTTTTTCTTTTATAATTTTATCACCCCGTATTTCGGAGAGGAAACATTTCTCGACATATGTTTATATGACAAACTAGAGCTTATTTTTGATGTAGAATACATCGTTAAAGTTTCTGGGTTACGATCTGCACAACCCTGTATTCATCAAATATTATATATTATAATAATGTACATTTCAAATCATATAATCTACATACCGGCCATTTTGATCCATACATAAAAAGTTACTTTGGTCAAAATATATTAGGGTTCACTTGGACAAAGTAACTTATAATGAACAAAGGAAAAGATATAATTTATGTATGGACCATAATGGACGTATACATATAGAACATTGATTTGACTTATTGCATCTCTTATTAAAAAAATTTTATTGTTAGAAAATATAATATTTGATGAATATAATGATTGAGAAATAGTTTTCTACAAAATCTCTTTGATTTTAAGAAACACAATCATATATATGTCTCTTAATCAAGGCATACTGTCACAATTCAGAAAAAAATTAATGAAATAGAATTAACATGAAACACGCTGCAGGTCACTGACGGTAAGAAATGGAAAAAAAAAGCGCTGCGACGCCTGGCGTCTTAATTCTTTTCTCAGACTTTTACTCACATCTCAAGTCAACATTGAATTGTACCAAATACCGTCAACAGAATAAAAAAATATTCATCCCTTTGTCAGAAAAATTAGGTTACCAAGATAAGTGAATCACCCTGTACATAAAATTATCTCAAAACTTTTCAGCTTCATTTATTATTGAACATCTGAAACGCAGATATATGACATATCAAAAAATGGTAATGCATCACACTGCAGCGAATTTTCCGTTCGTATAAGAGCTGCACAATTTGTTATTTTCCGTTGCAGATATTCCTCTCTCATAACGATTCATGGAACATTAAGCGACTTCTCATTGTGAAATAACAAAACGCTTTCGGTACAAGTCATTTTTCACCTTTTTTTCTCCCGAATACTATTTTCCAACTTTTACGCACATCTCAAGTCGACATTGACTTGTAACAAATACCGTCAACAGAATAAAAAAATATCTATTCCTTTCGAAGAAAAACTAGGTTACCAAGATAGGTGCATCACCCTGTACATAAATTTATCTCAAAACCTCTCAGCTTCATTTAATATCGAACATCTGAAACGCAGATATATGACATATCAAAAAATGGTAATGCATCACACTGCAGCGAATTTTCCGTTCGTATAAGAGCTGCACAATTTGTTATTTTCCGTTGCAGATATTCCTCTTTCATAACGATTCATGGAACATTAAGCGACTTCTCATTGTGAAATAACAATAACGCTTTCGGTACAAGTCATTTTTCACCTTTTTGCTCCGAAATTGTCAACTCGTTACAGCTGATGAATTATACATGCGAATTCCTTGTTTTAAGCCATGAATAATTGTGCTGGTCGCGAACTGATTACATTCGAATGTCTGTCTGCTCGTATTTTTGACGTGAAATTCTAGGTTCTCAGATTTGTTGGATTTGACTGCTCGTTTTACAGTGAGAACTTTCGAAATAATTTACATCATTTAATAACGATAATGAAGATTGAACGAAGTGATTTTGCAATGAAAGTACTCTAGTTTGAGATCGTGAGATATTTTTGAATTATTATACAGGTTTGGAAATTAACATTGGAAACATACGATATTCAATGCATTACAGAGAGAGTATTTTGCCGTGCAGTTCGACAATACTATACTGCACATATTCACATGCTATGTTTCGCTTTTCAGAGTGTCTGGTCCTCTCTAAAAAACTATATCTCATCTGCGAACCTCCCTTATGATCAAGAAAGTAAGCACTGAGAAAAACTTCAGAGCAACAAGTAAAAGAGAGGAATGGGAACGGGTTTTTTTATTTGGTCTCATTCTGCATAAAGCAAAAAGTAAGGAACATACACTACTGGAAAAAATTAAAGGATAAAAAAAAATTCCAATTTTTTCGGCCATTTTCAACATGCCGTAACTTGAGAGGAATGGTCGTACAAGGAATTTAAAAAGAGGAAATTTTAGCTCCAAGTGTCTAGTTTTTGGATTAGAACTTAAAAATTTTAAGTTTCAGTGGTTTTCGAGTAATGATAAAAAAATCAGCAACAAAAAAATTCTCGGAATTTTACCACTTTTTTTCTTGTCTACGAGCGTGGAAATTTTATTTTTGCATAATCATTATAATGATGGGATACTTTGTTAATTCAGCTTCAATTTATTTTTTCATTGACCTCAATACGTCCATTTCTCGCCGAGATATCGGTCTTCAAATGGAAAAGGATCCATTTGTCTTTGATTATCGATTTCTCAGCAACCAATGATCGCACAGAAAATTGAAGGAGAGTTTCAAGACCTTAAATGAACTCCGATCACTGGCGCAGCCAGGAGGGGGGCTTTGGGGCTGCAGCCCCCCCCCAAAGATTAATTTCTTCGTTATTTCTTTCTCCTTTATTTTTTTGCAACTTTCGTTATTTGTTGTATCACCAAAAATTGTTCCGTTCAGCCCCCCCCAAAACAAAATCCTGTCTGCGCCACTGACTCCGATTAATGAACAACCATTGCTTATTCATAGAAAGTTTTTTTCTTCATGTCGCATCAATATAAAATTTAACAAAAAAAGGGATTTTGTTGGTTTCTCGGAAAAACTACCGCTGGATCGAAAATGTTGAGGAAACCAATAATGTTAAGTGTGAATTTCACAGTTCAATATGTTGATAAAATCCTTACAAAGAGTCAACTCAATTCAGCGAGCTGTTTTTTTGTTTGACTCAATTGAATTTTTGAAAAAAATAAAGATCATGTTTTTTGTTCTGAGAAACTCATAATCTACAAAAAAGGCAAAAAAAATTTTTCTCGATCTTTTTCCACATTTTAATTGCGGATAGTACATAATTTTCAAAAAAAAATAAAATAAACTAACAAATGAAATTTTCATTAATTTAATAACGGATAAAACATGGATACTTTTCCATTTGAAGACCGATATCTCGGCGAGAAGTGGACGTATTGAGGTCAATAAAAAATAAATTAAAGCTGAATTAACAAAGTATCCTATCATTATAACGATTATGCAAAAATAAAATTTCCACGCTCGTAGACAAGAAAAAAAAAGTGGTAAAATTTTGAGAATTTTTCTGTTGCTTATTTTTCTATCATCACTCGAAAACCACTAAAACTTAAAATTTTTGGAGTTCTTATCCAAAAACTAGACACTTGGAGCTAAAATTTGCTCTTTTTCAATCCCTTGTACGACCATTCCTCTCAAAGTTACGGCATGTCGAAAATTGCCGAAAAATTTGGAATTTTTTTTTGATCCTTCAATTTTTTCCAGTAGTGTAGATTTTTAACAGAAATATTGCACTTGGAATAGAGGAAAATATTCTTCCAAATCAGTTAATTTCTTGAAAACCTGGTGGTCCAATACCTTTGACGATGTATGTAAAGAGTTTTCCAATAAGGGGTGCTATTTTGATATTCAAAGAAAATGCCATTTTTCAATATAAATATTATTATTGATCAGATGTTTTTTTCATTATAAAGAAGGAGCTGTGCCGTTAATAGTGGAAAATAACATCAAGCAAATGACCACCACAAACACGCTCACAGTACCATATCATTTTAATAAAATTTCCATTACCAAATCGCAAAGTGGCTGCCCTATGTCCTCGATAGCATCAAGAATTTTATCTTTGAGGTCTTGAATCGAAGCTGGGCTATCGGCGTAGACCTTCTCTTCCACGTGGCCCCAAAGGAAGAAGTCGCAAGGTGTTAAATTATAAGATCTCGGTGGCCAATGGTGATCACCTCTTCGAGAGATAACACGGCCTGGAAACTTTTCCCGCAAAAGATCAATAGTTTCTTCGCTTGTGTGGCACGAACCGCGTCTTCTTGAGAGTAAATTTGTCCAGATCAATACTATTCACTATCGGCCTTAAAAAATCATTAAGCATCGTTTGTGGAATGCCTTATTCCAAAGTACGACGAGGAATGAACTGATCTGTATTTTCTTCAACACTTTCGGCTACAGCAGCCATATTCTCGGCTGTTCTGATATCTAGAGCGACGTGCACGGATTTTATTCTTCACATCACTTACTTGTCCCAACAGCTCGAATTTTTCTTTCAATTTCTTTATTGCGGTCCGAAGAGGTGTTTCGCGTCGACCCAAAAATGTTCGAGTTTTACGAACCTTCTCTGTCAAATTTTCACCACACTTATAGTGAATTTAGAATATCAATGCGTTCTTGAAGCGTGTAACGTTCCATTTTTATTAATGGCGAAGTTTCTACTCGTCAAATGTCAAAAAATGACAGCTACAAACGTGACATCTACCGAAATAGCGGACTATTCAGAATAACACATCAAATTGGAAAATCTTTTATAACTATTGAATTTGTCTTCATTTTATATACATATATTTTGAATATCTGCATGTTCTTTCTTATTTATTTTTTTTAATTTCATCCGCAACTTCTTTCACAATGAGCACATTTGGTTTGATTTCAACTATTTCGCCTTCTTCATCTACATAGTTTAGTCCTTTTTCTTATTTCTCAGATCGTTTGTTTCTGTTTGAATTTTGAAGACTGTATTTTAACAATTTTATGTCAGGTTATGTAACAAATAATTCCGGAATCGAAGGGAACATCCAGAATAAAATAATGACATCGTTTAAAAAAGTTGGTTTAATTGCAACGCAATCTAACACGAAAATCGTGTCACTTACACCGAACGTAAAACTGATAAATGGGCAATTTAATTAATTGCTTTCGCTGTCACGTCGAACATATAAAGCATTTTAATGCTTGTTTTAACGATGGGAATGAAAAATCAGGACGTTTTCTGCTCGGTCAAATTACCTAAAAAGGTGCGCGCATTCATGCTGTCATGTCAAGCGGAATTGAAATGCCCACTTTTTTTTGATGGTTACTATGCTTTCTGTTTATTCATTGTCATTGACTATAAAATATTTGTTTTTCTCAAATTACATATTCAATAAAAATCACTGGGCTTGTTCGGACGTAAAATAACAACGGAAGCTAAGGAAACATCAATTCAACTTCATCTTTCGCTTTATTATCCTACCTAATTTTTGGAAAATACTGTTCATTTCGAAGTAACTCTGTCTGTCTGTTACTCTTTCACGCATAAACGGCTGAACGGATTTTGATGAAATTTGGTATGGTGATAGATTATAACCTAGAAATGGTCATAGGCTATAAATAATCACACCATCATTCTTAGAGGGTAGGCAGTAGGCAGATAACTAAATTGAGTTAGTGATTTTTAGTCGTTTTTTGTGGGACTTTTGCTCTTTCACGTCTAAACGGCTGAACAGATTTTCCTGAAATTTAGTAAGGTAATAGATGGTTACCTAAAACCGGATATAAGATCAAAATGATCACGTCATCGTACTTAGGGGGTAGGAAGTAGGTAGAAAACTGAATTGAGTTGAGCTCTATCATGCCTAAACGGCTGAACGGATTTTGATGAAATTTAGTTAGGTGATAGATAGTAACCTAGAAAAGAATATGGGCTATTAATTTTCATGCTATCATACTTGAGGCGTAGGCAGTAGGCAGAAAACTAATTAAGTTAGTGATTTTTAATCGTTTGTTTTAAAAGTTTACCTCATTCACGCCTTAACGTCTGAACGGATTTTTATAAGACTTGGTTAATATAAAGATAGGATCCTAGGCACGGATACAGGCTACTTTTTACGGCGGGAAAATACCTCATTCCCGCGGAAATCTAGCGTGATCGTGCCAAGAAGCGCATGACGCCATAGCTACTGAAATGATTCTGATATTTTTTTTGTAACTGAGTGTTACTGAGACTTCAAGTTAGTATTTGATCACTTTTCTAACTTAGAGGGTCGGTAGGCGCCATAATTATTGAATTTATGATAAAATTTTGATGCAACTGTCTTTATTTTGATGTGAAGTTGAGGACTGGAACACGATAGTGGGACATTGTTGCAGGGGGACTTACAGCCGGGAGAAAACAAAAAAACTTATGCGGACGAAGTCGCGGGTAAAAACTAGTAGAACATAAAGCGCTAGATTAATGAACGAGTTGATTACGAAATTTTTCTGTTGATTGTATTACGAATTAACTACGGAGTCTCGATTGAAATACATTCTTATTTTGTGCAAGAGAGTTTGTCGATTCATGAATATGTTATTTCAACTTCGATTCGATTGATTTTTTTTTCAATTATAGGTATGTTCATCCTCAATCAATCGTCAGTTTTGGATTCCAAGAAAACTCGGCCTACGTCATTTTATACAGGGTGAAACAAAATCTGTTTTTTTACCCTAACTTCAGAACTACCCCTGGTGTGTTCCAGTTGTTTCACCGTGTGATTTCTTATTTCATCACTAAGACACATCTTCTCTTAACAATTTAATGAATCATTTATAACAATAGTTTATTTTTTGTTGAAGATACTAGGTTTTCAGAGCAACGTGTAACTCCAAAATTTCGCTATGGCTATGAAAGAACTTTCAAGATTTATCCTTATATCCGAACGTGATGGAATTAAACTGAAATCTAAGTGAAAACCTAAAACAAGAGAAGTTTTAGCGCGACATGTTGTTCCGTATGCACCGTTTATTGGAGACGATTTCGTGCTAATGCTTTATAATGCCCGACCGCATCAACTGCATGTGGCTAGGATTGCCAAGGAGTATGTAGCAGAGGTTGATATCCAAAAATTCAACTGGCCTGCTCTGAACTCAGATTTGAACCCAATTGGACATTGGAAGGAAAATTCGATCTCGCGTACCAACTCCTGAAAATTTGCAGCAGCTCACTGTTGCTCTAATTGATTTAAAACCTTAATGAGGACATGCCGAGACGAATTGCACTTGTTATCCGCGTCTGGGCGGAAAACACATTATGTTTTTGACTTAGTTCTCAGAATTTAAGGTTGAATTTTTTGACTGTTGTAGTCTTAGAGAAATATAATGTTTTACTGAAAACCCTGTATCTTTGACAAAAATTAAACTATGGTTATAAATGAAGAATTAAATTGTCAAGAGAAGATGTTTCTTGATGATGGAATGAGAAAGCACACGGTGTAACAACTGGAACACACCAGAGGTGGTTCATAAATTAGGGTAAAAAAACATATCTTGTTTCACCCTGTATAAAATGACGTACGCCGAGTTTTCTTGAAATTTAAAACCAGTAACTGACATTGCTAGGTTACTGGACAGGAAACCGACTTTACCCTCTAAAATTGTTGAGCGTGTCAAACATCAAAGTCCAACCAACAGATTTCGTAGATGTTAATGGACTACATATTCCAAACCAAACTGTTACCAATCTCTCTCATGAACTCCAGCGCACTCCAAAAATCACAAACAGCAAAAATTCCTCGACTGTAAAATTGAAACCCTCGAAACGCGTTAATACGAATAAACCCTCGCTAGCGCGGTCACATACGCCAGAATAAAAGAGCATTAGGGCCAGCTTTTGTTGCAAAAAATGAGAACGAAAACGGCAAAAACGCCAAACAAAACGGCATCAATTGTTCTCGTTCGAAAATCCCGATAACCTGTAATTGGAAAAGTTCAATTGAATGATTTTCAGTCAACTGTTGCAGCGTTTGTTGTTGTCATTAAAAGGTCCGTCCTGCCGGCGTCCCGGCGCCCTATCAGCGCCCCGACGCATACGCGCACGCATCCCTGATCAAAGGGCGACGCCAAGTTTGCGGAACAAATTGAAAACTGAAGCTGCTTCAAATTAAATCATTGCGAATAGACGCGCAGAAATAGATAATGTCACGCCTCGTTTTGACACTTTATATGGGCGCTTTGTCTCTTGGAGAACTTGGGTTGTTTACTGTACAAATTATACAGACCGTCGCAGTTTCTTTTTTATCATTCAATCATCAATATTGCAGAGGAAAATGTTACCGTGCTACCATTTATTATTACTCCGTGCGATACAAGAGCACAGTTAATAGTTATTAAATCAACTGGTTGATTAATGACAGCGATAAGTAAAGATATTTTATATTCTGGAAATTATCGAAAAAATTAATTATGTAGAACATATTAAAAAATTTAATTTTATGGTCCAGATGATGCCATCTTCTTGAATTTTGCATGAACATTTAGACCAAGCAATAGAGCTATCGAATGGTCGATTTCGTGACAAAAATACTACCTGAAATCTGACTGTGCAGTTATGCAATAGGTAGTTTCTAAATGTTTTTCATGATAAATTCCACTCCTGAATCGGCTTAGGTTTTTTTTGAGAAGCGAAAAATAGTCAAAAAAATCCAAAATTTTGCTTTTTCGCTTATAAAACGTGAAGTATTGATCTGATCGAAAAGCTGTTAAGGCACTTTTTGTAGAGAATTCAAAAACAAAAAAAATGAGAGGTGACACGTCTCAAGCGGATAATTAGTTTCCGAGAAAAATCCAAAAAACTGGAAAAAAACATCAATTTTTCGAAAATTCATAACTTGGTCAATTTCTGAGATGAAGCGTAGTTGCTCTGAATTTAAGTAGTTATTAACATATACTTTATTGGTGCACATTTACACAGCTGTCGGATAAGTAGTTTCGAATTCGAAGTACTTTATTCAAAAAGGTCGTGATACTCGGCTACTTGTCGGATTTGAATTTTACAAAACGCATTTTGAAGAAGAAATAAAATTCTTCAAATCGTTTATTCTCTCGATACCGACCGATAATGTTTAGTGGGTGAAAAACGGCGTCAAACAGGAGCAAAAAGGTTCGAATGCATCAAACTAGTCGCGGAGTCGCCCGCTACGCGATGCGCGAAAGATACAAGGTATACAGTTTTCCCCTCGCGTATCGGGCTACTTTTTTTTTGGCTCAAAATTTTAAAATTTGAGATATTTGGTCAAAGCGATATAGCACTCGTTTAAGTTGAACAAGCGCTCAAAAATGAAGTCGGATGTAGCTCCCAATTTTCAAGGCAAGTTTTTCCTTATGAACAAGTGCGTAAGAGCTTTCTACTTTAAGTGTCGTCTCCTTGGTTTTTTCGAATTTGTTCTGGTTTTTCAAATGACCTATAGGATATTTACGTTATCTTAATGAAAGAAGAAATGTTTAAAGCAGAACGAGTGTGCCAATTGTTCATTTTAGAAGATAGAGTAGGAAGAGTGGTAGAATACAACTATTTTATGCCAAAGCTTGATTTATTTAACTAAAAAAAGCCAAATTTGTTCTGTAGAGTCGGTCACATTTCGGATGCGGCCACTGTACAGGGTGGGCATATTTCGATGTTTTAGCACTACAACTTTTAAACCAGAGGAGATAGACAAAATCTGATACCCACTTCTCGATCTCTTTCTGAGAAACTAACAAGAGTAATATTCATTTTTAGCTACCTTCTTTTGTTTTCGAGTTATAAGCGAAAATTGGATAAGTGGCAATATCGAAAAAAAATCATATCTCGGCTAATACTGATGATAAAGCTCTGAAATTAAAACATTATACAGGCACTTTTTTACGTAGAATCCAGTGGCGTAATCGCCTTTTTTGCACCATTTCTAATTACGGAGCTATGACCCAAAGTTATGTTTTTTAAATGGAAATACTGGATTTTTGTGGCATTTTCTGAAAGCTTAATTTTTTCTGATTTCAAAAACATGAAACATTGTATGGTTTGTATCAATATGAGTATAGAAAATGATCAAAATCTATTTTCATCTGAGTCTCAATATTTTCTATGGTTTCAACTGTTGATGAGCACAGAAAAATTTAGCATCGTATAATTACGACGATATCTTTCCAGTATTCTTTTCCTTTCTTTTCTATGCTCTGTACTCAATTTCTCCAAGATGGACTGCTGTGAAACTTGATCCCTCATTCTAAGTTATAACTAAGATGTCTAAAATAAGACATCTTAGTCATAACATACTGACCTTCGATTGTTGTATTGAAAAACATTTTTCCTTTATTACTTTTCTAATTGAATTGATAACTTCATATGCGATTTGAAATAGACTACTTAGCACTTGTGCGTATTTATTCTCTTGCATCCATCTCATTATAACATAATTATATTGATTGAAACGGAGGATCATGTGGATGTTTTTGTTATTTCCAAATCCATTTCAAGATATAAGTTTTTATGAAATATATCCATGTTCGAATTTTGGAGAAATTAGTTGAAAGCATAGAAATAATGAGATTGACGGAAGGAGACTGCTCTTGTTATAGGAAGCTCCATTTTTCTGTGCTTATCAACAGTTGAAACCATAGAAAATATTGAGACTCAGATGAAAATAGATTTTGATCATTTTCTATACTCATATTGATACAAACAATACAATGTTATATATTTTTGAAATCAGAAAAAATTAAGCTTTTAGAAAATGCCACAACAATCTAGTATTTCCATTTAAAAAACATAACTTTGGGTCATAGCTCCGTAATTAGAAATGGTGCAAAAAAGGCGAGTACGCCACTGGATTCTACGTAAAAAAGTGCCTGTATAATGTTTTAATTTCAGAGCTCTATCATCAGTATTAGCGGAGATATGAATTTTTTTCGATATTGCCACTTTTCCAATTTTCGCTAATAACTCGAAAACAAAAGAAGGTAGCCAAAAATGAACACTACTATTGTTAGTTTCTCAGAAAAAGAGATCGAGAAGTGGGTATCAGATTTTGTCTATCTCCTCTGGTTTAAAAGTTGTAGTGCTAAAACATCGAAATATGCCCACCCTGTACAAGGATCCTTACCCGCACCAAGATTCGAACCTGTGGTCTGCAGTTTTGTAGTACGCTTTCTCGGTCACTTCAGCTACCGAGGAAGTCAAGATCATAAAAGACGGATTCAACACAGAAAAGAGAGGAAAATCATCAATTTAATGCCATAAGATTGTATGTTCGAAAAGTATTTTCAGAAAAATTCAGCAATTTTCTTTATGCACAACACCATTTAGAAGAGTTTTAGAATCTGCAACCTGGGGCCTATTGCACCGAATATTTTGCAACTTTTCAATTTGCACCTTTCACTTTTCAAATGAATCACGTTGCACGAAGCGCATTCATAATTGAAAAGTACAATGTGAAAGTCAAGTGCAAAGTGAGAGGCACTTCGTAGGAACTAAATTTTGGAAGAAATATTATGCAACATAATCAATTTTCACTTTTGAAATTTGTCAGAATGCAAAGTGAAAAGTTGCAAAGTATTTTGCTGCAGTAGGCCCCTGGAGTAGTTGGCATACTTCCTGCGCGAACTCTAGGTTGTTTTTCATCCGTTTGAGTGCAGCAGTCACCAAGGGGAAATGCACAAAGCGGAGTTCTATGTCTAGTGACGTTCATCTCTGTGCGGCTGAATTATCTGTATCGGATGCGTGTATATTTCGAGTTTGAAATTATGTATCCGTTGTCTGTTGCTGCACTGAAGCAATTCATTACCTCTAATTCTTCAGGTTGAATTCATTCCGACGTCAATGTACATGATATAATTAACATTGTCGTGAATAGATGTTAAGTAACCGTATACTGTATATTGTAGATCCATTGAAAGCGCCAATAAACACATTTTTCACATACACTCACTTCTTGAGCAAAAGTCTAAGACAGACAAACCTTCGGTATTTTATTAAAGCTGAAGGTTTTTCACAACACTGGTAAGACATGTCACCAACTATAAAACTTTGATCGTGTTGGCCTTGGTAGGTGACAGGTAATGAAATTAAGTGTGAAATGCAAATATGGTGAAAAATTCAATTTTAAAATGAAATGTTTGGCACAAGCCCTTCAAAAATCAATATTTTTCAAATCGGTAAAAAATTAAGAAAAGCCCTGAGCAGGTGCATTTGAGTGCTCGTTTGTTGGTGGTGCAATGATGATATTACCTCGAAATTTTGTATAGGACTCGAGATTCATGCTAAGTATATTGATGCCAAATCTCGGCACCATCGGCATTATATTCTGGAAATTTTTCCAAAATTAAATATGTAAAAAATCGATTACCTACTGAAAAAAAGTGATTTCTGTGATTCGGGTGATGCGATCCTCTTGAAATTTTGCATGAACATTCAGTTTATTAATCTTTTTTACGAAATAAATTCACCCGAATCAAATATTCTTTTATGGAAATATGAAGTTTTTTTTTCGATAAGCCAATTGAAAATTTTCTGGTTCTGCACCATGGCCACAAAATTTTGTATAGGGCTCATTGTTAGCAAAATCTCTTTTCGATTGAAGTCTTTCTGTCTGAGATATAGGGAAAAAAATTTGAATGGCCATATTTTATAGAACACCCCTGTACGATTTGGCTGTTTAATGAGCTTCACTGAGGCATTTGGGAACCGAACTTATCTTGAAAATTTTCAAGTTCTAGGACAATTCCTTCGGAAGTTATCGTGCTATCGGACGGACGGACGGTCCCACATACATAATTAAATTTGATTTTGACTTGAAAGTATCTTTTGGAAATAAAATGGAGTATTTTCCTTCAAACCCTTAATTGCAAATCCAACTCACCCATTTTCAAATGCAAACATCTATCGTGTAAAGACTCTTTTAGATTTTCAATGGTTTCTTTCTGCCTGCAGAGAATGTAATCTAGTAGCGTCAAGTCAGGGGATCTTGAGAGCCATCAATCGTGCTAGGTCGTCTAATTCAGCGTCCTGCAAATAAATAGTTTTGTCTCATTTTTTAATAACCACACAAATAAAATAACAAATATAAGCATGGTAAGATCATCTGTCAGGAACTTTTCATTAAGCTAACAAACTGTAGTCCGTTCACTGAAGTTGTAGCCCTCGACTAGCCATGACAATTTGATATATTCCACTGTGTATATTGAAATTTTAGGTAACTCGCAAGCTCATCGGACGAGGTAGATACATTCAGCAACGTTGACTTTATTTTACGTTATGACAAAAATATTGTCAACTTCAGATGAAAAACAAACGCCTACTATGCGCTAAAACTTTGTGAAAGGACTATACATTTGTTTCCATTTGAAGAAAAAAATGTAAGGTAGGGTTGCAGCTGAGGGAGTTGAAGAACAATAATTCATTTTATTTCCAAAAAGCGTTCAGACTTTTGCCCAATCCTCCTGTATGATATATTATTATTGAACTTGTTATGAAACCTAGAATAATTCACCATTCTAACCACTTCATGTGCAAACCAGAAAACCATAAGAGGATCGAATCCTTCACCATTCAACCGTACACCTACACGAGGACGCCATTTCACGAGAATGCCGCGATATTGGCATGAGGAACTTGCCATTGATCTGCTCTCGGAACGTAACCATTTAATCAGAATCCAGTATGGGAACAAACACAGCTGCAGGCTTGGAATGAATCACATACAAATTAATTGAAAATTAGCACAATCTGATGGAACACAGAGACAGGTTCTGATTGAATCATCGGGTTATCTTGACGTTGGTTATGTCGATCTTTGGGGGTGAGATATGCCTTTGATCAATGAGTTTTTCCATAATTTTGATATTCGAGTGCATGGAAGAGAAGTATCAATCTAGATAGTGGATGAAAAGTTCATGATTCATTGTCATGCAATGATCAAGAAATGAAAGATAAATCCTCGACATTCAATATATCAAATACAGGGTGTCCCATTACTCGACGTCAACCCGGAACCGGGTGAAAAGGCAAGTAATACTGGTTGTCAGAAAAAATATAAAAAAAAAATCTAAGTTGCATGATTTCAAAATAATGCGCATTTGAAAAAAAACACGCAACATTCCACACCCTGTGACAGTCTTTTCGCTCCTGTTGCCACAAATATCAACTTTTTCCAACCTTTTCTTTGCGTGTAACCTTGAATAATGCTTGTATAAACTGTTATCAAAATTTTGACACCATGCTCTAGGTTTCATACAAATAGGGCTTACTTCTCAGAAAAAAAAATTCAGAATAAACAATTGCCTAGTTTCAACTGATTGTATTGAAAAAAAATGTACTACGTAGGTTTCGCATGTTTTTTCAAAAGTTGGCGCATTTAGTAAGGATTCCAAAATATGTAATACTTGTTTAATTGTAGCTGCCGTAGTTCAAATTTATTTTCGATTGCCTTTGAATACACTTTTTCGTTAACTGCTTCCCAGTAATAAAGACCAATGGAATCAAGTCCGGTGAACGGGCCGGCCACGAGATTGGACCAGAACGTCCGATCCATCTTCCGGGAAAAAATGTTACCAAGAAAAAAATTTTTAGAGAAATTTCTCCGGAAAATTTTTTTCTGGAAAAATTATTCTCTGGAAATTTTTTTCTTGGTAACATTTTTTCCCGGAAGGGATCGGACGTTCTGGTCCAATCTCGTGGCCGGCCCGTTCACCGGACTTGAATCCATTGGACTTTATTACTGGGAAGCAGTTAACGAAAAAGTGTATTCAAAGGCAATCGAAAATAAATTCGAACTACGGCAGCTACAATTAAACAAGTATTATATTATTTTGGAATCCTTGCTAAATGCGCCAACTTTTGAAAAAACATGCCAAACCTACGTAGTACATTTTTTTTTCAATACAGTCAGTTGAAACTAGGCAATTGTTTATTTGAATTTTTTTTCTGAGAAGTAAGCCCTGTTTTTATGAAACCTAGAGCAGCTGGTGTCAAAATTATAATTACAGTTTAGACAAGCATTATTCAAGGTTACACAGCAAAGAAAAAAGTTGGAAAAAGTTGATATTTGTGGCAACAGGAGCGAAAAGACTGTCACAGGGTGTGGAATTGCGTGGTGTTTCTTCAAATGCGCATTATTTTGAAATCATGCAACTTAGATTTTTTTTATATTTTTCTGACAACCAGCATTACTTGCCTTTTCACCCGGTTCCGGGTTGACGTCGAGTAATGGGACACCCTGTATGTATAATCAAAAGGAGGAAGAAGAATTGGTCAAACTTTGAGCTGGCTGCTCAATAACAATACAATCTAATGTGCCAAATTTCGTAAAGTTTCCCCGAGTATTGGGAAAAAACTATCGTCGAAAAATTGGATATTTCAGAAACTGACATTTTCCGATGGTATTTCAGTAGAAATATGGAGCGCAAACAAATTGATATGAATCACATTACATGTTTCTATCCCATTTTGACGGTTGATGATGACAATATTCAACCATTGCACCAGGAGAAATTTGACATCTATTCACAGGGTGAACTGAATTCTTGTAGTTCACTAGTGGAATAAAATATTACCACTAATCTCTGGAAACTATGCGGCTATCTCCAAGATACTCATAAGAAGCCTCATACGAAATTTTGTGGCCATAGTTTAACAGAACCGAAAAAATTCAATCGGAATATTGAGAAAAAAATACTTATATTTTCACAACTCAGTATCTGATTTGAGTAAAATTTAATTGACGGTGAAGATTCTTATACTGCATATTCACTAAGCATAATCAGAAACATTACATTAATGAAGCATAAAAAACTTGTAAAATCAAATAAAATCTAATATCCCCTCATTCGATTGAAATAAAATCTATTTTGGCGAAGTGAATCATCATGCAGTTCTTCAAAATACAGCGAAACTTCCCTATAACGAACGTCTGTATAACGAATTTCTCTGTATAACGAATTTCGTACAAGACATTGCACCTTGAATTCAAATTCCATGTTGAAAACACACGGAATATTCAAAGAATATCGCTCTTTGAAGGGGTATTGGTAAGAAGTATAAGAGTGGGTTTTTTCCGAAATTTTTCTGAACGTACGTAATAAATCCCGACCTTAAACTAAATCATTACGGCGGACAGAGAGATCCTGCTGAAACAGTTTTTAATACTCCTCAATCTAACCATTACGCTAGTGTGAAAAGTTGTGGGAAAATGTTTAGAAAGAAGTGCTAAAGTTTGAATGATAAACTCAAACTTATCAATGAAGTCGCATTGCCGACTATAGAAACAAATTTTCTGTATAACGAAATATCTTTATAACGAATTTTTCTTGCGGATTTAGTTCCACTGTAATTGTGAAATCAGAACCATAGAATTTTGATATATTTAGTTATCGATTTTGTACATTTTTCATCTTTTGAATAATTCTCAGAATATAATTCCTATCGTGCTTAGATTTTGTATTTATATATTTAATATCAATCAAGTCCTATACCAAATTTTGGGGTAATTGTTTGATAACAATAATAGCGTCTCTATTTGATTGTTAAAAAAAACATCACTGTCCCAACAATAAACGAGCAGCCAAAGGCACCTGCTCTGGTCTTTTCTTACATTTTTTTTGTATGACACACTCGGGAATTATAACCTCGTCGTGACCGCTCCAAATTTTTCGAAACACGTATAGAGAATTCTTTAACAGTTTGAGTATATTTTTTTCTAAAAAGTCCTCATTATTTGAAATTTCATCGAAACGAGACGGAATTTTGAACACGATATGTGAGTTAACATGTTCGTTTACTTGATTGAACTTTCTTCCCATGAAAAAACCTTTATTCAACTGACTATAGTTATACGAATGACAATAAATTAAATCTTACCTATTAAATTGGCTATTTACTTTCAATTTCATATAACAATATATTAATATATTTCTCTTATAAAATTAATTCAAACCAATTTGAAACATCTTCAATAAATCTTCCTCGTCTCGTGCGTTCAAACGCCAGAAAATGAGATACCCAATTCCAAGACACCTCCCATTATCAGAATCCCATCAAGGAAGATACCTCAAGACGCTCACGTGGAAATGATTGATTTCGGTTCCCAGACCTGCCCGTTCACGAGAACTAGCTGTATAATCCTAAAAGCCGGAATTGAACAGACCACCTGTATGTATCGAATGTCACAACCCACGGGTCGAACGTGCATCGAAGATGTTATCGGCCGGTGACGAGAAAACGGACAATTTTGTGAATAACAATGGGTGTTACTTATGTGAATCCCCCTGGGCTGGGACAGGACGATGAAGATGGTCGTATGTCGTATATCACCCGGTAGAAATTATAACTTATGTACATACGTAGATGGCGCACTGAGAGGAAGTTTAAATTTTGGTGTAATGGCTCAATTGGATGGAAGATCGTTATTAGAAAGCTAGGATAATTGACTCGTAAGGATTTATTGGAAAAAGATTGTAGCTCTTGGAGTTATAAATTGTGAGATTATCGAATCGTATGTTGTGTGCTTTGGTTTTAATAAGTACTCTTGGGAACAGTAGTAGATTGTAGTGAAATATTTCATTTGGTATTTATTAACGATGAACTATAATTGCTGTTTTGGTATATGATAGTTATTTTTTCAATTTGTAGTTCAAATTTGATTGTTGTCTGAAGAAATTTTATCTTCTCAATATTCATAAGGTTACCATGGGTTTCAGACAGCTCGATAGGGTAAACAAATCATTAATTTGAATTTTATTATATGAATCATGAAGGACCCCGCACATTTTGTATGGGATTGGCTCCCGGTGGATTTGGCTGAAAAATTGATATGATGTTCTGTTAATCCTCTGATCAAATGTCTCTACAGTCACGAAGCTGAAAAATGCATACTTCTAGGAGTTTTCAGCGATTTTTTGTATCCATTATGGCTACGTATTACCGTTCACACAGAAATGTTTGAGAATACTATGTGATTATTGAAAGCAGATTCTGTCAATTCGAAATATTTCAAAACATTTCTGTGTGAACTGTAATACGTAAGCCATAATGGATACAAAAAATCGCTAAAACTCCTAGAAGTATGCATTTTTCAGCTTCGTGACTGAGGAGACATTTGCTCAGAAGGATTAGTAGAACATCATATCAAAATTTCAGCCAAATCCGCCGGGAGCCAATTCCATAATACGTAAGTCATCATAGATACAAAGGATCACTAAAAACTCCTACAAGTATGCATTTTTCAGCTTCGTGACTGTTTAGACATTTGATCAGAAGGATTAGTAGAACATCAAATCAAATTTTCAGCCAAATCCACCGGGAGCCAATTCCCCTACAAAATGTGCGGGGTCCTTTCTATAAATATAATGACTTTTATATCCTGAGAACAGTTGGTTCGACTCTACTAATTCCGAAACAATTTTTTTTTAGCGCTCGTTGTACTCAAAGAAGTGATATTTTGTTATGTCCAAATGTGCAATTTTTTAATTTTCAGCCGAACATATTTCATTTTTCGAATAATTTCCATAATATATTTCCATTCGTGCTGAGATTTTGCATTCGTTTACTTAGCATGAATCTCAAGTCCTATACAAAATTTTGAGAAAATAGCCTTAGTGCTCCTCCAATGAACCCAGCACTCAAAAACACCTGACCACGGCTTCCATTGAATTTCTCATTAGGTATGTAGTGCTTGAAAATGGCATATTTTCGAGAGTTTTCTTCGAAAACTTATCGATTTAATGGTCGGAAACTCTATAACAGTTGTTTCGATTCACAAAATAAATTTTACTTGAATCGGTTATTCTGTTTTGGAAGTATAGGGATTCTTCTTTTCAATATTCCAATTGAATTTTCTATGGTTCTGTTTACACTTTGGCCACAAAAGTCTGCATGACCATTCAGTGCATCAATCTTTATTTTATATTATATATTATATTATTATTTTATATTATAATATAAATTTCATCCGAATCGGATTTTTTTCCATTAATATATGAAATTTCTTCTTTTCAATATTCCAATTGAATTTTCTATAGTTCTGTTTACATTATGTCCACAAAATTTTGCACAAGTCTTGTTATGAGCATCTTGCATTTGGCCGTAACATTTCATTTCGATGGGATTCGTTTTGTCTGAGATATTGAGGAACAAAAATTTTGAATGGCCATATTTTATGGAACACCCTGTACGATTTGGCTGGTTGACGAACTTAGCCGACCCATTTGGGACCCGAACTTATCCTGAAAATTTCAAGTCTCTAGGACAATCCCTTCGAAAGTTATTGTGCTAACGGGCGGCCAGATGGCCTCACGAACAGAATTGAATTTGACAACGGATTCGTCATCAGGGAGTCGAACCCTATCGACCCTATCGAGACCAGTATCGGCTCAAAATTCGAAAATTATAGACATTTCGGCAAAACGATATACCACTCCTTCGAATAGAAACAGTGCTCGAAAATGTTAGAAAATAATCAAGATTCCGTTCATATAGTTCATCAGAATCAAAATGCGAACACGAATATTTTCATCTGAAAACCAAAACATCCTGTATAATAGTGACTATGCATAAATAAGCAATTCTGACGATCGAAATCATACTGAAACCCACCAAGACTTCCACTTATCTCAAATAATGGAATCTCCTTAACTACAAAGAGCTGCAGCACTAAGCGTCTTATACGCTTCTAAAAAGAAATAAACGGATTCACCAAGACCAGACGTCAAACAGCAGTAAACACGAGAGAAAGAAGATCTCAAGATTAATGAATAATAGGTGAAACGAAATCCTCCGTAATAAATCCAGATACGGGATAGTGATTCTCAACTGGAGCGAAGAAGACGTAGACCACCACGATCGCCTATTTATACCAGAAGCAGAAAGTAAGATGGCTTAAATAGATCCCATTCAGTTAGAATTTCGAAGAGATTCTCCTATGGCGAAGATTTGAAAGGACCGATTTCTGTCGTTTTCTAGACAAGTTAAGTCTTGCTCGCACTACGCTAGTAGCTTAGTCGAGTAGTGAGAAATTTAGTAGCTACTGTCTGTCCAATCGTTCGCACATTGGCGAATAGAGTTTACAAGTGAGATGTGCTTTTAGTCCGTCTATTTAGACATTCGAAGTTACATAAAGTCCCAACAAGCTGAATTTCTGTGAAGTTGTTCAAAACATAATTATAAACAATGTCTAAAAGTTCCTCATCATTCCCCTGTGAGGAAAAAAATTTATTCGAGGTCAAATGTCAAAAAAATGAGTTTTTCGCGATTTTCAGCAAAACGGTAAGTTTTATCATGAAAGTACTTCAGACAAAATTGTAGATCATAAAATATCTATAAAAAATGTATCAATACTTTTTTTCTTACGAGCCACCGTTTCTGAGATATAACGATTCAAAAAGTTATAACTACGCGCTAAGTACACTACCTCATAGGTAGCATAGAAACGTTGCATATTATGACGATAACGACTTTTATAACTTTTTGAATCGTTATATCTCAAAACGTTGGCTCGTGAGAAAAAAATGGAAGCAAGCCCTGAGCAGGAGCTTCTGAGCGCTCGTTCTCTGGTGGAGCAATAGGACTATCATCTCCAAATTCTGTATATGACTTGAAATTGATACTTTATATTAAACAATTAAAAAAATCAATTCTATGGTCACACTTGAAAATTAAAATAATTAAATTTTATGGTTCTGATGATGCGATCCTCTTGAAATTTGGCATGAACATTCAGTATATCAATCTTTATCTCCAGGAATAAATTTCACTCAATTCAGATCTTGTTATGAAAATATAATTTTTTTTTCAATATTCAAATTGAATTTTCTACAGTTCGGATGATGCGATGATCTTCACATTTTGCACAAACATTCAATATATAAATTCAATTCCAAAATAAATTTCATTTGATTCGGATATCTTGTTATGGAAATATAAAGAGTCTTTCCTTTAATATTCCAATTGGAATTTCTATGGTTCTGATGATGCTATCCTCTTGAAATTTTGCATGAACATTCAGTATATCAGTCTCAACTTACAAAATGAATTTCATTTGAATCGGAAAGTTGGTTATGGAAATAAAAAAATCTTCTTTTCAATATTCCAATTGAATTTTCTATGGTTCTGTTAATACTATGGCCACAAAATTTTGCGAGAGGCTCACTATGAGCATCTGGCAAGTTGCTGCAAAATTTCATTCCGTTTGCCCTCGTTTTGTGTGAAATATTGAGGAACAAAAATTTTGAATGGCCACTTTTTATGGAACACCCTGTACGATTTTTCTGGTTAACGAACTTAACCGAGCTATTTGGGAGCTGAACACAACCTGAAATTTCAAGTCTCTAGGACAATCCGTTCGAGAGTTATTGTGCTCACGGACGGCCGGCCCTACAGAATTTAATTTGACCTCATATTTTCCATCAGGGAGTCGAACCCTATCGTTTGAGACCATTTTCGGCTCAAAATTCGAAAATTACAGACATTTGGGCAAAACGATATAGCACTCGTCTAAGTAGAACGAGCGCTCAAAAAGTATTGATACAATTTGTATAGATAATTTTATGATCTACAATTTTTGTCTGAGGTACTTTTATGATAAACCTTACCGTTTTGCTGAAAGAAATAAGATTTTTTCTTCTCAGGGGAATGATGAGGAACTTTTAGACATTGTTTATAATTATGTTTTGAACAACTTCACAGAAATTCAGCTTGTTGGGACTTTATGTAACTTCACTCTCATTTTTTGGTCTAAATAGACCGGACTATTTGTCGAATGAACAACTCGCAACACCAAATTTTGACGCGATTTCTTCGAAGCGAAACGAAATCATTCGTAAGATGAACAAATTGCAACGTAATAAAACAAATAATCTAATCGTGATGGCTATTTTAAAAGAGGTAGATGAAGAAATTTTTATCCTGGTATACGGACTGCTTCATCTGCTTGTTTTTGTATGATTGAGATTTAATATTCCACAAACATTCATGTTCGAGGTATTTTGTTACGAATTAAAGGTTTTTTCGCTCCTATGGAAAGACATTTTCGTCATAGAACAAGTATTTTACCAATGGTTTTAGGTTATCTATGTGACATGTTGGCGGCAAACAATAATAGTAATACACTCAACTAAACTGATCGGTTCGGACCTGTCTAGACCGTGAGCGAGTAAAGAGTATTGCCCGATAAAATAGAACCAAATGGATCGACTCGACTGAACTACACACTAATCTTCTCGACTAAATTATTGTTGTTCACACACGTTTAGTAACAAAATTTTTAGCTACTCGACTAAACTACTAGCGTAGTGCGAACAAGGCTTGAGGATGTGTTGGCCGTTGTTTGTTATTATGCATCGGCTGGAGGATTCAAGAGCAACGCAGCAGGGAATTACAGCGGATATCATCACTTCCTTATTTGCTCTAGGATGTAGTGTCGAATAAGGCTATTGTTTTGATTCAACAGTTGGTTTATTTGAACGTGGTTTCGTCATTTCGGAGTTAATTTATGTGATTTAAATGGTTTACATCTGTGGTTTATGTAGTTCCATATCCGGTAGATCAGTCAGAGAAAGGATTGATCAATTGACAATGGAGTAAAATGGACGATCTTAATTTGAAATTTTTACGGTTAAGGAGGTCATTGATATGCCCAGAATTAAACTTGAGCTCGAGGATTGAGTTTTTGATGTCGAGCATTGAATATTATTTTTTTAGCAGAGCCAGTTTACCGATCTGATATCCTCCTTACTTGGTACATTTATATCCATCTATTTTAAAATCAGAATTTCTGTTCGATTATTATTAGTTTCACCTGAATGTTTGTATCCTTCTAATGACATTTTCCATAACCAAATCGCAAGTGGCTGCCCTATGTCCTCGATAGCCTCACGGATTCCATCTTTGAGGTCTTGAATCGACGCTGGGCTATTCGCGTAGTCCTTCTCCTTCCCGTGGCCCCAAAGGAAGAAGTTATCACCTCTTGGAGAGATAACACGGTCCGGAAAGTTTTCCCGCAAAAGATCAATGGTTTCGTTGCTTGTGTGGCACGTAGCTCTTGCTGAAAGTAGACGTTGTCCAGATCAATACTATACAATTTCGGCCATGAAAAATCATTCACCGTACTGTTGCTTCAGCCTCATTTTCGAAAAAGTAAGGTCCAATGACTCCGCCGGACCATAAACCACACCAAACAGTCACACGTTGAGGATAGAGAGGCTTTTCAACAATAACTCTTGGGTTTTCCGAGCCCCAGATGCGACAATTTGGGTTGTTGACGAAGCCACCGAGGTAGAAATGGTTCTCATCACTCAAGATGATTTTTTCATGGAATTCCGGATCATTTCATACATTCCAACGACCCAATCAGCAAAGACACGACGTTTATGATCAGCTGGCTTGAATTCTTGTGTTAACTGAAATTTATAAGCCTTAAGACCCAAATCTTTATTCAAAATACGGTGTAATGACGTAAATGGAATGCCTAATTCCAAAGAACGACGAGGAATGGATAAACCTGGGTTTTATTCAACACTTTCAGCTACAGCAGCAAAATTGTCGTCTGTTCTTGAGCGTTGTGCACGGGTTTTATTCTTCACAACTCTAACTTGTGTCAACAGCTCGAATTTTTCCAACAATTCTTCATTGCGGTCCGACAAGGTGCTTCACGACGACCCAAAAAATGTTGTAGGGGTATTCAAAATAAAACCTTTATTAGAAAACCCTTTATAACACTGTATCGTATAACAATCATTTATAATTCTTCCTATTCATCAAACTTCAATACTGACCAAACCCCACCATTTAAACAATGAATAATCTACGAAGTGGGGACCCACGAGTTCAAAAAGTTAAATTACTCAAGGAATCCAGATATTGATTTGCAAATTTCCGGATTGAAGTCTAGTGCCACATAATTTCGTCGAGGTTCACGGATCCGAAAGCCATTACGAGTCTCGATGAAATATTCATCTACGGACTAATGAGATATTTTGTTTCGACCGGAACGAGATGGTTCTGATGGTAACTTTCCTCAGCATCTTGAATATTGAAAGGTTTCGATTTATCTGATATTACTTCAGACCTCGCAGTGAAATTCTCTGAAGATTCTCGAGAAGGCTGAAATATAGTGGTTGAAAGGAGCGCTCCTAATCAACAATCGTTTCTACAGGGTGCGGCAGAGAGGACGGATGGTTTTCAAAAAGTCATAAAAGAGTTTATTTCTACTTCAAAAAAAATTTATAGTTGCAATAAGGTTCAAAAGGAAATAGCATTTGAGACAGTCAAGTGTGGAAAATAACTTCAGGATGTGGTGGCCGGAATCGTTGATGCAGTGCTAGAGGCGTTCTTGGAAGTTCGCATAGACTCTCTCCAACATTGCTCCTTCAACTTTGGCGACTTCCACGAGAAATGCTTCCTTCATTCATCCAGAGTTCGGTACTTGTGTCCGTATACTCTAGCCTTGAGGTATCCACAAGAAAAAATCGCATATGGATAAATCTGGGGACCGAGGAGGCCAATGAACATCTCCAAATCTGGAAATGAGGCGACCAGGGAAGAGAGGGCGAATAACGTCCATTGTTGCTCTGGCTGTTTGGAGGTCATCCTGCCGGAACCATACACGTCGGGTTGGAACACGACGCCACGCCGTCTTAATTCAGGTACAAAGAAGTTATTATCATTTCGATGTAGTGCTCTGAGTTACGGTAACAGCACTGCATCAACGATTTCTGCCACCACATGCCTGAGATTTTTTCTACACTTGACTGTCTCAAATGCTATTTCCTTGTGAACCTTATTGCATTAATAAATTGTTTTTGAGTAGTAAAAATCAACTGTTTTATGACTTTTAAAAAACCTCCGTCCTCTCTGCCGCACCCTGTAGTATGAACATTCAGATAGGGGTCGATTACACACATTGAGATACTTTACAAGCTGTTACTGAGCGAATTTAGTAGCTGATTGTAAATTCGCTCAGTGTAATCGTGTTTACAAGCCAACAATCTGATTGTGAAAAAGCTGCGACAAAAGTTGAGTGCTGGACTACTTTACGCGCTGAATCGCTGGCGTTTTGGCTTGTTGGCATGTAAACAAGCCGTGTGTAATCACAGTTTCTCCTAAACAATCTGGTTTTTTCCATCTACTCTGGTTCTGGTTCTTGAATTTGGAAACGTATTTGACATTTATCTTAGATTCTTGACAACGATACACACAAAAACCTCACGTAGATTTTTGGCTACCCAGCGAGTAGACAGTTTCATGTATAATCACAAGCTAGTTCACTCGCTTCTCAATTCGCTCAGTAGCAGCTTGTGAAGTATCTCAATGTTATCGACCCAATACTATGATCTCAGTAAAGGATCAAGTACACAGGGCTACTTTACAAGCTAAGAAGCCGGCTCGTAAAAAGCCGGCGAATTGGCGAATTGGCTTCTAGCCGAGTACACAGGGAGTTCTCCACTCGCTCAGTCGCTCAGTAGCGTAAGAACAGCGTATACTAGACACAATCATGTGAACAAGAATAAGCTCAAGTACACGGGGCGAATTTACAAGCTAATTCGCTCAAAAGCCGGCTTGTGGCGTGTAAAGTCGCCGGCAGTTCAACTTTTCCAGAGCGAATTTGCAAGCAGCTAACGGAGCGACTGCATCGAGTACACGGGGCTGCTCAAAAGCTCAAGAGCCGGCTTTTTAGCTTGTAAAGTCGCCCCGTGTACTTGACCCTTAAGTGTTTTCCGATATTTTCAAAATCATAACGTAGAGAGAGAGTCAATAGATTCAGTTACTGAATGAATATAGTGAAAACATTTCAGAAAACTCTTGAGCAGAAAATTTTGAGTGCTCGTTCAGTGAAATAATGCTATTGCCTCAAAATTTTCTATATAACTTACGATTCATGATAAGTGTATGAATGCGAAATCTCTTCGCTAGCAGACATAAGAAAAAAAGTCTTAGGAAAGCAGTCAACTTGCCTGAACAAAAGTATTGAAATAACCTGTTATCACAGTGCAAAAACATTCTACCTACATAATTTCACAATCCAAATGATGTCTGTAGACTTCTAGTCATCTTCATCTTATCATTCAATTATCTCAACAATAATTCCAGACGAGCCACCGATAAATCCATCAGATAGTATAACAACCGTTCAACCATTTCAGCTGCAAGACGACATCTATTATGCAATTCCTTTCATTCCAGAACATCGCAGTCGATCTCAACAAGTCGAACAAAAAGCCGAATTCGAGACAAATCTCATTATCCACCCATTCACTGCAGAACTTCGCTTTCGATTGGTTTAAACTTTCGAACCAGTGACGACTCCTGATATACACATTACTAGAAAGGTGGTGGAAAAATTTAAATCTACTGAAAACAAATTGAACATCCCAGTTTTTGAAAGCTCGTTATACTTAAATGACGGCTAACTGTCTGTTATTTTCGAATTTTGATCCGAAAATGGTTTCAAACGATAAGGTTCTACTCCCTGATTACGAATTCGAGGTCAAATTCAATTCTGTCCGTGGGGCCTTCCGTCCCTAAACACGAGAACTTTCGAAGGGATTGTCCATGGTGATTTCGGTTGCCAAATGCTGCGGTTGAGTTCGTTAACCAGCCAAATCGTACAGGGTCATTAAAAATTCTTGTTTCTCAATGTTCAGACGAAAAGGAACCGATAGAAATGTAATTTCGCGGCCCCATGCAAGATGCTCATAATGAGCTTCATGCATTTTGTGGTCACAGTGTGAACAGAACATAACCTCGAGCTAAAATCTGATACTTTTTTCCCTTGTATAAAATAACTATTTTTGTCTTATTTATTCGTGATTTGATTCGGTGTCTCTTCCTTCTGTATTGAAGTTGATACCCAAGTATTTGTAGCTTTCGCATTTCTTTATGGTTTCATTATTATTTAGTTTCAAATCAGTGGTTTGTTCTCCAACCCACAAGTATTGTGTTTTGAATATATTCATCTGAAGACCCCATCTTCCATACGTATTGTGTATGTGGAAACTAAATGGTATCAATGATATTTTACGCTTTTCAGGATTTCTTCAGAGGTCAATTCCTCTCACAGCCCACACATATTCAAAATAAATTACTCAGGATATTCCTGACAATAGGGATGTTGACTCATGTTACGAATTCATATAAATTGAGGTTTTCCTCATAGAAGGGAGTTTGTGGAATCCTAAAAAACCATTTTAGTGATCTTATTACTCTCGTTGAATTAAATAAAGCTGATTTGAATTATGTTATTTATTATCAACTATCACGTGACTGCGAACGCCAATCAGAGGTAATTGACGTCACTATCCAGGTATTGTCATTGCAAATTCGAATGTTCGGTGCTCAGATCAACAAAATACATTCATAGGCAGGGTTCCACAAAACTCCAATCACCTTGATTATTGAAGTGTCATCATTTCTCTACAATTTTCAGTTCATTTTTGACATAAACCATCGACTTACTTCAATATAAACGATTTGATGGCCAATCAAGCTTTGTGAAACCCACCGTTCTGTGACTTGAACCATAGTAAATATATAATATATCATATCTATGATTCGAACTTACGAAAGCTGAAAGACAACAGAATACTAAGAGCCGTATTCATAGTTCGCCCTTGAGTTGAGTGACAGTTAATGTCACCTTTATGTCTAGTATTCATAAGGCCATAAAAACTCACACTCGCCCTCAAGGGCCGACTATGAATACGGCTCTAAGGCTCGTATTCATAGTTCGCCCTTGAGGGTGAGTGTGAGTTTTTATCGCCCTTATGAATACTAGCTTTAAAGGTGACATCAACTGTCACTCAACCTCAAGCTCGAACTATGAATACGGCCCCTAGTTCGTTACAAGAACGATAATCTACAATTTTCTTTATAATGGAGATAGAATTCATCAAGATAATAGTAGTGACTTACCGAAGAAAGATTCCCTTATGGTCGCAAGTTTCTTTACTGAAAACAAGGATATTTGTGCAGCGGAGCTTAAAAACGTGAAATTGTCTTTGTAAGTAGCAAACTTTTAACTCATATTTATTATTACAAATAAAAGAAACACCTTATTCAGCATTTACAGACCGACCTATTCATTTTGAAGGCTTAGATTGAACTTTTCCACAATGGATCGGGCAAAATCAGTTCGCTTTGACAGAAGTCAACTGACAGAAGTTTACTGGATAATGACGTAATCATCAGAACGTGACAAAATTGAGCATTTCCGCGGGAATTTTGAATTAACTTTCCATTTACTCATTTTTATTGGCAATTAGTAATTTTTTCGTGTTTTTTTAGGGTTTATCTTTAAAATAAAATAAATTCCAAAAAGTAGTCAACATCCCTATTTAGCCAATCGAAACAAAGTAATCACGTTGATGCGTCGGACGTAGTCGGACCGACTGCGTCCGACACTCAGCGCCGCTTTGTCGCTGTGATTAAACCAATTGGCCGAATAAACCAGCACATCTTTCTCTTCTGGAGCGAAGCTTCCGTTCTAGAGCCGGCGGGATTTAATAATTTATGGAAATTTGTACGGAAACGGGAGAGCCGGCTCGACTCCCACCCCCGCCATTAGACTGTTATTAATATGCGCGGGACATTTCGGCCATTTTGAGGATTATCTCATTAATGACCACGGTTCTGGTGTGTGGCCGAGATTTGTACTCGAATTGAAAAAAAATCGAGGCTCAATTTTCAATCGGGTAATTTTTTGGGGTTGGGGGTGGTGGAACATATGGAGGGATTAGAAATGATAGGATAAATATCGGGGGTATTTATTGGAAGAGCTGGATTTTCTCATGAATAAATGGTGAGATGTATTTCCACATTAGCTTATATACAGGGGTTTTCACCATAATTTGAACCCCTCTTCAACTTTGTTACTAAAGGAGATACAAAAAAATATTTCATAGAAAAGTTCGACGAAATCAACTGAGGTTTTTTTATATGACTTTTCAAACTGCAATATATTCAGGGGGGCTAACATATTAATGACAACTTCATTTTTTCAAATGGAACACCCTGTATATTTGTCCATATTTGGCTGGCTCTTTTCCCCCTGATTTCGATTATGTAACATATGTTGGTCTTTCTTTTTTATACTGAGTACCACAGAGTTTCAAATTTCAAGAACCACCTGGCAAGCTCTGTAATCATTTTCAAGTGGCAGACTGCGTTTACTGAAAATGCCCATTTTTGAGTTATGATAACGTCAATGAAAAGATATACAGGGTGAACAACATTGAATGCAAACTGTATTTTTTCAAATGGGACACCCTGTCCTGTATATTCTTCCTCTTTTGGATAGGCTATTTCCTCCTGATCTGGAATATAAATGCGTATAAATACCTACGAAATTATTTATATCCAAACAATCAACTCAAAAGTATTATTTTGGAATGAATACTTAACAATTACTTTACCAATGAAAAATTATAAACTATGGTAGTATGGTAAGAATAACATCAACTAAAGAAATTGCTCGAAATGACCACCTTCATTATAGTGAAAAATCGAGTACTAAGTTATTAAACTGAGTGAAATGGAGAAGGTCCCTTTGCCTAATCGTTTGACCAATTTGGTTCTTACTGTTCGAAGCCATAGTCCATGATTAGAATAAACTGGAGAAACATCTTTTCCGACCGTGGTCAAACACAAAAAAATTGTTGACTCTTTACTTTGAAGAAAAGACTCAACTCTCCCTATCGTTGTTCTGGTGTGTGGCCGAGATTTGTACTCGAATTGAAAGAAAAACGGGACCATATTCATCATGAATTTCTGATTTTAAAATGTTGGTGTTCGTCCTAAAATAAAAAAAACCATTCAACGTAACCCCACAATATGTCATTCGATAATGTTTCCGATCACCCGTCGAGTACTCGTAAATTTTTAACGATTTCTGTGAGCTACAGATCCCTTAAAGAGGTCCAGAATTGCAATTTTCCTGTAAGCTTATAAACAGTTTGCAGAAGACCCAGGCAACTTGAGTCTTGAGCTAGCAAAATTTGGTCAATTTCCTTGCCACCTCCCGTACCCCCACAACTGACAATTTCACTCCTCCTGCACCTAATTCCTATTATTCCTCTGCCGAAATTGAGTCTCAAAAAGTCGGAAGTAATCATCGTAATTTGGCCTCGTTACCTCAAAGTCCTCGGTCCCAGGTCCACGGCGACGGAGTCCGTCAGGTGGAATAGTTGGAGGTCGGAATTGAAAACGTTTTGATATTCCGGATGGCCGCGAACTTTTCGCCGTTCTAATCCGCCCGAAAACGAAATATTCCATTAGCGCAATAATGAAAATTTCATCGGCTACGAGATGTTGTTCGCGGCCGACGCCAAATTGAATAATGTACCCCTCGTTCTCTCATTTGTAACGTTGTAACTTTTACAAGATTGTTTTTCCGGGTTGTGAATAGGGATTTGTTCGCTGCTTTCCCGGGAAGTTTCTTTTGATTTATAATTGTTTTTGATTCTTTTCGGGTGTGGATTTGTGTGAGGAAGTTCAATTTTTCATTCTGGGGATCTTGAATATGTACCTAAAGGGTTTTTCAAAAAAAAAATGTTTTATTTTGATATTCAAAGAACAATGCCATTTTTCAATTTAAATGATCAGATGTTTATTTCATCATGAAAAAGAAACAATGCAGTTACTAGTGGAAAATAACATCAGGCAAATGACCACCACGACCACGCTTACAGGACCATATCCTTTCAATGAAATTCTCCATAACCAAATCGCAAAGTGGCTCCCTATGTCCTCGATAGCCTCACGAATTACATCTTTGTAGTCTTGAATCGACTCTGGGCTATTTGCTTAGTCTGAATATTCTGCTCGGCGTGCACTTCATGCTCTCAGCTGGTCTTTTATTAAGCTCTCTCCGCTCACTTCATTCTGCATCGTGATCTTTTATTATCATCAGAGCGAGCAAGAAGATCAGATATATTCGCTCCCGCTCAAAAGCGAGAGCTCTTCCAAATGTCATTTTATTCTAACCTAAAAGTTAGTTTAAGACAGTTTAGGTTAGTTATTTAAGTTCTGAATATTTTAACGAAAGATGAAACTAATTTTGTTGTTACAATATGTGGTACCGCGAAAGCAGAGACACCGTTTCAGAGCGAAAGACAGCAAATAATAATTTTGAGGTTACGAATTCCATTGACTTGACAAGCCTTTGCGCCTGAGCGTTCTTTTATTATTTACACTCTACAACAAATGTCATGGCGTCACAGATAATCTTGCTCGCTCCGCAGATCATATTTTCAGACTAAGCAATTGGCGTAGACCTTCTCTTTCACGTGGCCCCAAAGGAAGAAGTCGCAAGGTGTTAAATCACAAGATCTCGGTGGCCAATTATTGTGATCACCTCTTCGAGGGATAACACGGTCCGGAAACTTTTCCCGCAAAAGATCAATATATTCGTTGCTTGTGTGATCGTCCGGTTGAGTTCTTGTGTTAACTGAACTTTATAAGTCTTAAGACCCAAATCTTCATGTGAAATACGGTTTAATGACGTTTGTGGAATGCCTAATTCCAAAGAAGGACGAAGAATTGACAAACCTGGGTTTTCTTCAACATTTTGGCTACAGCAACAATATTCTCGGCTGTTCTCGAGCGACGTACACGGGTTTTTTTCTTCACATCACTAGCTTGTCCCAAAAGCTCGAATTTTTTCACCAAATCTTTTTTGCAGTCCGACAAGGTGCTTCACGACGACCCAAAAATGTTCGAATTTTACGAACCGTCTCTGCGAAATTTTCACCATTTTTATAGTTTTTAATAATTTCAATGCGTTTTTGAAGCTTGTATCGTTTCATTTTTATTAATGGCGTAGTTTCTAGTTGTCAAATGTCAAAAAATGACAGCTTCAAACGTGACATCTACCTAAATAGCGGACTATTCAAAATAACACCTCTTATTCGAAAATCCTTTACTAGAGGAAAGTTTGAGGGGTGTTGTAAAGTTCTAGGTTATCTTTTCATACGGTTATACAAAATGATTGAATAGATTGCTTGTATTTTGTGAATAAGCTACCTGTCTGCATGCTAGATTTTGTTCTTGTTGTTTATTGTCTTTGCAGACTTCGCTTTCATGTCGGCTGGCGCCAAAGTCACAAAATCTCTTGAATACTTCCGTACATCCCTATAATGAATTCGCCCAAACCCGCCAAAACGAAAAAAACTGAATTCCAGCATTTTCGGTAGCGAAATTAAAGTATAACCGTGACGGAAACGCCAGAACGAAAAAGAGATTCTTTGGATTCAGTTCTACCAGAAAGCAAATGAGAGCCAGTAAAATTGCCAACACTTTTGCGGCCATTCGGGGCCCGTGTTGTTTCTTTTTTGCTTGGGTCGTCTTCAGGACTAGAAGCACGTCATGGATCGTTAGTTCTCGTGTCGTGCGTCACTTCTATCGGACCTAATTGGGGGGGGATATTAAACGTTAAGTGGAGTATCGTGTAGTTTGAAGACAGCAGTATCTTGGTAATTTACGTGATAGATTGGTAGTCGAGTTTCAATCGAGTACTTGATTTGAATGACACAAATCTTGGTTGATAATAATAATCAATTAATTGAAGTGGCAAGATTGACGCCAATTAAAGTAGGAAGTGCAGTTAGTTCTTTATTAAGTTCACTGACCGTGGTGATTTTTCTGCGATTGCTATGCACCAGGACGCAGAAAAGTTTTGTGTTGGAATATTTGTTTGATTATTCTTGATGATTGCCATATGTATTGTCAAAATGTTGTTATGAGGGTCATTATTTTTAAATTTTGTCACGAATAGCTTAACTTAACCAAACTGTCAAATGGATTTAAAAAACTTTCTCATGGCATCTGGTGCATTATTATTATACATCCAGGGTGTCTGTAAACACATGCCAGGGACTTCGTGAGATGATTACTCGATGAAAATAAGTGGGGGTAGTTCATATAATTTTTTTTCGAAATCGACTCCCCTTTCAAGATACAGCCTTTGGAAGGCGATGACGGGTTGACCGTTTTGAATGTTTTTTACGGCTTCTCAAAAACACTGAGTCATAAAACTTCACACAATATGAAGCACTAAAGAGATGTTACTCACACAAATTTTTAAATCTCATAACTTTTTTATTAGCGCTTGCAAATAACAACACATGATTTTTCGTTAAAAAATGTTTTCGTGTAAACGATTTTCGAAAAATTAAATTCTCTTATGGTTTCCCATTCAATTATATGGGAAAAAAGTCTGTTGCAAAATTTCGATGCCCGGTCGATACTTTCTCGAAAAAAATTACACTGTTCATTCTGTCGAAACCATTTTTAGCACCAACAATATCTTAGAACATTCATTCTATGGAACGTGCGATGAAATGTAATGAACAGTGATCATAACTGCTGTAAGTTTTTATTTTTTCAGAGAAAAGTATCGACTATATCGAAATTTTGCAAAATACTTCTTTTTCTTCAGATTTGAATGGGAAACCATAAAATAATTTTATTTCCCGAAAATCTATTACACGATAACAATTTTTGAAGAAAATTCATATAGGAGTTGTTAGTTTCAACCCCTAATAATAAGTTATGGAATCAAAAAAAATTGTGTGAGTAACATTTACTAAATGAATCATATTGTGTATAGTATTATGACTCAATGTTTTTTAGGACTTAGCCTTTTTTTTAATTTTCACCAGTGGCGTATTTAATTTGACCTGCCTATTTTGGCAGACATTGATGGTGCGCCACAGATTTTGTCTGAAATAAAAATAATTTTCGAAATTCCCATTATTTTTCAACAAAGTTGATCTTTTGACTTTTTTCAATCTGATGCATGGTTTTCGCTCAAAAAATTAAAACTGTATGATCATAACAATATTTTTAATGAGTACATATGATAATATCACCATACAGACACAGATACGTATATTTTATTTTTTTAGATGAAACCTGTACTTAGGACTTTAGGATTTTATTTGTTTTTATTTAAACTTACCATCCTGTTAACTCATAAGGTAAGACGATAAGGAAATATGTTGATATGAAGTTTTTTTCTAAAGTGGGCCCAAAAATCACCCCCATAAATATTGACATTGAATTAGGAAACACCCTGTTAACTCAGTATCAACGATCCAAAGTACCAGTAGCCTAACCTAGTCTGAAACGCCATACATTTTATCATTTTTTACTTCGATAAATTGTCCATCAACAAAAAAATAATCGAAAAGAAATCTACTAAATCAACAACCTTTCTCGTTTTTTTCCAACTATTTATCCAACCCAAGATCCATGTCGAAAGAAACCAATTTGTTCCATCACTCACCTAATATCTAGAAAATCGCATATTTACGGTATGTCAACAATCTCGTATTTCTCCTCCGAAAACAATAACCAGGATGTGTTCCGTTGTTCGTATAATAAGACGGGAATATCACGAAGTCACCTCAGACTGTTCGTTAACAGGCCTACGGAAGACCTGGAGGATCGTGAGGTGGAGAATCGATTTCATGCAATCGGTCTCTGGATCTACGCTTTCTTGTACGAGAAGTTTCTTGTAGGAATATTTGACCTATTGGAAAAAATTGAAAAAAATTACATAGTACGTGATTGAATGTTACCGTGATAGTTCATTTCTTGTTTTTTATTGTGCATTTGTCAATGTACACTTGGCGCATGTTTCCACCTCTCCTCTTGTATCGTTCTGTACAAAGTGTTGTTGAATTTTTAGATTAACATTTTACGCTCTGCTATAACATATGAAAGAAAAATAGAGAAGTATCAAACGCTTCGTCTCAGAAGAATAGTTTTATTTGTTACCCCCTTTTATGTACGATCAAATTCGTTACAGTCAACTTTTCAGAATGTTAATCCGTTCAAGAAATCAAATATAAATAATGCTGTGATTTCACATAGCATCCTATCTACAGGGTGTCTGTAAACAAAGGCGAGGGCCTTAGGGATCTGATTCCTCGATGAAAATAAGCAGAGGTAGTTCCATAGATCTATAATTTCTATGGATGCAGAATCACGAGACTTAACAGAAGATCGAACACTGGGCTACATTAGTGAGAGAAAGACATATGCGATCTTATCGAAAAGAAAATGTAAACAAATATTTATGTGACACAGACTTTGCTCTGCCCACAAGGAGTTGATGCGCTTGAATATAATTCAACTGACATTGCCTTGACATTGTCCATAGAAACAAGTATGACATTGCCCACAATGCTCCATCACATTCGACCAAGTGACCTCTCTTTCTCATGCGGTGTCTATTCTATTAGGTCTATGGGTAGTTCATATAAATATTTTTCGAAATCGATCTCCCTTCCAAGATACAGCTTTGGAAGCATGAGACGAGTGGACAGTCTTAATTTTTTACGGCTTCCTAAAAACACTATAAAAAAACTATACATAAGATGAATCACTAAATAGATGTTACTCACACCATTTTTTAGATCTCTCAACTTAATTATTAGGGGTGGAAAATAACAACTCCCTATGATTTTGGGTCAAAAATTGTTTTCTTGAATAGATTATCGAATAATGAAATTATCTTATGGTTTCCCATTCATTCTCTTCTTGGAAAAAATACATATACAATACAATTCGAATAAACTACTATTTTTATAACTGAGTAATTCCTTTAATTACTGCAAAGTATTTATTAAAGAAACCGAAGTCTTCTGAAACTGAAAATTGTACAAAGAATCGTAGATAATCTGTTTTCCTTTGTCAAAACCAATTTCGAGCATAAACAATATCCTAGAATATTCATTCTAGGGAACATATGATGAAATTTTATAGTTCTATTACCAGATGAATATAAAATCCTAAAAACGAAGAGACTCAGGAAGGTTCTGAAGGAAAAGCTGATACAGAGAGTATACTACAAACCAGGAAGAATACTTCACAAACCCTATTCATTAAATAGTCGTCATATATGTTAAAATGTCCATTGTCTTATACAATTATTCATTTGATTGTGTTCATTTCATTGTAGACATATTGCTAGGAAATGTACACTTTAAGAAACAAGATTTTGCTGTTCATCTTTTTGAAGACACCCCATGTAAATTTTGATGGGTTAAATTATTGTATGTTTCAGTGTAGACATTACAAAAATAATAAAAAAATTTTAAAAAATGGAATGAAAAGTGATCATAACTGCTTGTAAGATTGTATTTTTCCGAGAAACGTATCGACTGCATCGAAATTTGCAAGAGACCTTTTTTCTCTAGAATTGAATGGGAAACCATAAGAGAATTTCATTTTTCGAAAATATACCCACGGAAAACAATTTTGATGGAGAATCCGATCGTGCTGAGATTTTGCATTTAATATTCGGTATCAATCTCAAGTCCTATACAAAATTCTGAGGCAATAGCTTTTTGCTCCACCAATGAAAGAGCGCTCAAAAACACCTGTTCAGGGCATTCAGGAAGACTGTAACTAAGTATTGAATACAAAAAAAATTATCATCTATAAGAAATTTCAGCTTAAAGATCATTTCAATCGAAAATTCAACCTTGTTTGAAAAAATTATGAGGTGTGGAATCGATTAGATACAATCTGTATTTGTATCTACACTCCCTCTTGAACGTAAAATATTTGAAGAACTATTCTCCTTGAAAAAGATAAACCTGCAACGTTATGAGATATTATCGAGCTAATGGTTTCTTGTGAGGAAGTTAAGTAATGCGCGTATATTTTCAATCGGTAATCAGTGATAGCTGGGTTTTCGGGATGTATTCGATAGAACTTTCAGTTAATTACACTGATTAAATACAGATAATCTTTGGTATTATAAAATAATTAATGTTGGTAATTTCCTCATAGCTTCTTGAGGAATTTTAATTGTGCTATGCGGTACCAGTGAGATTAATAAACTTGCGAAAAATTCCTAATACCCGGTGGATTGCGAAGTTCCTCTTGTGAGACCTAGATATTGTGTTGGCGAGTTTGAAATTTTATGTATTTACTCAAAAATTCTTCGTTCAACGTTTTATCCCAGAAAAGATGACTACTTTTCGAAAATCATGACTTTCAGTATCTTAAGTAGAAGACAGTAAATTCAGTTATCTATGTTTTTGGAAATTATAATTGAATTTCTTCATAGCAGATGGCAAACCTTGGTGCAGTCTGGAATTGAGAAATCTGACGCTCTTTCCAAACGAGGAGCAAGCATTCCCTTCACCAGATCTACCCTCATTTTGGGTAATACCCATACTGATAAGGGCAAAGATTAAGTAGGTAGAGGAAGATAGGAAACGCCCCTACAACTCTAGTACTAAAATCCGACTCGTTTTCGGTTAGTTGATTAATTCTGACACATAGATGGCGCTGAAAAGAATAATTTTTTCAATTAAGAAAACTGTTATAATGATCGCCAAATTCCAATTCAAATTATTTTTACGTACTACATAAAACTTGAGGTGGAGCCCAGAAAAACATCCTGATCGATGAAACAAAGCTAGTGAATTGATATACTAAAATACGATATTGTATTGCTATAGTTTCATTGGAATCATTACTCACAAAAAATAAAATAATGAAAGAAATTGCATACAAATCAATAATTTTTTTACATATCAGTTACCGAATTATCGAAACAGTAAAAAAAGCACAATTTGAAGATGGAATTGAAAAACAATGGAAATTTCAACAGGATAGTGTTTCTTCATTTGGTTTTATTTTATCTGTAATACTCACAACATACTCTATAAACAACAGCTGAGATCAATATCTCTTCGTCTAGACAACTAAATCCATTTGAGAGCACTGAAATTAAAAAACAATGAGGAAGGGAGATACACATGATACCAGTTTCAATACTTACATTTCTATTATCTCAGGTTCAGGATTGGCCCTTTTTATTATTTTGCAATTCATCATCATACAATAATATGCTCTATAAACCATTTTGAATTTCAAAAGATGCGCACACAAAAAAGATAAATACAAACACAATACGAAATGCAACTAAAATGAAGCCACGAAGAGTTACCCACGTGCAATAATGGAAATTTCCTTGTTTTGGTCGAACTGGCCTTTACAATATTTGATTTTACCCATTCTCCTGAAATTTAGTAATTAATCCTGACACATAGATGGGCGCTAATATCATCGTAGTCGCTCCGTTTCTATCTTCTTCTCCTTAATCTTTGGATAAGGCCAGAGGTCGTTGATTAGAAAAAGAGAGAGGAGGAAAGGGACTGATGGCACGTCCAGAAAAAAGGCTCAACAATCTCTATCGTCGTCAAAAAACGAGTTAGAGCTCACTGTTTGGTGATACATCACCTGCACAAAATCAATAAGGAAAACTCTAAAATCTGTAGGTTAGGTGAATCGACCTCAAAACTACCGAGAAATGGAAAGTATTGGCGAAACCAGATATTCTCTACTGGGTAGCGCTACATAGACGACAGCCGACATAAGAACAATGTCTATTGGGAAAACAGTAAACTTTTGAAGCTGCCAACTCTTGACATTTCACAAGTGTAAATTTGACCATTCCTTCTCCAAAAACGCATTGATATTGGTGAAGTTCATCAGAAGAATGCTGAAAATTACTGACTTGGTACGTTGGTAATGGTAAAACAATTCAGCTGTTGATCTGATGTTGTTGCAAAACTAATGGTAAACAGAACGCCCACCAAGCGATAAATTATGGTTTTCCTGATCTGTAGGGAGAAAATTTTGATATAGATAAGTTCATTTCCAACAAAATGAAACAATTGCACTTATGCAATAAAAGTTTGCTGGCAGTGTGACTTGTATATGATCACAATTGTCTTCCAAGATCTTGTGGTTCGACAACTTTAGACTTTTGCATTGGGTCGGTTGAAAGAGAATGTCCCTACCACTACTAGGCAATTAATTTGGCACATAAAGATGGCATTATCCATGGAAATTTACGGCATCTATATGGCTGATATCGTTTTCCATTGTTAAAAGCATACCTTCTTCTATACAACGAAGTAGTCATGTTTTGTTTTTTTTAAGACCTACTCCTATTTTAATCGAAATAAAACCTTCCACCGAAATTTTATTTCTCCAATTTATTTCTCATCCAAGTGACCAAGTGCCCGCAGAGAAATAGGAAAAACAGAATTCAACCAATAAAATCAATACTGCAACAGCTCAACCTAAACACACAAACATGCAAGAAAATTAACGAATGGTGCAAACCATCATCAATCCCAGCCAACATTCTTCGTTACATCCTTTCAACCTCCTCAATTCCCCCTAAAATAAATCTCCAAATACTCCACCCATTTCCCGATAATACCAAGTCCGCTCTTCTGATGGAAAATTAAAGATATATCGAGCATGTTCGAAGGAAGACGAAATCGAGAAACGAATGAAATATTACACGTGATAAAAACGATAGTTTTGCGTGATGTATTCAGTTACGGAGCATCGAGAACATTAATCATTCGGAACGTGACAGCTGGTAGTTCGTCTGTGTCTTCAGTATTCTATGATTGTAGGAGACGTACACGGACGTTCGGGTAGATCTGAGGACCTGATAATCGAGATGTGTTAAGCTGTTTCAGATAATTATAGAGTTAACACTTGGTGGTTCCAAGAGTTGATGCAATGTCTAGACTGTTAATCGTTGGCACGGAGGATCATAACAAAGGTCTTGTAAGCATTGGTCCATTCTACATGATATTCGAAAATGTAGATTCAATCTTATATGATGAATTGTGTTATAACTTGGGAATAATGGTTTATACACTCGTTATATGAAGTCTCCTCAGAAAGATGTGCTCAATAATTCTAGAATAACCAACAATAAAGCACATTAAAAAATTTCACAGTAATAGCACAGGTGCTGCAGTATACATTTCTGACATACTTTGTTTTCTTGCTTGAGTTACAAGAGGATTTCCCCATTTCTGTATTATTATTTGTTGTCTTGGTTTACATTCCGATATCGATTGAATAAATATTTCATCATCAGTTACAACATCTAAAATTCATGTTTCGAAAGTTCTGAAGATAATATTTGGCAAATGGTGTCCATTATTATCCAAACAATACTCAATGTTATTCTTCAAGTGGCCCAGAGTTTTTAGATGATCAATATGAACTTGTGATATCAGATATCCACAAAAAAAATAGCCAGGGCTGAGTCAAGTGATTGTGCTGAAACGTTAGAAACCCCCAGAGAACCACAGAAAAGAAAAACCCTTCGCTTCGAATCATGTGAAAAAAGCTGTCAAAAGTCACTGAAACTGTCCTTTTCATTTTCTTCGAAAAAATATATGCCGATTATCCCAACTCGAGATAGTGCACACCAAACAGTGACACGTTGTGAATGTAGGGGGCGCTCGTGAAGTCCTCTGGGGGTTTTCAGCATTCCAGAATATTTGCTCGATTTAGCCCCTGAGATTTTTTTTATGGAAGTGTATGCACTATAAAAGGTTTTTCCAATTAGAGGTGTTACATATTTTGATATTCAAGGAAAAATGCCTTTTTTCAATATAAATGATCGGATGTTCATTTCAATATAAAGAAGAAGCGATGCCGGTAACAGTGGAAAATAACATCAGGAAAATGATCACCACGACCACGCTCACAGGACCATATCATTTCAATGAAATTTTCCATAACCAAATCGTAAAGTGGCTGCCCTATGTCCTCGATAGCCTCACGAATTCCATCTTTGAGGTCTTGAATCGTTGCTGGGCTATTGGCGCAGACCTTCTCTTCCACGTGGCCCCAAAGGAAGAAGTCGCAAGGAGTTAAATCACAAGATCTCGGTGCACAATTGTGATCACCTCTTCGAGTCTTGTTGAAAGTAATGTTGTCCAGATCAATACTATCCATAAAAAATCATTAATCATCTCTCGATAGCGCAATCCATTCATCGTAACTGTGGTACTCCACTAAATGAAACAACACTATTCCAATATATACTTATTTATTTATAACGTATTGAATTCACTTAGATTATATTAACATATCAATCCCGACTTCTGTATCGCCCGATACGCAAATCTTAACTGCCACTTCTCTGGTTATCCAACATGCAACCTGGCATGATTCACTTTACTCATTTCTTAAGGGGCCTACAGACGATCAACCTAGTTGAAGACTAAGTTGTAAACACGGCATGTTGACGACCAGTTGAACGTCTGTAGGCTGGTTGGTGGTTGATATTCCAGGTTGAAGACTAGGTTGATGCTAGATCAAATCGGTTTGATATTTGGTGGGCGGAGCCCGATGTTGACGACTAAGTTGGAGCGTCTGTATGGTAGTCATCAACTAGGTTGACAACACCAGTTGGAATTCTACCTTGTAGAGTGAACTTCGCATAGCGTATTCAATATTCGTCGTAAATATTCGGGGAAAGGTAGTAATTTAACCAGACAATATGAGCAATATTCCAAACATTCAAGTTTGGGTAGATTTCTTTGATTGTTTGAAAGATCTACCCGAATTATGGAAAGTAAAATCCGAAAGAAAATCCTGAGCAGATGCTTTGAAGCGAACATTCATTGTTGGAGCAATAATGCTATTACCTGAAAAAATTTGTATAATACTTGAGATTCATGCTAAGTAAATGAATGCAAAATTTCAGCATGATCAGACTTAGATTATGGAAATAATTCAAAAATTTAATATATAAAAATCAATAACTAAAAGAAAATTGATATGCTTCATGTGATGCTTCAGATGATGCGATTCCCTGGACATTTTGCATGAAAATTCAGAATATTAATCCTCATTCACAAAATGAATTTCACTCGAATTGGATATCTTATAATGGAAATATAAAGATTCTCCTTTTCGATATTCCAATCGAATTTTCTATGAATCAGTTTACACTATGGCTAAAAAATTCGCATGAGGCTCACTACGAGCATTTTGCATGTGGCCGAGATATTAAGAAACAAATTTGGAATGGTCATATTTTATGGAACACCTTGTACGATTTGGCTGATTAACGAACTTAATCGTGGCATTTGGGAACCGAACTCACCCTGAAAATCTCAAGTGTCCACGACAATCCCTTCGAAGTTATCGTGTTCACGGCCGGACTGCCCCACAGACCGAATTGAATTTGACCACGGATTCGTCATCAGGGAGAAGAACCCTATCGTTTAAGGCCAATTTCGGTTCAAAATTCGAAAAGTTTCTTCATTAAACCGGAATGGGAAAAACGAGACGATTGTGGTACCAATCCTTCGTCCAAATTCTTTTATTCTAAGGAGTGTGCTGCAAATCATCATCACATATTTATATCGTTTATAATAACATATAATGAAAGATATCTCTCCATGTTTCGATAATTTCTCCGAATCAGCCGACTAGTTCACTCGACGGAAACCACCGCTGAAATGATGTTTTCAACTTGGTTGACAACCGCTATTTCACTTTCATTTGGTTTACAACCTAGTTGAAACTTAGTCTTCAACTAAGTTGATCGTCTGTAGGCCGCTTTATCCGGATTCATCGACGCGTAATCAACACCTGGATCTTCGGTAGAATTGCTGTCGCCTGTTGCAGGTCCCCACAGTAACTGTTGTTCCAACCTCATTTTCGAAAGCAATATTTTCGGCTGTTCTTGAGCTATCCGCACGGGTTCTATTCTTCACATCACTGACTTCTCCCAACAGCTCTAATTTTCCACCAATTTCTTCATTGCGGTCCGACAAGGTGCTTCACGACGATCCAAAAATGTTCGAGTATTACGAACCGTCTCTGTAAAATTTTCACCATTTTTATAGTGAATTTTAATGATTTCAATGCGTTCTTGAAGCGTGTATCGTTCCATTTTTATCAATGGCTCAGTTTCTACTTGTCAAATGTCAAAAAATGACAGCTTCAAACGTGACATCTACCGAAATAGCGGCTTATTAAAAATAACACCTGTTTTTGGAAAATCCTTTATGTTTATAACGATCGTCCGAAACTCTCTTGTATAACAACACACCTGATGAAATGCTGGCCTAAGTTATCCGACATTTTCGAAATCGATCAACGCAGGTTAATGGCACCATTTCCCAAATATCAGATTCATAACTCCCTGAACATAATCTTTGCATTTTTCACTCGATGATGGAAAAATATTTCAATTAATATTTGCATGTTCAATGTGTTCAATTGACTTTTATGTCAGTAAGTTCCTCGACCTCACCTTTTATCATCATATATACCTCTGGTAACCAATTGTGAATAGTCACAAAAACTAGGTCACAACTTTTGAGTACAGATTTCAACTTATTCAGAAAAAAAATTTATACCAAAGAATCATTTTCCTATCGAAACCCTATGCAGAAAGTTAACATACAAAGTCAACTTTCCCATCCTCAATTAGAATTTTCCAAGCAGTCCAAACAAACTCACTACAATCCATTAACTCTCCAATACCTCCCCAACTAAAACAATAATTATTTTCATAATGGCCGATCTGTACAAAACCATTTCATCCAGATTGATCTCTCAATCTAACTCTCATTCTTTGTTTCAGGTACGTACGAAATGGATGAAACTGGAAATTTCCCCTCGGACGTAAGTTTTAATCAAACAATGTCGATGCCACTCTTTGCTCTCAGAGAACTTCCTTTCATCCAGGCTTCCGGAGGCATCAAGAAGCCAAGGAAGAAGAGAATGATTCGATTCCAGAAATTAATCGAGCGTTCGATGAGATGTTAAATCTTTTATCAATATTATGGCTTTCCTCTCTAAGACTTTCATTTTGATTCATCGACCTTTCTCTTAATCCGAGGAAAGGAAAGAAGAAAAGAGGCTTTTATTTACCATCATAATAAGACGATGAGGGTTTAATGAATGGCGAAAACTGTTTCTCCTTTCTCTCGGACACTTTTGGCGATGAAAAATTGATGCGTTTTAATTTCCTCTTTTTTTCGTTATTTGACTGCCGCTTTTCTGACCTTAGCAGAAGCAGGATGGCGTTTTGAGGAAAGCAGGAACTGGAAAATTTCTCTTGGAGAGTTTTCTTGTTGAAATTATTTGGTGTTGGTTGATTGGTTGAGGTTTGTATAACTTTAACGGAACGGACTTCTGTTTTTATAACTTTGTTATCTTGGCAACAATCTTATGCAGCTATCAGACAATGATCTATGCTACTTACTAGTAGGGAAAAAATGCAAGGACCAGCTGTTGTCCTTAAGAATCAGAACGAGAACAACTAATTGTGATGAGGAGTAGCAATCATATTTTAAAGTCAAGAAAAAGAAAAAACATAGTTGTACATTAGCAGCACAGATAAAAGGTTTTCCAATAAGAGGTGTTATTTTGATATACAAAGAAAAATGCCATTTTTCAATATAAATGATCGGATGTTTATTTCATTACAAAGAAGAAGCTATGTCGTTAATAGTGCAAAATAACATCAGGCAAATGACCACCACGACCACGTTCACAGAACCATATCCTTTTAATTGAATTTTGCATAACCAAATCGCAAAGTGGTTGCCCTATGTCCTCGATAGCCTCACGAATTCCATCTTTTAGGTCTTGAATTGACGCTCATTGTAGAGTAGACACTCTCTTTCACGTGGCCCCAAAGGAAAAAGTCGCAAGGTGTTAAATCACAAGATCTCGGTGGCCAATTGTGATCACCTCTTCGAGAGATGACACGGTCCAGAAACTTTTCCCGCAAATAATCAATGGTTTCGTTGCTTGTGTGGCACGTAGCGCCGTCTTGTTGAAAGTAGACGTTGTCCAAATCAATACTAACCAATTTCGGCCATAAAAAAATCATTTATCATTCACCGTAACTGTTGCTCCAGCCTCATTTTCGAAAAAGTAAGGTTCAATGATTCCGCCGGACCATAAACCGCACCAAACAGTCACACGTTGAGAATAGGCAGGCTTTTCAACAATAACTCTTGGGTTTTACGAGACTCTCGGCAATTTTGCTTGTTGACGAAACCACCGAGGTGGAAATGGACCGCATTACTCAAGATGATTTTTCGATGAAATTCCGTATCATTTTCATGCATTTCAACGCCCCAATCAGCAAAGACAGGACGTTGTTGATGATCGGCCGGCTAGAGTTCTCGTGTTAACTGAACTTTATAAGCCTTAAGACCCAAATCTTCATGCAAAATACGGTGTAATGACTTTTGTGGAATGTCTAATTCCAAAGAACGACGAGGAATGGACAAACCTAGGTTTTTTCAACACTTTCGGCTATAGCGGTAATATTTCGGCTGTTTTCGAGCGTTGTGCACGGGTTTTATTCTTCACATTACCAACTTGCCCCAACAGCTCGAATTTTTCCATAAATTTCATTATTTCGGTCCGACAAGGTGCTTCATGACGACCCAAAAATGTTCGAATTTTTCGAACCGTCTCTGTAAACTTCTTACCATTTTTATAGTGAATTTTAATAATTTCAATGCGTTCTTAAAGCGTGTATCGTTCCATTTTCATTAATGGCGTAGTTTCTACTTGTCAAATGTCATAAAATTACAGCTTTAAAAGTGACATCTACTGAAATAGCGGGCTATTCAAAATAACACTTTTCACTTGAACCCTCATCAAACTGTTCAAATGCTACTTTTCACTCCAAGACACTGATTTATGCTTCCAGAATCAGCAGATCCTTCCAGATGTTTCATCCATATCATGACTGTCCTCTGAGACTCTCATTCTGATTCATCGACCACTCTCTTAATCGGAAAAAGCGAAGGAAAAAGAGGCTTTTATTTACCATCATAATAAGACGATGAGGATTTAATGAGTAAAGAAAACTGCTTCTCCGTTCTTTCGGACACATCAGGCGATGAAAAATTAATGCGTTTTAATTTTCCCTTTTTTGCTGTTAGCTGACTGACGCTTCCTCGGCTCTAATTATTAAAGAGCCAAATTGGGATTCCTGAAGGAAAATAGCTGAGTGAAGCAAGGATTAGGAAATTTTCTTTTGGAAGCTTTCCGTTGAAATGAATCGGGTCGGTTGATGGATTAAAAGACGCCTTCTTTATTAGTAATGAAGAAGAGAGAAGGGCTGTCATTTGCTCTTTAAAATTAGTATTTGAAGCGGGTTTTTTGTTGATATTCATTGAAAAACGTCTTCAAAAGTTTGAATTATGGCCAATAATGTGTAATGAAGTTCAATTTCGTAACCGGGAAATTGATCTTCATTTTAAAATAATTTATGCGGGTATTCATTTTAAATTCGTGAATTTTTATTCCGTTTCAGAATTAATTCACAACAGTCGAAAAAACCGATCATTCTGCGATTGATTTTGTTTTCATACAGAAAACATAGTAGAACCGTCCGCAAGAACAACGCCGATCGCAGATAACGCCGTTTTTTGCATACAGGGTGTCCGGGGAATAACTGTACATACTCTTACCAGAGATAGAGTTGCACTAGCTGACTACTGATTGACTATAAAAAATTAATTTCTGGGCTTCCCTAGGAAACTACAGGGTTTTTTCCAACTTCATGGAAATACTTAGACCTTCATAAATCCGAACTTATTGACGGATATTATTGAAACTTGGGGGGGGGTTATTGGCACATGCTAAGGTCGAATCAGAAATACATCAATTATTTCATTATTCCAGGCCGGACTCATTAATCTTCATTTGAAGTGTTCAGGGTAAAAAAACACTTTGTATTTCGAATTACGAGTAATTGATTGGCTGTTTAGAATGAAGCTAAATTATGCTTCAATTTATGGTATCGCTTAAAGTTGTCACATCAAAAATTATTTTTTTATGAATTTTTGAATTTGGAAAAAGTTCGAAAAAGTGAATTTATTTACCTGAACAGGACTTAATCACCTTGTGAAGGTCGAAAATAAATAATAAATTTTCTTCAAAAAGTCACTGAAGGTGAGGAAGACTATAATATTTGTTGATATACTGGGTGGCCACCCTAGACGCGGATCTCATTGCGATGAAGTTAATGAAGAATATTGCGTAAAAAATTATTGGCGACATTTATAGGATATACATAAGATCCAAAATTATTCGTATGTATACCGGGTGTTCATTGAAGAAGTGTCACTTTGGTCTATATTTTGTTGTCGAACACCCGGTATACATACGAATAATTTTGAAATATGCTTGTATTGTGTTGTATGTATACCCTATACATCTCGCCAATATTTTTTTTCTCAATTTACCTTCACTCACTTCATCGCAATGAGATCTGCGTCTAGGGTGGCCACCCAGTATATCAACAATTATTATAGTCTTCCTCACCTTCAGTGACTTTTTAAAGAAAACTTATTATCACAAGGTGATTAAGTCCTGTTCAGGTAAATAAATTCACTTTTTCGAACTTTTTCCAAATTCAAAAATTCATAAAAAAATAATTTTTGATGTGACAACTTTAAGCGATACCACAAATTGAAGCATAATTTAGCTTCTTTTAAACAGCGAATCAATTTCGTAATTCGAAATACAAAGTGTTTTTTTTTACCCTGAACACTTCAAATGAAGATTAATGAGTCCGGCCCTGGAATAATGAAATAATTGATGTATTTCTGATTCGACCTTAGCATGTGCCAATAACCCCCCAAGTTTCAATAATATCCGTCAATAAGTTCGGATTTTATGAAGGTCTAAGTATTTCCATGAAGTTGAAAAACACCCTGTAGTTTCCTAGGGAAGCCCAGAATTAATTTTTTATAGTCAATCAGTAGTCAGCTAGTGCAACTCTATCTCTGGTAACAGTATGTACAGTTATTCCCCGGACACCCTGTATACGTACGATAAGCCAGTTTTGAAGATGTTTTTACCGAGGTACTCTCCTGAAATTTTTAACGTTTCTGCGCCTACCTTTTCCACCCCCCTCCGGAAGATTATAAAAGGCGGGGTTTCCCTCCATCGGTAATTAGTTCTGCTTTAGACGTATACCTTTTTAATTAGTTCTGCAATTAGTTCTACTCTAGACGTGCGCTTTTCAAAGTTTTTTAAATTTTTCTAAGCGACCGTGCTGTAGCTACCAAATTTTCTGCTTTTTATTACCTTGTTGTGAGTGTTAGTACAATCGAATTGTAAGTACCGAGCCGATTTACTACAGTCCTATTTTTTTTTAATCCTCGTTGAGTCTACCTAAAATAGCTATTCCGTCAGATTCCGTAACATACCTTTCCTAATTTGTCCAGGCCCGTAGTTAGTCTGTCCTTCATGGTGTGTATACCCATGGTCAGACCGGAAGGCTGATGCAAACCAATGCTATAGTACGTTCAACCGAATAACAATCCTGCTCTGTCCCACTCCTTAGTGCCTGTAGTTAGTCTGTCCTTCATGGCGTGTATACCCATGGTCAGACCGAAGGCTGATGCAAACCAATGCTATAGTACGTTCAACCGAATAACAATCCTGCTCTGTTCCACTCCTTAGTGCCTGTAGTTAGTCTGTCCTTCATGGCGTGTATACCCATGGTCAGACCGGAAGGCATAACCGAACCAATGCTGTAGCACTTCGACATATCCCATTCAACTCTCTTATTTAACCTGGCAAACCCAACCTGTTTAGACGTGAAACAAGCAAAGTGGTAGACAACGTGGTGAATTCTGGGACTGAAAGAATATCGCCAAAGATAACTGTTGTGCACTCCTATACTGACCCCTTTTATCCCTGTTTTACCTGGTATTATCATATATTTGAATTCACCGTTAAATTTAACCCATCTTCTATTCTGGCTGACTCGTACCGGGGAAATATTTGTTTCTTATGTAAGTGCTCGCTGTCAGACAAAACTGACCAATCTTATATTTTGTATTCATTTCATATAGCGCCTTATATCACTGTATGTTTGTATAACTATTTTCGCTATTTGAATAAATTGTGTAGATCACTCTATTTCTGATTTTCTCTGTTATCGCTAATATCTTAGATAACAAAGAACTCTGTCTCTGACTAGCAGCTGCTCTGGTAGGTTTGCTATTCTCCCTTATAAGAAAAAAGAATAGCTGGCGCTCGAGGTAAGTTTCGCCGAGAAAACCACGTTACAAATGATTTTGAATTTTATTGTATTATTGAATATTATTTGGACTACTTTACATTACTACTACTACTTACATTGTTGCTTCTCGTATTCAATGTAACCCTAAGAGTACGTCCACATAGGCAGAAGGCTTGCTTAGCGCCTAGAGCCTAGCGAGTCATCTAAGTAAAACGAACGTTTCGAAATGTACGCGATGTGCCCCACTACTCGCATGGAGAGACAGAGTGTATCCTAGCAAGTAGCCAGGATGCAAGCCGCTAGGCGCTAAGCAAGCCCCCTGCCTATGCGGACGTAGCCTTAGAAAATCAACCTTCGTCACTTTTTGAAAATGAATGTTATTTTTGACAGGGCTTAGAAAGCAATCAAGAATCCATTCGATGTTTTGATTCCAGATCTTATTTATTGACGCCCAGATGTTTTTGATATGAATGTGGTCTGATGGGTTTTCTTCTGCTTCCTTCTATTTTCCATTCGATAATATGGAAGCTTCTCCCCATAGTATCTCATGGACGTCCGTCACAGCATATTGATTAATCTCTGCTGAGCTTGTTTTTCATGTTATTTGATTGCAGCATTTAGAAGAAGTTTAGTTTCACCAATATAGGATCTAACATGCTCAAAACGTACTTCATAAACGCAATTTTTTTGTGGTTGATTTTCATTATCAGGTTTTACTTCAGTTAGATTAGCACTGATGGTAACTTGAGTCTTGATTCTGGTCTTACATTGTACTTATTTCCAATTCTTTTCAGATACTCCTTCAACATATGGTATCATATCGGCTATCGTATGTGCTGGTTGTTGAATGTTGTGGTTCCATATCCAATTGCTTTGACCTTTTAGAATAGCCATTTTGCTTGGGAATTTCAAAGATATTTCCATCTACTCGAATAGATTTTATATTTGATTGCATATTATAAAGACTTTTGGCTACTCTTAGTTTAGTTTAGTTTAGTTGAAAAAGGGTTACAGTTCACTGCAACCTAAAGATCTATTGTGCCCCCTCAAAGAGCTGTTCTATTCACACCCTTCACAGCTTGCCTTCTAGTTCCAGAGAACTGATGAAATTCAATATCTGTGAGTTTCAACGAGGCTAGTTCCTCACTCCTACAAGTTTCTCGCCCAAGGCATTCTCTCCTTGGGCTCGTAATGCCAAAGCATTCCGTGACTAGGTGAAGGGTGGTTACTTCCTCCTCCCCACAGAACCTATACGCGATTATCTCATCCTCAACAGGTACTTCCTAAGGCGACACTGTCCTGTAAGAAAGCCAGTGAGGAAGTGTAATTGTTTCTTACCAAGATCCAGATATCTTTTTGATCTTGCTGTTTCAATGTTCCAAAGGAACTTAGTGAAATGATCCATCTCTGGGAGATTCCGCCAGAGTCTTTCCTTCTTCAGAAACTCCTTCTTATAGGTACATTCACCTATACCACAGAAGTCTTCTGGGCCAATGAGTGACATTCGTGCGCCCTTTTTCGCATATGTGTTTGCCTCTTCGTTTCCTTTGATTTCCGAATGGCCGGTAACCCATATTAAAATGACCTTATCTGTCGTGCCTACCTCATTGAGTTTGTTTTGGCACTCCCAGACCATCTTTGAGTCGATGACGTAGGAGCTCACTGCTTTAATAGCAACTTGACTATCTGAGTGTATGGCTTTATGGCACTTGTGATAGTTTCTTTCTAGATTCATATCTAGACATCTTTCAATAGCTAAGATTTCGGCTTGAAAGACGCTCATACAGAAGCCTAGCGACAGTGCACACTTGGTACTTGGCCCGTATATACCAGCGTCAGCTCCAGTAGAGGTTTTGGAACCATCTGTATACCATTTTACAGTATATTTTCTGAGGTTATAGTAGGTGTATTCCTGTATCCATTCCCCTCTTTTACTCAGCAATGTTCTCAAGTTTTTTTAGTTCCTACTTTCTTGATCATCACATCACTAGCTACTCCTATTTTGGTGTTGAAGTTGAGAGCTTAAAGTGTTTTTCCTGGCAAAGGCTGGCGAGCGCTGGTAATATTTCAATTAAGAGAATGTCATTCTATGAATTTCGCGATTTTTCTAAATATCGAACCCTTTCCTTCCTCGAAATTTTCGTTCTCAAACCACATGTTGACCGATATTTTTGATAGGCTTCCACCCAAATGAGTGCTTAATGTGTTTTTCCGGGTAAAGGCTGGCGAACGCTGGTAATATTTCAAATAAGAGAATGTCATTCTATGAATTTCGCGAATTTTCGAGAAGTCGAATCATTTCTTTCCTCGAAATTTTCGTTCACAAAACACATGTTGACCGACAATCTTGATAGCTATTCACCACAATCCGTCCACGGAAGGGCTACAAAGCGCACTTCATACGTCATACATCGGAAACGGTTGATTTAACCGATAAAGTTTACATGGTACGGATTTGAATCGGTTAACCGTATCGCTACCGTACCATAATAATTGCTGAATGGCTTATCGGAAGATTCGCATGGACCGTTTTCGAATCGCTTTGGTGACGTAACTGGGTGAAAAATAACGGATTCGGTTGTGAATAATGGTGAATTATCGAAACGCAAATAGAGGACCAACTTGATAATAACAATATTTTATGCAACAAGCGTGTAATGATAGCTATCATTCGCGAGGTGAAGTTTAGGCCAAAATCACCGTGTGAATAACAGCCATTATATGCGAGAAGCATACTATACTTTATTCACGAATAATGAATATATTTCTTGAAGATTTTAACATTTGGCGACCGCGACAAGACCCTTTTATGACAAGCGTGGAAAAAGTACAGTTGACACATGAGAAATTTTTGGAGAACTGGTCATTGTATATTCTGTAATGAAAAAGGCTTCAATTGATATAATGAAAGTGGAATTGGCTCTCGATTGACAAGGTATACCCATATTTGTTAGTTGGAGTACTTTAGAATACTCTCAGAAAACATCTTTTGTTCCCTTTGAAACTGAAAGGGTGACGAAAGTGGCTCTTCTGTGAGTTGAGAGTCTAAAGCTCGGTCTTAGGTTTCTTCTAACGACAACTTGTGAATGAGTTGCTTTCAGAATAATAATGGAATAAAAATAAGACTTCTTCAAACCAATACCTCGATATAAAAACCCTTCAGTTGATCAATTTTCACATCTTTTGGCGATGAAATTACGTTATGCTCTTCTTCAACATTTAAGCCACAACTCCATTGAATTTTGGTTTGTGTATACGTTTTTGAGGGCTCGTTTCTACCTAAATGAGTGACATGTCGTTTCGTCCAAACGTCTGTAATTTTCGAATTTTGATGCGAAAATCAAACTATAGGATTCGACTCCATGATGACGAACCAATCGAGATGAAAAGTTGCAGCCATATGTAAGAAGCTCATAATAAGCCTCATGCAAACATTCGTGGCCATATACAGAATCATAAAAATTCAATTGAAATAGTGAAAAGAAGAAACTTCTTATTACCATTTGAGGGTATCCGATTCTTTTGTGAATAAAGTCTGATATACTGAATATTAATGCAAAATTTCGAGAGGATTGCATCATCAGAACCCTAGAATTTGATTTCTGCATATTTATTTTTTACTAACATATTTCATTTTTTGAATAATTTTCAGGAAATAATTCCGATTGTGCTGAGATTCCGCATTTATTTATTTGGTATCAATTTCAAATCCCATATAAAATATTGAGGTAATATTCTTATTGCTTCAGCAATGAAAGAGTGCTCAAAAGCTCCTGCACACGGTTTTTCTTCAGGATATTTGTTAAGGAATACCTTTTAGTTTCATGCTCTTTTTCGAAAAATATCTTCGTTTAGTTCAAAATACCATTATAGTAAATCAAGATAATTCCTCCAATAGGAAATTTGAACCAAACGATAATGAATTCACTCAAAAATATAGATCGAACTATGATAAAAAATAAAAAAAAAGTGCTGGTACCCTTCTATTTTCATCACCCTATAACCAAACATCATAACCGTAATATTTCTTCCACCCATTCCATATTAGGCGACACCTTGTTTATACAAACTTCCCGAACTCATTAATTCAAAAATTAATGAACGCAGTACCCCCATTGTCTTGTTGGTTGAGTTATCAATTATAATACAATGTAAAATTAAACCATTAAGAGGTTAAGAAGTGAGCTGTGGCGTAGGTTGGGGGGCCCTAAATGGCGCCTGCGGCTTCCTGAATTGGATTTGAATAATGTTCCGCTACCAGACGGGAATAAAAGTGTAACTTATGCAAAATGGGGTACAGAAAAAACGGGGACCAAGTCGTCATCAACATAATGACAAAAGCAGGAAGGCGTGTGCTGGGTTGTTTTAGTGCTCTGAGTCAGAACAAGGAGAGGTTACAAGCAATACGAGTGTGGAAAATTTCGTTCACTTCCTTCAGTTCCTCGAATGTGAAAAATATTTTATCCACGACTATTGTAAAATCCGTTCATTGTACGTCTTTGTGCTCAGCCTTACTAATGCCCATCAATCACAAGGGAATTATGAGATTATAATTCACTGCTGTCAGATGCTTCTTAGAATTAGATTTGTATTTTATTCTTTGGAAACACTGAGTCATAAAACTATACATAATATAATGCACTAAGTAAATATTACTCACACAATTTTTTTAGATCTCATAACTTCATTATTAGGGGTTGAGATTAACATTAACAACACCTTATGATTTTCCTCAAAAATTGTTTTCGTGGGATAGATTTTCTACAAGTTAAATTCTCTTATGGTTTACAATTCTGTAGAAAAAAGTCTCCTGCAAAATTTCGATAGATTCGATACTTTTCCCGGAAAAGATATCAGTTATGATCACTGTTCATTCATTTCGTCGTACAAGTGTTCCATAGAATGAATAGAAGATATTGTATGTCTACGACAGGAAATAAAAATCTTTCACCTTTCTGAAGATTTAATTACTAATTTCTGGAAGAAAATTATTTTTCCGCCGACCTCGAAATAAAAGGTGCATTTAATGTGTACGAAATTGAGCATTAATGACCCATTTTATGCTCAATTTTTTAGCCATTTTAATGAGCAATCCTCATGGCAACCGTACACAAAGTATTCAGAAGCACTACGAGCAATGTCAAAACTCTACTGGAACATAGAAACATAGAAATTCCTTTACGTCAAATGTATGTCTTGTGCGAATTGAGAATGTATTTAAATCAAGAATTTATACACTATTCATGTTGAGATCGTCGGAAAAATCTTGTAATAAACTCGGTTATTAATCGAGCGACTAATGGTCTCGAACTATTAACGCGTTCGCTCCGCTCACGCATTAAAATATCTTGACCATTAGTCGCTGTCTTTAATAACCTAGTTTATTAAATAACTATTAATTTCTAATTTCTGGAAGAAAATTATATCCTTCATATTTAATTCCTCTTGATTAAAAATAATATCTTAGAATATTCATTCTATCTATCATAACTGCTTGTAAGTTTTTATTCTTTCCGAGAAAAGTATCGAAATTTTGCAAGAAACTTTCTTTCTCCAGAACCAACCTCAGCCTCTTCTTATCTATTTGATTCCTGTGTTTTCGGAAACCCAGAGATCTTCTGAGATAGGTTCTTTTCAGACTTTTAATTATACATCTTCGATTGCAAGTATTTCTCCCTGAAAAAACACTCGAATAGGAACTCAACAGTATAGTCTACACTTGGTTCCTGGCCCGTATACACTATCTCGAATAATGATACTTTGAACAATATACATGTTGCAATAAACGATTTCATAGTCCAAAAACATTGAATGAGCAAACAGGCAATACCCAGTATTCAACAGATCGCGACTGCAATCATTGATCCAAATGAAAATTTGAACTCTGTATGGTTTCCCTATGAACTCTTCCACAAAACACGATAAACCAAATTCGAATAACCCCAACTCAACAAAAAATACGTGAAAATGCACATTTGCGTTTCGGTAGAATTATTCCATCAATACTGTATTTGACCATCAAAGAATCAACAGAACCGCGAAACGCTTTTCGCAGTTCACGAATGAATAACCCGAACTTTTTACGCGAAATCGCCGAAAAAAAGTTCATTTATTCATACGCGTATGCCGAATTTCCTCTCGATACAGTCCATAAACTAACAACCCGCCTCTGACTCTCACACCGTTTTATTCATTTTCTATTCCCCGAATATTCGCCGTCAAAGCAGGCCGCTCTACGCCGCGGCCGCCATTTATAACTTGCAGATTCATCAAACGAATTTGAGGTTATTTCCGATCGGGTCCAGAGTATATTTTTTATACCGTGGACTCGAGCGGTTTTGAATAATGCATGGGCCACGGTCTCGTCCTATATGGAAACCTTTATACGAAGGGCGTACCTATCTGTCACACCGCTCTCTAATGGACCGTCTTTCCACCTCTGTGTTTTTTTTTTTGCGTCTATGGATGTGTCATGCGGAGAGGTACAAAGGGATTAAGGCCTGTGTTTTTCTGTGGTCTAATTATACCGTGAATTTTGACATTGTACGAATGCAAAAGGAAGAGAGATCAGTTGTTAGAGATATTACTGTGTGTATGAAAATGTCAGGTCTAATTTAACACTTTATGTTTATGTATGATGAATATATTTAAATTCTTTTTTGGATTATGTTCTGCTTCACAGAGCATTTGAAAAGTACATGTAGATTAATTTTTTTAATTGATGTAGTCCTTGGAGTTTGTATATAAGTCAACTTTCAAATATCCGTTTGTGATGATAGCTTTCATTTCTGAGAAATATTTTAAGGGAATAATAAATACGAGTCAAAGAGTTGAATAATATACTAACTCAAAAGAAGTCCAAAAAACGCACGTTCATTGTTCTTGTTCTATCTGAGACAAATTCGTCGAATCGCTTCATTTTCAACGTGTCAAATAACATTTTATTGACACTACGCGATTGACACAAATGAAGACACTATTATTAACATTTTCATCAATACTATTGTATAATCCACCTATTATATGTCTGTTTGCTAGGCCATAATAATACCCATTAATCACAAGAATAATGAATGAGTTACTATTCACTGCAGTCAGATGCTTCATAGATTTAGCTTTGATAGAATATTCTTCAGATTGTTTTTTTTCAGTATTCTGAAGTACTCCAATGTCTTCAACTAACAAATATGGGTATACCTAGTCAATCGAGGACCTAATCTAGTTTTATTACATCAATTCGATCAATTTTTATCACAAAAAATACAAAAACAAGTCTTATCACAATCGTAAAATGTTAAAATCTTCAAGAAATATATTCATTAGTCGTGGATAAAGTTTGGTATGCTACTCGGTGATTTGAGCCACTAGCCTACGGCTCGTAGCATAATATACTTTTATTGAAAATCACATATAAATTTTGTTAGTCACACTTCCAGAATGTAAAAACTCATGTCAGTTACTCAGTTGTAATATGTTTTTATGACAATAAATAGTATTGAAATTTTTTTCTTAATGGGGAATGTAATGAATTCATCCCTATTCATTATTAATTATTTAGAATAATTAATTTATCGAAATTCATTATTCCCAATACATAATAATAATAAACTGAATACATAAATTGTAATGAAGTCGTGAAGTAATATTATGAACTGTATCTTTGTATACGAGATAGTGAAACCAATCCAATTTTGATTCACAGAAAATTCATGCAATCAATAGTGAGAACATTTGCTGATAAAAACGAAACCTTTCCGGCATTCTAATTGAAACCGAAAAAAGTTTTCCGCATAAATTTCCCAGTGGATTACTCTGTAGTCAATTCACTCCCTCCGATAATATGGGTGCGGATTTTTATTTTCGCAATCAATTAAGTAATTGGGGATTAAGCGATCGCGGTTCTACGTATATCAGATCGAAATGGGGAGAAATAGGTTAATACGGGGTTTTTTCCGCCCTAAATACATTCAATAGCTGGGGGGAATGTAACAGGAAACAATTATTGGAAAATATTGAAGTAACTTGGGTGTCAGATTGACCAATCGAAACCACAAATGGAGAAAGGTGTGAAAGGAAAAGGAAAATATTAGTGGAGTAGTTTTGAAGGACGAACTCAATATGTTGTAAATAATGAAAAGATCCTAATCTTTTCGATACGTAGATGGAAGAAAGCCCTCACGTTTGGTATGAACTTTTCATATTGAGAAAACGATAAATTCAATGTATTAAATCTTGACAATCATTTTTCTCCTTCTATTAACTAGCTTAACAAAACTGGTGAGTGAAGGAAACTCTTTTGGGGCTACATTATACTATTAGATCATACGTAGAAAGGTATTGAGCACCGATTACATTTTTCTCAGCTTTAACTTTGAGATACAATCGCTTTATTGCTGGATATACAAGAAATTTCGTGAAACAAAGTGTATGTCAAGAAAACGAATATAGTGATAAGAGACTATTTAGGAATTACAAGCTTTCCAACAAGACCCTCGTACTCTTCTAAAATCCACCTTGACTGAATACTTCTTATCCCAATTGTAGAAACTACGTGGTTTCAAAAGGCACACAACAGAAGAAGTAATTACAATTTCGTAGTTTGTACAATATAACATGTCGATTCTAACTGATTAATGCTCGTAAAATTACTAACGTACAATCCAAAGTTAGAGACAATCCACTTAACCGTTCGAATCTCTTTGCTGATTACCAAAAGCGCGCTTGTACTGAATCGGGACTCTCTGAATGGCATAATCAGAAAGATGGCAGTTCATTCTGGAGATCGCATTATTATGATGTTTCATTTAGCATTTCGTAAAATTTCCTCGTGGAATCATTTGAACTCCGGGACCCTCTGATTGAGAGCGCGTTCCTGCTCTGCTGAGAGGTGCCAATGGACTTTGAATGGTGCCAACCTTTATTTAATCACAACTGAACATTTCCACCAATATAATGAAAATCTGACTAATAGTTCCAAAGTTATGAACATCGGAAATCAGTATACAAAAAACATTTACTTGAAAGGACTGGATTAGCTGTATCTACCATTAGGCTATGACTGACCACTTATATAGCACTGGTATAAAGGTATTCCCAGCTTCCCTTACAAGACCCTCATTATTCAAAATCCACTATGCCTAAATACTTCTAATCCCAATTGTAGAAACTACGTGGCTTCAAAAGCTGCAACAGAAGGAGTAATTACAATTCCGTAGTTTGTACAATATAACATATCGATTCTAACTGAACAATGCTCGTAAAATTACTAACGTACAATCCAAAGTTACAGACAATCCACTTAACCGTTCGAATCTCTTTGCTGATTACCAAAAGCGCGCTTGTACTGAATCGAGACTCTCTGAATAGTATAATCAGAAAGATGGCAGTTCATTCCGAAGATCGCATTATTATGATGTTTCATTTAGCATTTCGTGAAATTTCCTCTAGGAATCATTTGTACTCCGGGACCCTCAGATTAAGAGCGCGTTTCTGCTATTTTCAGGGGTGCCAATAGATTTTCAAAGCTGCCAACTTTTATCTAATCAAAACAGAAGATTTCCATCAAATATAATAAAAATAGAATTAATGGTTCCAAAGTTATGAACATCGAAAATCAGTATACAAAAAGAAACATTTATTTGAAAGGCCTAGATGAGCTAGATCTATCATAAGGCTATGACTAACCACTTATATAACACTCGTATAAAGGTATCCCTAGCTTCATTTACAAGACCCTCATTACTCAGAATCCACTATGACTAAATACTTATAATCCCAATTGTAGAATACTTGGCTTCAAAAGCAGCAACAGAAGGAGTAATTACAATTCCGTAGTTTGTACAATATAACATGTCGATTCTAACTGAACAATGCTCGTAAAATTACTAACGTAGGTACAATCCAAAGTTAGAGACAATCCACTTAACCGTTCGAATCTCTTTGCTGATTACCAAAAGCGCGCTTTTACTGAATCGAGACTCTCTGAATGGCATAATCAGAAAGATGGCAGTTCATTCTGGAGATCGCATTATTATGATGTTTCATTTAGCATTTCGTGAAATCTCCTCGAGGAATCATTTGTACTCCGGGACCCTCTGATTAAGAGCGCGTTTCTGCTCTGTCTAGGGTTGCCAATGGACTTTCGAAAGCTGTCAACCTTTATCAAATCCCAGTTCGGTACGAGTTGAACTATGTACAATTGCCGGGAACTTTTGACAAAGTGTTTTTGAGCTGCACGATGGCTCTGGGCTTTTATGTATATTGCAAACTTTCTTAATCATTGCTGGAGTTCTTCGTGATGAAGTCCGGGTAGGCGTTTGGAGGTCTGTGGCGTACTCTTGGGGGTTTTGGTGATGTTATTTCGAAGATAATGTTTTGGTTTTTCTGGTTTTAAGTGAATTCTTGTGTTTTTTTATGAAGAATGATGCTTTTGGATGACACTTTCAGGTTTTTAGTACGACGAATTTAAATGGAATTGGGCAAGAATCTAGAAAGCAATACATAAATACTTTGTTGTTTGAGGGCCAGATTAAAATGAACAGAAAATGATTATACAATTCACAGTATTCACTACAAAACAGAAGCTTTCTGGGGAAAGGGATTTTATGGTTTTTCCAAAATTCAAAACAAATTTTTGTGAAATTATGTTTTCTTTAAAAATAATTTTACTGAAAGAAAAAACTTGTCTCAATGGCAGAAAATTATTATTTGGCATTTACACTACAACTGAAAAAGTCAGGAAAGCCCTCAGTTGTTTTTCCCTCAAGAATAGGCTTTGAAATATTTTATTATCGAATGAATGACGATGCGTTCTGAATAATAGTGATATTGCTGCTGTTGATTCTTTTAATATATATTTTTCGAGACTCTGCAACATTTTTTGTATCTATATCAAATAATATTTTCTTTTTCATAGTCTGTTTTTAGTTTCTAGACCCAAAGTACTTGTGATGTTCCACTCTAGGACCTTTGTGTTTCGTGTGATGACTTTTTTAGGACCAGGAAATACTGTTGTGTCTTTTAGTTTGTTGACAACACAAAATCTTATTTAAGCGGTCCTGAGGATGGCTTACTAGCCGAAAGCGCTCTACTAGCTCGACAACAATAACTCAGTATACTCAAAAATACACGTTGTTTTGAGATTATTTGAGTACACATCCCCAAAACGCTCGTAGTCAAACAATATAACATGTTTAATTCACAGTATAAGAGTCTGGCTCTTCAAATTATAATCTTTTAGAACCTTAGATGTCCAAGAAACACTCCACAGACCTTTAATACCGAATAATCATTTCCCATGGATATGAACAGCGGTATTTCGCTCTAAACATGATGACAAGAAACTTTGGTTCTGAAAATTGTTGGAATGAAAAATATCGACAATCAAGAAACTGACCTATATCACTAAAATGTAGAGCACTAGCATGAGGAGTGCAGAATTTTAACTCTTCACCTCTTTGGCAATAAAATATATTTTGTTTTTATTTGGTTCGGATTAAGTACATTTGGTCGAATCGAGTGAAAGGCTGCTTGTAATGGTTATGTATGTTATGTATGTGATTAGTATTTATTGCTTACAATGAAAAAAATATGAAAAATATTGATACTTTTTTACATGTGGAGGTCATCTATCGAAAAACTTCAAGCTTTTATAAAATGACGAACTCCAACCGTCATGGGCTCTTAAGTATAAGATAGATATCTGATGATATTAAACGTAGGTGAAATATACATATTTGGAAATTCACATCTGAAACATACGATATACAATGCATCAGACAGATAATTCTTCCGTCTAGTTGCACAGATGAATAGTCGATATAATCACGTGCTGTAACTGAACGAATTCCGTTGACTCATTGCAATAACCTATTATCGCAGTATGGTAGGTAACCTGCAGTACACGTATAGAATTATTTAATTTGTCAGGCTGCCCGTAATACTCGATTCAAGTATTTACTGTTACCTACCATACTGAATGAATTATGCTCCTCTCAACGATAAAAGAGAGACAAGACTAGAATATTGCAATAAGACAACGGAATTCAGTGTGTTACAGCACGTGATTGTCTCGACCATTCATCTGTGAAACTGGACGCAAGAATTCTCTGTCTGATGCCTTGTATATCGTATGTTTCAGATGTGAATTTCCAACCTCTATTTCTTGCAGTGTAATCTACCAAAATCGTTGAACCCTTTCACTCCATTTTCACAAGTTGAATATCAATAACCAAACAGAACATTTCCCTAAAGTTCAACTTGAATCGTAAACTGCTAAAACTGCCAAGCTCCTAAATGCATAATGCCAGGTTATTCCCGACAAATTGAAGAAAGTTTCGGCAATAACCTTTTCCCCTTTCTCAAACAGATAACTTCAATACCTTTAGCCAGCTGAAAGCCGTTCGCTGCGAAACAACCAGCTAATGTGTTCTTGAAATTTCCTAAATGTCCGATCACCTCCTGGCTTTCCACTCTTCAGTGCGATTTCTTACGTTTAACAACGCCGTTTCGGAAGTTGAACTTCACTTTCCCCACTTGGGACGGTTTTACGATCCTGACTTAGCGAAGAGGTATCCAGAAACAGGAATATGCTTCAGGGTATTCTAGAAGTTTTCTTACGAATTTGTTGGAACCTTCTACAACAAATGAATATGTGTGAAGCAATAGGCCTATATCCGAATCTTTTGTCATCATAATAAGCCCGTTGATAGGTGAGTGATTCGGTGAGTGTAAAGGGCATCAGAAAAGTTATTTTCAATATAAGTGCAGAAGGCATTAAATAACATTAGCTTGTGGTAAATTGGAATGGTGACTACTTCTTTGTACTGCGAACCATGATGTTTTCTACGCTTTACTATACCAGAGCTACAGTTTGTTCAGGATTCAGCCTCTTTCGCAAAGGTGATTTTTTCGTAGAAGACTTCGCTCTCATTGCGGCTGACATTTATGTTGTAGCCTCCTCAGCTACATCGAAGTTCTTTGCATTGAAAACATTTACCGAAATATTGTTTGTTTTTCATACTTAAAAAGGGGGAAATATTAACGAACAAAAATCCTACAGGATATTTTAAAAACGCTGATATTTTGACGTGAGAATTATTGATTGACAATAAGGGTGCCTTTTCGATTTTATGTAAGTCCAAGGAGGAAAATGAATATTTTGAATCGAATAAATGTTTTGTAATCTCTACCTCTTTTAATAATTTTTACTCTTATTCAATTTCTTAGTTTAAAATCTCTTATTACTCGATGAGTAAACACTGTCTTCTGTCCTTTACGCTTTGAAAGGTATTTCTCATCATTGTTACGAGGGCAGTTCAAATATGATCGAGACTTTTCGATTTTCAGGCACAGTTTTGGGGGGAAAACATTAGTGATTTTGTTGTTGGGTAGGTTTGTCAGGAGTTAGGGAAGCACGTCGGATTTCCTCATCGACCATCTCGATGTCCACTGTGACGATGTTTGAGCAGGAGGTTCCTCCGTCAATTGCGCAACGTATTGTAATCAAGTTTCTCGCCGCAGAAGGTGTGCAACTGGCGGAAATCTTGAGGAGATTGTCTACCGATGTTCGGAGAAGAGACACTGTCGCGAGCCAGAGTGTTTGCGTGGCATAAACAGTTCGTGGAAGGTCGTGATTGTGTTGAAAATGAGAGCCATGACCGCAGCGAACAAAATCAGTAGTGTTCTACAGCTTATTGAAGACGACAAACGTCGTACCACTTCTGAAATTGCAAGTTAGGTCGGGATAAGTTATGGGAGCACCAACTCCATACTCACAGAGGAGCAAGGGAACCGTAAGGGTTGCGACAGGTGGTTTCCTCGCCTTCTCACAGCTGAACAGAAATTGCATCGTTTTCAGGTGTGTGGGCGTCTTCTTGCACGATCTCAGGAACAAGAAGACCAATTTCTCACTCACATTATCACCTGTGATGAAACATGGGTGCACCACTACACCCCAGAGTCTTAACAAGCGAGTAAGGAGTGGAGAGAACCATACGTTGCGCAATTGACGGAGGAACCTCTTGCTCCGACGTGCGTCCCTTACTCCTGACAAATCTACCCAACAACAAAAAAATCAGGAATGTTCTCCCCCCACTATTGTGCCTGAAAATCGAAAAGTCTCGTTTATATTTTAACCGCCCTTGTATTTGTACATTCCACAGATAATAAACTATCAGACACAATCGCTCCAATATCTGCCAGACCCCCTACGAATAGGGGATGAATTTGCTATGAGGCGAATAACGAATAGACAGGGTTTCTCCATTTCCGCCCTTATCACGTTAAGTGATTTAATGAATGCCACCTATCCGGATACCCAACATCTGACGTCTCTAATGAATCGCCTTCTTATAAAGTTTCGATCTTACTTTTATTCCCCTGAACTGTTCGGCATAGTCAAATTACGGGGTGCAACGGGCCATTTTACGGGGAAAACTCGAGGGAAACTGAGGAAAATTGGGGTTCAGAGGTCGTCGATGGGGAGTGTTCGGTTTAATTAGGTTTTTTAGCTCGGGTTGAGCTGAAGGAAAAACAAGATTGGTGGTGTTGATTTGGGGGTTAAAGTTATGTAATTGAGGTCCTTGATACAGTTTGTTAGATTATCGATTTGAACCGTCATTATAGCAATAGAAAGAGGAGTGCCTTTTCAAAATGTGTTGAAAAATATTGAAAATAGTGGTCTGTTACCCTGTAATGGTTCCTTGTATACGAAAAATGAAATCATTTCGTGTACTATCACTGCGTTCATAAAGTAAAGGTCATAAATAGATCTGTTAGTTCGGCAGTTTTGTGCCCAGTTATTAAATTGTTCGTAGACCTCCATCGATTTCCATAGATGGTATACAGATAGGTTCGTAATGAAGCAAGGAGCAGGCATAGATGTGAAACTGAATATAACAGTTTGAAAGTTGAGTTCCGAAAACATGTTTAAAATCGCACAAATTTTAGCTCTAAATACAAATCTTTTCGAACCAATTACGAGTATAAATTTCTGCATATAACACCTTGTTTTCGGCAGCCTTATTAAAAATAATGTTACATTTCAATATTGGATTTTGCCAATATCCCACATTCCTGTAATCTCTCGATTAAATTAAATTGCAATTCAACAAATTTTCGAAAATATAGAAAAACGTGGATAGTTGAAGAATGGACCACTTTTGAAATATAAGACTGATTATTATTAAAATGTGCCAAACTAAGCTGATATATCGAAGCGCGAAGCAACTAGGAAATATCTTCTTTTTTAAGTCTATATTCGAGCCTTTTTGTTATTATTATTTGTTGGGCAAATTTCCCCTAAATGAGTGGCACTAATAAACCATGCCTTTTCAAGGGTTGTACCAAGGGATTTCAGGTAGTTATTCCTAAATTACAAACATTGAAGAAATTGATAGCTTGTGTTTTGTTGGAATATTTTCCAAAAAATACCATGGTATCTGTATTAATATGAAAAAATAATGATGCAAACAATAGAAGGTGAAATTGCATTTGAATAAATCTCTTATAACTATTATTGCAACTGTAACTATTATTCTGAAACATAACAAAAAAAAGAGTTTTACAGGAGCTAGAAGGTGAAGCCTTCGATGAACTGAAAATCAGGCAATGAAAGTCGTGAGTCTAAATTATCCATATAAAGATGAAAAAAAGGTATGACACTTCATTAATTTTTATTATAATATGCCCCTTCGTTGAATCTTTGAATAAAGATGTCCAAGTTAGACTGAAAAATTTTGTGTTATTGGAACCGATTCGACATTTCTACGAAAAGGCTCGAAATCCCCACGTTTTAGAGGTGAAAGATAAAACCGGTTCTATTTTTTTGCAAATCTGAAATAGGAACGAAATAGTAGCAGGCGCATGCGCATTTCGTTGAAATTTCAGGCGGTCAACAAAAACTACAGAAAGGCACGAAAAAGGCATCGTGCAATAGGGGTATTACTCAAATGCGCTATCAGTAGATTTCAACGATATTTGGTAACATAAAGCATTCAATAAAATTATTTGTTTTTGTTTTAAATATTTCATATTTCTTCGGACTGCAAAACTTCTTTCTCATATTATAACATTTATATGTACGTGCGAGTACGAATGCACAAAACCCAAATCGAGAGAAAGCAAACTACTAAATTCCCCTTGAAATAATAAAACAGAGTATATATACATATTCAGAAATATACGGCATATACAAACGTAACAGTAGGTATATTCAATTCAGTCAGTATTGATGTTTGCCTTACCTTAAATAAACTCTACGAAGTTCACATACAACGAGAACGTTACGTAGATATGTAATATACTTTGCTCTTGTTTTTGTTTCAAAATTAACTGCAGTGTTTTTTGTAGATGATATTATGTTCGAGTTTCTAAACATCCTTGTATAAAATTCGCACTATGGATAGACTTAACTCAACAAATTATTACATTGCATCAAATTAAAACGTCAAACCTTGAATTTTTTGTTGATGATTGAATTTGTGCAATAATAATGAATAACGAGTTGATGCGAATATCAGTAGGACAAGGAAAAATCAACATTCAGAGTTTATTTTAGTGTGACCTATAGATCCCAAATATCAAATTGATATAGAAATATAATTTGGGCATGTCCATTATTTTTGCTTTTGAGTGCTAGTTCCGCTTAAATGGGTGCTATATCGTTTTGCTCAGATGTCTGTTATTTTCGAATTTTAATCCGAAAATGATATAGGTCTCGACTCTCTGTTGACGAATTCGTTATCGAATTCAATTCTGTCCTTGGGGACGTCCGGCCATAAGCACAATAACTTTCGAAGGGATTGTTCTAGAGACTCGAAATTTTCAGGGTGAGTTCGGTTTCCAAACGGCTCGGTTAAGTTCTTAAACTAGCCAAATCGTAAAGAGTGTTCCATTAAACATGGCAATTGAATATTTTTGTTCCTCAATATCAATTTTGTGGACAATTATAAACACAACCATAGAAAATTCAATTGGAATATTGAAAAGAAAAATCTGCGTAAAAAGATATCCAATTCGATTGAAATTAATTCCATGAATGGAGATTGACACACTGATTGTTCATGCGAAATTTTCTGGCCATAGTGTTAACAGAACCATAGAAAATCCAACTGGAATATTGAAAAAAAGATTCTCTATATCTCTATAACAGGATAACCGATTCGAGTGAAATTTATTCTGTGAAACAAGACTGACATACAAAATGTTCATGCAGGGTTTCAAGAGTATCATCAGAACCATAGAATTAATTTTTTTTAATTATTTATATTTTCAGATTTCATTTTTTTAATAATTTTCAGGAGGGGGGTCGATTTCGAATAAAAATCTATATAAACTACACCTGCTTATTTTCATCGAGGAATCATCTCCCTCGGTCCCTCACATTTGTTTACAGACACCCTGTATATTGAGTTCGTCAATCAGATCTGGTCCACATGACTGAAATGTATCTCAATAGTAAACAGGCAATCGATACCCACCAATCTACTCCGTATATTTCGAAATTTCAATCGAATTAACTAACAATCTCCTAATGGATGGGGCGTCAGTTACTTCCAGAAACTTTTGAGCCGAATGATGTATGAGAAAAATGCAGAACAGCCTTTTGCTTCTAGGGAGTAGATTAGAAAATATATCTTTCGCGTACACTACACAGCTCTTGGAAATGCAAAAACAAAGTTCTTGAATTGTACAATCAAATTAGTGTGTTTCTCTCTAGGAGAAATTCGAGGAACAGTTGACTAGAATATTCGTTTCTCACAACTATTAGTTTGTTGGCATTGACGTCAATTGATTGATTAAACCTTCTGAAGCGGATTCTTCAGTTCTGGGAAGCATTTATAAATGTTTTCATCAAATATCAAAACATGAAGTCTGTTGTTTTCGAAGTCATTTTTGTATTGCGTTTTTAAGTGCTGCGAACACGAATACAATCATTAAAACTGAAAGACTAAAAACTGATTGAACTTTTAAGTGGTTTCTACTCAATAATAAGCTCATGGGAATTCACTTTTCCTGATTAGTAACGGCTCTCATAGAACGCTTCACAAAATTTCTTGTTTATCAAACGAAATAGCATGGGTATACAGGGTTGGGATAAAGTTCGGCACCAAATTAATATCTTTAAAACGAAACGGGCGATATTTTTGAAATTTGGCAGCTGAGTGTAATGAACCACAATGCATCTGATGAGCATATTTTCATTAATGAGATACTTCCGGTTTAACCGGAAATGATTAAAAAAAATTTTATTTAAATGGGACACCCTGTATATTTCTGCAGATTCTGAAAGAGCACTTTGTTTCAGATCTGTCTATATCAGGTTCCATGTAAAAATTATCTGTAAAAAGAAGAATTGAGACAACGGATTCTTGATGAATGTGCATTAATACATGGAGAAGTCTTGAGAAAAGTTACTCAAGAATTTGTTAATAGACTGGCATATTGTCAGGAGGTGAATGGCAAGCTTCGAACATTTAAAATGATTTTTTTAAAATTATTTTTAATAAATTTTTTTACTAGTTAAGTGATGTATTTCTTCTTTTTATAGATTTTCATAAAAATTACGTCATGAAAAGCAGAAAGAGTTATCTACTACAAAGTATTTCGTTTTATTTCTCACTATTGATACAAATAACAACGATTTATTTATTTGAATGGATTTTTTCTCAAATGTACAAAAAGACTGAATTTCTTCTTTTTACAGAGAATTTTTACATGGAACCCGATATGGACAGATCCGAAACAAGGTGCACTTTCAGAATCTGCAGAAATATACAGGGTGTCCATTTAAATAAAAAAAATTTTTGGTCATTTCCGGTTAAACCGGAAGTATCTCATTAATGAAAATATGCTCATCAGATGCATTGTGGTCCATTACACTCAGCTGCCAAATTTCAAAAATATCGCCCGTTTCGTTTTAAAGATATTAATTTGGTGCCGAACTTTATCCCAACCCTGTATGTATTTCACAATATTAGTTAGTGAAAAGGTAGCATTCATGTCTACATGAAAAATGCAAAGAGAAAAATCCTTAATACCTAAAAACCTCTGTCTCTCCGTATAAGTTTAGTGATAAGATGTTACCAATTGTTCGAACAATCAGCTGAAATATTCTTAGAGAAGGTTTTCTTGCATTGAACCAACTTTATCATTTCATTTTATTCATTTTCTTGAAATCGCATCTGATTAACAAATAAATAGTGATATGAATTTCATATTTGTGTCACAAGTTACAGTAAAATTTTCCTTGAAATTCCTTTTATGTTCGAAAAAACTGCTCTGCAACCAGGAGGATTCATTGAACGAGGTCTGATTCTCCAAGTGGTTATCCATCAAATTCCCATATGAGCCAGATACTGTCTAAGAACCCATTTTACTGTATATCAAATTCAATTTCGGAAAAATGATTAAAACAAGTGTGAAGAACTTATGCTTTGAATAAATTGAATAGAAGATTTTGTCAGCCCCTAATATCGCTGAAAGATCTCGGAACTACTACTGCAAGCGACTACTGATATTGCAGTTCATCTGAAAAACCTGAGAGATTCGAATCCCTCAAACGACGAATGAAGTCAATAATATGGTTTGTTTCATTTCCTTGTATGTAAATTCACTTCTGGATTCAGGCCTATTCGTGATGATTTCACCTGCCCATATAGTTATATTTAGTTATAGTTTAAAGAGGGGTTACAGTTCACTGCGACCTCGAGGTCTATAATGCCCCGTTACAGAGCTGTTCTGACCACACCCTTTACAGTTCGACTTCCAGTTTCAGAGATCTGATGAAATCCAATATCCCTGAAGGTTTCAACGAGGCTTGTTCCTCACTCTTACAAGTTTCTCGCTCAATGCATTCTCTCCTTAGGCTAGCAATGTCAAAGCATTCCGTGACTAGGTGAATGGGGGTTTCTTCATCCACCCCATAGAACCCACACTAGTCAGGGTTCGATAATCCCATCCTAAACAGGTGCTTCCTGAGGCGACAGTGTCTTATAAGTAAGCCAGTGGGGGGGTGTAATTGTTTCTTACCATGATCCAGATATCATTTGGATCTTACTGTTTCAAAGCTCCGAAGAAGTTAGTGGAATAATCCATCCCTGGGGGATTCCGACAGATTTTTTCTTTCTCCTTCTCCAGAAACTCCTTTTTATGAGGTTTGGGCCAATGAGTGACATTCGTGCGCCCTTTTGGCAAGTGTATTGGCCTCTTCGTTCCTTTGATTCCCATATCAGGAAGCTTCTGATGCTGTCACGTGTTGAGCTTGGGGTGATGGTGGGACTGGAAAGTCAGCAAACGATATTTGGGGGCTCTGTGTACCAGAAGTAGAAACATCTGAACACATGGTTTGCAATTATCGAGAGCTGGATGACCTGAGAACAATTCAAATGGGGAAAAAGGTTCTGGATAGCCAAGAAGTAACGGTTAAGGCTGCTTAAAATGTTGTCGCTTTTATCTACACCATTGACGATCTCCATTGACGAATAGAAAGCAAAAAATCTACATGGTCACAGTTCCCGAAAGGCTAACCGTTAGGACTTCAGTTAATAATAAAAATAATGTGAATGCAGTTAGTTTCCTTCAAAAATAAAATAAAAGAAACTTTCTATTGAAGAAAGCCTATTATAGTGTTGGGGAATACCTGAGTGATAAAGCTATAATCATTTTAAAATCTTTCTTATACCTTGTGACTATATATTTTGTTTTTATTGTTACTATGTCATGTTTTATACATCTATGTATTTATTATTTATACCATATGAACTTATGTGTATCAATGTTCTCTGTTCTATAGGATTCACTATAGTTCTATAATCTAGCATAGTGAACTGTACTTAATTGACCTATCCCATACATCAATGTTATGTCTGAAGGGATCAATAAATATTATTATCGACTTGAGCCTATTAGCGGAGAAAGGGTGTGATTTTTCACACCCCCTAGCGATCGGCTATCACACTCCCTACTAAGGGGACATTCACTCATCCCGGATAGCAAGTATCAGGGGGATTGAGCTCTGAGGTCTTTGGTGTTCTTCTTCTCCTGGGTCCTGGGTTGTTCGTCCTTCGTTGCTTGGTCCTGGATCTCTCGTTGACGTCGTGGTTGTTGGTTTTGCAATGTTTCCCTCATGGTTGTTCCTGGTGTCCATCGTGACCTACAAACTTCCTTACCGTTCTAGCTAGCCCAAGGAGTACTGCTTTTTGCATTATTATTATTATTATTATTAGTTAACAGAAGAGATCAGATGATTCAAAGAATAATTTTCTTCTACTGCTAAATTCGCTGCAATATCTGACATATTTTTTCCAACATCTCTGGATCTTGGATAACCAATAGTGAGTTGTGAAGAACTGAGAGTGTCATTGTAAACTTTAAAACTCTTCATATTCAATCGCTCCATATTCACCCCCCTAAAATCAAACCTCCTGACCCCTTTATCAAACCCCCCGTCCCCTAATGACCCCTTTTATTAATGACGGCAATCCCAAATCGTCGGATGACCCCACTCTTATTCCCATAGCAACGGAAGAGCGGGATGTTTGAGCGATTACCGTCGAAGCCTCGGGCCACTGAATCGCGCGTAGGGCTCTGTGGACCTTCTTCTTCTTCCGTAAGTGGCCGGAGGGAGGCCAGGATGGCAGTTTCGCGAAACTGTATCCAGAAATGAAACTTATGAATTGCTGAATGAGAAGAAACGGGGAGCGTAAGAACGCGGGAGAGGATTCGTCCTGACGTCGATATGACGGGAATAAAGTTGGAGGGGGAGTCATCGTTGAGAGTGATGTATAGTGGAGTTGGGGGAGGTATTCGCTTAATAACTGGGATGACGTGGAGGTGGTCTATTTTTGGGATTTCAGGTTTTGAAGGGTAGATAATGGATGGAGTGTGACGTACAAACTGTCGCATATAATATCTTAATTTTTTTGTGTTTGAATCGTCCTCATAGCATTATGGTGGTATTCTGCTTTCCATCTGTTAGTTACAATACTGTAGCGTACGATTGATCTACAACTGGCCGACTTACCGATTTGTAAATAATGCAATTCTGGAATGGCTCCTGTACTTTTCATATTTACAGTGTCACTTTTGAATTACTGATCGAAAAACAAAACCTTTAATTGTAAGATTTGATGATGGAACTTTTTGTATTATGAGTAAATGGTTTTGGTTTGAATTCGAAAATACATTTATCTGAATGTAGTTTGCGTTTGTTTCATTCATCTAATAAATTGAAACCAGGAAAGAAAAAACTTTTTCGGTTAAAATTGCTGTAGAGCATTTATTAAGTTTATAATACACTGGTTCTTCAATCTGAATATGTTCACAAACTGGGCATTCGGCATTTCTTCCATCCGAACATTTTCTGGGTATTCGGCATTTCAAATAGATTCATTTGATCACGCAACCTTTTCCTTCCAATTCTCATGAAGTTCCTATTTCAAAAAGAATGATTTTCAGGTCGTGTATATTATTATTGAATAATGTTTTACCTGTTAATATTTTCTTCCAATAACAATCCAATAAACGAAACCATATTATTTTTATTCATTGAATTTCTTATATTGAAACGTTGGTGTTCGTCCTAAAATAAACAAACCATTCAACGAAACCTCACAATATGTCATTCGATAATGCTTTCAATCACCTGTCGAGTACTCGTAAATGTTAAACGATTTCTGTGAGCTACAGATCCCTTGAAGAGGTCCAGAATTGCAATTTTCTGTGAGCTTATGAAATGTTTCAGATTGGCTTACAGGTGAAAGCAGAATACCACCATTAGATTCAATGAGATCTTTCGATAATAGCGTTGAGATCTGCAATACCCAGTGTTCTTAAAAACATTTGCTGGAATTTTATCAGACTTGCCTTGCCAGGCATTTTAAGAAAAAACTTCACCAATGTTTTAATTGTCCCATGAAAGGTTATTCTAAATACTAGAATATTATTAATCTTATAGTTGTCGAAATCACGTATTATATTTATTTCAACTTCACTTTCCCCTATTGAATGAAATGATCGTCAGAGAAGATGTTGTCGAAATTCCAGGAAAAAATTTGCTTCATAACTCCGATGTGGTCATTGCGTATGAAATTTTCTTTTTTTCTCGATTATAACTTTTGTTGTCTTTGACAGCTATTCAACTGCACTCCATTGCAGTAGTTTAAAATATGTTATTAACCTGTTTTTTTGTTGCAGGTATTTATGACTTCACTCTTCACGCTCTGAGAAATATTTTTGAGGAGTGAATATAATCAAGATTAACAAATGTGAAGCGAATCCAATTGAAGCCAATTCATGTACAGAGTAAGTGAACTGAACATATACTACAGAACAACAAAACAATACATTTTCAACTGAAAAACATGAAATAATCATTTCGAGAAAAATCTTTTTTTTCTCTACAAAAAAATTAATCAATTTTAATCACCAAAATGAGCTAGTTAATCTGAATTGACGGTTGAGTGTACATACTTGGAGAGGTAATTATACAAGTGATTTGCAACAAAAAATGTCAGATAACACATGGTCGAAATGTTGACGGTTATTCTTCAATTTAACATTTCTTGATTTCACAAAAATGTTCAAGTTTTTTCTCTAAAAAGATCATTATTCAGTTTTCCTTGTAGTCTCATCAAATTTGACCACATATTCAGAAAGGACAATAAATTTGCTACAAGATGAGAGAGTATGTGTGCAGAAAACTCTTATTGCAGGCGTGGTAAGGAGAAGAATATCACGATTATGAAGTTAACAAAATCACTTCTATTTTTCCAATGGTTTTTTCGATGAAATATCGATAATTATGTACACGTTTCCTTTTCAGTAAAAAGATCTCATTTAGTGTACTTTTTAATGACATATCAACTTTTGTGCTAGCTGCTCATTCTCAACTAATATCATAGCTAACATGATAACAATGAAAAGGTCTCAAAATTCTGACTGAATCTTAGTTGTTATCATGTTAGCCATGATATAGCGGAAAATGAGCAGCTAACACAAACTTGATAATATGTCATTCTAAAGTACACTGGGTACAATATTCCATCAAAAAACCATTGGAAAAATAGGATTGATTTTGTCAACTTCAGAATCGTTATATTCTTCTCCTTACCACGCCTGCAATAAGAGTGTTTTCTACACATAGACTCTCTCATCTTGTAGCAAATTTATTGGCCTTTCCAAATATGTGGTCAAATTTGATGAGACTACATTGAAAACTGAATAATGATCTTTTGAGAGAAAAAACTTGAAATTTTTCGTGAAATCAAGAAACGTTAAATTGAAGAATAACCGTCAACATTTCGACCATGTGTTATATGACTTTTTTGTTGCAAAACACTTGTATAAGTTATATAATCACCTCTCGAAGTTTGTCCACTTTGAAAGTAGACATTCAACATATTGAAAATACCCATTTATCAAATCGTGTCCTGAAATTCCAGGAAAACTATACAGGGTGATTTTTTTAAGTGTTTCATTAGACGTTTTCGAGGAAGGAATTGTAATACAGATTCAAGATTTTGGATTTTCGTTTTAGAGTACATGAACTTTAATTGTAAAATATTTTCAAGAGGAATCTACTTCCGGTTTCACCGGAAACGAATGCGACTTCGTTATTTCAAATGCAACATCCTGTATATTTTTACATATTCGATTTCTTCGTTCAATTCTACACTGATTTGATGTATGATATGTTCAACCACTCAAGCGGTTCTTGAGTTATAGCCTGCTTATCAAATTTTTTGAAAAAAGGTTGTCACAAATTAGTGTCCATATCTTCGAAATCCCGCATTACAAGAATTTCTTTTTGCGAAAGTGGAACAAAAGAAAGTACGCTGACACTGTTTCTTGTATTACTTATGAGGAAAAATTATACAGGGTGTCTGAAAAAGGGCCCCAAAGTGAGCCTCAATAAAACTATAAAATCTCACTTTTTTCAAATGACAACCCTATAATTTTGTAATTCCAATCGATGGCTCGTCAAAAACCAGTTAGTGTGTCTCGAACATTTCATGCCTCTAAAATCAGTAGTTTTGCCGTTATTGAATAAAATTCGAATTTCAGGATTGAATCAAGGTTTCTTAGTCTAACCATAGATTTATTAGGATAGAAGTTTTCAAGAAGGCTATGTCTGTTGATTCATAGTGCATTTTAGAGAACTGTCATTTATACTTTTTTGATTAATCGGGCACTATGCAAAATATGAATTACAGTAACAGTGATGTATTGAATATGTTCTTCATTTATGGTGAATGTAACAAAATATTAGAAAGGGCAGTCAGAACTTTTAACGAAAGAAATCCACATTTACCACCTTTAACAAAATCGAAGTTCAGGAAGTATCAAAACAATTTTCTCCGTAGTGGAAGCATTAACCCAAAACGGAATCGTGTGAATACAGTAATAGATAATGAATGATCTCTTAGTTTAAAACTATCACAAAAATTTTATTCACAACAGGAAACTAATGCTATAAATTTTCAAAATGTTGGCCGCCTACCGCCATACATTCATCAATTCTTCTACGAACTCAGTCAGTAAATGTGAATTTCGTTCGTTGAATTTCTAATTACCTTTCCTAGGAATTTGTTACATTTCCCGCAAATAAAGAACATACCCTTGATATATCATTCCAGTGTAATTATTATTGCATGTTTTGCTTAGTGCTTGATCTGTAAGAAAAAGTAAGAATGACACTTCCTAACATAGCTTACTTCAAAAATGCAAGCTTACAAACTGTGTGAAACCTGTCTTTAATCGTGAAATTCGAATTTTATTGAATAACGGCAAAAATACTGATTTTAGAGGCATGAAATGTTTGGGACACCATAACTGGTTTTTGACGAGCAATCGATTGGAATTACAAAATTATAGGGTTGCCACTTGAAAAAAGTGAAATTTTATAGTTTTATTGAGGCTCACTTTGGGGCGCTTTTTCAGACATCCTGTATAATATTTCCTCATAAGTTATACAAGAAACAGTATCAGCGTACTTTCTTTTGTTCCACTTTCGCAAAAAGAAATTCTTGTAATGAGGGATTTTGAAGATATGGACACTTATTTGTGACAACATTTTTTTCAAAAAATTTGATAATCAGGCTATAATTCAAGAACCGCTTGAGTGGTTGCACATATAATACATCAAATCAGTGTAAAAGTGAACGAAGAATTCGAATATGTATAAATATACAGGGTGTTGCATTTGAAATAACGAAGTTACATTCGTTTCCGGTGGAACCGGAAGTAGATTCCTCTTGAAAATATTTTACAATTAAAGTTCATGTACTCTTAAACGAAAATCCAAAATCTTGAATCTGTATTACAATTCCTTCCTCGAAAACGTCTAATGAAACACTTAAAAAAATCACCCTGTATTAATTCACAACACCGCCATATCCTCGAACCGACACAATCCAACCGATTAGAACATATCGGTAACGTGTTCGAACCTGAACAGGGGGGCTCAAAATCGATATTAGTTAAGGATTCAGTCGCCATATCCGATTTGATCATCGGCTTACCTGCCCACCTGAAGTTATTACCTGGGGTTATTATGAGCAGTTAGCGCAGGATCATGTAATCAATATCTTAAGCTCCTGCTGCTGCATGTTTCCATTTCTGGCGGCCTCTGCGAGATCGCAGGAGGCTGTGCTGGTAGATAAGTTTTGGTGTCAGTTTACTCTGGTTGGATCAAATGTTGGATATCGTATTCTGATGTCTTAACTCAGGTTGGCGAATCTTGAGTAGTTGCGAATGGAACATGTTGTAATTCATGTTGATTTGAGGGATTAATGGATATATCGTGTTGGTGGTGTCGGGGGACTGGAAGGTTTGTTTATTTGTTTTTATATTATGGCTTGAGTTACAGGTTGTTCCTTCGAAGGTGAAACTATATGCTGAAGATTGTTGAAGTATAGATAAAATATGGAATAAAATCACTGGCATGAAGTCAGTGTGTCTCTGGGCTTACTAAAATCGTGGAAATGTATGTAATAAACTATTGGTACTGAAAATTTTCCAATTAGAGTTGTTATTTTGAATAGCCCGCTTTTTCGGTAGATGTCACGTTTGAAGCTGTCATTTTTTGACATTTGACAAGTAGAAACTACGCCATTAATAAAAATGGAACGATACACGCTTCAAGAACGCATTGAAATTATTGAAATTCACTATAAAACTAGTGAAAATTTGGCAGATATGGTTCATAAAACTCGAACATTTTTGGGTCGTCGTGAAGCACCTTGTCGAACCGCAATAGAAAAATTGGTGAAAATATTCGAGCTGTTGGGACAAGTAAGTGACGTGAAGAATAAAACCCGTGCACTCAAAGGTGGAATTCGTGAGGCTATCGAGGAATAGGGCAGCCACTTTGCGATACGGTTATGGAAATTTTTATTAAAAGGATATGGTCGTATAACCGTAGTCGTGGTGGTCATTGCTTGATGTTATTTTTCACTATTACCAGCTAAGCTTCTTCTTTATAATGAAATAAAATGCAATCATTTATATTGAAAAATTGCATTTTTCTTTGAATTTTAAAATAACACCTCTTATTGGAATACCCTTTGTCTAGAGTCTTTCATCTGTGTCACAATTTTCAGATCGTTTAATTTCTATTCGAGTCCTCAGATTATCATTAGATATTTGGCGCGAGATTTTGTAGTAGTGTCAATAATTGTATCATATATACAGGGTGTCCCGTAAATACCACGCGAAAGTGACACTGGAGATAGATTGACATTAGGTCTTTCAGATAGCATCAACATGACCTCAGTAAAAGTCCGCTGGTTTTCGAGATATAACCACTTTTGTGTTTTTTTGAAAATCTCCAATTTTCGGTCTTCAAACTCGTGTTTTTTTACCTAGGCTACCCTGAATAGTTGCTTTAAACAATGAAGTAATAACTTCACCGAGAACTAGAACCAAATCCTTTAAAAAATGTCTAACTTGTTGTATTTTATGACGAAGTTAAAACGTTAACTTAAGTTTGACTGACTGATGTGAAAAAAAATCAGACTGAATTGACAAATAATCGTAAAAACTGGTCCATTTCCAGCACTTTTCAAAATGATACAACACTACCAATTTTTTTATGTCAAAACCTTAGAAATTATAATTTTGTCGCGAGAGATGTGTTTATGCCGAAATAATTAAAAATTAGGAAAAATGCACAAGTATCAGCTGTTGCCAAATTACATGTTGCTTGATATTCTTTCCTCGCTACCGTTTCAAACAACCATTATTTTTGCTCTTCTTTCTCTTTTATCTCACTTTCCCTTTCATTTTTTGTTTGCAAATGTGGTGATATCTCGAAAACCAGCGGACTTTTACTGGGGTCATGTTGATGCTATCTGAAAGACCTAATGCCAATCTATCTCCAGTGTCACTTTCGCGTGGTATTTACGGGACACCCTGTAAATGTTTACTTAAGGAAAGTGACTGCATGTAAGGGTGTATATTTTTAGATTTGTTCTGTTTCATATTCATTTCAAGTTTTCTATTGGTTGGAAGGTTCCAAGGAATATTTGATTAATGTAAGTAAACCCTTCAATGATTTATATATTAATGTTAAATCCTATTTCAATCACTGTTCGATGTAATATTATTGACACAGTTATTAACATATGGTTCAAACTCAATATAATAATCATTGAAAGGTTTACTTACATCAATTGAATATTCCTTGGAACCTTTCACACAATGAAAAACTTCTAAATATGAAACATATAAAATCGGAAATTATACGCAATTGTATGCATCGATATCGTCGATATCCTCAAGTAACCTCTAACATATACACTTATTGACACTACAACAAACTCTCGCGCCAAATATCTAATGATGGCGTTTTCAGAATGATAACCTGAGGAAATTGAACTTGACCCAAATGAAAATAAATCATTCTGAAATATGTGTAGACAGATGAAAAAACTGTAGTGTTGAACAAAAGTGGATTCCAGTTCTCTAGATATATCCCAATTTAAACGTAACCTTCTTGGGAACACCAGAAGTTCCACCAACTGAATTTCACTTCGGCGTCATTTTTTATGGCGCGACAATTTGTCAGGGAATTACGCAGCATGAAAATTTACACTCCTGTACGTGATTTAGAGACGAAGGAAGGTGAAGGAACCGAAAAGGGACCATAAATAAGGGACGAGCCTACTCCGCTGGCATCAAAGGACTAAGGAAGGTATTGTTTCTAGAAATTTACTTCAAAGATTTTCTTTCAACTTGACGACAGAGCGAGGAGAACGTTCACATTAAGGAGAAATATTATTTTCACTCCTCCGAGAGTGTAAGATATAATGGCTGTATTTATGAAAGAACATCTATAGCTTGAAGGTGAAGATGTCAATTAAATATCGGTGGAAAACATCGACGTGAGTTGTGGAGCATTTTTCAAAGTATAGGGTGAGAGGTTCAGTTGTTGACACCCTGATAGTAATTGACACTGCAAAATCTCGCGATAAATATCTAATGATGGCGTTTTCAGAATGATGACCTGAGGAAATTGAACTTGACCCAAATAGATATAAATCTTTATGAAATATGTGGAGACAGATGTAAAAACCCTACATAGCACTTATAGTTTATTACATCGTTATATATGTGAAGATAACTAATACTTTTTGTTACTTCGTTGTTTATATGGAATAAAATTGTCTAAAATTTCCCATTTCTCCAGTATTTTTAGTATGAATGTCTCATTCACCCATACAGGGTGTAACTAAATAAGTGTAAAATATTTAAGGAGGTGATTCCTCGTCGAAAAAAAGATCTTGCATATAAAGAAACTTCATTGGAGCATCCCTTGTTAAGATTCAGTCCCTCAAAGGGAGTACATACAATTTTTATAACAATTTTTCTCACAAGCACCAAAAAAGTTACAATATTGAAATCAACAATTTAATTAAATTTACAATTCAATTGTCACTATCGCTAAAAGTGTTCTACTAGATAGATTAGTTTCGCATTTATGACGATCTATCTCTGTAGTTGTTCGTAAAATAATTTTATACTGCAAACTGGTTTATTTTGGACAAGAAACTCAGGAGACATCTCTTGTTTAGATTGAAACAGGCCATCGGAAATAAATTTATAAATGGTAAACAAATAATAAGACAAAAAGTTACATTGGAAATAAACTTTAGGGGTTACGTTTCCCACCCTTACAACCATGGTGTAAATCAAATAAATAACTGGATAAGTGTCTTTTTGCTAGTAGGAAACGTCAGGTTAATTTCAATTTTGTAACTTTTTTGGTGCTTGTGAAAAAAATTGTTATACAATTTTATGTACTCCCTTTGAGGGGCTGTATCTTAACAAGGGATGCTCCAATGAAGTTTCTTTATATGAAAGATCCTATCTTTTTTTCGATGAGGAATCACCTCCTTAAATATTTTTCACTTATTTAGTTACACACTGTATAATGAAAATGTATGAGTGAGAGAAAGGAGGATGATACGAGTATCATACCCAAAATTGATGAAAGTGTGAAATGAAATTATGTTAATGACGATCAAATATGTAACTTTCGAGATAATTGGTGTCTCCTTGAATATTCAATCGATATTTATTGAAAATTTGAAGGTAATAACAAAATATCAACATTCAACTATAGTTCGTAACAGGCCCAAATTTTATTTTTTTTGCTCAATATACTACTTCAATTTTGTTAGATCGTTCTGCATAATATAGAGAATCAAAGATACTTTTTGGCCAGGAACAAGAACAAATATTAAAGAGGCGTCAAGATGTGAATATACTGATATTTCAGAGTGTGAATCAGCAGACCGAAATATTTTATCATGCATTGAATAAGCTGCCAAAAAATGAAATTGAATTTCAGTGAAATAAATCTACAAACATAAAATAATATATCATTGAAGCCTTCGGACGCAGTTGGTATACATATTTTCATTTAATTATTCAAATATTCATATCGCAGTCAAATACATTTAGTATATGTGTGAATTATTATCATAAATCTTCCACCATGCGTTCATTGAAAAGCACTCTGAAACCCAAAACGAAATGAAGACCAGTAAAAACCCCTGAAATAAAAAATATCATATTTTATTCAGAGCGCTGCGCTCCGGAGATCACGTTTTCATTATGTCGTAATATTCCTTTTTCCCAAGTTCAGTGTCGATTTCATCATGCTTGCAATAACATTTCTACGAGATAACGCAGTTGTAAAATTAACGAAATAATAAAGAGTCGAGAGCATTCTCGTTGTGTCGTTTCACGACTCTGTAATTGGCTTCTTTTCAATTCTGCCTTTCATTCGTATGGCTTATTGTTCTTGATTTATGACTAAATCTAATATCTTTCTGGGCATAATCGAATGATGATTTCATACGATGGCAATACTGGTATTATTCTGGTTTAAAGGTCGTAATAAGAACGTAAAAATATTTCTGAGGAGGTCTATTGAGATTTTATTTTATTGATAGCTTTTATATCAACCAACAATCGAGGATAAAATGATCGTTACAGGATGACTGATGGAATCAGAAATGAATTTTCGTGGAAGAATACAATGAATTATGGGCGAATAATAAGAAAGAAACAATTAAATGATGTCTGAGTTTTTTACCCCTTTTTCATATGGTGGGACAACTACTGCTCTAAGCCATAGCTACAAAATCCTCAGGATTTTTGAGGAGTATCAACCGTCAAAGAACATCTGTCAAAATTTTATGCCATTTCAATTATTTCTTGACAAGTTACAGCTCTTCAGGTAATGCCTTTTTGTAGATTATCATAAGAATAGAGAAAAAAATTGAGATAGCCCTAAGCAGGTGCTTTTGAGCGCTTGTACATTTTCGAAGTAATGAGGCTATAACCTCAAAATTTTGTATAGGACTTGAGATTGGTACTAAATATATAAATACAAAATCTCAGCACGATCGGAATAATATTCTGGAAATTATTCAATAACTGAAATATATAAGAACTTGGCAAATTGAATTCTATGGTTCTGATTATGCGATCCCCCCAAACATATGCATGAACATTCAGTATATCAATCTTCATTCACAAAATAAATTTCACTCGAATCGGAAAGCTTTTTATGGAAATATGTTTCTAGCTATGGAAATAGACATTCTTCTTTTCAGTTTTGCAATTGAATTTCCTATGATTCAGATAATGCGATCCTTTTGAAATTTTGGATGAACATTCAGTATATCAATCTTCATTCACAAAATAAATTTCATTCGAATGGGATAACTTGATATGCAAATATGTATGAAGTTTCTTCTTTTCAACATTGCTTGTGAATTGCTGTATCTTCTCTTGTTTTCAAATTATTAGCCAAAATTGACATTTGGGCAATTTCAATTATGTTCAATATCTCCGTTCCTATTTGTGCTATGAACTCAAGACAAAAACATTATACAGACACTTTTAACAGGACTACAGTGGCTCAATCTAATTTTTCTTGAGGGGTTTACTTCCTGATTTATAACATAAATTTAAATCTTCCTATGGAAAAAATAATTTATTTCAACATCAAAATAATCACCATTTTTGTCGTTTCAAAAATATATATCGCTCATAGGGCGGTAGCGACGCTTATGGGGGGAGAGGCAGAGGGTACCCCGAATTTTCAGTGGGCGAAGTGTCAATAAATTGATATAATTCAGCTGAGCATAGGCCATATAAATTTAGGGGGGCGCAGGTCAACCCTTGCCGCCCCAAGAGCCCCCAGTGACCTATGACATGAGCGATTTAGGTATGACAAGTTATAAATTTTTTAAACGAGAAAAAAACGGTGGTTATTTTATGTAATAAATCAGGAAGGAAACCCTCAGGAAAAAGAAGATTAAGCCACCAGATTCCCATCAAAAAAGTGTCTATATAATCTTTATGATTCGAGTTCATATCACAAACAGGAACGGATATAATGGCAAGAATAAAAATTGCCAAAATGTCAATTTTAGTTTATATCTCGAAAACAAAAAAAAAGACCAATGAGGTAGGAGGCATAATGAGTTTCTTGGAAAAAGACCACTGCATGGTGCCATTCATTTTTCTCTTACTCTCAGAGTTAAAAAGGTGTAGTTCAGGGATCAGCAAGCTTCTGGCGCTGGCAACCCCTCCAACCATACTCACCATCCTCAAAAATCCGTCAGAACACATCGTCGAATGTTTCAATCGGTGTAACGATTAATCAAAACCTCCTTTATGCCCTACGGCCAGGCATTAACAGATCCGTAACACGAGAATGGGCGCCGATATACAAGGGTCATATCACTCCAATAAATCATAATGGCCTCCGGAATACGACGTCACAATTCTGCAACATTGTAGCGGACAGCGCTACATGCATTTCCTTTTCTAGGTTACGTAGCGACATGTTAACAGGCGCTGACGAAACTATCTGTGCATCAAGTGTTGTAGGTGGGTTTTATACCCGTAGGTTCATGGGGGTCAAAGACTCTGAAGGGTTTACCGATGGAAGCAATTGTGTTATTGAGATGCTTATTATGTTGGTTAATTGTCCGAGAAGAGTTAGACCGCCTGTTGGAATGACAGGAAGTGATTTGTGAATGAAGTGATTGTTTATTGGTTTCATTATTGGTGACCACGATAATCTTTGTTGAGGTGGGTCAGGGTTTTGTCTATCGGTTTATTTGCTTAGGGCAGTTGAGATGGGAGGTTGAGAAGAAATGAAAACATAGGTCGCTCAATTATATGTTGTGATAGCCTTAAAGGATCAAGTACACAGGGCTACTTTACAAGCTAAGAAGACGGCTCGTAAAAAGCCGGCGAATTGGCGAATTGGCTTCTAGCCGAGTACACAGGGAGTTCTTCACTCGCTCAGTAGCGTAATAATAGCCGTATAGGAACGTATATAGTATGTGAACAAGAATAAGCCCAAGTACACGGAGCGAATTTACAAGCTATTCGCTCAAAAGCCGGCTTGTGGCGTGTAAAGTCGCCGGCAGTTCAACTTTTTCCAGAGCGAATTTGCAAGCAGCTAACGGAGCGACTGCGTCGAGTACACGGGCCTACTCACAAGCTCAGAAGCTCAAAAGCCGGCTTTTTAGCTTGTAAAGTCACCCTGTGTACTTGACCCTTAAGGATCAAGTACACAGGGCTACTTTACAAGCTAAGAAGCCGGCTCGTAAAAAGCCGGCGAATTGGCGAATTGGCTTCTAGCCGAGTACACAGGGATTTCTCCACTCGCTCAGTCGCTCAGTAGCGTAATAACAGCCGTATACTAGACACAATCATGTGAACAAGAATAAGCTCAAGTACACGGGGCGAATTTACAAGCTAATTCGCTCAAAAGCCGGCTTGTGGCGTGTAAAGTCGCCGGCAGTTCAACTTTTTCCAGAGCGAATTTGCAAGCAGCTAACGGAGCGACTGCATCGAGTACACGGGGCTACTCACAAGCTCAGAAGCTCAAAAGCTGGCTTGTTAGCTTCTAAAGTCGCCCCGTGTACTTGACCCTTTAACCATAATCAAAAACTAGATAAAATCAAATGCTGGCTGGACATGAACCTGTTGAGCTTACATTTCCAAAAAACTAAATTCGTCACATTTTCTAACTCCACAGCATGGATCGCTCACTTATATGTTGTAATAGCACTAGATATAATCAAAAACTAGATGAAATCAAATGCTAGCTGGATATGAACCTGTTGAGCTTAAATTTAAAAAAAACTAAATTCGTCACATTCTCTAACTCCACATCAGAATCCCAGCCAATTTTTTTCTACCATTACTCACCATACAAAATGCAGGATCAAAAAACGTTGTTGCAAAAGGGAGATGAGCAAATCTGATAATATAAGGTATCTATCTAGGCTTAATTATAAATAACTTATTAAAATGGGACAATCATCCACAGTATGTAACCAATCGATTGAGAAAATTTGTGTACACCTTTTACGAACTGAGGAAATTCTCACCAATACAAATACTTCAAATAGCGTACAAAGCTTTAATCGAATCTATCCTTTTATACGGAATAGTTGTTTGGGGCGGTACTAACGAAAGTCAAATAAAAACCTCAATTTTGAATTTTGAAACGAAAATGGATTTTGTAAGTAATAACTTCAAAACCAGAAAAATTTCCAACAAGTGAGCTGCGGCAGTTGTCAACGTCTCGAAGTTTATGTACCAAAATAAGATGACAACAATCATAAATGCACATACTTACTACACAAGAAAAACACAAAATTTGCAGACACCACAGGTCAATACAACATTATTTCAAAGGTTTATATGCACTACGAAAATATATAACTGTATCCCTGAGGAGGTAAAGAACGGAATAACCCTATAATGAGAGAAAAACGAAGGAATCATTTAAAAATTATTCTTCAGAACTTCCAAAAATTAAGGTTCATAAAGTATTTGGATCTCAGTAAGAATAAGATACGCGTCCTCATTGGCTTTCTAACAGCTCTTCAGAAAGTATATCATGAAAATGGACCTAACAGAATATTTTATATTACCAACAACAAATAAGGTATGTAGGTTATTCTTTCGTATAGACCAGTAAAGCAGTTGAATATGACTGTGTGCGATCATTTCACATTCACGGAGCATGAATCTCTTTCAAAACGTCAGGATCATAATCGCTGTGAAAACTTAATATCGTATTCAATGTCTGACATATCAAATGTCACCATGTCTAATAACACGTTTGGAGCATTTCACGAAAATGACATTTCTTACTTGGAGTACATTAACCACATTTCATTTCTTCCATTCTTGATTTTTCTCATTCTGTTCATATGTATAACTTCAATTCATAGAAGTCATGACTAGTCGTGATCGTTTGTATCATCGGAATATTGAGGTATGCTGACGAAAGTTACCTGTTGACTTGCTTTATTTTTTATCGGTTAATTGCTTTATAATCGTCATATTTCTTTGACTTCGATTTTTTTATGGTGACAAAATTAAAGAGTAAAAATTTTCATTTTCACGCCGTTAGATTTGCAAGAATATCTAACAGCAAGGTTTGAATTTTCTTCGATATTCTAATACCAAAATATTGCCTATGATAAAACCTGAGAATAATCATTTGGCATAGGAACGACGTGGGCGACATTTGAGAATAAAGTTTTTCTAATCGCATTCAAAATGAGCAATATCTCATTTGGCTGAAAGCTGAATTTGCCGCCAGTCAAATCTTTCAGTTTTACACGAATAAGAGATTCCACCATTACTTTTAGATATGTCATTCATACCTTTTTTATTCTGATGTTTACTTTATTGTTTCAAATTATATAATTCTTATTGAAAAAACTTTCATAACACTTCCAGTTTGCCAAACCACCCCAAGTTCCTTTTCCTTTCATCAGGTTAAACCCTGCTGACCTCCCGTCATCTGGAAAATCCAATATATCTCATGCGAGACATACTGAATGAACTTCCCTTCACAGTGTAACATTCTGGACCTGTTTCCCGAAACATATTGAACTAAAACTTCTAATGAAGTCCAGTCGAAAACGAACAGGAAGTAACCCTGGATAGGTACAGTCCGGCGCAGAAGTTCACCAAGACTCCTTTCAATTCAAAACTTTTGCCTAGCTGTATTTGCAGTCTATTCCACCTACGATTTCTGCTAATTTTCTCCTTTCGCAATTTACATAACAATGGCCGTGAAAGCATGACCTAGAGCGGGCTCACATGTGAACGGGGCATTAGCGTTCGCCACCTTCCAACCCTTTTAATCCTGCGTCTGGAAAACGGGCTTAATGGATCTGTGGAAGTCTGGATGGGCACCTGCTGGATGAGGGTTGGAATTGGAGCGTTTTTTTTGTCTAGTTTGCCTTAGGCAACCTGAGGGTAGAAAATCTGATAACTGTTCGTCTCTATTTTTTGTGTTCAGAAGTACCTACGGGAAATAGCAGGTGTATCGAAGTAGATGCAGTTGATTGTTTTTGTTCTTTTCGTTTTAGTAGTGAGGGTTTTTTTTGGAAGAGATGTCTTTTAACGTTGCTCGGTATTTCAGCGATTTGAGCTTCTAAAAGTGCTTTTATGCTCATTCGACGAGCTTCAGGCTTGAAGTTCATATATTGGCAGGCGTTCGTACCACTTTTATTAATTTATAAACAGGATACAGTACATGAGAAGAAAATTGGGAGTCTTATATTGTCCTATATACATTTATCTATAGTCCGTTCACGAAAGGTTGAGCCGTCGGTTGGCCATGGAAATTTGGCATATTCCACTGTGTATATTAAAATTTAGGTTATGTTCTTGTCAGATTGATACGCAATGTTGTCAATATTGCATAGAGTTGTCTGATAACTCGCAAGCTCGTCGAACGTGGCCGGTTACATTCGGCAACGTTGACTTTATTTTACGTTATGACATCAAATACTGCCAACTTCAGATAAATAAAAAAACGCCTACTATGTGCTCAACCTTTCGTGAACGGACTATAGCCATAATTGCAACACTGAATTGGAAGTGGACAAAAATCTTTGTGAGATTCTGGACCTAATTTCCGAAACATTTTGAACTAAAACTTCTTATTAAGTTCAGTCGAGAACGAACAGGTGGTATCCCTGGATAGGTACAGTCCGGCGCAGCAGTTCGACAAGGCTCTTCGACTCCGGATAATTTTCGAAATATTCATGAGGTCCAAATAATTTCCGGAAATAATTCGACCCCTACTGATATTACTAGTGAAACTACAGTTAATCAAAAAAGAAAAGGTATAACAGGTAGATTATTCTCTACTTCTTTGTTTGTATTATTTATAACTTCTCAAATCCAAAACCATATACTTCGAAGGCGTCTTGAAAGTAATTAAATAGAGAATTAATAATCGATTAACGTTTATCAGAATAACATCACCTACCTACATGCATCATAACGCTCATAAACGACCATTTTTCTACGCGAAATGAAGATGTTTGTTTCAAGAAAAACAATGACCATTATTATCGATAATACCGCCAAAGACCATTCATTAATCCACGATAATGGATATTGTCGCTAATTGAAAACATCGCGATCGAGCTTATTATCGTGGTACTGAATTCTAATTGAGCCTGGGAGTCGACAGGATATAGAATATTAGGAAAAAATGTTAAAACGCGTCTTTTAATTCTATTTTCGTCCCCGAAGAGGTGGTTTAAAATAAGCATGTCTGTGTGAAGTTATTTTATCACTAGAGATTATTGTTTAATGATGTAATTAACTGGTTGACCTATGTATTATGCTAGATGTCATCACGCCTTCAAGTTGAGTGTTCTCTTCGCGAGTTCAACCTAGGTGGTGAAATATGCATTGCTTAAAGAAAGCATTTTGCTTTGTTGATGGAGAATAGTTATTCAGTCAACTAGTTGATTACTAGATTTTTCTGTTGACCGCATTATGAATTGAGTATGAATTTTATGAATTAATTCTTTCATAGTATGTTCTCTTCAAATTAGTATCAGTAATGTAATTAAACACACTATATATCATCTATTGTATTTTTCGGTTATCGATTCTGGAATTTATTCCATCATCAGGCCAGCTGAAAGTATACAAATACAGAACATGTATTTATTTAGGTAAGCGTACTATGCAACTCACTGTCTCTGAGTTGAAATGAAAATAAATTTTATTTAAGAACATCTTAAGTGTTGTTAGAATTGTTAAAAAGGCGGTAAATTTTCATTATTGGCATATAATTTCTTGTAGGAATGTCAACTGAATTTGGAATTGTAGAATATGGGGGAGATATGATATCTAATAAAGGGTTTTCCAATAAGAGGTATTTTTCGATATTCAAAAAGAAAAATGCCATTTTTCAATATAAATGATCGGATGTTTTTTTCATTATGAATGAGAAGCTATGCCGTTAATAGTGGAAATAACATCAGGCTGATGACCACCACGACCTCGCTTACAGGACCATATCCTTTTAATGAAATTTTCCACAAACAAATCGCAAAGTGGCTGCCCTATGTCCTCGATAGCCTCACGAATTCCATCTTTGAGGTCTTGAATCGACGCTAGGCTATTGGCGTAGACCTTCTCATTCACGTGGCCCCAAAGAAAGAAGTCGCAAGGTGTTAAACTACAAGATCTCGGTGGCCGTCTTTGTTGAAAGTAAACCTTGTACACATCAATACTATCCAATTTCGGCCAATCTCTCGATAGCGCAACCCATTTACCGTAACTGTTGCTCCAGCCTTATTTTGCTACAGCAGCAATATTCTCGGCTGTTCTTGAGCGACGTGCACGACTTTTATTCTACACATCACTTGCTTGTCCCAAAAACTCGAATTTTTCCACCAATTCTTTATTGCGGTCCGACAAGGTGCTTCACGACGACCAAAAAATGTTCGAGTTTTACGAACCGTCTCTGCCAAATTTTCACCATTTTTATAGTGAATTTTAATAATTAGAATGTGTTCTTGAAGTGTGTATCGTTCCATTTTCATAATGGCGTAGTTTCTACTTGTCAAATGTCAAAAAACGACAGCTTCAAACGTGAACATCTACCAAATAGTGGTGTATTCGAGGGGGCATATATAAATTAGGCATCATTAATATAAGAATTCCAACATTTACATATATAACTTTCAGTTTGATAAGTTATTAATGATAAACATATGTCCTTTCACATTTCAAACACTTTTTTTCTGGAAGCATGCGCCCAAAAATGATTGATATCAAATTTCCATCTCCAAAACAAAACACCAGCGTGTAGATTTCAACCAAGTGGGTGGTGAACATATGTCCGAACGTTTATTCAGTCGAAACCGCAATGAAATAACATTCGCTTATCTTTTTCCTACGTGAAAAATACGCATGAGAATCTTCCCTACGTGACTTGTCTGCGAAATCCGCTCATTCTTAATTTGAATATTCAGTCCAAATCCGCTGTATTATTATTATGAAGTGGTAATGTTCACCAATAACATAGGATCGAGACCCTGTGTGACACTTTGTCTGATCGTGCGTGACATGTGTTCAAATAAGAGGACGACATATCCTGTGGTTCTGACTTGGAACATTTGCACAGAGTGATGCTCGTATTATGAGCGATATATCTTCGAAAGATAACTCTTCAATTTTTATATACAAATTTCATCGGTTAAGTTTGTAGAACCAAAATTCCGTTAATTGAAAATTGATTTGGACCATTTCCAACAGTTTTGCTTGTTATAGTCAACGTTTCGATAAGCATTCGCCAGCCGTTGTCAGAAATAACAATTTAAACTCAAATAAAACTTTCAAAAGAGCAGTTTTCGTTACCTTTTCGGAAGTAACGAAAATTTCTTGTGAGTTAGTTGATGTGCTTCATCAGTCAAATGGTTCTCGACTCGAAATCGAAACTAAAGGGTTTTCCAATAAGAAGTGTTATTTTGAATAGCCAGCTATTTCGATAGATGTCACGTTTGAAGCTGTCATTTTTTGACATTTGACAAGTAAAAACTTCGCCATTAATAAAAATGGAATGATACACGCTCCGGGAACGCATTGAAATCATTGAAATTCACTATAAAAATGGTGTGAAAATTTGGCAGAGACGATTCGTAAAACTCGAACATTTTTGGGTCATCGTGAAGCACCTTGTCAGACCGCAGTAAAGAAATTGGTGGAAAATTCGAGCTGTTGGGACAAGTTAGTGATGTGAAGAATAAAACCCGTGCACGTCGCTCAAGAACAGCCTAGAATATTGCTGCTGTAGCCGAAAGTGTTGAAGAAACCCAGGTTAAACCATTACTCGACGTTCTTTGGAATAAGGCCTTCCACAAACGTCATTACACCGTATTTTGCATAAAGATTTGGATCTTACGGCTTATAAAGTTCAGTTAATACAAGAACTCAAGACGGCCGATCATCAACAACGTCGTGTCTTTGCTGATTGGGTCGTTAAAATGCATGAAAATGATCCGGAATTCCATCGAAAAATCATCTTGAGTGATGAGGCCCATTTCCACCTCGGTGGCTTCGTCAACAAGCAGAGTTTTCGCATCTGGGGCTCGGAAAACCCAAGAATTATTGTTGAAAAGCCTCTCTATGCTCAACGTGTGACTGTTTGGTGCTGTTTGTGGTCCGGCGAAGTCATTGGACCTTACTTTTTCGAAAATGAGGCTGGAGAAACAGTTACGGTGAATGGATTGCACTATCGAGACATGATTAATAATTTTTTATGGCCGAAATTGGATAGTATTGATCTGGACAACGTTTACTTTCAACGAAACCATTGATCTTTTGCTGGAAAAGTTTCCGGGCCGTGTTAGTTTTCGAAGCGGTGAACACAATTGGCCACCGAGATCTGGTGATTCACCTTACGAATTCTTCCACTTTGGGACCACGTGAAAGAGAAGGTCTACGCCAATAGCCCAGCGTCGATTCAAGACCTCAAAGATGGAATTCGCGAGGCTATCGAGGACATAGGACAGCCACTTTGCGATTTGGTTATGGAAAATTTCATTAAAAGGATATGGTCCTGTAACCGTGGTCGTGGTGGTCATTTACCTGATGTTATTTTCCACTATTAACGGCATAGCTTCTTCTTCATAATGAAATAAACATCCGATCATTTATATTGAGAAATGGCATTTTTCTTTGAATATCAAAATAACACCTCTTATGAGAAAACCTTTTACATGGTCGCAATTCGCGGAAGGCTAACCTACCCATAACGACCCCAGTTCAACTAATAATGAAAATAATAACAATCTGATTCAAATGTGTTCCATGTGGAATATTTTTTTATCGTACAGGAAATCTTTATGCGCACGGGACGAAATTACACCATAACTCATTCCACATGATCCCGTATTTTTCCCTTCAACCTTCTGAAATTATCCAGTCTACCCAGTGACAGTTTCAATGTGAACCTCCTGATTATAGGTTTTATTTATAGCATATTATTGTTAGTTGTTGGCAAACAAATTAGATAACGCGACAGGTGCTCAGGTGCATCATATAAATTGCATAATTTACTAGGTAAATATATGAGGGTGATCTATTTTTAGCGCGTGCATGCCTCAGTCACAAGCCTCTTTTTTCACAGCCATCCTGGCATTTATCATCGAGACAAATCGACTAACAGATTGGACGAAATTAGTGCATGCGTCAAGTTGGAACCAAGGAATATTTTATATTCTTGTTTGAACAGATGTCAGACACGATCAGACGAAGTGTCGCGTAGGAAATGACTTCGTGAACTTAATTTTTTGGCAGTGGAATAGTGTTTCATCTATATTAATTGATCACCTCCATCTCCAAAAACGATTTAATGTTTTTTGTGACTTTGTAGCTGAATACTTGCAATGGCTCATTAAAAGTTACTCGAACGAAAAGAGTTAAACTGAAATGTTTAAATTACACTGCGCACAAAAATTAACGCTCATTCTGAAAATCTCAATTTTAGTGAAAGTTAACTCTACATTGACTTTATAACTAATTTTTTATGTTCTCTCGGGAAGGTTTTGAACGAAAGAAGACACATTGAATGAAATAAAAATTCAGGATTCCACCGAATCTTATGTGAAAGAAGAGAAATAAACAATTTTAAAAATACTGGAATGCTGATAAGTGATTTAATACTTGGCATTTCCACCCCTTGCGTGAATTACAGCTTGGCAACGACGGTTCATATATTGAAAATGAGTGATCTTAAAATGTTCTGATCTAATCCTTCCCAGATCTCTCTGAGTTGGATTCCTAAGCCATCAAGAGTAGCTGGATGATTTTCTGAACTTCTCAGCCTTCTATTACGGTTGTCCCAAACCTGCTCAATCGGATTGAGATCTGGACTCCTTGCTGGCCATTCCATTCGAGAGACGAATGCGCTCACGATGGAGTCTGGCATTATCGTCCATAAAAATGAAATTTTCACCAATGTGTGGGGCAAATGACACTACATGCTCTTCAAGAATGTGCGTCAATTTTTTTGCGCAGTGTATATTATGAACATATTGTTTCAACTTGTATTGTTTAATGGATTGCAAATTAAGGTTTCCTCTATTTCAAATATCTGAATTTGGTTTTATCAATTCAAGATTCACGAATTGGTACATTGAAGTATACTTCAGACACTATGAAAGAATCTCTAGAAGCAGAAATAATTCGAAATTTTTTCCGCCGACCTCGAAATAAAAGGTGATTTTAATGTGTACGAAATTGACCATTAATGACCCGTTTTAATGCTCAATTTATGCTATATTTCAATGTGCAATCATCATGGTAACCGTACACGAAGTATTCAGAAGCACTACGAGAAATGTCAAAACTCTACTGGAAGATAGAAACATAGAATGTTTTTCAATCAAGAGTTCATACACAATTCATGTTAAGATCGTCGGAAAAATCTTTCAATCAACTAGGTTATTAATCGAGTGACTAATGGTCTCGTACTATTAGATATTAAAATATCTTGACCATTAGTTGCTGTCTCCAATAACCTAGTTGATTAAATAACTATTAATCAAGATAAAATGCTCTGCGAAAGTCTTTGTACTAATTTGTCAGGAGCAAATTGGTTTCGAAAAAATTGTTGCCTAACAGTAAAACTAAAAAAAGGAAATAAATGAAAAGGATAAGGTAACGTTTCGGTGTCTATATCAGACTCCTTCCTCAGACAAACGTGTGAAATCTTTGAAATGGTGTAATTGACATTTTTTGTTTTACTGTTAGGCAACAATTTTTTCAAAACCAAGTGGCACCTGACAAATAAGCAAATATTTCATCTTAATTGAAAATTTTTTAATTAATTCTGTTTCTGAGACTGGGAGTGAAAACCTAAAAAGTTCTCTAGAAATGCAGAATTCTCCCAGGTTACATTTCAATCGAAACTATGAAAGAAGTGTGCTACACAAAAATTGATATTGTATAGTCAAGTTATATAGGTAACAAATAAACTAAAATGAGTTTTTGTTGCAGGTATTTACAACATTACTGTAGATGTTTCGAAAACCTTTTTTGGTAAGTGAATATGTTGAGGATTAAGCAGTGAAGCAAATACAACGGAAAGCTTTGCCATTGCGAGCCTAAGGAGATAATGCCTTAGGCGAGAAACTTGTAAGAGTGAAGAACTAGCTTCGTTGAAACCTTCACATATATTGGATTTCATCAGATCTCTAGAACTGGAAGGCGGGCTGTAAAGAGTGTGGTCAGAACAGTTCTGTAAGGGGGAACATAGACTTTGAGGTCGCAGTGAACTGTAACCCCTTTTTAAACTATAACTATAACGCTCTAACTACTAAAGAATCTCGAAACGGTTATGCCAACCCCAACAAAAATAAATCCACCGATCTCTTCAAAATAGAATCGAGATTGAGTGACCGGTATTTTCTCGTGTACCGGGTTTTTCACTATAATTTGACCCCCCTTTCAACTTTGTTACTGAAGGAGATACAAAAAAATGTTTCATACAAAAGTTTCACGAAATCAACTGAGGTTTTTTGATATTAGTCCAGAAACTGAAATATACAGGGTGACCAATGTATTGATGGCAACTTCATTTTTTCGAATGGAACACCCCGTATATTTTCCATATTTGGTTAGCTCTTTTTCCCCTGTTTTCGAATATGCAACATATTATGTTGGTCTATCTTTTTTATTCTGAGCAGCACAGAGTTTCAAATTTTAATAACACTTGGCATAGCGTTTTGGAAGTTCGTGAATAATTAAGTGGTCCATTCGATCTTTGGATAGGTAATGGCGCACCATTTAATGGCCACCATATAGTCCCGACTTAACACCGTTGGACACGTTTTTATAGCCGTTCCTGAAGGAAAATAATTACTTCAGCGATAATGACAATCATTGAAAGCGGAGAATTATTTAATGATATAAAATCAACCAATATTAAACCCATAATTCGGAACTGATCCCGTCAACGCACAAAGATAATATTGTAATGATTAGAAACAAATTTTGAAGCTTTAATTTCTGACTTGAATCGGAGCCATAATAATGCTATCAAAAATAGTCTAAACAACTTGAGGCAACTATATGAACTATGTGTATTGAATGAAGGTGGTCATTTTGAGCAATTTTTTTAGTTGATGTTATTCTTACTACCATAGTTTATAATTTTTCATTGGTTAAGTAATTGTTGAGTATTCATTTTAAAACAAAACTTTAAGTAAATTGGTTGGATATAAAGAATTTCGTAGGTATTTCACATATTTTATTATTCGGTGTCATCATTTCAAAACTTTGAAACTCTGAAAATTGAAGAGCCAGTGTCCCATTTTTGAAAAAATATAGTTGCATTCAATGTTGTTCACCCTATATATCTTCCCATTGACGTTATTATAACTCCAAAAATGAGCATTTTCAGTAAACGCACTCTGCCACATGTGAAATGATTATAGATCTTGGCAGTATAGTTCTTAAAATTTAAAACTCTGTGGTTCTCAGAATAAAAGAGATAGACCAACATATGTTACATATTTGAAATCAGGGGAAAAAGAGCAATCCAAATATGAAAAAATATACAGAGTGTTCCATTTGAAAAAATGAAGTTGCCATCAATATGTTGGTCACCCTGTATATATTTCAGTTTCTGGACTCATATACAAAAACCTCAGTTGATTTCGTGAAACTTTTATACGAAATTTTTTTGTATCTCCTTCAGTAACAAAGTTAAAGGGGGGGTCAAATTATAGTGAAAAACCGGTACATGAGTAAAACGCTGTTTACTTAGGAAATTGAGTGGGATAGCGCTGTATAATTCAATTAGCAGCATGCGGATTTTTCAGTTAAAACGATTAGGCCAGGGACCGAGAAATTAACATAGCCAGCCAGCGTTAGGTAAAGCAGAACGTTGGCGTAATGTCCAAAAATTGGAAAATGCCCTTGGGCCGTTCCCAAAAATGAAATTAATTATTATCGCCCCTCTCGGCACGAGGGGAAAACGCCGGTTTGATTCATGTTCCGTACCGCCAGATGGAAATTACCGCTAGAGGGCGCTGGTGCCGGCCTCCATGCATGAGGCTTATTTCCCTTAACATATTCGAATTCTATCAGTCTATTTGCATAGAATAATTGATTCGCCTGCAAATGACGATCTATCACGGGAATATGTGCGGGGCTGAATTTTAATTTGCGATATCGGTTGTACCGTTTTGGATTTTTTATTAGGGTCGGGGTTAAAATGACAAAAATTAGATTCATGGGTGAAAGGGAGTATTTAAACATTCAAAATTCTTCGGGAACTTTATTTTGAGCAGCATGGTAACGTCTGTGATTACTGGTTTTCAGAGAGATGTAGTTTCAATCGAAATTCATTTAATATTAATGTTTCTTTCTTCACATTTTATTGTACCATTCGTGAAATATTGAATATTGTATATCATCAAAATTTCAGGAATTCTGAGAACTCTCAACATATTTGTTATTTGCGATATCTCCATGATTTCTATCTTTCTTCTTGACTTAGAACATGTCAAACTTGCATTGATTCATAAGTATCTGCCTTTTGAGTTGATTTCTTAGGTTCATTGATTCGAACATTCAAAGGACGTTGAGTTTCTCCAATAATATACAGGGTGTCTGTGAACAAATGCAGCCTGCGGAAGGCGATAACGAGTTGACAGTTTTCAATTTTTTTGAGGCTTCTTAAAAAGACTGAGTCATAAAACTTTACATAATATGAAGCACTAAGTAGATGTACTCACACATTTTTTTTAGATCTCATATTTTTATAATTATGGTTTGAAAATAACAACCCCTTATGATTTTTGTTCAGAAATTGTTTTCGTGGGATAGATTTCCGAAAAATAAAATTCTCTTATGGTTTTCCATTCAATTCTGAAGAAAAAGGACTACAAAATTTCGATACAGGCGATACTTTTTCGCGGAAAAAATAAAAACTTACAAGCAGTTATGATCACTGTTCATTCCAATTCATCGTATAAGTGTTCCATAGAATGAAGATATTTTATGTCTATGACAGGAGATTAAAGCAAAAGTGCATATCTGGCAAATGCAAATTCGAATAAACTACCATTTTTATAACTGAGTAATTCATTTTATTATTTCAAATTATTTATTGAAAAATCGAACTCATCTGAAACTGAAAATTGTGGAAAGTATCATAGAAAATCTTTTTTTTCACATCGCCTATCGCTTGTGCTAATTTTGTTTGTCTTGTAAGTCGGCAAAAAAGCAGATATAATGGAAGTGGCCCGAATAATATTTAAATGCTTTAGTTATATGAGCCTTGATAGTATCTTGAGTGTCGAAAGCTCTCCTCACAAGTCTTCAGAATGCTAATTCAATTATAATTTTGGAAAAATATAACTTCCGCTGAAGATATTTCACTTTCTGTCGTAGGCCCACAATCTAGCTGGAAAAACTCACATTTTTACTCTCACAATTTAAAAATTAATTGATAAAAGCTTTTTCCAGTTGTAAATTAATTTCTACACAAACACCAAGTAAGTGTATCGATTGAAATAGAATCTGGGAGGATTCTGCATTTCTGAAGAACTTTTTAGGTTTTGACTCTCAGTCTCTGAAACAGAAATTATTAAAAAAATTTTAATCAAGATGAAGTGCTCCTGCGAAAATATTTCCACTTATAACAGTAAAACTGAAATTAGAAATAAATAAAGAAGAAAATGTAACTTTTCGGTGTCTATATCAGACACCTTCTTCAGACAAACTTGTTGTTGTCAACACATAGAGATGTTGATTTATTTAATTCTGTTGGAATAGATCGCATTTGGAAAGCTTTATTGAAGAAAGAAATGACATCAGAAAATTGCAAAATGAAATAAATCAACATCTCTATGTATTGACAACTTTCAATGTCAATAAAACTACAAATAAAAAAATACAAAATTCTGAAGATTTTACAAGTTCGTCTGAAGAAGGTGTCTAATATAGAAACGTTGCATTATCCTTTTCATTAATTCCTTTTTTAGTTTTACTGTTAGACAACAATTTTTTCAGAACCAATTTGTGACAAATAAGTGCAAAGATTTTCGCAGGAGCACTCCATCTTAATCAAATTTCTTTTAATTATTTCTGTTTCATAGACTTGGAGTGAAAACAGAAAAAGTTTTTTCAGAACCAAGTAAGTGCTTTCTTCAATCTGGAAATAATTCTCAGCTCACAGCTAGCTCAGATTCATACCAATATTGTACGAGTATGTTGAAGAGAAACAAATATTTTAAACGATCATCATCTAGAAATATATAAACTTTAAAAAAGCCCTCAATTCTTCGTTCTTTCCACGATTTATCTCTATTCCCCACATCCCCACAAAGATATATTCAAACATTCACCCTCCTCCACTATTTGCGGATAAGATATCGAAGGGCCTGAATATATCTAACCTGAATAGAAAAGAATAAGCTAAAGCCCCAGTCAACGTGAAGTTTAAAGTCGGCGATATTGACAGGGGTAAACAATACTGACTTTTGGCGAGCCTCAAGGTAACTGACATATAAAAATACGTTCATCCAATTGTTGTTTGAACAACAAAAAGCAAATTCCGTTCGAAAAGAGATATCACTTTGAAACCTTTGTGTACAGGCGATGTTATTGGATTACTGACCGACAAAATGAAATATTTTGAATGTTTTTTCTGGGGTTAACCTATATGTGTTACCAGAGCGCGTGCAGGGGTAGTTTCATCCTTACAGGAAGAGTAGAATTTTCAATATATGAACGTCAATTTATTTTCGATATCAACGAATGGATATTCATTGTGTTGCAAAATTGCAACATTGCATATTACGTATCTGAAAAAAGTCTCGTCGTCGTCATAAATGTGGATCACTCATTAGTTCTCCAATATTTTAGATTTAAATTAGCTTTGAATTGAAAACGGTAATGCCAGTTTTAAAATGAAAATGTTTGAGAAACACCCTATGCAGGTGCTTTTGAGAGCTCGTTCTTTGGTGGAGCAATAGGACTAGTGCCTCAAAATTTTGTATGGGACTTGAGATAGATACTAAATTAATGAATGCAAAATCTCAGCACGATCGGAATTATATTCTGAAAATTATTCAAAGAATGAAAAATGACAAAAATCGATAATTGGAAATATCAAGATTCCATTATTCTGAATTCTCCTGAATATTTGCAGACTCATTCACTTCGCCAAGTTACATTCTAAAACTCGATTTCATTTCAATGCAATGTGTTTAATGGGGATATTAAAATTTTTTTGTATTATGATAGACTTTTGACGTTCTTGAAATTTTGCATGAACATTCAGTATAGGAATATTAATCCTTAAAATGGATTTCACTCGTGTTGGATATTTTGGTGGTGAAATATTTTATAATTATTTTTTGATTCAATTTGATTGAGTTTCCTATGATTTTGTTAACACTTTCGCCATAAAATTCAGTATGAGGCTTTTTATAAGTATCTAGCATGTGGCATGTGTGAGATATTGAGGCAAGAAAATTTTAATTATTCATTTTATCGAACACCTTGTATAGACATTCGGAAAAAACGAAAGAGTACTCGTTTAAGTAGAACGAGCACTTCTTAAATAAAATTATGTATAGGTATAAACATTTGAGGAGTACACTACCAGCTTTAACGTAAAAGGAAACATAATTTCTTTGCTGTAAGGAAATGAGCCATATTTCGAAATAATATTTAATGAAGAAATTATTAAATAAAAACAGATCACATAGTAAAATAGAATGAATTTTTTCACCGACTTCGAAATAAAAGGTGATTTCAATGTGTACGACCCATTTTAATGATCAGTTCCGGCTATTTTAATGTGCCATCCTCATGGCAACCGTTCACAAAGTATTCAGAAGCACTACGAGAAATGTCAAGACTCTACTGGAAAAAAGATGCATAGAAATTTTATTATGTATGTCTTATACAAAATACCAACGAATTGATAATCTTTGTGTTGCAAAATGTCATTGCATATTACTTATCGAAAAAGACTCTAACTTAACCTAACCTATATATGTGCAGGGGTAGTTTCATTCTTGCAGGAAGACTAGAATTTTCAATATATCCACGTCAATTTGTTTTCGATACCAACGAATTGATACTCTTGTGTTGCAAAATGTCTATCATTGCATATTACTTATCGAAAAAGAGTCTTGTCCAATTCCATTATCCGTCATAAATGTGAATCACTCATCAAGTTCTCCAATATTTTAGCCTTGAATTGAAAACGGAAATGCCAGTTTAAAAATTGAAACGTTTGAGAAACACCTCATGCAGGTGCTTTTGAGAGCTCGTTCATTGGTGGAGCAATAGGACTATCGCCTCGAAATTTTGCATAGGACTTGAGATTGAAATTAAATATTTGAATGCAAAATCTCAACACGATCGGAATAATATTCTGGAAATTATTCGGAAAATGAAAAATAGAAAAAATCGGTAATTGTTAAAATCAAAATTCTATGATTCTGACTTATCAATCCTTCTTAAAATTTGCATGATTATTCACTTCGACAATTTACATCCTCAAACTCAATTTCATTTCTATTCAATGTTTTTCATGGGGATATTAGATTTTTTTTGTTTTATGATAGACTTGCCTATGGTTGTATTAACGCATTTCCCATAAATTTAGCTTACTGCTTCGAATTGGTATCGAACATTTTACTGCTAACAGCAGAAGCTCGATTGCATTGACAAATTCTGAATCATTGATTTAGAGAAAAATTAAATTCAATGGTTCTGATTATGCGAACTTTTTGAAATTTTGCATGAACATTCAGTACCTATAGGAATATTAATTAAGTGAAATTCATTTGAAGGAATTTCACTCGTATTGGATATGTTGGTGGTGAAATATAAGAATTTTTTCAATTCATTATTTTGATTGAATTTTTAACACTTTCGTATGAGGCTTCTTATGAGTATCTCGCATGCGGCATGTGTGAAATATTGCGGAAAGAAAATTTTCAATTATTAATTTTATGAAACACCCTGAACACACATTTGAGTGAAACGTAACAGCACTCGTTTAATAGAACAAGCACTTCCAAAGTAAAATAATGTATATGTATAAACATTTTAAGAAGTACACTAACAACTCTAACGAATACATCACATAGTGAAATATAATAGATTTTTCCGTCGATCTCAAAATAAAAGGTGATTTTAATATGTACGAAATTGATCACTTATGACCCATTTTAATGCTCAATTTCGGCTATTTTAATGTGCAATCCTCATGGCAACCGATCACGAAGTATTCAGAAGCACTACGAGAAATTTCAAAACTCTACTGGAAAAAAAATACATAGAAATTTCTTTATGTCAAATGTAAATCTTGTGCAAAATGAAAATGTATTTCAAAATCTTGTAATCGAGTTATTAATCGAACCATTAGTCGCTGTCTTCAATAACCCAGTTTATTACATAACTATTAATTACTATGTGATCTGTTTCTTTGTGCGCTATGTTGATTTGTTTGTTCAATGGAAAAACTCGATATTATCGAGGTTTTCCGTATATAATAACAAATCCACATAGCTTTCCCAAACAAGTCAAATATCGAGAAGAAACTCGAGAAAGCAATAATTAACGTGCCAAGAACATACCGCCGAAACTCCCCTCCATCTTTCCCCAATATGACAAAACGTTCGGGAAAACTTTAATAACTTCTCGACTCACCTCCAAGATGCACCTGAATTTCCGGCGCGCTGGGAAAACTTTTTCCTTTCACGCCAACTTGGTAGTAGTTGCTAGTTTGTTTCTCGAGATTGCTGCGCAAGTTTCGTACGTTCTAGCGGCGGGCGCTCCAATTATTTGAATTCCGCAAAGATGCACCAATCTAACTACGACGAAGAAGAAAAATGAGGAAAGTTATTATTTGAATTTAATTCAGCAGGAGATTTGGGGCGGAAAATCTAGATTGTTATGTTCGACAAATATGTGTTTCTCTATGAAGGTGGTAGTACACAGGTTTATTATTTTCAATGATCTGGTGAATGTAGGACGCAAGAAAAATGGTTTTTTTCTGTTACGGGAAAAAATGTGACATTTTATGTCTCTTGGCAGGTCACAAAATATGACTTTTTACGAACTTACTTTTTTCCCTGTCAAAAAAAATATTCTCTATGTAGCCGGGAAAATAGTTCTCACATTTTTCCTGGGGAAAAATAGTACATTATATACCGCGGGACTGAAGTAGTAGGTACATTTAATCCTGAAGTTAAAGTTTATGGCCCGACCGCAGGGAGGGCCATAATTTACCTGAAGGATTAAATGTACTTCAGTCGCAAGGTATATACGATACTTTTCGTACTTCCGGTATGATTTTATTAATTATTTCAATATTTCAATCAGTTTTTACTCTCTCAACTCATTTATAAACTGTCTTTAAAATAATTTACCATAGTAACATTGCGTTTGACAATTATAATTTAGAAACATTGTCATTACTAGTGTCATTGTAAAGAAACATTGTTATTGATAATTATTGGTATCATGGGTGAAGAAGGTGTATCTGATATTGATAAAAGAGCAGCCGAAGTAGGTGAAGAATTGTTACCACCGAAATCTAGAAAACTATACGAGCAGCAGTACGATGCTTTTAAAAAGTGGTTCCGCTTGAAAAATGTGAGACAACCTACTGAAAATGCGCTGTTAGTCTACTTCAGTGATAAATCAAAAGCGGTTTGTGCCTCAACTCTCTGGGCACATTACTCAATGCTGAAATCGGTTATTAACATTAGAGAAGATATTGATATAAGTAAATTTCCAAAATTATTAGCTTTTTTGAAGAGAAGAAATGTACGTCTGAGCAGGTAGATCAGTTCTTACGGGAGGCTCCGGATGATAAATATTCAATGCTTAAGGTAAATTTGGAAATTTGTTTATATTCAGAAATTTTAAGAAATCAATTTTTTTGTAGGTTACACTTATTTTGGGCGTTGCGGGAGCTTGTCGTGGAAAAGAGTTGGTTGATTTAGAAATCGACGATGGGAGAGATTTGGACGAACTGTCACAATATTAATTTGAAAATTAACGTTAATTACCATTCTAATTAATTATATTTTTCAATAAAATATCCCTTAAATTCGTTTGTTTGTGATTTAATCGTTCCAGGAGTTTCGTCAATATTTAATCCCGGAGGGATTAAATGTGACACTTTAGTACCTATCACAAGGGAGTGAAGTTGTCACTTTAGGCCCGGAAGTACGAAAAAGTAATTTCGTAAAAAGCAATATTTCTTTCACCATTAAATGGTCGTTTTTCCTGTCACAGAAAAAAATAGTGTATTATACACGAGAAAGATATCAGATTTTAGCTGTCGGCTTTTTGTCTCCCTCGAGCTAAATCTAATACTTTTTCCTTGTATAATAAATAACTATTTCAATATTTTTGGGTGATTATCAGAAAGGTAGATTCCCGATACGACCCTCATAGAAGTTTCAAATATTGACGAAAAAAAATTTAACAATCGTCTCCTTTTTATACTTTTAGGTGGTCAATCATCATGGTTCATCGAATATATCAAAGTATTTATAGATTATTGAGGGCTACATACCACTACGATCTTTGTAAGAGTTTTCTTCCCTTTCTCACAGAATCTTGGTTCACCAGTTTCTGTTAAGCCAATTGAACTACCGATTGATTGTACGATTTTTGTCGTGTTGAAAACGTTCTTGAGATGAAATAAGACTTATTATGTGGATGATCGGTTCATAGAAACTGCAAAATCAACGTAAAAATATAAACATAGGCACATATCCTTAACTTGACTTGATTTCCCTCTTTGTATTTGCAATATTCATCAAAATGAAATCATGATTTACTTATTATTTACTTATTTTCATGTTCAAAACGTCTTCAACATCACCAAATCGTACTTAGATCAATCGCTAGTTCAAATTCCAGTGTAATTGAAAGTTGTTTGGAACCCTGTCTTTGATGTGAGACGTCACCACTACTGCGGCGTATGCAAAGTTCTCAAGCTTCCGAAATGAAAAAAAATTGAAAAATAGACTTCACCAACTTCCCATATAGCGTTTCACGGTGAAAAGTAATTAGTAATGAATATTGAGTAGAGCCATCTCTCACAAACAATCTGCGTCAATGAATAACATTCAATGACCCAATTCCACTTGAATTCCTGAAATATCAGCTATTCAACTCCGAAAACCAGAAGTAAAACGCGAGCAAGTAAGTTAGAAGTTATTATCTGCCATATTCAACTCGAGAATAGCGAAGTGTATTCGACTTTCCTGATCTCGGTTATTATATTCGACAAATATGTATTCCTGGTGCAGCTTGACGTGTAAAAATAAGCTGCCAAGCTGCCGCTAAGTCCTTAACAATATAAGGAGTTGGAGGACTTGATCCCCTTGCGAATATAGTGTTGCCATTACGTTGTTATTTCACTTTACGGGCGTTCTCGCATCTCTGAGGAGGGTTTTCGTCGTCTCGGAAAACTTTTGTAGTTTTAGGATTTTCGAGTCCTTAGCGGGAGCTTCATCAGATTAGAGAAACTCAGGTTTACTTTGCGTGCTGAGATGGATTTCAATGTATTTAGTTCTTGTGATTCGGAGTTGGGTGTTATTGTAAACGGATAGGAAGGGTAGTTAATATTCTCGAATAGACGAGAGGGTTTATTGAAATAAAACGAAATAATTCGGATTATTCTTTGGGAGATTTTTAGTAATTCATCAAGTTCTTTGTTAGATGAAGATCTGTGGTGGTTTTTGTTGGATATTATTTTAAAGCTTGAAACTGAATTCGAAGTGTTTTAATTCACTTGAGAGTGACCACTCTCCCTCTGGAACTTATTCTTTCCGTACAAATGCTACTTAGACTCATTATTATTTTTTTCCGATGAATTCAACTAAATCATTCATGTTTTTCATTAAAGTCAACATCACGATTTCTCGAAGTGTTTCTGGAATTCTTGGACCAAAATGAATTCTGCGTTGACCTCCAATCTCATTTTACCCCAAGGTAAAAATACCGTTTATTTTTTTTCGTGCAATATTTTAGAATTCAATGGAATTACGGCTTCTGCTGCCTTATTTTCTTTTTCTATAATAACTCGAAATCATAACCTCGTCGGCAACGCTCAGTAGTTTTCAAAACACGTATCGAAAATTCTCTTTCATAATACTTTTCTTCAACTGCTTTCACAGTATACTTATATCTGCTTCAAATGACGTCACTTCGTTCTTTGTGTACCAGCAACCCAAATTGCAAAAATTGATTATCTGCCATTTAGATTCTTTAAGAACACACATAAGTTTCGCAGAATACAAATACTGCGAAATTATAGGTATGACTCATGGCAAGGTCGAACAACGCAAGGTGGTTCTCGAAACTATAAAAAAACGGTGGACAGGATCTTTACATATCTAATTATAAAGCGCTAAAAATGGCCACTTTCAGCACCTACACGTTCCATTCAAATTGCCATTCCAATACATCACGTTTCCTGTTGAAGCTTGGGTGGCTAATGGTATGTGATTTGATACAATTCGAAGAAGAAATTGGTTTAATGCATTCGTAGGTAGAATTCGTTAATATTTAAATGTCAATAATTTTAGTTTGATATATTGGTCTTAACAGCGTTAATTTTATCAACGAATTTTGTTATAGAGGTTATAACATTAACAAAGATTATAATGTCAAAAACAGCATTGTCAATTGAAAAAAGATGAACACCACGATTTCCTTTCACAAGGTATAACAAATTCTCTACAGAATAAGAAGAAAATATTTTTTTCTACAAACGTCAAAAATGACAAGGTTCGCGCATTGGCAAGAATATGCGAAGTGACCCTTTTTTTCATTTCCTTCGTTACTATGACACCGTGCGCGAAGTAGTGTAGTGTGCGAAATACTTACTTCGCCACACTGCATGTGAAACTATATGGGATTTTTATATTTTAACTTGGTAAATTTCTTGAAATCCACGTTTTCTTTAACATTGAGTGTTGCTTCCAACATAGAATATATTGCCATCATAGTTATAATACTAATTACTTGATTTGGAAAAACAGTTCAAACCAGTTCAATATTTTTTTCATATTAAGCTAAGCGTATGTAGAAAAAATTTTGTTTGCATCTCATGCGCGAAATGCTTTGGTGATCTCGACTATTTTTTTAACTCGGCTGCGCCTCGTTTAAAAAATCAGGTTCTCGATCACCAAAGTAGCATTTCGCGCACTAGATACAAAAATAATTATTTTAACGAATAAAAAATTAGTTATACCTCGCAATAAATTGCTGCATTGCCTTTGTAGATTTTTGTTGAATATGAAATTTCAGTAACCACCATATATCGATCAGATTTTGGTATCATTGTATTCATTGAGTCGTCCTGAACAACAGGAGGCGGTCTGTCTTAGTTTAGAAAATATGGTTCCCCAGAGTTCTAAAAATGTTCCATCTTCACGTCACTTTTTTTACTATAAAAACACAAATTCACTGTTCCAATTCAGTCCATAAATAACCTTCGAAAATCAAATAACTATTCGATTAGTTTCATTTCATGTATTTTCAATAATTATTGCAGAAACATCGAGAGGCACCACATATCCACAAATTCTAGGGAAAGCCCGCAATTTTTAATGGTAGATTTGGCACTGCCGTAGATTCATTCGCGCGAATATGATTCGATGCCTTCCCGTAATTCATGCCACTATTTGATATGTCACTCGCCGGAGGATGGAGCACTGGTGCCAAATTTACCTTGAAAAAAGGCAGACACTCCTTAGAATTTGTGGATATGTGGTGCCACTAGAATTTCGATGTTTTTGCATTAATTATTGAATATATCGGAAGTGAAACTATTCGAATAGTTAATTGAGTGTTCAAAGGTGATTTATAGACTAAATTGGAGCAGTGAATTTGTGGTTTTATGGTGAAAAAAGCGACGTGAAGATGGAAAATTTTTGAAATTTTGGTGGCCCATATTTTCTAAACCAAGACAGGCCGCCACATGTTGGTTTCACTAATATTGTGCAGAAAGACTCAATGAATACAATGACACCATAATCTGGTCGATATCTCTGGTCACCGAAATTCAATATTACCGAATTTTTATAGACGAATCCATAACCATCAGGGGCGTTCGGCATCGACATCGGACGTGTCGGATCGATCTAAACCGTTCGTTTATTACATCCGGATTGAGGGGAATACACATCTGTACCGTTCGTCATAAAAATCTGAGCAATCGGACGTCGATCTTTTCGCTCGGTCTATTTCGACGGAGCAAAGCGATTTTATCCATAGAGTTTTATGTTTTTTATATTTTTTTTGTTTTATGTTGAGTTTCCTGATCCGACAACCGATAGATTGAAAAATTCTAACAGTTTTATTCTTCTGTTTTCATTTATTCATTAAAAAATCAATTAATTCATTAAAATTTTTCAATATAGCTATCGTAGTTATAAATGGGCAGGAGGAGATATTGCTTTCCCGTTTCTTTTCGTGTAATTAATCAATTAATTGATCAGGATCTTTCGGTACAACTATCGCCAACAACGACCAGAAGGGGATATTGCATTACTCGTTTCTTTTGCATTCAGTGCCTTTGCACCTAATTATTTAATTGAGATTTTATGGAAGAGCTACTAAAGGGTGAAATATCGTTAAAAGATGAGCATTTCCCAAAATAGTGAATCTTTGAAATCTCATAATCTGTAAAAGTAGAACAGAGCAGTTGCAGTTCTGTGGCAGATGCTCTGTACCGTTCGTTTATTCCCAGATATTTCAGATTTATCTGTACGATCTGTGGTCACGTGACTAAAAAATCCGTCCGCTCGCGGAGGTCAGTGCCGAACGCGCCTATCATAGCTTCATTCATAATAAAATAGTTCAATAGACCTAACCAGACCAGATGACCCAATTTTTTTCAATCCTGCTCCTCTCGCATAACCCAACAGTCAGCTGGTCAGTTACTAATTCCATCAGATAGCGCCCAATTACACCATTATCGATCCCGATTGTTTTGATAACGGCCGAAATGGTCTGGCATTGATCGACCATCCGTAAAACAATATGCAAATTGTGATCGAGTCGGCCAGAACGGCTAGAATCGTTGAATACTCCTGCGCTATTTGGTCCGGATAGGAGGTTGACTCGGAATAGGGTCAGGTAACAGATAGGTTTCGGCAGAGCGTGGTAGCTGTTGGTCCAGAGGCGTACGTAGATTAACGATCGTCGATTTGAATACAAGCGAAGAGCCACTTTACGCTGTGACTAATTGTTCACCTGTGCTGGGAATTGAATGATTCATTCGATGTTGACATCATCTTTGAGGATGTCTTGGAACGACGACGAAATACGCTTATTCACAGTAAAAACTAAAGTCTGAAACTGAAGAAAAATATCTTCCATCAAAGTAATCCCCTGTCCCTGACCCTGTCTCCTATATTTATGAAGAAATATTTTCATAAACTGAAATACGAGTATACAGGGTGTCCGGGGAATAACTGTACATACTCTTACCAGAGATAGAGTTGCACTAGCTGACTACTGATGACTAAAAAATTAATTTCTGGATTTCCTAGAAAACTACAGGGTGTTTTTCCAACTTCATGGAAATACTTAGACCATCATAAAATCCAAACTTATTGACGGATATTATTGAAACTTAGGGAGTTATGGCACATGCTAAGGTCGAATCAGAAATACATCAATTATTTCATTTTTTCAGGGCCGGACTCATAAATCTTCATTAAAGTGTTCAGAGTAAAAAAAACACTTTGTATTTCGAGTTACGAATAACTGATTCACTTTCTAGAAAGAAGCTAAATTATGCTTCAATTTGTGGTATCGCTTAAAGTTGTCACATCAACAATTATTTTTTTATGAATTTTTGAATTCGGAAAAAGTTCCAAAAATTGAATTTATTTACCTGAACAGGACTTAGTCACCTTGTGCAGGTCGAAAATAAATAATAAATTTTCTTTAAAAAGTCACTGAAAGTGAGAAAGACTATAATAATTTGTTGATATACTGGGTGGTCACCCTAGACGCGGATCTCATTGCGATGGAGTGAATAAAGGTATATTGCGAAATAAAAATTATTGGAGACATTATAGGGTATACATAAGCATATTTCGAAATTGTTCGTATGTATACCGGGTGTTCGACAACAAAGATATAGATCAAAGTTACACCTCTTCCAATGAACACCCGGTATAAATACGAATGATTTTGAAATATGTTTATGTATTATACCCTATACATGTCGATAATAATTTTTATTCGCAATATACCTTCATTCATTTCATCGCAATGAGATCCGCGTCTAGGGTGCTCACCCAGTATATCAACAAATTATTATAGTCTTTCTCACTTCAGTGACTTTTTAAAGAAAATTTATTATTTATTTTCGACCTCCACAAGGTGACTACGTCCTGTTCAGGTAAATAAATTCGTATTTTTCGAACTTTTTCCAAATTCAAAAATTCATAAAAAAATAATTGTTGATGTGACAACTTTAATCGATACCACAAATTGAAGCATAATTTAGCTTCTTTCTAAAAAGTGAATCAATTATTAGTAATTCGAAATACAAAGTGTTTTTTTTACCCTGAACACTTTAAATGAAGATTTATGAGTCCGACCCTGGAATAATGAAATAATTGATGTATTTCTGATTCGACCTTAGCATGTGCCAATAACCCCCCAAGTTTCAATAATATCCGTCAATAAGTTTGGATTTTATGATGGTTTAAGTATTTCCATGAAGTTGGAGAAACACCCTGTAGTTTTCTAGGGAAATCCAGAAATTATTTTTTATAGTCAATTAGTAGTCAGCTGGTGCAACTCTATCTCTGGCAAGAGTATGTACAGTTATTCCCCGGACACCCTGTATATTCTCCCAATATGAAAATTGACTCTTCTCTTTATGGAAAAGAATATATCCTTAGAATGATGCTGCTCGAAATCTCCTAACAACTTATGAATGTATTAATAGGAACTTCTCAGGTTTGTCAACTAAAAATATAAATTATGATTATTTGAAATCATTTGAATACCTATCTGAAGAACGTCATGATTTCAAAAAGAGTCTTTCTCATATATTTGAAAAGAGTCAAGAAGTACTTCTGACAAAAGTGTATTCAGTTTTAGTGAAATTAAGCATATCGTTTTAGCTAAATGTCTGTAATTTTCGAATTTTCAAACGCAAACTCCGTGATGACGAATTTGTGATGAAATTCAATTCTGTCCGGCCGGCTGTTAGCACAAAAACTTTCGAAGGGATTGTCCTAGAGACTAAAAATTTCCAGGGTGAGTTCGGTGCCCAATCAGCTCAATATATCAGACAAAACGAAACCCATCGAGATGAAATGTTGCGACCATATGCAATATGCTCATAATAAGCCTCATGCAAAATTTTGTGGTGATAGTGTAAACAGAACCATGAAAAATTCAGTTGGAATATTGATGAGCAGGAACTAACCATTCTTAAAAAATATCCGATTCGAAATGAAATTTCTTTTTTATATGAAGATTGATACACTGAATATTCATGGATTTTGTAGCCATAGTGTTAAGAGAACCATACAAAACCAGAAAAAAGTTCAATTGAACTATTATATTATTATATTTCCATAACAGGATATCCGATTCGAGAATTTTCTACTGAATTGTCATGCAAAATTTGGTGACCATAGTGTCAACAGAACCATAGAGAATTCAATTGGAATATTGGAAAGAAGAATCTCCTTATTTCCATAAAAGGATAACCGATTCAAGTGAAATTTATTTTGTGAAACAGGACAAGTATACTGAATGCCTATGCAAAATTTCAAGAGGATCGCGTCATCATAACCATAGAATTCAATTTTTTACTTATTTATTTTTTACATATTTCATCTTTCGAATTATTGTCAGAATATAGTTCCAATTGTGCTGAGATTCTGCACCAATATATTCGCTATCAATCTTAATTAAATCCCTTATGAAATATTGAGGTAATAGTCTTATTGATTCTCAAAAGCTCCAGCTCAGGGCTTTTCTCAATTTTTTAATCGATAACTTTTATATACGTATTTATGATTCATTGAGTTGTTGAAATTCATTCGAAATTTTTCAGGCTAGATCTCATTCTTGGAGCCCAGACTGTTAATGATTTTACTGTCAGGCTCTTTCTTTCCTTTACCCTCATCGCCGACTGTCTGTTGACTCCGGTCTTCACCCGGCCTAACAGTAATCATGAAGAAGACTATAGAAATAACCCACTTCATTTTCCATAACCAAAAATTCCACCCTATCCAGATTTTCCATCGCGACATCACAGACAGATACTCCACCCCAAACTCTCAACTCCATTCACTAATAGCATTCAATTATTTCAAGCTTCCAGACGCGCAATGCATCGCGAACAATCGCAAACATATCTCTTCCGAAAACCCAGTAACTGCCATCAATATCCATGATATACTAGACAAACAACGCCATTATTGCCAAAGGCACAATCCGCAAGGCATTCCTCATTTTTAACCCCCGCCCAACTATTCAATTTACGACCCCCGGAACTTTCCGCGGGCCGCCAGTCTCCGGAATTCACGATGTCCGCCGACAACTCCATAATTCCAGTAACCGGCGATGCGTCCAGCAGTTTGGGGGCTAATTCTAATTCAGGCCGGCCGTTCAACTATCCCAACTAAATGCAGCGCGTACCCCTCGTTTGAAGGGTTTAGGGTTGGGGTACGGTGAGGTCAGCGCTTGGAGATCTGCGATCGGACGGCAGGACGCTTAGAGTATGCGGGGCACATCCCAAGTTCGGCCGAATTGGGATCTTTTGGAATCGTGCGGTCTTGAAATTAAAAGAGCCGAGGTTGGAATTATTGGGTTTCGTGGAGAATTATCTGCTGTTTAGATTGGCGCAAATTTGGTAGGAAAATAATCTTTGGAAAGCCCTGAGCAGGAGCTTTTGAGACTATTACCTCAAAATTTTATATTGGGATTCGAGAATAATATCAAATATATAAATCTCAGTATAATCCGAATTATATTCTGGAAATCATTCAAGAAATTAAATCTATCTTAATAAAACAAGATCTATGGTTACCGTCAAAATGCAATATCTTTCAAACGGCTCCACCAAATTGGATAATTATTTTTTTGTTGGGTTTATAATTGCTAGGGAAAGGTTCATACAACAAAATATTCCCAAAACATTGTTCAGAAAAAATTAAAAGGCCTTTCTTTTTCTTACGGTTATCAAGCACTCATAGAACACATATTTATTGGTTATAATGATTTTGACATTTGGACAAAAAGTGAAGTTACATCGAGTGAATCGAAAATTTAAAATTTTAATCAACAGTAAAAACACAAGAGCTTTTTTTATCGGATAAATTTCTCTTTGCAACGAAACAGTTTTGCCAATCACTAATTTTACGAGAAAAACTGACATGATAAAATCGCGACACCGAAGGTGGAGCGATTTTATCTGATGTCAGTTTTTCGAGCAATTTAGTGATTGGCAAAACTTTGAGTTGAAGAGAAATTTATCTGATAAAGAAAAGCTCGAGTGTTTTTTGGCAAGATAAATTAACGACATAATATAATAATAATTTGTTCAGATGAAACTTCACAAAAAGATTCATCTTTTGGTTTCTTATATCAACAAAGTTAAATAATTACCACACCGATTCAAAATGAAAGCACTATATGTTCAAAATTCACAAATCTGACAGACTAATTGACATATTGAGGAAGAGAAGTTTTTATCCGATAAAAAAGGATGCACCTTTTTTATCGATGTCAAAGTGACAATAACATTCCAGGTCTATGATATTAAATATTAAAGTTAATTTATCAGAAATAACTTATGAACAACACGCACGTTTTACTCAAACGAGTACAAAATTTTAAGAGGATCGCATCAATTTCGCATAAATTTCAAGTCCTATACAAAATTTTGAGGCAAAAGCATTATTCCTTCACCAATAAACAAGTGCTTTTCTATGAGTTATTAATCAAAGTATTTCTTCGAAATTTTGCACAAGTCTCTATTTCCTGATGAGCTGACAGTATTCTCATTTTGGAAAATATTCCAGGGGTTAAAATCAAAATAACCATAATTGACTTGATCCATTGGTGAGTTACAGTCTCTGTTTTCTATGAAGAAACGCAAAAAATATCGTAGGTATATTATTATAACTATATTATGAAAATATTCCATTCACACGGCAATTATCCTGCTAATAGCATTCTTTCAACTTCTAATTTCCTGTATCCACCTAATAATGACTCTGACAATAAAACATGAAGTTTGAATAGCCAAACAATCGCTTCTTTGACTATCCGGATCAATAGCACCGATTCAAATCGAATCACGAATTGTGTATGCCGTGTTGTCGAATTAACAATGTTGCCATTCATTGTTGCCAACTGCCAGTCATTCTGCCCTATCTTTCAGGTCTCTATTCAGAGAGTGGAATTGATTTTTTATCGTTTTTACAAGATCAACCTCTTCCTGGTGATATTTTCTATGTAGCTATTCATGTGCTTACAATTTCCGTCTTCGGAGGTCGATGAAAGATAGATTTGTAGTTCCCGTCAGAAACCTGTAGATGGAGTTTAGAGAGAGTTTATCATATGAAAATCGCCACGCTACTTTTATTAGATATAAGATGAAAAAACGTAACGGTGAATTGTCATAGATAGGAAAGTAAATCAATTACATTTTTTTCTTTTGCCTGATTGGCAAAATCTATTGACTACGTTAATTCTTGTGGTAACAATCAAAATTCTCATTATACCTATCTTCAATCCAAGAAAAATTAAGAAAATAAATCGAAAAATACTTCAGTGTACTAGTTAGATATTGAGGCTAGATCTAACCTGCAGTTACTACCATTTTATAATTTTTCTCGAGTTAAAATAATTGTCTATTTACTCTACGATGAGCTACATCAGAGGTGCAGTAACACTATAAAGCAACTGATAACAGGCAATGAAGTGACTTTATTATGGGTGCCGGGGCATTGTGGAAATGAAAAAGCCGAAGAACTTGCAAAAAACGCATGAAGGTTAACACTTGATGAACTTAAGCCCTTCTGTGGGCTTAAAGTTATAGTATAGTTTATAGTTTAAAAATGAGTTACTCTTCACTGCGACCTCAAGGTCTATTGTGCCTCCTTACAGAACTGTTCTGACCACAGCTTTCACAGGGCGCCTTCCAGTTTCAGAGATCTGATGATATCCAGTATCTATGAAGGCTTTAACGAGGCTAGTTCCTCACTCTTAAAAGTTTCTCGCCCAAGGCATTCTCTCCTTAGGCTCGCAATCCCAAAGCATTTTGTAACCAGGTCAATGGGGGTTTCTTCTTCCTCCACACGGAACCTACACTCGTCAGTGTCTTGTAAGAAAGCCAGTGAGGAGGTGTTTTTCTTTCTTACCAGCATCCAGATATCTATTGGGTCTTGCTGTTTCAGAGTTCCGAAAGAACTAAGTAGAATGATCTATCCCTGGGAGATTTCGCCAGAGTCCTTCACTCTCGGCTTTCTCCTTCTCCAGAAACTCCTTCTCATAGGTAGATTTAACTATACCACAGAAGGGTTCTGGGCCAATGAGTGACATTCGTGCGCCCTCCTTGGCAAGTGTATTGGCCTCTTCGTTTACATTGATTCTCGAATGGCCGGAAACCCAGGTTAAAAATACTTTATTTTTCTTGCCTACCTAATTGAGTTTGTTCCGGCACTCCCAGATCATCTTTGAGTCGATGACGTGGGAGCTCAGTGCTTTAATAGCATTTTGACCATCTGAGTGTATGGCTGTATCACACTTTCAATAGATTTCAATAGATTTCGGCTTGGAAGACGCTTATACAGGAGCCAAGCGACAGTGCATACTTGGTACTTCGCCCGTATATACCCAGCGCCAGCTCCTGTAGAGGTTTTGTATACTATTTTACAGTATTTTCTTTGAGGTTATGGTCGGTGTATTCCCGATCCCATTCCTCTCTTTTACTCAGCAATATCCTTAAGTTTTTATCAGTGCTTACTAGGAAGGTTCGCAGATGAGATGTAGTTGTTCAGAGAAAACCAGACTCTCTGATTCCTTATTCCCTCATTACCTGTACCTTCCTTAGGTATGGTGTGGGCTTAGTGAATTCTAATATAAGCCAGTATTCCAGCAATAGGAATCGAATAACTCAATATCCCCCTGGAGAAATATTCCTGGACATACTCAAGTTGAAAAAGTCGATGATGATTTCACCTACCTATACTAGAAAACTTTTGGAGCTGTCACGCGCTGAGCTTCGGGTGATAATGAAACTACTCACAAGCACTGGCAGTACAAATATCATTGCTGAATAAATAAATACTTTGAAGAAAAGTTCAGAATCCACCCTTTCTTCTGTATCGTATATGAACAAGAACAAACGTGCAAATGCTTCATACTTGCTTAATATTGCTTACAATAGATATTGACATGTTCAAAATGTTCCAAACTTTCTCTCTCAATCAGTAGTGCAATACTACCAGTACAAAATCGATGTAAGCTAAAAACGACCCTTAAAGCAACTACCATCAAAAATCTCCCGAAACCTAACGAACCAAACCTCATGCCAGACCCGGCCCTCTCGATGCACGTTATGGAAAACGCTTCAATCGAGCCAAATTCCATTAGGACGCCATCATTGCGATATCCAAGTCGGCCTTTGAAGCCGCAACGTTTTATAAGTTAAGCCCCCACCTTGTCGGGAACGGGGACAGAAACAGGCTACATCGTGTATTATAAATGAAACTGGTTCCAGCATGAACCGCAACGTCGGCAAGTAAGTGTTTTCGGATTATTTCCGAAAGGCTTTGAGGCGATGAGGAGGATTTCATTGTTGTTAACTTTCCGGCAAGGAATACTTGGGCTATTCAGGAAACTATTATGAAAATTTGACGCAGGGACTGAACAGGAATTTTGCTGAGGGGTGGATTTTTGAGTTTGGTCGCTTTGAGATTTAGGGGATGTCGCTTGTTTTCGGCATGTTTGTATGGAAGTCGATGTTTTACGATTTGGGTCATCTAGAGATGGATTACGATGAAAATACAGAATAAGACTAATGGTGGTATTCTACTATTCATCTGTGAGTTACGATAGTGTAGCTTACGATTGATCTGTAACTAGCTGGCTTACAGATTCGTAAACGATGCAATTCTGGAATGTTCCTGTAACTATCTTAGTTACAGTGTCACTTTTGACTATTATTATCGATAAACATACTTTCAATCGTAAGATTTGATTATGGAACTTTATGTATTATGAGAAAATGGTTTCGATTTTAATTTGAAAATACATTTATCTGAATGTAGTTGGCGTTTGTTTCTTTCATCTGATGAATTGAAAATGGGAAAGAAAAAAATTTCTTGGTTAAAATGGCTGTAGAGCATTTATTAAGTTTATAGCACACTGGTTCTTCAATCTGAACATGTTCACAAACATGGGCATTCGGTCTTAATCTAAACATTTTCTGGGCATCCGACATTTCAAATGGATTCATTTGATCACGCAACTTTTTCTTTCCATATCTCCAGTTCCTACTTCAAAAAAGAATCATTTTCAGGTCATATTTTTTTTTCAGGTATGTTATTGAACAATGTTTTACCTGTTCTGATTTTCTTCCGATAACAATCCAGTGAACAAAGACATATTATTTTTATTCACCATGATTTTCTTATATTAAAACGTTGGTGTTTGTCCTAAAATGAACAAACCATTCAACATAACCTCACAATATGTTATTCGATAATGTTTCCGATCACCTGCCGAGTAGGTACTCGTAAATATTTAACGATTTCTGTAAGCTACAGATCCCTTGAAAAGGTCCAGAATTGCAATTTTCCTGTAAGCTTATCAAAAGTTACAGATTGGCTTACAGATGAAAGTAGAATACCAGCATGAGTGTTTGACATATATACCATAAAATAATTTAAATATAGAAATAAAATGAAAAAAACTAGAGAAAAGCCTTGAGCAATTGCTTTTGACTGCTCGTTTATTGGTGGAGCATAAGTGCTATTACAATTAAAAAATTTTGTATTGAACTTGTTTCATTCTAAGTATATAAATGCAAAATCTCAGCACGATAGAAATTAAATTCTGGAAATTATTCAAAAACTGAAAAATGTAGAAAATCAATGATTAAAAAAATACGATGGTTCAGATGAAGTGATCCGCTCAAAATTTCACAAAAGCATTCAATATATCAATTTTCATTTACAAACGAATTTCACTCGAATCGAATAGCTTCTTATAATTATAAAATATAAAGATTCTTCTCTTCAATATTCCAATTCAATTTTTTATGTTTCGGTTAATCCTATGACCACAAAATTTTGCATGAGAATTTTAAGGAGCATCTTGCATGTGGCCGCAAAATTTCATTTCGATCGGTTTCGTATTGTCTAAGATATTGAGGAACAAAAATTTCGAACTAAATCGCGGCATTGGGTACCGCACTTTCCTTGAAAATCTCAAATCTCTAAGACAATTCCTTCGAAAGTTATCGCGCTTACGGCAGCCGGCCCCACAATCGAAATTGAATTTGACCACAGATTCGTCATCAGGGAGTCGAACCCTATAGTTTGAGACCATTTTCGGCTCAAAATTCGAAAATTACAGACATTTGGAAAAAGAGATATAGCACTGGTTCAAGTAGAACGAGCGTTCAAAAAAAAACGTTCTTATGTGTAATATGAATTAGGCCCTGTATTCTCGACAAGTGATCTTTCAAAGCGAACACGAATTTCATTGCGCAGTGTGCATTTTTGAAGGTGAAAGAGGGTATTCGCTTTGAAAGATCAATTTTCCAGAATACAGGACCAGATACCAAAGAAGGCCATTACTCAACAAATGGTAGTCGATAAACTTGAACTTCTGGCACAAATAGAACACGACTCCATCCCCTGATACGGATCTTGCTGAAACTGATCTACATCAAGCTGTAACACACGATCTAATTGTTCCATACAAGGACCGAACGGAGCAATCCTCTAATTCAAGGCATCGAAGACACTTCGATCCCATAAATCTGAGCATTAAGGCCGAGACGAAAATATTCCCGAGTGCGGAAACCGAGAAATATCGCTCTTCTGCACGATCGCACTCAAGACCTCCATCGGTTCCTGACCTTGCCATTGTTTAACGCTGTTTCTCTTGACCTTGCCTCAGCGATAAATCATCAGCTTTCTCCCTATGCTCCCATTTTTACGATCCTTGCAAATAACTCATCCTAGTGGCTCTTCTGGATGCCCCTAACGTCTAACGTCAAAAGTCGACGATGTGAGAATTTATGGAGCGAAAGTTGTGTGGTCTAGAAGAAATACGTCGCCAAATGTACTCGGAGAAATTATGTACAGAGGAGGAGAAACATCGGATGAGAGCTCTCAGTGGATAGGAGAATTGTGTTATTCAGAAACTACAACTTTCTTTTTCTTATTTGGGCTTTTCCGACGTTTCCATCATGCTTATGATACTTCGAAGACTCTAGGGGCTGTTTATTTTTTGTTTTTGTGAAATACTGGAACGCAGACTTCAGAGTAAATGAAGCATTTTCAGTATCAGTGAATTCTGATATTGATGTATCCCAAGTTTTATTGAGATTGTTTCAGAATTGTACCTGACCTTTAGGGCGAAATACCGTTGTTTAAAGGTTGACGCTCACTTGGACGAAGAAGCGAGACATAAAAATCGTAAATTTTTCCTAGAGTTGGGAATACAGCGCGCCGAACATGGGTCACGAACCCAAGTATCATTCACGCGTCTAATGACTCGCCTCCTTTCTGCTCTTCGCTTCACGCCGCCTAGATGAGCGTCTGTTCATTTGTTTCAATGCAAACCTTTCCGGCGGAAAACGACGCGTTCCTTTCGAGCGCTTCGCTTCGTCCAAGTGCACGTTTAATATGGTTCGCATCTAACGATTCGGTTTTCCGCTCCACGCCTTCTAGATAAGCGTCTACCCATTTGATTCAATGTAAACCTCCTCAAAAGAAAACAACGCTTCGTCTCGCTTCGCCCCTCTTCTTCCAAGTGAGCGTCAACTAATCTATCGAAGACGATAACTTAGTATTATAAGTCTGTAGATAATTCCTTGAACATATGTGGTTCTGAAAAAAACATAACCTGAAGAAACAGTCATGGTTTGATAAACCTTCAAATCCTCCTGGTTCTAGAGTAGCTTATTTCGAAAATCGAAGGAATTTATTCGAGGCACAAAGGTGATAATTATATTACTCATTACTTTTTCATGGATTAATTGTTTCTGTTGTTCCAAAGAAAAATCACCCAATATAAATATTGCAGCATAGTTTAGTTTAGTTTAAAAAGGGGTTACATTTCACTGCGACCTTAAGCTCTATTGTTCCCCCTTACAGAGCTGTTCGGACCATACCCTCTTAGCTCGCTTTCCAGATCCAGAGATCTGATCAAATCCAATGTCTGTGAAGGCTTCAACGAGGCTAGTTCCTCACACTTACAAGTTTCTCGCCCATGGCATTCTCTCCTTAGACTTGCAATGCCAAAGGATTCCGTGACTAGGTGAATAGGGGTTTCTTTCTCTTCCCCACAGAACCTACACTCGTCCGTGTCCGACAATCCATCCTCAACAGGTGCCTCCTGAGGCGACAGTGTCCTGTAAAAAAGACAGTGAGGAGGTATAATTGTTTCTTACTAAGATCCAGATATCTTTGGGATCTTGCTATTTCGAAGTTCTGAAAGAACTTAGTGGAATGATACATCCGTGGGAGATTCCGCCAGAGTTTTTCCTCTCGGCTTTCTTCTTCCTCAGAAACTCCTTTTTATAGGTAAATTTACCTATACCACAGAAGTGTTGTGGGCCTTTTTTGCAAGTGTATTGGCCTCTTCGTTTTATTATTATATCGCAGCTTATTTTTCAAACAAATCCTAGCATCACTACACTTATAGAAGGAGACAGACATTTTTTCTCTGTGGCCTACTGTCATACAAAGAAATGTATGGTGCTCTGTTTGAATCTTCTCTTTGGAGTATCCTGGAGACGCTTCAACCATTCGTTGGACAATTTTGTTATTGGAGTTAATCCTAGAACTACCTCGGAACCAGTTCATCGCAGATGGTCACCATCATAGAGATCGATGCCTTCGCAAAAAAGCCCGGACCTCATTAGTCGACCTATAACATAACCCCGAATACAAATCTAGATAGCAGTGATTCAAAATTCATGACCCGTCCATGACAGGGCACATCATCAGGCGCAAATTGCGCATCGTCCCGTTAGGACCCGAATACGTTAGCATAACTGTCCTGTCCTTCCTTCTCGTTCGGAATTCATGATCGATTTACCCTTCAAACGGTCCATTTTACAATGACTCCCCTTCATTAGGGTCCACAATGGGGCGAATTCAATCGAATGGAATTGGCATCCACCTGAAAAAGATCGTAATTCTGCATAATCCTATCGGTCCCTCTCCTGCCTTTATCCACTCTCGTATCCTGCATGGAAGTCACGTTCTTCCAGGAAAGCTATACACACATCCACTCGTCGATGGTCCTTCTTTCTTTTGTGTAAGCGATAGCTGATAGGAGTTTGATGTCCCCGAAGAGCTTTAGAAAGATGCTTCTTTCGTGATTTTGGTATGATGTTTTGTCTGAAACAGCTTATCGATAGGTAGAAATATTCCTGTTTTGCAGCTATGTTGACAATATATCTAGTTATTTCATCTGAAAATGAATAAGAACAAAACTTGGAGAAGGAAATGAATATATTGGCTGAATTAGTGAGATAACTGAGATTATGATTGAGCTGGAGACTGCTAGATCGTGCACTGCTATCTTTAGGTCTATTGTGCTCCCATTCTCTTCAGATGTCTGTATGTACATCTCTCAAAAGGTCACCATCCAGAACCTCAGCAACTGGGACGGGATCGAATATGGAATCTGTATACCGCCAATAAATTCCCTACTCAAACAATTCTTGCGGTGATAACCGATAGCGAGACCCTCTATTACCAGGTGTTCTGGAGTTTTCTCCTTTTTTCCAGAGAATCTACAATAATCGGTGTTTGCAAGACCTAGTCTCACAAAATGCTCCCCGAGACAACATTGTGCCATAAGGAACCCCGCTAAAATGTCCAGCCTCTCCTTGCTGAGCTCCAGCAGAATCAGTCGAATCATCAGCATTAAGATTGCTCAGAAATACTTCAGGAGTCTCCCATGAGTTTTTTTGCTTCTTCATTCCAAACTTCCATAGTGAATACCTTCAATTGGGAAACAAATCGTTTTTATAGTCAAGCTGCTCTTGAAGCACTGAACTTCAAGCTTATATAGAAGTGCTGAAGAAAACTCAATGAAGTAGGCAAGAAGAACAAGATCTCTTTAGTCTGGAACCTTAATCACTCAGGAATTGAAGGAAACGGAGAGGCTAACATACTAGCCAGAAAAGGACCACCAATGCTACTTACTGGTCCAGAACCTCACTGTGGCATAGTCAAATGAACCTGTAAGAAAGAGTTACTGGAGAAGGAAGAAACTGAATGAGAATCACTCTGGAGCAATCTTCCAGGAATGGATAATTCTAAAAGCTAGGTATCTTCTGAAGAACTGCGAAGTCCACAAAGTCGCTTCGGTGGCTTTCTAACAGGACTTGGAAGCATATGATGAGATCTGGTTTAGCAGTGACTGAACTCATACGCCACCTTTGAAGTGATGATACAGAGTGTGAACACTTGATGGCCATTTTACTGTCCGTGTGTATTGCTTTATCGGATTGGCAGAAGCTCTTTTCTAGGTTGAACTGAGCGCTTTTTCCCTTTGTGTTTATTTGCTCTCTAAATAAGAGTCTTGTGTCCAAGAGTATCTTCGATTTGACCAATAACTAATCATACTAAAAACGATCGACGATCAACAAACAAATAACATTCAAACAATTCAATGATGCCTCTTTGGATGATTGGAGGACTCGACATTGAATGATTAGGCGTTCTGACATGACCCATTCAGAAAATAATAACCATTTCAATTTTAATAAGATGATGATATTTTGATCTTTGGACAGGTAGGTTGTGCACTGCGATCTTCAGGTCTATTGTGTTCCCATTATTTTATTTATTTATTAAAAATTAGAAACACGAACAGTTCGAAGACCCATAAACAGTACCCACATATTACATTAACATGAAAACTAATGAAAAAAAAATCTGCAAAACCTCCTACGCCAAATCGAATCGAAAATCTTACAGTATCAAAAAGTGTTTTTTCAGTTGAAGCTTGATGTAAGCACAATGGAATAGACAATTTCTAGCTGTTTTCAGCTATATTCATTGGTGTTTTAAAAGATGCCACCAGAGATGACATTGTGCCATGATGTGCAAGATTCTCGGTTTATCAGCTTCTAAATTGTCCAAAAACATTACCGAAGAGCTTCAGGCAGGAAGTTCCTATCAGGGTACACTCCCAGCTCATTCTCCATTTTTTGAGTTGTTTCTTCCATAATTATTGTTCTTTTGCGATAAAAGAGTTCTTGTTTAATGACAGAAATTGAAGACAACTTCCTGCCGAGATTGTCATACCAAAGAACCATTTTTATTCGGTCCTACTAGTTCATTTAACCTATCAAGAAACTCATTCACCACATTTGAACAGATGGTACTGGAAGTCAACCCTTGATGGCAGTTTAGCTGTCCGTATGTATTGCTGTGTCGCATTTGGTGAAGCTCTTTTCTAGGTCAAATTGAGCGCATTTTCCTATTGCGTGTATTTGCTCTCTATATACACTCGGATAAGAATCTCACGGTCAAGAGTATCTCCGTTCTGACCTTAATATATTCACACTAAAACCCATGAACTACCAACAAACAAATAACATAGAGATATAACACTTCAATTCAACACATAAAAGCACACAAATCTGCCCTTTCTCCAGAACACTCTCATCACTTCACCCCAACAACCCCCCATTCCTCCACTCCAACCTATATATCCTGAATGTAAGTCACGTTCCTCCAGGAAATCTTTGTGGGACCGATAACCGACAAGAATCTGTCGTTCCCGTGGACCGATCGCAATCGGGAGATGCTCCTTTGGAGGATTGGAGGACTCGACATTGAACGATTGGGCGTTCTGACATGACCCATTGAGAAAATTACAACAATTTCAATCTTACTAAGATATTTGTGCACTGTGATCTTCAGAGGTCTAATGTGTTTCCATCATTTTCAGCTGTTTTCAGCTACATCCATTGGTGTTTCAAAAGATGCCACCAGAGATCATATTGTGCCATGGGGAACCTCGCGAAAATATCCGGTCTGCCCTCGCAACCCTCTTGCAAGGTTCTCGGTTTATCAGCTTCAAAATTGTCCAAAAACATTACCGAAGAGCTGCAGAGGCCAGAAAGACTATCAGGGTACATTCCTAGCTCATTCTTCATTTTTTGAGTTGTTTTTTCCATAGTTATTTTTTTTTGCGATGAAAGGGTTCTTGTTCTATGAAAAAATCGAAGATTCCTTGCTGCCGAGATTGTCATACAAGACGATCAAGAAACTCATTCAGCACATGGTACTGGAAGTATACCCTTAGGCAAGGCGCAAAATGACTCGCAGCTTCGTGAAGTGACGCAGCGTGAGTCACGGCGAGATTTTGTAAATCTAATAAATAAATACGACCGCGCATACACAATCGCAGTGTGACGTGACGTAGGTTTTGCTTAACGTGACCTTGCGAAACGCAGTGTCGATCCCGCAGTTTCTTGTATGTTTTCACGGTGAGTCGTAGTAGAAATGGAAGAAAAATTAATTGAAGCCGTGCGAATTCTTTAAGTTTTGTACGATGCAAGCCATGTAGACTATATGAGGACGAAACTAAAAACTGAAGTAGTCACGGTTTAGCCGAAAATAATTTTCAAATTGTATGTCGTTAAATTCTTTGGTTAAAGCAAATTCTCCGTGACTTTTTCTTCTTTTAAGTATAAACTTCTTGCTGCCTTTCTTTTGCTCAGTTGAGAGGTAAAAAATATCATTTCGGACACGCACTCATCTTCCGAAGTCAAACTAAAGAGCAGTAGATATTTCCATTTTGAGCCTGTAACCAACTGCGTTATAGCAATCACCAGCAAGTACTGCAATCGTATTTGCGCGGTTCCCGCGTTCGCAGCTCACCTCCTCAAAATTCCGCCGTGACTCACGCTGCGTCACCTGCCTTAATGGCAGTTTAGCTGTCCGTGTGTAGTTCTGTGTCATATTTGTTGAATCTAATTTCTAGTTCTAATTGAGCGCACTTTCCTTTTGCGTGTATTTGCTCCCCATATATATGTATACTCAGATAAGAATCTCACGGTCAAGAGTATCTTCGTTCAGACCTTGATATATTCATGCTAAAAACGATGTACTACCAACAAACAAATATAACACTTCAATTCAACGCATAAAAGCACACAAATCTGCCCTTTCTCCAGAACACTCTCATCACTTCACCCCAACAACCCCCATTCCTTCACTCCAACCTATATATCCTGAATGTAAGTCACGTTCCTCTAGGAAAGCAATACACACATCCACTCTTCGGTCGTTCTTTCCTTTGTGGGACCGATAACCGACAAGAATCTGTCGTTCCCGTGGACCGATCGCAATCGGGAGATGCCTCTTTGGAGGGTTGGAGGGACCCGCTCCAGGAGGCCTTTCAGCGTTCCCCCGTGATTTGTCTGAGAGCGTGCGTGGCACTCTTTTCACCTCTCGTCTCTCCTGTGGGTTCGATGAACCAGGCTTGCTTGATACGAGATGCATTTCCTGAATTAAAATGCAGGTTTTGTTGTTGGAGAGGTCGGTAGACGTGCGTTGGGGTGGATTTTACTAGATTGCGTTGGAGGAGATGGAGGGGATGGCTTTGTCAACTGGAGTAATGGGGCATGTTGAAGGAGAGTATTTTTTCCAGATGAGGATTGAGTTTGGAAAGTATAGTTTGGGTATCAATAGTTTTGTCTGCTTGTGGAGAATGTAATATATTTCAGTTCGATTTTTTTATGTACCTTTCAATTTCAATCTTTTTTTGACGTGAAATTCTAGATGACATTTATTGATATATTATTGGAAGTTTTTTATTATATTTGCTCAACGTTTCTACCAGCATCCGTCAGCTTTTTTTGTACATAAACATATTTTATTTCAACAACCACTTTTTATCGAGAGCAAACAAATAGAAAACAGTAATTTTATTTTGAACTTACAAGTGATTTGCAACAAAAAATGTTATATAACACATGGTCGAAATGATGACGGTTATTCTTCAATTTACCATTTCTTGATGTCATGCGAAATTTCAAGTTTTTTTCTGAAAAAATATCATGATTATTGTTGCAAATCACTTGTTTAATCACCTCTCAAAGTTGGTCCACTTTAAGAGTTGACAACCTGTATAATAGGGTATAAGAATATGTTGTCTTCAAACAGATAAAATTGAAGAAGTTTATAATAAATCTGAAATTCTTAAGCAGAATAGCTATCCCAAGAAATTGTCGGAAGAGGCTAAAGCAATTGGACACAATGGTACAGAACTCCAACCCAAACCAAATCAGCACAAACGATAACCAATGTCATACCATATTTCCAAGAATTGAAGAGCATTCAAAATTGCATATATGAAGTGAGTTTAGTGTAGCTGGAGAAACTAAGATGTCCAAATCAAAGTACACAAAAAACTAAAAAATATCCATCGATTACTAGTTATTTAATCAACTAGGTTATTGAAGACAGCGACTTATGGTAGAGATATTTTACTTATTATTATTATTTATTAGTCGCTCGATTAATAACCGAGTTGATTACAAGATTTTTCCGAAGATCTCCAGATGATTTGTGTATGTATTTGATTGAAACGCATTTCCATTTTGCAAAAGACTTACATAAGATATGATAAAATTTCTATGTATCTATGTTCCAGTAGAGAGTTGACATTTCTCGAAGTGCTTCTGAATAATTTGTGAACGGTTTGCATGGGGATTGCACCTTAAATAGCCAAAAAATTGAGCATTAGAATGAGTCATTAATGATCAATTTCGTAAACATTAAAATCACTTTTTATGTCGAGGTCGGCGGAAAAACAAAAAATATAATTCCGAATCATTTTAATGTATTTTAACGACCCAATCAGCATAGACACGACCTTGTTAATAATCGGCCGGCTTGAGTTCTTGTGTTAACTGAACTTTATAAGTCTTAAGACCCAAATCTTCATGCAAAATACGGTGTAGAATGCCTAATTCCAAAGAACGACGAGGAATGGACAACCTGGGTTTCTTCAACACTTTGTCTACAGCACCAATATTCTCAGGGCCTTCATGTTAGTTTCTCCGAGTGATGGAAACACTTGCATGAAGGCCCTGATGTAGGACCACTACTAACATCTCAAAGGAAGAAGAGGAAGTAATCAGTGCTTTCAGCATGCGATCTGTGATGATTGAACTTCTCATTTGACACTACTCACTACTAGATGTCGCCATCTGTAAGATACTACTCGATTGATTCTTACAAGTAGTCTTAAATGTAGAGGTTTTTCAATAGGATGTTGTCTCTGAGGGATATGGGACACTGACGAGGCCTAATCAGGCCGAAACCGGCCTGTCTCTTCCCTCATTGACAACATCTTGAATAAATCATCCCAGTCCGTATGAAGAAGGTTCTGTGAGCCTATAAATTGAAGATTGTATTCATTTCGATGAAAACTATTTTCAATTTATCTATGTTTCAAAAATTCTTGAAGCGTGTTTCGTTCCATTTTTAATTAAGGCGTACTTACTACTTGTCAAATGTCAAAAAATGATAGCTTCAATCCTGACATCTATCGAAATAGCGGGCAATTCAAAATAACATCTTTTATTGAAAAACCCTTTACATAATCGAAATATTCGTCATGAACCCATTTTACACTGCTTGGATAATTTCCACGAAATACGATACACCTCTATTTGTATTTCACGAAGGAAACAATGGAAAACACTTTCATATAGCGGCGCCCTGCTAAAGAACTAAATTAACATATAATGAATTAGCTAACTACCACTATTCCCTTTGTGGGAGGTCTTTGTGTTTAATATTCATTGTTATGTGTTTTATATTTCGAACAAGCTCTGCTGGAGTGAATAAAGATAAAATGAACTTTAACACTGCTCATTCGTTCTAGAAGTACCGTGAATCTACAGGGCGTACATAAATTATGATTTTGCAACTTTGAGATGGAATTATTTCGAATGAACGGTATTTTCAGCTTTTTTCTTTAAATTATCCATTGGTGTGTTGATACTTGAACATCTATAATAATTTATAATTAGGCTTTCTTTTTCAATTGAGGGTTTTTTCAAGATGATGAAAAGAAAGCAAATTTTTGATGCTCTCTTCAAGAATATAAAACTGAATAAATTGGGAATATTTCATAATTTTCTAGCAAAATGGCTTTTCCAAGAAATTGTTGAAAAAAGCCGTTACACTTGGAAGTAGTATCGAATCACAAGCATGCAATTTGAATGTTCAATTCATAGAATATAAAAAACAGAATACTACTAGATACTGATATGTCAAATCTTCACACATCCCATCAAGAAACAAAACACTAACAGACAATTTTGCCAAACTGTCAGAATTGTCTGTAACAGACGCAAGCCGTTCGTATCAGAGCAAGGGAGCCGTAAATCAATTATCCCATTACGGAATAAACAAACATAAGGCACGATTTTGCAACGCCGAAAGTTTGTTCGCGCGTATGAACAGATTTTACTTGGCTGCATAACAAATGCGGCAACTCTAGGTTTACCTTTTAGTCTGAGAAAGCTTCCATAATATCGAAAAACGTTAAACTGAAACGTATAGAAAGTAACACGCAGCTTCCATTATATTTAACAAAATCAGTGAACCGTCTTTCAAAAGAGACAACTGCAAACAATTACAAAATGTGCTGAATCGTTGATCAGAAGAAGCAACAGTGATGGAAATAATCCAAATATCTAATATTTCAATGAATGTTCCATCACCAAGGATTTCACGTCAACAAATGTTCCGCATATACTATTTATAGTAATTCTCGAATCCTTTAAACTTCGTAAATAATGTTTTCCATGTAAGAGTGAACCTAGTTTTTATGTGTATTCAATACAAAAGCTTGATTCAACAGAACATTCCAATAGATTCAGTCCTGCCACTTTGCCTTCAAGAAGAAACGTAACATCCTGCGATTTTCCTGACTTCTATCGAAGACTAAAACCTGCTCAGATTCATCCCTAATCCTTTAATCCCCTTATTCTTAGACACGAGATCCATCACCAGCGTCACAGGGCATAAATAAGCGTCGACAGGCGAGTATCACAAGACATTCCTCATTCTCCAGTCAACTCAGTTGACTCATGTCCAAGTCTTATACCTGAATCTCCTTGAATTATGTGTATTCCATTAACGATGCCTCACGAGAGCCTAAATTATGCACCCCAAGAACTCACCAATGCGCGTGAAAGAGCATGTTTTACACGAAATCTCACTTCCATATTTACAGTGTCGCTTTAGTATTCTCCCTACATAGAAAATCAGTCTGCTTCTGTAAGATTCTACACGACAAGGTTGATAAAATACACCTTGCGAGCAGGCCTGAGCAGCTGGCGTTCTTATTTTTCGCTTCTTAGTATTCCGTTGGTGATGACATTCGGGGAAAATGTGATGTAGAATTGGTATGGGGGTTGTGCGTTGAATTAGGTCGATGCAGGTTAGGGGTGGCACCGGAATTTAATTCGAAAATATGCTGCGAAAAATGTTTTAATCTAGTTTATTGATGACAACGGTTATGGGTCGATTACATTGAGATACTTTACAAGCTGCTACTGAGCGAATTTAGAAGCGAGTGAATTAGCTTGTGAGATAGTGATGATTACACACAGAACAGTCTACTCGCTGAGTAGCCAACAATCTAGCGATCCACGTGAGGTTTATGTTTGTATCGTTGGCAAGGATCTAAGAAAATGTCAACTACGTTTTCAAATTTAAGAACCAGAAACCACCGAGTAGATGAGAACTCACAGGTTGTTTAGTAGCAACTGTGGCTACACAGGGCTTGTTTACATGTCAAAAACTCAAAACCGCCCGCGATTTAGCGTGTAAAGTAGCCCAGCTTTCAACTTAGACGCCCTTTTTTACAATCAGATTGTTGGCTTGTGAACACGATTACACTGAGTGAATTTACAATCAGCTACTAAATTCGCTCAGTAGTAGTTTGTGAAGTATCTCAATGTAATCGACCCATTAAAGGTAGCGCTTGAGCGAAGCGATATGTAGTCCCACAAATTTTTGCGTAATGCGTCAAACTGGTACCGATCGTTTTACTGCAACACTCGATGCACTCGATCGAATTGACTTATTCGAATAATTTAGAAAAAAAATTCTAAAGTTCTGATGGTGCGATCCTCTTGAAATGCATGAAATTTCAATATAAAAATCTTCACATCCAGAATACATAAATTTCACTCGAGTCAGTAATTTTATTCAAAAATATAGGATTTTTTTCCATATGCCGATTAAATTTTTTATGATTCTGTTAATACTATGTCTACAGAATTCAGCATGAAGCCTTCTTGTGAGTATCTTGCATGTAGTCGCAAAATTTCCTTTCGATTGGTTCTGTTTTCATCAACAAACTTAACCGAGGTACCTATTTAGAAACCGGACGTAACCTGAAAATTTCAAGTCTCTAGGACAATCCTTTCCATAGTTATCGTGTGCACGGCCCCACGGGCACTTTTAAGTTTGACCACGGATTCGTCATCGCTGAGTCGAATCTTATCGTTTGATTACTGAAATTTGGGCAAAATGATATAGTACTCGAATGAGAAAGAGAACTCAAAAAACAGAAAATCCACGAGAAAATAAAAGGTAATATGAACATTCTCTCTTTGTCTCACATTACAGTCATCTGAACTTTTTTTCGAAATTCCTTTGATATTTAGAAAGAGGTACTTTACTGCCAGAAGGGTTCATCAGATCAAATCTGGCTTTCCTTGTCATGATCTTCCAGAACCTCAGTTGTACAAGTCTACAAAAGATCAGAAATAACAAACGCTTTCTTCCCGCAGTACATCCTACTCCTCGAGTTATATTCTGCAAAAGAAGTCACTGATAGAAAAACCATCGATTCCTCAACCCTTCAGTCATATTTATGCTCACAAACTCCCCATCCCCATAAAACACGAAACTTCAAAATTCATATCAGCATTTTATAATAACCCCAATTACAACATCCCTTTTTTTCCCATTTCCCCAACTCGCCCCCTTTGATCAAAGTTATACGTATTCTCTGAGGAGACCAAATAAATTGCTCCTGGACTATAATTTTTATTCGGTCAATTTTGCTGATTCTGGAATAGTTGTTCAACAGTACCAAATATTTTGAAACAAGCTACTCCTCACCTTACTGGTCACTTTCCAAGATTTATTCAGTAAAACATGTCAACGATAGAGAAACCATCAACTGCAATTAACCCAACTCTTTCAGTCAGACACATTCTTCCAAAATCCCATTCCCTTCTTTGACTAGAAATGGCCGACGACACGCAAAAATACCGTAGCGTCAAGGGTATGTCAGTTGAATTTGGCAGTTTAGTTTCAGAGTTAGCAGCTATCAAAATCACCATGTTGTCCGTTAGAAACTGTCATTTTGCATGAGGTTTCGCTTCAGAGTCAGGAACAGGCAAACCAGATTTGCCTTGGCGTAAGAAGACTATTTTGATTTACACCCTTCCAAGATAATTCATTTTCAGAAGCTTTTTGCTCCATGTCATACCAAGAACCAGCTGAAACGTAGACTTTGGGGAAAGCCGGTCTCAAGGCAATGAAAGGCTCGCGGCTACACTCAGTGAAGACGGGAGTGAGTTCTATCGGATGGAATGTAAAGGGCGCCAGGTAGAGTAATGCCTGCCTACTCAAGGTAAATTAACTGCTTACTCCTCTACCAGAGTAAGAGTTAACAAAAATCCCTCAAAATTCAAGTCACAAGAATTTATTACCCAAAACAAAAAATATGTGCAGTGGTTGATACAATACGAATAGATATTTTCCCCCAAGGGGTAGTCAGAAGAAAAAAAACTCACTAAACACACTAAATCAGATAAGAACGAATAATAATCTAAGCTAACAAAATAAACCCACTTAATCACCTTACATTCAGCTTCACGTTCTGGTTCAGATTGTCAATAACTACTTCAAACTAAAACAATGTTCCTGAAGGGAATACCGATCAATTATCCTATAATAAAATCCTGAAGGGATACACAAGCACCTTTGTTGGTACCTAACGAACTTATGAAGTGCACCTCACTATAATTGCTCACAGTTTATATATAAAATTACCTTATAGAATAATTCACAAATTATCAAAATGAAAGCCAATAATTTACAATGTTAAAGCCAGTGCTCACACTGGTTACCTTCACAAACTACTCCAGAACGTAGATAGCTCCAACCAATAACGCCAGGTACGTAGATACCTCGAAGATAACAGGCAAGTGGATGCCAATTGATACCCCTCACTGACAGGTTCGTACATAGATAATTCAGGCACGTGGACCCTAACAAAATACTATGAGAAACGATTCAAAAGCTATTAAGGATATTTTAGTTACCTCTGTTGTTCGAGGAGATAGGTTCAACCTCCAATTCAGTCGAAAACTTTCTTCAAATACAATATTCGCTATACAACAACCTAATAAAAGAAAATGGTCAGACTACTGCTTTCAGATAGAAAATGTATGCATACCTAGAGGTGCAAGATAGATTCCGTACGGACCCCATGTGGAAAAGTCTGTATTTCCCAAAATATTCCAAAATACTTTCAGGGAACAATGACAGTCGAAGATATAATCCCTCACAACGAGGATGAATCTAGATTCAAAATTCTCCTCGAAATGCCTAACCTTCCACACGACCTCCGCACAACAAAATGCCGGCCTGACAGTCGCATAGAAATTTTCCGGATGTTCAAGGTTCACAGAGTCTATCAGTTGTCACAGCGAAGAAAAAGAAAAACACATCAAAACCAAAATAATATAAAGGAATCAATACGGTACTGACAATCTACGCAGTTTACACCAGCGGAGCGCTTCTGTAAATCCATTTCTATAATTCTTCCACGACTTTCCGAAGTACTTACTGAGGCCAAATAATTCCAACCACTGCTTTTGAACTACAAACTGACAACACAAAATGACAACACCACTAACCCCACAATTTTAAACAACAAAACAAACCGTTCTCTGATGGAAAACAATTCGAAAAAGTAGGTTAACGAAGTGAACAATACAACAATGAGGAAACTTCGAAAATGAACCATCCCAATAAATTCACTAACTAATTATTTTCAAAAAAGATTTAGCAAATTTGGCAAAACTACATGTTATGATAAATTCAAAATAAACGTTAACAGCATAGTAGATTGGAAGATCAGCAGTAGCAAATACTGCTGAAAACACTGAAGACACTTTCCAAACTTCATGCAGCAAAAAGTGTCACTATCAATTGCAATTCGCAATACTTTCAGTTAGGCACATGCTCCCAAAACCCTCATCCCACTAAAACTCGAAACTTATATCAGCATTTTATAATAACCCCAATTACAACACATCCTACCTTTTCCCATTTCCCAACTCGCCTCCTTCGATCAAAGTTATACGTTTCCTCAGGGAGACCGAATGAATTCCTCCTGGACTGTAATCTTGGAGGGTCAGCGTTTTTAGCGGCTATAACCGATGCTATGTGACCAATAGGGCCTCGTTGCCTCACGACTTTGGTGTCTTGCACAGCTCCTTCGACGAAAAATGGCCGAAGGCACGTAAAACTACCGTCGTGCACGTCTATGCCCGATTTTTATTCGGCCAATTTTGCCAAGATTCTGGAATAGTTGCGCAACAGTACCAAATATTTTGGAACAATCTTTCCCTCACCTCACTGGTCACTTTCCAAGATTTATCAGTAAAACATGTCAACGATAGAGGAACCATCAACTGCAATTAACCCAACTCTTTCAGTCAGACACATTCTTCCAAAACCCCATTCCCTTCTTCGACAAGAAATGGCCGACGACACGCAAAAATACCGTAGCTTCACGTGTAGTGTCAGTTGAATTTGCCAGTTTAGTTTCAGAGTTAGCAGCTATCAAAATCACCATGTTGTCCGTTAGAAACTGTCATTTTGGCATGAGGTTTGCTTCAAGAGTCAGGAAGAGACAATAGATTTGCCTTGGCATTAATAGTACATTATATACCGCGGGACTGAAGTAGTACATTTAATCCTGAAGGTAAAGTTTATAATTTACTTGAAGGATTAAAGTACTTCAGTCGCAAGGTATATACGATACTTTTCGTACTTCCGGTATGATTTTATTAATTATTTCAATAATTTCAATCAGTTTTTTCTCTCTTCAACTCATTTAATAAACTGTCTTTAAAATAAGTTACCATAGTAACATTGCGTTGTGACAATTATAATTTAGAAACATTGTCATTACTAGTGTCATTGTAAAGAAACATTGTTATTGATAATTATTGGTATCATGAGTGAAGAAGGTGTATCTGATATTGATAAAAGAGCAGCCGAAGTAGGTGAAGAATTGTTACCACCGAAATCTAGAAAACTATACGAGCAGCAGTACGATGCTTTTAAAAAGTGGTGCCGCTTAAAAAATGTGAGACAACCTACTGAAAATGCGCTGTTAGTCTACTTCAATGATAAATCAAAAGCGGTTTGTGCCTCAACTCTCTGGGCACATTACTCAATGCTGAAATCGGTATTAGCATTAGAGAAGATATTGATATAAGTAAATTCCAAAATTATTAGCTTTTTTGAAGAGAAGAAATGAGGGATTTAAGCCAAAGAAGTCAAGAATTCTCACGTCTGAGGAGGTAGATCAGTTCTTACGGGAGGCTCCGGATGATAAATATTTAATGCTTAAGGTAAATTTGGAAATTTGTTTATATCAGGAATTTTAAGAAATCAATTTTTTTGTAGGTTGCACTTATTTGGGCGTTGCGGGAGCTTGTCGTGAAAAAGAGTTGGTTGATTTAGAAATCGACGATGTGAGAGATTGGGCGATTCCTTCCTAATTGCGATTAGAAACACCAAAAATAAAATTGACCGAAATTTTGTGATCAAAAATTCAGAAAACAGCGCCATCAGTTTTGTGGCGATATTTCGGAAATATGTGGCATTGCGAAAGACAGGGACACCTCATTCAAAATTTTTTGTTCGATACATCAACAAAGAATGTACTACGCGAGTAGTAGGAAAAAACATGTTTGGTACATTTCCACGGCAAATAGCAGCTTTCTTGAAATTAGAAAATGCGACGTCTTATACGGGACTTGTTTTAGACGCACATCTGCGTCTTTGTTAGCTGATTCGGGAGCAACAATAGACGTGCTGAAGAGACATGGAGGATGGAAATCCTCCAACGTGGCCGAGGGATATATTGAATCGTCTATTAAAAATAAACAAAAAATTTCAGATAAAATATTTGGTCAAGTCGCCGATTCGTCCACTATAGTTATGCCACAGTCCTCATTCTCGCTTCCTGTTTCCGCAGGATCTTCGAAACAAACACCAGTTCAATATGAAAAGGACCTATCTGTTACTCGTCAGTTACCTGCTGCATTAACCCAGGAAAGACTGGTCAATATGACGAACTGTCACAATATTAATTTGAATATTAACGTTAATTACCATTCTAATTAATTATATTTTCAATAAAAATATCCCTTAAATTCGTTTGTTTGTGATTTAATCGTTCTGGGAGTTTCGTCAATATTTAATCCCGGAGGGATTAAATGTGACACTTTAGTACCTGTCACAAGGGAGTGAAGTTGTCACTTTAGGCCCGGAAGTACGAAAAAGACTATTTTGAGTTACATCCTTCCATGATTTTTCATTTTCAGAAGCTTGCCGCTCCATGTCATACCAAGAACCAGAATAGTAGTTTGGAAGATCAGAAGTAGCAAATACTGCTGAAAAACACTGAAGGCACTTTCCAACTTTATGCAGCAAAAAGTGTCACTATTAACTGCAATTCTTAATACCTTCAGTCAGGCACCTGCTCCCAAAACCCCCATCCCAATAAAACTCGAAACTCCAGCACTCATATCAGCATTTTATATAACCCCAATTACAACAACCTACCTTTCCCCATTTCCCCAACTCGCCTCCTTCGATCAAAGTTATACGTTTCCTCAGGGAAGACCGAATAAATTCCTCCTGGACTGTAATCTTGGAGGGTCAGCGTTTAGCGGCTATAAACCGATGCTATCTGACCAATAGGGCCTCGTTCCCTCACGACTTTTGTGTCTTCCACAGCTCTCCTTCGACGAAAAATGGCCGAAGGCACGTAAAACTACCGTCGCGTCACGTCTATTGCCCGATTTTTATTCGGCCAATTTTGCCACGGTGCTGGAGTAGTTGTGATAAACAGCGAAGTTATTCAGATCACGAGGACGTTATATTTTCGGGAACGACGGATTGGGGTCCTGGGAAGAAAGTGAATTTTATTTATGCATTAGGTGAGTCGGCATCGGACGGTATATTGGGGTTTTATTGATATTTTGGGTCGGGTCACTGACATTACGCGTTATGGGTTATTGGTATCTGGAGGAAAGATTGGTTGCAGGTCTTCTGATAGGTTCTGGAGTCGGATACTTAGAGATCTCGTGAAAATAATACGGAGTTTCCTGTTATAAGAAGATGATAATATCCGTGTTTCATTTGGAAACATCAGAAATCTGTGAGGGAACCAATGTATAGCAATGCAATCTTAGTTCTTATCGAAGAGGATGCCAGTTCTTTCAAGAATGAGAATGCACAAAAGATTTTATCAGCTGTAGAGCGATATACACTACGCAAAAAAATTAACGCACATTCTGAAAATCTCAATTTTAATGAAAGTTAACTATATATTGACTTTATAACTTATTTTTATGTTTTCTCGGGAAGGTTTTGAACGAAACAGACATATTAAATGGAGGAAAAATGCAGGATTTCACCGAATCCTATGTGAAAGAAGAGAAATAAACAATTTTCAAAATACTGTAATGTTGACAAGTGATTTAATACTCGGTATTTCCACCCCTTACTTTAATTACAGCTCGGCAACGACAATTCATACTCAAAATGAGTGATCTCAAAATGTTCTGATCTAATCCTTCCAGATTTCTCTGAGTTGGATTCCTAAGTCATCAAGAGTAGCTGGATGATTTTCTGAACTTTCAGCCTCTATTGAGGTTTTCGAAAACCTGCTCAATCGGATTGAGATCTGGACTTGCTGGCCATTCCATTCGAGAGATCTCAACCTCTTCAAGGTACTCCTGAACGATGCGCGCACGATGGGGTCGGCATTATCATCCATAAAAATGAAATTTTCACCAATGTAAGGGCAAATGGCACTACATGCCGTTCAAGAATATTCCTTATATACCTATCAGCATTCATAGCTCCATTATCAAGAACCACCAGGTCTGTGCGGGCAGTCAAAGATTTTCCACCCCATACCATAATCAATCCTCCCTCGACACCAGTAGTATTCATGAAATTGCACTGAGCATATCTTCCATGTGGACGTCTGTATACAAGGGCACGTCGATCACAATGGTGAAGGCAGAATCTAGGCTCATCTGCGAAGAGAATTCTTTTCCATCAGCCTCTTTCCAATGGATATGTCTCGCAAAATCCAAACGCGCCCTTCGATGGGCTGGGGTAAGAGCTGGGCCTCTTGCCGCGTCACGACGCATTAAATCATATTCTTTGAGGCGATTTCTCATTTTTTGAGTGCTAATTTGCACCCCATGAGTTTGCTCAAGCTGATTTTGAAGGAGGCGAGCGGTTGCAAACCATTGTCTCAACGGAGAAACTCTCAAGTAACGTTCTTGAATGGCAGTTGTTACCCGTGATCTACCTTGTCCTGGTCTTCGGACACTCATACCTGTCTCCCTGAATCGCTGTAACATTCTGGATACACTTGTATGGAAAACTCTAAACCTTTCTGCAATTCTTGTGTATGTCCACCCTTCTTCTCGCAAAACTACCACCGCTTGGGCACACTCCTCTTGGGTCAAATTGCTTGTTTCGCATTGCATAGCGATCGAGTGTAGAAAATCAAACGTAGGAAAAACTATTGATCACTAGAATTGATCGAGAAAACAACTGATTCAAAATGGAGCCAATACATTCAAAATCTGATAATCTCATCTTTTTCAATTCCTGCTGGGAAAAAACATCTGTTTTGAAGAAAAACGATGAAAATGGATAACATTTGCATGCATAATTCTGATAAGAATAATTTTATCATTGAGAACACCTTCAGTTGTAGAATAAAAGTGAGATTTCCATAATGTGCGTTAATATTTTTGCTGTGTCAATCGGCTACAATTCAATATAATTCAATCCTTCATTCCCGGCAAAACTCTCGTCCATTCAACTGGGATTCCCAGAACCGGCTGCTTCCATCCAGGCCTTCCGTTCCAGTTATCAAAGCAAAAAAAAACCAGGAAAGGGATATTCGAAATGCACACGAAGGCGCACAGTCCCTATATCGCCTATTTGTTATGCATTGCCTCAGCCAGACCACGGCCTGTAATTTAATTCTACAGAGGTATTTCAGGATCCCGAAATTGGCTCAGTTTGGCGAACTGATGACGTTTAGCGTGGTGTAGAAGCGAAATATTATGAGGGAGTTGGGGTTGAACGATCGGATGAATAGTCAATTTGACTCCAGTTGGCTTCGATGGTGCATGAGAATGGAGATATTTATTGCTTTGAAGTTTGAGGAAGTGAACGGGCAGTATTTGGGGTATCTATATGTGTATAGTGGAGGCTGGATGTATTGGTTATGTAGCTATTGGGCAATTTGGTGGTTTTCTAATAGGTTGATGAGAGTTTGATTAACCATTATAGAGCTCACATTATGTGAAGGGTATTTTCAATCATCATAAGATGAGTCTTGTGAGCATTGAAGAAAGACTTCCAAAAATCTATCTAAAGAATACCTCAACAAAAAATCCAACCGGTATTAGCTCTAAGAGATTAAGAAATTTCTTGAAGTTTGAATTTTTCAATGTTTATTTTTTGCTTCATATCAGCAGGTTTTATGATATATAATTATGAATAATTTTTTTCTTCTAGTGGCATAAGTAGTTTAACAGAGGGTAATACCAAACTGTGTCGACATTTCTATTCAGTATGATTCAGTAACAACCTCATCTGGTATATAGAGGTCGAAGAAAAACGAAGAGACGGATTGTACATTCGAAAGAGAAGGTTCAACAAGGTTTTCCATTGGCAAATAGAAGTTAAGGATGCTTACTGGGCTTCTCACAAGTCACTGTTTCTTCAAATATTACCGGTTAAGAAAGTCCGATATCTGTAGGTTATGCGGACCAGCCTCAGAAACCACCAAGCATATGTATAATGTATGCAATGTATTGGCGCAGATCAGACTTTCTCTACAGGTCGGCTTCATGCCACCTGACATAAAAGCGAGGTTTCCTTGGAAAACAATCAACTATGCGAAGGAAGTAACATCCCTGGTCAAAATGTAGCCTTACCCACAAAAAATATAATAATGAAATTGAATACAAATCAATAATTTTCTCACATATCAGTTATCGAATTATCCAAAACAATTGAAAATAAAACACAATTTGAATATGGAATTGAAAAACAAGGTGAATTTCAACCAGATAGTGCTTTCCCATTTTTTTTATTAGATCTGTACAAGAACGCTCACCGCATATTCTATAACAGCTGCTGAGGTCAATATCTCTTCGCCCAGAAAACTATATCCACTTGAGAGCATTGAAGTTAAAAAGCAATGAGAAACAGAGATACATGATACGAATTTCAATACCACATTTCCATTTTCTCAGGATTGGCCTTTTTATTATTTTGCAGTTCATTGCCTTACAATATGCCTCATCAAACAATTTTGAATTTCAGAAGATGCACACACAAAATAGATAAACACAAAGACAATACGAAACGCAACTAAAATGAAGCCACGAAGAGGTTACCCACGTGCAATCATGGCAATGTTTTCAATTGTCCTTGTTTTGCTCAAAATGGCCTCTACAATCTTTGATTTTACCCATTCTCCTGAATTTTAGTACTTAATCCTGACACATAGATGGCGCTTACATCATCGTAGTCGCTCCGTTTCCTATCTTTCTCTCCTTAATCTTTGCTTTCAATGATTTAGTTTTTAATTAACCCTGGATAATATTTTTTGTATTCAACATGACGTTTATGTTTTAATTTATATCGATATCTGCTACAGGTAATTCTACTCGAATTCTTCGAAGAAAATTTCATAATCTCAATTTAAAAATAGTGTTTTCATAAGAATATAAATAACGAATCTAATTCCAAAAAACATTTTGCGAAAGAAATTCAATTCGCCTCCTACCACTCAAAAATGAAACAAACTTGAGAATGCATATGATATTATTCTCGCGAAAGTTTTCAGCTGAATTTTTCATCGCAAAATTCAACGGAAATATGTTCAAACATACAACTTTCCGAAGCCGACGTTTTTCATGCATCAGATTCTTTCATGTTGGAAACTGTTGGATAAAACTCATAAATACTGGGAACATATGAGCATTCCTCTTTCGTCTTGAGCACCAGGGTTGTTGAATTTAGTGCGCTCTATATATGCATAGTTTCCGCTGTAGGGAACAATAAAGTACATTGATTTTTTAACAGGGAACATATTTCACTGCGATGTATGGTCTAGCTTTTCGAATAAATATGGGGGGTAAATAGAATAACAAAGTGTACTGATTGTTTACAAATGCGGATAATTTATAGATTTTTCGGCAATAAATTGAAAGTGATACCAATGGCTACAAAGTTATGATTAATATTATTTTACATGTTTTTAATTCTTTTTTTTCTTTGCAGGTATGTAACAATGGAGGAAATTGTATTCAGGGTTCATTAGGATAGTAAATCTACGAGAGTACAGATTTTTCAAATTTAAAATAATAAGGCGATACGAAATATACCATCTAGTTCTCAGGTGAGTAGTTTCTACATTAAACAGGCTTTTTTATGCCTGAAAATATTATATTTTCAATTCTCTTTATATACAGCATACCAAAAAAGTAACGTAACTCGTCAATAATTCTTGTACGAAAAATTATTTTTTAAAGAAGCTTCCGTTGATATTCATTTCGAAAAGTAATTTATTCTATGCTTTCTAGAATTTGATATTTCTCACCCTCTACGCTCCGCATACCTCTACTTTGTTTTCAATAATAGAAATAACATCAATTAAATCATTAAATATTACTCAGAGAATTTCACAAATCCACTGATTTGTTATCACTTAAGAGGATCTTTCTATGCTTGTTTGAATTGGAAATCTCTCACCCCTACGCCCGATACTTTTTTTTCAAATAGGAATACCTACATACAGGGTGATTGTAAACAAATGCGAGGGACTTTGGGAGATGATTCCACGATGAAAATAAGCAGGGGCAGTTCATATAAATATTTTTCGAATCAACCCCCCTTTCCATGATACGACCTTTGGAAGGCGATGACGAGTTGACAGTTTTCAATTTTTTTTTCGGCTTCTGAAAAACACTGAGTCATGAAACTATATACCTATAATATAAAGCACTTAGTAGATTTTTTACAAACAAATTCCTGACATCTCCTAACTTTATTATTAGGGGTTGAAAATAACCACCCCCTATGATTTTCGTTCCAAAATTGTTTTCGTGGGATAGATTTTCGAAAAATAGAATTATTTTATGTTTTCCCATTCAATTCTGGTGCAAAATTTCGATACAGTCGATACTTTTCTCGGCAAAAATATAAACTTACTCTTATGAAACTGAGAGTTATGAAAAAAATCATAGAAAATATTTTTTATTCTGTCAACACCAATTTTTAGCATAAAAAATACCTTGAATATTTATTCTATGAAACACCTTATACGATGACATGAAATAACATTGATCATAACCGCTTGTAAGTTTTTTTTCCGAGAAAAATATCGACTGTATCGAAATTTTGCAAGAGACATTTTTTTTTCTCCAGAACTGAATGGAAAACCATAAGAGAACTTTATTATTCGAAAATCTAACCCACGAAAACCATTTTCGAAGGAAAATCATAAGGAGTTGTTTTTTACAACCCCTAATAATAAAGTGATAGGATCAAAAAAATTGTGTGTGTACCATCTACTTAATATATCATATTATGGATAGTTTTAGTACTCACCGTTTTTTAGGCCTCCTTAAAAAACTGTCAACTCGTCATCGCTTTCCAAAGGCAAATTGGGGAGGTCGATTTCGAAAAAAAAATTATATGAACTACCCCTGCTTATTTTCATCGAGGAATCATCTCCTCAAGTCCCTCGGATTTGTTTACAGACTCCCTGTAGATTGTGGCATATCGAATTAAATGAGGAGAGGTAATCGTTTGAAGAATCACAGTACATATATTTCCATTTGGGAGAATAAGTAGAGGTATGTGGGGCGTAGGGGGTAAGAAAAATAGAATAAAAAGAGCATAGCATAAATTACGTTTGGTCGAAGGCCAGGCGTGTTATTTCTCATATTATTATATTCTCATATCATACCAAAGCTCAAAATCTTCATCTTATACATTTTAAAGACGCCATAACCACAGATAAAACTATATGATCTAATCTTTTGATCTACTTGGCACCCCCTGTCATTGATAAACACCTAATGGGTCGATTATATTGAAATATTTTACAAGCTGCAACTGAACGAATTTAGAAGCGAGTGAATTAGCTTGTGTAATTGTGATGATTACACACAAAACTGTCTACTCGCTGTGCAGCCAGTTTTATGCTTGTATCGTTGTCAAGGATCTAAAATAAATGTCGAATACCTTTTCAACCACCGGGTAGATGAAAACTCACAGATTGTTTAGTAGCAACTGTGATTATACAGGTTTCAACTTTAGTTGCAGCTTTTTTACAATCAGATTGTTGGGTTGTGAACACTATTGCAATTTACAACCAGCTACTAAATTCGCTCAATAAAAGCTTTGTGAAGTATCTCAATGTAATTGACCCATTACTACCAAAATAAATGTATTTCTTAATTCTATTTTCTTACACTTCATTCCCAAGAAGCTTTAGTGTCGCATTTAATATTCTGTGTATTCTATGTATATGCTCTCATTTGTCACTGTCACTGTCAAAAATGTAAAAAATTCAAGTGGAAGTATATTATTGATTAGGTCAGCTCAGTTCTACAATATATCCTGACTACATCCCTAGTAAGCATTCTCATCTTTGCGGCACAAAGTCCTTTGACTTCCGCAAACGTGGCAGTTTCCTCGTACGTGTCCAGCCTTCGACAATCGAACATCAGAGGGGTCGAAATTCGAAAGAGCCAACATAAGAGAAACGTCATTACAGCGAATAGCCTTTTTAGAAAGCCACTTTCCAATTTTCACGTCTTTGTGCTATAATTTATCGCACTCGGTCGTAAGATCATTAATTATTTCCAGACTCTCGATAACTTCACGGGCAGGTCGATACGGCCCCCGCACCCCTTCCCGGAAAAACCGGAACGATAAATCATCCCCTAAATCGGATTTCTTCAGGTCGGTTTTCAGATGTCTTCGGCCATTTTCAGACAATTGTTGTGCCGCGAAAATGGGTCGCTGCAGCCTTTAGCCCCCTAATACTTCGGTCTCAATCATCTGGGTCCGGTCCAGATGCCCTTTTTGCCGTTTTTCCGAATTCTGGCGAAAAAACTCGGTCGAACGAGGACATTTTTCGGGGGATGAAATTGACGGAGTTGTTTATTTGGCCCTGGGAACTTGTTTTTTTCCCATCATCGACGTTTATGTTGATTTATGGTGTTTCCCACGCGTTTCAAAGTTGAATGGCGTCGATGCGAGGGAAATGAGAGATATCGTCATTGAAATCATAAGTTGGGAGCTGTTGGCGAAAGTTTTTTCGGGGAAGATGAAAACAGGTCGGGTAAACAGATAGTGGATTGATGGTGGAAGAATTCTGTTTCGAGTATTTGGTTGTTCGTGAATTTGCTCTTATGATATTTTATTGGTCTGAATCGTATAGGAATACTTCGCATCTATCAGGATATCTTTTTTCGTTTGTAGTCCATGAGAAATGTGTTTACTTTCTTGAATGCTTTGTCGATATAAGAAAACGCAAACCAGAGTATTGCAGTTTTTCTCTATGGAAAACTGAACAATACCTGCTAGCTTAGTTTAGTTTAGTTTGAATAGGGGTTACTGTTCACTGCTCCCTTACAATCTTCAACAGGTCTAGTTCCTCACTCGCCCAAGGCATTCTCTCGTTAGGCTCGCAATGCCAAAGCATCTCGTGACCAGGTAAATAGGGGTTTTTTCCTCCTCCCGACATAACCTACACTCGTCAGTGTCCGATAATCCCATCCTCAACAAGTGCTTCCTGAGGCGACAGTGTCCTGTGAGAAAGCCAATGAGGAGGTGTAACTGTTTCTTGCCAAGATCCAGATATCTTTTGGATCTTGCTGTTTCAAAGTTCCAGTGGAACTTAGTGGAATGATCCATCCCTGGGAGATTCCGCCAGAGTTTTTTTCCTCTCGGCTTTCTCTTCTCCTTGAACTCCTTCTTATAGGTACATTTACCCATACCACAGAAGGGTTCTGGAACAAAACCTGCTACGTAGCTGTTCAGTTGTTCCGGTGGCAGAACCAGGTTTCATCGGAAATCATTTCCATTTGTTAAGCAAATGAAACTTCTCGGACAGTATCCTATGGGTATACCAGTTATTTTTTCGAGTTCTTATTTACTGAATCATAGAACTTTTTGGTCTAGCACGTTGAGCAAGTCAGGAATGATGGAGCCTGCTTTTGTCCTTTAGCCATTTGCCGGATATAAACTTCCTCTTTGGTTTCATTCTGTTATGGTTTTACGACAGGCTCGGAAACCAAAAGAAATGTCTCTGGCTATTGAAAGAGGTTATACCTCTTTTGCCTGCTGGCCTGCCATTCTGTTGCCATACACTTCAGTATGACCAAGTAGGTTTGGTTATTTTGCTTGAGTATCTTGAATCATAATTTGCATTCCCGACTAGATTTCACTCTATTTACGGGGAATCAAGCGCTCGAATTACTGGTAGACAGGAGACCATCCTGTAGGAAAAAAATTTTGTCGTCATTCCATTGATTACGTTCTATAAATGTCCCGTTGAAGTTTTTTGACATTCGTGTTTCACTGCTAGGCAATCTCTAAAGATAGGATCTCCATATATTCATTCAGAATGCAAAGATGACATATGTGTGATTTCTTCCTTTTCTTTCTTTAGAACCCATATGGCTATACAGGAGCGAGATGATCCTCTTGAGATTTTCAAGATAGTTGTCTATTGGTATAACACCACCTACGATTCTAATTCCCAAATGCGCCTTTTACAGTAACCTTCGAAAAATCCTGCAAAATCAAGGCCATAATCCTCCAAATCCCGTTCAATTCCCTTATCCGCATTAACTACGACACTAAACCGCAATTCCCGTATCTGTTGCACAATAAAACGCCATAATTTGATATGAACAACCCCGGCAAAATGAAACGATCCACCTCTCGGTATCTATCTCACGCCCCGTTAAGATGATATTAGATAAGCGGAAATAGGTGCATGTGTTTATGGCTAAACACGCCCGGATAAGGCGAGCTAAGGCCGTAAAACCGGGTCGTTCTGACCCGGCTTTACGCTCGCAAGGAGTACGCGATTTCGCACCTCTCAACATTCCAAGATATACGGACTGCGGTAATGGGAGTTTCATTCATGAAAACGCCCGGAATGGTCGAATTTCCCGCCAATTTCACTTTGCGTCATTTGGCGGAGCAATCCCTTTCGTTCGGGGATCCTCCGGGTATGATATATTGTTATGGTTAGGGTGTTTCAGGTTGGACTTTTTTTTAACGAGTTTGAAGATAGGAGGTCGTATGATTTAGGTTTAAATTTGTGTAGGTATGAAATCTCGATTTGGGAAGCTATTTCACACATGGTTGCGATTTTTTGGCAAGTACAGAAAATTGTAGAGGGTTTTTCAATAAGAGGTTTTATTTTGAAAATCCCGCTATTCCGGTAGATTTCAAGTTTGAAACTGTTATTTTTTGACACTTGACAATTAGAAGCTAGGCCATTAATAAAAATGAAACGACATACGCTTCAAGAACGCACTGAAGTTATAAAAATTTACTATAGAAATGGTGAAAATTTGGCAGAGACGGTTCATAAAACTCGAACATTTTTAGGTCGTCGTGAAGCACCTTGCTGGATCGCAATAAAGACATTGGTGGAAAACTTCAAGCTGTTGGGACAAGGTAGTGATGTGAAAAATAAAACCCGTGCACGTCGCTCAAGAACAGCTGGGCATATTGCTGCTGTAGCCTAAAGTGTTTAAGAAAACCCAGGTTTGTCCATTCTTCGTTGTTCTTTGGAATAAGGAATTCCACAAACGTCAATACACCGTATTTTGCATAAAGATTTGGGTCTTAGGGCTTATAAAGTTAACACAAGAACTCAAGGCGGCCGATCATCAACAACATTGTGTCTCTGCTGATTGGGTCGTTGAAATGCATGAAGATGATCCGGTATTCCATCGGAAAATCATATTGAGTGATGGGGCCCATTTTCACCTCGGTGGTTTCGTCAACTAGCAAAATTGTCACATCTGGGGCTCGAAAAACCCGAGAGTTATTGTTGAAAAACCTCTGTATCCTCAACGTGTGACTGTTTGGTGCGGTTTATGGTCCGGCGGAGTCATTAGACCTTACTTTCTCGAAAATGAGGCTGCAGCAACAGTTACGGTGAATGGGTTGCGCTATAGAGAGATGATTAATGATTTTTCATGACCGAAATTGGATAGTATTGATCTGGACAACGTTTTCTTTCAACAAGACGGTGGTCCTACGTGTCACACAAGCAACGAAACCATTGATCTTTTGCGGGAAAAGTTTCCGGACCGTGTTATCTCTCGAAGAGATGATCACAATTGGCCACCGAGATCTTGTGATTTAACACCTTGCGACTTCTTCCTTTGGGGCCACGTGAAAGAGAAGGTCTACGCCAATAGCCTAGCGTCGATTCAAGACCTCAAAGATGGAATTCGTGAGGCTATCGAGGACATAGGGCAGCCACTTTGCGATTTGGTTCTGGAAAATTTCATTGAAAGGATATGGTCCTGTAAGCGTGGTCGTGGTGGTCCTTTTTGAAGTTATTTTCCACTATTAACGGCATAGCTTCTTCTTTATAATGAAATAAACATCCGATCATTTATATTGAAAAAATGGTACTTTTCTTTGAATATCAAAATAACACCTCTTATCGGAAAACCCTTCATATTGAATCAATTGTTAAGTGTGAGAGAAAGAATATACCTACTACCCAAAATCTCTTTCATTTACCGTTAACTGGTATGCAGATGTTTCTAAAACCACTATAAGGTGCTTCAATACACAGACCAAGAACCAAGAGTTATCGTGGGGCTCCTATTAGAGTGTTTTTTTTAAGAATACTCGCAATACTAGATATAGAACTGATAGGGTATGGAAACCTGGTCCAATGAAAGTATATACAGGGTCTCTATAAATGATTAAAACATTCCAGTTGGCGTTGGACTGTTATAAATATTCATATTCTGATGTAAACTTCACTTTAAATAAACCGTAGGTACTGTGAGTTTAGGCTGGTCATTCCGAAAAAAATTGAATGATGTGACTGGAATTATAAATTTGTAAACTTCCCATAAGGAACGATAAGATAAAAAATTTCCAATGCAACCTATGATGTTACAATCATTTATAAAGACCCCGTATTTCTTGCGTATAGAAAAACAGAGAAAGTCTAGTACTGAAGTGCTGCAAAATGGCGAATGCGATGGTCATATTTTTAACAATATTTTATAAAGAATTTAAGTCATCTATTTCAAAACGAGCATTACTTCCGCGTATATCCTTGAACTCTTTAATCATCAGCTGCAACATCAGTCTCTATCTTAATACCTCCGGCAAATAATCAACCTGTCATTGCGTACAAGCGAATTTCGTGATAGATCTTTTCAATTACTAAATTGTTTCTTTGTCCGCCGTCCTCTGGCGTAGAGGCAGGAACAGGACCTTCATTTCCTGGAGCACCTCACACGGCTGCCCGCCGTTATTACGAACCTGTCTCAGCGTTTTCAGTCCATTCTTCCGCTGCGAAACCCTCAGAAAGACCGACCCTCCATTATTTCGCTCGCCCTTATTATTTATTCTATGCTCTGCCGATCTGAAATTGCGTGACTCTGACAAGGAGTGCGTTCCGGAAAGTGTTCTTGCGATGAATAAGCGAAAAAGGTAACTACAACAGGAAGAATGTGCGTGGAGTTTTATAAGATGCTGTGATGAAATTTCTTTCGTGTTGGAGATTCGTTCAATCTTCAGGGAAAAGTGGAAGTAGAATGTTTTGGAAGTGGGATACGTGACGGATTTTTGGAACGGTTAGGAACCGTTCTGGATGTAATCGGTTCTCGAAACAGTTTGTAACCGTTTTGCAATGTTTTTGTTTCGGATGGGTATCGAAGAAATGGATAACCCACATGATGACTTCGGAATCTTCAGTTCTTTGTTATTTGCATCCTGAAAATTATCTGAATTAGGCAGTTAATTACTGTAGCGAGTGCTTTCATTCATATTTATATTAATATATTCTTTTTAATTGAGAGCTAACAAAGTACAATACGTGAAACAAAAAAGTACCTAGCTGAGGTTGGTGCAAAACGGGGTATCATACTATTCTGGCGTATGATACCAGAGCACAGGGAAAAACCTCAGTAGAAAAAACCCTGTCTCGCCGTTTTTACAAAATTGAAACTTAAAACTATTCAAATGAATACCTTCAATAATTTAATTCTTGCTCTTGGGCCAGGATGGTGTTTTAAACCAGGTCTGGCGTTCCAAGTGATAATTTTTCGAATCTCCAGTTTTTCTTAGACCGCTACAGGACCCTACTGAAGGGTAATCATCTCCCATAGGTTTAAATAGTGGTATTTCATCCTTAATATCGAAATAAATTTCGTAATAATGATAAAAAACGTGTGACAAACTTTAACTTTCATTACATCAGCTTTATAGCCATTTTATATCTTGTTGACGTTCTTGTTAATTGAAATTTATTGGAATATTATTTTAGCGATTTCGATTATGTTCACTTCTACTATTCAACATACCAGCTGGCATTCAGCAGTTGTTGTCGGGAATCAGACTTCATAGTAAGAACTTCTCAAAACGCAAGTCATAAGATCATAAAAATCGTCATCAAAAATAGGAATACCAGAAAGAAACTGAAACACCAGAGCTCGTCCAACGTGCATTGAATGAACACCATGAAATCAAATGGAATGAAGCTCTCGAAATATCGACAGAAAAACTGCAGTTTTTATGCCAATTGCCGAAAAAACCATTAGTCAGACCAACTGGCAGAAGAGGAAGGAAAACCCCTTTCATTATGGCAGATGCGTCTCTGCTTACCTGGGATTGCCGTAACACCATAAAGCAACTGACCAGAGGCAATCAAGTGGCACTACAATGGGTGCCAGGGTTTTGTGATGACGAAATATATGAAAAATGCGATGAACTTGCAAAAAGTGCATCAAGGTGAACCTGCTGGACCTAAGCCTTTTTGTGGGCTTGAAAAAGGCAATGAAGGCAGCGGTCTAGCAATGAGAGATGAATAACAGAAAAATCCTGCTGATAAATCCGTCGATTCACACCGCAAATCGCCGAAATATGGTTGAGATAGTCACGACAATATGCAAATCAAGCTAAGCGATACGCCCTCTGGTGACGATCTGGGTAACCTTTAATATTGATACGATTCTTTCATTTTGCATTGTGTGATTTATGTGAATATTTAACATTATTAATAATTTCTCAAGTATAATTCATTCAAATCGCTATTGTTCAGTTTCTCAGTGTTCTTCCTGAGAAAAAAAGAATTCCAAATAGTATATATTTCCCTGCCTTTCCTCAATCTAGGGATGAATTTCGTCTTTGGGTAGAAGGGGACTCGAGGAGTAAATTGACAAAGTGTTGATGGATCGACGAAAAGCCTGGCTGAATTTCAAAATCGGTGAACCAGTCACAAGAAATATGAAAGTTTGCTCCTTGCATTTTTTAGATGAGGATTATATTATCGGGATAAGAACGGATTACAGAAAACTTGTAGGTTAGATAAGATTCATGGGGTTAATCGTTTACAGATCCCAGTTCATAATAGAGGTTGTTTTTGAAAAATACTGCTTTGCCTACTAGAAATCTTCCTATTGGATTTACTTCCAGAAAGGAGGAACAACCGGAATGTTCTAGTTCTAGTAGTAGGACTGAGAGGTTGAGACAAGGAAGTCCAAACAAAGAAAAACCAACTGAAGAGTTCTCTTGTGAAAAGAAAAAGTACTGTTTGATCCTAATAAAATGAAGTTAATTCATCTGTTCAACAAACAAAATTGTTTTCCTAATTTCTTCAATAGTTTTTCAACCTTATTCATCCTTCATTATGGCTGAAATAAATGGAAACAAATGATGACACTCACCGTCTTCACTGAAATAAAGATATAATATAGACAGTAATACACTCGTTCACTATAGATTTCTGAAATTTTGATATATTGCTGAAAAATCCAAATTTCAATGAAGCAGATATACACATAAACAATACAACCAAATCTTTCCATGTCAATATTAATAGTTCTACGAATGCCCGCCGTGGCGCTGCATCCTTATTTTCAGATGCCAATCAAGTAATGTGTAGCTTCCTTCCAATCCTCTTTGATGAGTCATTATAAACGTTAAAAACCCAAACAAAATTGAAATATATCTCAAAAAACTTCGATCTGTACAGTGCATTCCATTTTGGGTGTGGTTGCCAGGTTTCTCGATTGTTATTAAGGAAGAGCCTTGCGGTTAAACGTTCCTGTCCTACTTATTCGTGAAACTAAATTGGTCTAATCAGATTTTGCATAACTGTTTCCGTTCCAGAGATACAGGGCGATTTTGGAAATTGTTACTTTTCGGACCATTCCTTTATCTCCGAAGTTATTAGAAATAATGCTGACCTGGAAACTACGTCTGAATCAGAATTTTGCTAAAATCCTGTGGTGTACTCTATGTTTTCCATTGCCCATTAACAAAAAATCATAATTATTTGATGTTTTATTGTTTTTTTTTAATTTCTGAACATCCTGCCTAAATAGTATCAAACATTATTTTGAAGGAAAAAATAACTAATTCAACGAAGTAATAATACACAGGGTGGTCCATTGAAAAAATATAGGTTTGTGTTGAATCTTCGAACCATACCCCAAAAAGAAATTTAGTACGCCACTGAATTCTACGCATAATTCTTATTCAGACGTAGTTTTAAGTTCAGAATTATTTTCAATAACTTCAGAGATAAAGGTGGGGTTCGAAAATTAATTGTAATTTCCAAAACCGCCATGTATCTCTTGAACGGAAACAGTTATACAAAATCTGATTTGATCAACTCGAGTATCACGAAAAAGAGGACAGGAACGTGAAAATCGCAAGACTTCTTCTTAAATAACAAGCGAGAAACCTGGCTGTGTCACACAAAATGGGATGCACTGTACATTTTTATAACCAAGAAAAAACTCAATTCAACTTCACTCCCCAAAAACAAGATGGTCCAGAGAATATTCCCCCAACGGGGCCATATTCCCACCTGTCCAATCTCCTGATTTCATATCGCCGGCACTCAATTCTGCCCCGATTTTCCTGCCCGATACGAAACTTTACAAGACCGAAACGCCCGTTTTTTCCTTGTTTTATCCCAAGTCCTCTTTCCCTCGGGACCAGGGACAATAAAAGATGACATACTTACGGAATGAATCTTTTATTTGGCTCTAATGAAAAATCGATAACAGGGGAAAGAACTGTTCGAACCGTTGTCCCCTCGATTTTATCCAGGGTCTCTGAGGACACCCAACATCAGTTTCCGGCAAACGGAGAACTTTCTGAATATTTAGCAGTTGTTTTACATCATCTGAGAATGCTAAATTATTTATTCAGATGATTTTCGGATGAATAATTCCGGGCATTTCGGAAGTTTGCCCTTGGGAGAGAGAGCTGTATTCTATTGAGATTTGGCCGATCGAGGAGTGGTTTTATCTTGTCGATAAGGAAATGGTTTGATGGAAGGGATTTCCTGCTGGCCTTTTGAAGAAAGAGATACATTATGGATACTGTCGCATCATCGAACATTACATATTTCTTTCACATCGTTCTATGATAATTGTAAACGGAAAATTCTTGATAATGGCTCATTAGTTGGAGGATTATTTGGGCCGTTTTCATTATCTGGGATTGTTCTATTCTAGATTATGGAAACGACCTGAATAATCTTTCATTCTATGACAGTGCATGAGAGTTGAGAACAGTTTTCAAGACTCAAGATACTATCAGGGCTTATCGGACTAAAGCCAAACTGATAATGAAACTCAAGAAACCGAAAATAGGATGAATTGAGTGTTTTGAGAATACTGTAGACCCTATATCGATTAAACTGAATGCCCAATGCCAACATTTCAGACCATTTTGTCTAGTTTTTCACTAGAAATATTATTTTTAAGTGAGTCGTGAGAATATCGTTATTAATATGTTATTTCATATAAACCTATGAGAAAATCGCAACAGAAAGTTTCGCGTGATGAAAACATATCACAAGGATCTATAGAGAATAATTGATTTATAGAATATTTTGTGAAATCGAAAAATGGTTGAATTGAAACACCGCAACCATGTGTTGTGGCCATATTTCAGCATTTTGCAAAAATTCTGTAGAATTTACAGAAACGGTTATTACTGTCAATTATAGTGCTTGGTCTAATGAATCGATTGACGTTGAAAATTCATCGATTCAAAGCGAACTGCATTACGCAGGCGCTATCGAACGCAACTCAAAAATGAAAAATGCAAAATTTATAAACTGATTTTATTTGGAATGTATGGCGGTTTTTATTGAATTTGTTTGTTTTTATGAGTTTTCGAGGAAGCTGAATCTGAAAAAAAATACTTTTGAATCGATATCTGCAAGCGTTCAGAATATCACCGTTCAAATAGCATTTTCAAAAACTCGATATGTATTTTGAACTTTCATAATTTCCGCTTGAACAGCCAGAATGAAAAATGGATTGCATATTCTCTTTCAGTCTGTAGTCTCCATCAATATAAACACATAAAATGATCATCTTAGATCTTGAAATTTTGGACGAAAAATGGCTAAGGGGTTGACCCCACCCTAAAACGCTATAGTTCAGAAATTTTCGAAAATTGTGTATAACCTAAAGAAACAATTATTACTGATAATATTATTAAGCTCGGTGTAATGAATCGATTGACGTTGAAAATTCATCTATCCGAAGCGAACTGCATTACGAAGGCGCTCTCGAACGCAACTCAAAAATGAAAAATGCAAAATCTATAAACTGAAATTAGTTGAAAAGAATGGCCGACTTCATTGAATTCTGTAGGTGTTTATGGGTTGTCGATGTACCTGAATTAGAAAAAAATATTCTCGAATCAATATCGGCAAACGTTTAGAATTTCTCCATTCAAATGGCATTTTTTTTTAAAACTCGATATTTCAAACTTTCATAATTTCCGCTTGAACAGCCGAATGGAAAATGAATTGCATACTCTTTTTCAGTACGTGGTCTCCTTCAATATGAGCATATAAAATTATCATCCAAAATTTGAAATTCCGGACGAAAAATGGCTAAGGGTTTGGCCGCCCTAAAACGCTATATTTCAGCATTTTGCGAAAATTCTGTAGGATCTACAGAAACGGTAATCACTGATGATCGTTTAGCTCGATCTAATGATTCGATTGACGTTGAAAATTCATAGATCCGAAGCGAACTGCATTACGAAGACGCTCTCGAACGCAACTCGAGAATAAAAAATACAAAATCTATAGCCTGGCGGACTTAATTAAATCTGGTATGTTTTTACCGGTTTTCGAGGTAGTGAGTCAGAAAAAAATACATACTTTCGAATCGATATAGTTTAAGTAGAACGAGCGCTCAACAACTACATCAAACTAGTCCTCATCTTCCTTTTCCCAACTTTTTCCTCATATCTCAATTCCGGCACCATAAAGCCATATTCTTGCTCACCTAATCCCTTAATTAATGTCTATTTAGCCGAATCACACATGACACTCATTTGTTACCATTCCAACGGGCGAACTAAAAACATAATCCCAAATCTCTGCCGACTCGCAACAAGGTATGCGTTTAATTACACACAGAAATCCGGATTGTTAGGATTCTTGGACACGTTGACGCGCGGAAAAACTCTCCGACAGCTCTTTATGTTATGTTTTTGTTTTCCGTGGTGTCAGAAACACGACTTGCCAGACCGCTTCAGTCGGTTGAAATAATGCTGAACGAATTGGTTCTATCGATAGAAATCGGGAAAATTGTATTATGTATACAGGTGTCTACTTTTAAGTAGACAAACTTCGAAGGGTGATTATACAATGATTTGCAACAAAAAATGTCAAATAACACATAGTCGAAATGTTGACGGTTATACTTTAATTAAACATCTCTTGATTTCACGAAAAATTTCAAGTTTTTTCTCTAAAAAGATCATTATTCAGTTTTCCTTGTGGTCTCATTAATTTGACCACATATTCGGAAAGGGCAATAAATTTGCTACAAGATGAGAGAGTCTATGTACAGAAAACACTTTTATTACAGGCGTGGTAAGTAGAAGAATATCACGATTCTGAAATTTACAAAATCAGTCCTATTTTTTCAATGTTTTTTTCGATGAAATATTGAGAATTATGCCCACGCTCTCTTTTCAATAAAAAATACCTCATATAGTGTAGGTAAGAATTAATATGCTAATATCCTTTCAGTTTCTCGATATAAATTAGATTAGAAAAGATATACTTTGTTGAAGTCGCTAGGACCAACGGTTTTCGGTAAAAACGCATTGAAAAGTTATGATGCACGTTCAAAAGCTCCAAAGTCACCTTCTTACAATTGAAACCTATATTTGGCGCCCTCTATAAGTAATCTTAAAACTAATATTTTTCTCATTTACAACCACTCAATAAATCTTTTTATTTGAAGTATACAACCCTACGGAAATTGAAAATCTAGGCTAATCAATAAAGAACAAATTAGCAGCGGAAAGATGAAATTCCCATTATGATAGTTATCATTACCAGCTGTAAGTGAAATAATGTCATATATCATCAACACTCTTTCAAATATGGTATTTTCCCGGATTCACTTAACTTGCAACAATAAAACCATTATTTAAAGAAGGAAAACTAGAAGAAATTAACAACTACAGACCAATAAGTTTATTACCAGCTTTCTCTAGAATTTTCGAAACACTGGTCTCCTCGAGACTGATGGAATTTTTTGTTGAAAATGAACTCTTTACTTCAACTCAGCATGGGTACCTATAAGGACGCTCAACTCAAACGGCAATTTTCTGGTTTGTGCAGTACATATTGGAATAACTTGAAGATGACAAAATGGCATTGGGTATATTTCTAGACTTATCCAAAGCATACGACTCAATAGACACAAAATTGCTATTACAAAAACTAGAGTATTATGGTGTGAGAGGAAATGCAAATGAGTGGTTGAAATCCTTTGTAACCAACAGAAAACAAAGAGTAACCATTACCAAAATAATGTAACTGCCAATCTAAAATATTAACACGCACTACAGGAATTGACCAAGGAAGTATACTAGGAGGAATATTGTTCATAATTTATCTGAATGATTTAGGTATATTGTTGTCGGGAATTGAGGAATTTGTTGTTACTTATGTGGACGATACTAATTTGTTGGTGAGCGATACAGATTTTGAAGAAATGGAAAAAAAAAACTTGTAACCTGTTTCTTAAGTCGAAAACTTGGTTTGACCAAAATAAATTAATATTGAATGAAAATAAGTCGAAAGTTGTCCTATTTGATACAAACAGATCACAAAAAGTAAAATCAAATCTAATAAATTTGCCACAGTACAGTTTTCAGTTATCTGATTATGTGAAATTTCTCGGAGTTTACATCGATCAATTTCTTAATTGGAGACAACACACTGAAGTCCTTTCGAGTAAATTAAGTAAAATTTGTTTTGCATTGAGATCTATCACAAGATATATGAATAAAAGAACTTTAAAAATGGTTTATTTTGGAAATTTTGAAGCAAATTTCAAATATGGATAATTTTTTGGGGTAATAATGAGAATTTAAATAGAATATTTTTAATACAAAAACGGGCATTGCGTATAGTTTTTAAGTTGAGTTTTTTGGATCATGTAGAGGTGTATTTAGGGACAATAGCATTTTCACGGTAGTTGGACTGTTTGAATGTCTGTTGTTCCTGCATAAAATAGGCATAAATTTACTGAAGAAAATGTAAACATGTATAACACAAGGTCTTTAGATATAAACTTTCCAGCACATAGACTATCATTAACAGAAAAATGTCCAGCATATATATATGAGCATTAGAATATTCAATAAGTTACCAAATGTATTAAATGTATCGGGTGGTCCATCTAGTGTTTGGAATTTGAACTACCGATTATTTGACTTTATAAACGTCAACTATTCTTTTTGACGTGACTAATATTTAGTTGAAAGTGTGAAGTTTACGACGGACTTTGGTCTGGCGGCATCATCGGTCCATTTTTCTTTGAAAATGAAGCAGTAATCGCCGTAACCGTCAATGCCGAGCGCTAACGCGCAATGTTGAACGATTGGTTCTTTCAAGAAATTGAAGCTGATGACTTGGACGATGTTTGGTTCCAACAGGACGGTGCAACGAGCCATACAGCACACGCCACAATCGATGTTTTACGCCGCATTTTCGGAAATCGAATAATCAGCAGAAATGCTGATGTGAATTGGCCATCAAGAAGCTGCGATCTGACGCCATTGGATTATTATCTTTGGGGAGCGGTGAAAGATAAGTGTTACGCCAACAATCCAGAAACAATTCAAGACCTCAAGACCAAAATTCAAGCTGCTATTGGTGAAATAGAGCCCCAAACAATCCAAAATGTATTAAAAATTGGGTGGAACGAATAGGCTACTGCCAAGTCAGCCGTGGTGGTCATTTGGCCGAAATTATTTTTCATAAATAAATGTCATGAACCAACCTTTTAAAAATGTTCAACCATTGAAAAATATTGAGCAGTTTTTTTTTATAGCAAAATTAAATTGCAATTTTTAAATGGGCCCCGTTATATCAGATTACAGAATATTCAGGAACAAGGTAAAAAATTTGTTAATAATGCTAGAACCGTATAGTCTGGTAGAATATTTCGAAATGGCTGTATAAGGCCATGAATATGTGACGTCATTTCATTTAAATTTTCCTTGGTATGTTTGCATTGTATTTTTATTTGAAATAAAGAAGCTTATCTATCTATCTAATAGGATATTGCATCATACAAATCCCCCGCATATCACATTTTGTTCAATTGTTACCTTATTGTTATTAAAAAAACAAATAAAAATAAACTTCAACACCCTGTATTGCTTGAAGGAAGCAGTTTCGAACATATGTTCTTGGGACCTTTCTTTCATTTTTTATGTCCCCCTATCGCATGGCACTATGCATAGTACTTCTTGCCTGGACACCCTGTTTAACAAACTAATTCCATCGAAAAAATATCCTTCATCATTAACATAATCGTCAAAAGCAATAAAAAATCGAATCTTTTCGCGTCAACAATCTTTCACACATAAACTTCCTTCAATATTATGTTTTATTTACGAATCCAATTCAAACAGTTTTCCCTGAAAACACCCCGAAGAGAAATCGATCGTAAAACTACGTATATTTTACATACGACACGAGGCATCTAACATTGTGTTTTCATAAAAAACATTGCTGCCTCGGGCATCGAAAGAGGAACCTCCGGAAAAACGTTTGAAGCGATATTCTATGAAAAACGAGCGATTTTCGGGCCCCCGGCAATTTTTCAAACGCCAGATTTGCCTCCGATCGAGTTTTGGTTACGAGAATGGTAAAATCATTTACATTTAGATGACCGCATCGCCTCAGAATTGGAAATATCGTCCATTACGTTGATTGTATGGCTTTAGGTATGCAATTGGGGGTAATCTGAAATATGGCCTGTACTCTGGTATCATTGAGCATTATTGAACAGGTGCCATTTGCTTTGTCTGACTGGTTGTTCGATTAGTGTTGCAATTTTTTTCATTGAAATTGACTTATTAGCAAATCTGCGATATTCTGATGGTTGCCAGCATCTGCACTTACAGGAATTGAATTCAATTGAATTATTATTTTGGATTTCGATTACTGATCTAGTTTTAAGTGTACAGGGCGACCGGAATTGGTGATCTCTGAATCACAACTTTAACCTTTAGAGATGAAAAAAGTATGGTTATTGATACACTCACTAGCAGTGATGGAAGAAACTCAATGAGGTTGGCAAAAAAATAAGCTTTTTTTTCAATATGGGTTTCCGCTCATTCGAGAATCAAAGAAAACGAGGAGGCCAATACACTTGCCAAAGAGAGTGCACGGATGTCACTCATTGGCCCAGAACTCTTCTGTTGTATAGGTTAATGTACCTATAAGAAGGAGTCTCTGAAGAAGGAGAATGCCGAGAAGAAAAAAATCTAGCGGAATCATTCAGTGATGGATCATTCCACTAAGTCTTCGGAACTTTGAAACAGCAAGATTCAAAAGATATCTGGATCTTGATAATAAACAATTACACCTCCTCACTGGATTTCTTACAGGACACTGTCGCCTCAGAAAGCACCTGTTGAGGATTGGATTATCGGACACTGACAAGAATAGGTTCTGTTGGGAAGAGGAAGAAACCCCCATTCACCTAGTCACGGTATGCTTTTGCATTGCTAGCCCAAGGAGAAAAGCCTTGGGCGAGAAACTTGTAAGAGTGAGGAACTAGCCTCGTTGAAGCCTTCACAGGTATTGGTTTTAATCAGATCTCAAGAACTGGAAGGCGAGCTGTGAATGGTGTGATCAGAGCAGCTCTGTAAGGGGACACCCCTTGAGGTTGCAGTAAACTGTAACCTTTTTTAAACTGAAACTACTAAAAAACTGCTACACTTACCAGCAAAAAAAGTCACCTACCCCAGATTTTGCTGAAGTTTGTCCTAGAACCTTCCTAATGTTTCACCGATTCGAATAGCTTGTATGCCAAATTGTACATAAATTCTTTGGTACTAGAACAAACTTCCGAAAAGTTTTTCAAAAATGAGACATATTATACAGAATGAAATGGGACAATGTATTGTGTGCCTAATTTCTTAACGCCCTGAGGAACAGTTCGAAAAATTCGTAGAATGAAAGCGCAGTTCATTACTAAGATCATATTTTCAAAAAAAAGCTTGGAATTTTATAAATACGCGCCAAGCTCGATTAAGGGAAGTATCACATGTTTCTTTTCCTCGAGAATGGAACTCATTTATTCATTATTTACTTCTTTGATTTTTCACGTAAATACTTGTTTTTGTTTTCGAAATGAAGCTGAAGAATATCTTGTTGTGCCCATTTCAAATATTAGGCGAAAACTTTCAATTTCGTCTAGTGAGCAGTTTTTTTATTGGTGCATCTTTGGAAAAACCTAGATATCAAGGTTAAAAGAAAACTGAAAGATAGCGAATAAATTTTTCTTGTAATGAACTGAGTTTGAACTCATCGAATTTCTAGAAATTTTCTACAGGGTGTTGAGAAACTATGCCACAAATACACGATTACTTTCCACCCTGTATGAATATGCTATCAGAATTTTTCGAAGATTTTTCTAACTTGTTATAAAACCAAAGAGACGATTGAAATCGGGGAAAAATTACGAAAGTTCATGGACAAAAAACTTAAGCAAAATTTTAGGTGATCGAGTATTTTTGCCGATGAGTATAGGTTGACATAGATTTTTCATTGGCGAGTAGAGGAGGTCAAGGAGAATTGTTTCATGGAGACACCATATAGCAAGAGGTAGCATGGTCAGATTCAACATATTTCGCAAACCCTGTGTACGAATTTGTTATGTAATATGCAACAGAGAGAGTTCTGAAAAATTTACATAAAACGATTCTATGGTGCCAACTCCGAAATGAGTGCCCAATAAAAAAAATAAAATGGAGTATTCCTGTTGAACTTTGTTGAATATATTTCGGGACATTGAGATTTCTCTCCAGAAGAGATTGAACGGAGACGAACCTCACACATCGTAACCGTAAAACAGTTACAACGTTACTAGCTCACTCGACATTAAAATTCATCTCAACTGTCAATATAAACCACTCAAGGACAACCCTTAAGCACCTCGGCAAACCCATCACGATTCGTATAACCCTAAAGCCTCTTCGACGACAAATCGTCGATGTCGTCATAAACCTATTCTTCAGTCCCTGGAAAGCCATTGCTATCTTCGAAAGTTGTTAGGCGCAGAGCCAAAGCCCGTTTTATTCGAAGGCGCTCCTTAGGCCCTCACGCAACGTGAGCCGAATGCGGTTTAGGCGACGTGTTGAAGAGTTTTCCTGCAACTCTCGCGATAAATCATGAAAATTCAATTTCTGCACCGAGATATATGTGCGTCCCCTTTTGTTTCGCGAGGAGCAGTTGTGTGTTTTTGACAGAACGAAATGAGATAAAGGTACGAGAAGAATTTCGGCGTTTTGTAGCGTTCAAACGGTAACAAAGTTTGGGCCTGAAGGGCCTCGAAGGGCATTCGGTATGACACTTTTCTTTGATGGTGTTGAATGTTGAGTAAGCAACATGTCGTGTAAAATTGCTGTTTTTCTTTGGATGGTGCAAGGATTCAACATGTGTTTGGAAAATTTATTATAGGATCAAAGGACTGGTGAATCTTAATTAATTCTGATTTTTTCACAAAGCTTGAACGATTATTTCAGGATTTGCAAACAAGTCGTTGTTGCTTCCATATTCATCTCAAAATTATTGCAATGACGTGTATTTGCATTTGTGGAATTCGATTCTTAATTAATATCATACCTGTATTTTCAAATCATGTCTTAATTTATTTTGGATTTCGACAGTTGCAAAATTCAACTTTGTCCAATTTAATTTCTTCACAGCTTACCTGAAATAAAAAAAAACTATCAAAATTTCAAATATTTAACATGACATAAGCAATTATGGCATTGTTCTGAGTTTTTGATTTCAATTGAAGATCAGAATGAACTGCTCAGTAAATAGTAGATACATTTCCGAATATAATTGTTCAACGTAGGTAATGTTGGTGTTTGATTCATTTGGTAAAACCTTTCTATCGCTACGACCTCTTTGTCGTGAACGCGGCAGAAAGCATCTATCTCTCTTTAGAACGAATGTTCTATAAAGAAGAAGAAGAAATGTTCTATAGTGAAATATAGGGTGAGAGGTTCAGTTGTTGACACCGTGATAGTGATTGACACTGTGCACATATACCGATTTGGAAATTCACATCGAAAACATACGATATACAAGGCATCAGACAGAGAATTCTTCCCTCCAGTTGCACAGATGAATAGGCGAGATAATCAAGTGCGATAACTGAATGAATTCAACTGTCTTAATGCAATAATCTAGTCTTGTCTCTCTCTTATCGCAGTATGGTAGGGACCCGTACTACACGAATAGAATTTTTAATTTGTCAGGCTGCCCGTAATACTCGATTCAAGTATTTACTGTTGCCTACCATACTAAAGAATTACGCTCCTCTAAACGATAAGAGAGAGACAAGACTAGAATAATGAAGTAAGACAACTGAATTCAGTGTGTTACAGCAAGTGATTGTCTCGACTATTCCATCTGTGCGACTGGAGGGAAGAATTCTCTGTCTGATGCATTGTATATCGTATATTTCGGATGTGAATTTCCAAACCTGTATACCGATGTAAAAAACTGTTGCGGCTATTTAAGGTTTTTTCATCCATCTCTGCCTATTTCCGAGTGTTTTAATTTCTATTTGGGTCAAGTTCAATTTCCGCAAGTTATCATCCTGAAAACGGAATCATTAGATATTTGGCGTGAGATTTTGCAGTAGTGTCAATAAGTGTATATGCTAAAGTTTACATAAGGGTAGCGACTGCATACAATTGCATATATTTTCCGATTTCTTATGTTTCCTATTCGTTAGAAGTTTTCTATTGGTTGGAAGATTCCAAGGAATGTTTAATTGGTGGAAGTAAACCTCTCAATGATTAATATATTAACTTTAAACCATATGTCAATAATATTACATCGAACAGTGATCGACATATAGTTTAAACTTAATATATTAATCATTGAAAGGTTTACTCACACCAATTGAACATTCCTTGGAACCTTCCAACCAATAGAAAACTTCTAACGAATAACAGAACAAAATCGGAAAATATGCGCAATTATGTGCTGTCGCTTTTCTTAAATAAACATATACACTTATTGACATCACTGCAAAATCTTGGCGCCAAATATCTAATAATGCCGTTTTCATAATGATAAATTCTTTGAACTATTTCCCTACCAATAAACCATCAAGAACACCATGATACCATGACTCTAGTCAGCACTGACCCCAATCCTCCTCGACCACGATCGTCCCATTTACCTGGACTTTTACGAGATAGGAATCTGGTTAGGCGAACCGCCAGAGGTCGCCACGGCGAAATTAAATCTAGTTACGTTCCGAATCGTGACGATTAATAGAGGCATTAAAGTAATGACGGCATGAAACGTGGCAGGCACGAGCGCTATATCCGCGGCCGACAGTGCGGGTAAATCAGAAGTCGAGGTGACTTATGGAGTGGATCGTGTTTCTGTCATCATCAGTCTGTTGCATCGAATTGATCGTTTCGATATCGCGGATTGGATGTTTCTGTAAAGGGTTTTCCAATAAGAGGTGTTATTTTGATTTTCAAAGAAAAATGCCATTTTTGATATAATTGATCGGATGTTTATTTCATTATAAAGAAGAAGCTATGCCGTTAATAGTGGGAAATAACATCAGGCAAATCACCACCACAACCACGCTCACAGGACCATATCATTTTAATGAAATTCTTCATAACCAGATCGTAAAGTGGCTGCCCTATGACCTCGATACCCTCACGAATTCCATCTTTGAGGTCTTGAATCGACGCTGGGCTATTGGCGTAGACTTTCTCTTTCACGTGACCCCAAAGGGAGAAGTCGCAAGGTGTTAAATCACAAGATCTCGGTGTCCAATTGTGATTACCTTTTCGAGGTCCGGAAACTTTTCCTGCAAAAGATCATTGGTTCGTGCTTGTCTGGTTCGTAGCGCCGTCTTGTAAGTAAACGTTGTCCAGATCAATAATACTCAATTTCGGCAATAAAAAATCATTTATCATCTCTCGATAGCGCAATCCATGAACTTCTTCAACACTTATGGCTTCAGTAACAGTATTCTCGGCTGTTCTTAAGCGACGTGTGCGGGTTTTATTCTTCACATCACTAACTTGTCCCAACAGCTCCAATTTTTCCACCAAATTTCCTTATTGCGGTCCGACAAGGTGCTTCACGACGACCCAAAAATGTTCCAGTTTTACGAACCGTCTCTGCCAAATTGTCACCATTTTCCTAGTGAATTTTAATGATTTCAACGCGTTCTTGAAGCGTGTATCGTTACATTTTTATTGATTGCGTAGTTTCTACTTGTCAAATGTCAAAAAATGACAGCTTCAAACGTGACATCTACCGAAATAGCGGGCTATTTGAAATAACACCTCTTATTGGAAAACCCTTTATTAAAGGGTTGAATTAGGAGGTCTTAAATTGAAGAGATGTAGTTTGATCCCTCTCTAACCAGAGACTTAGGATATTTAACAGCTACTGGAGAATGTGAAAGATTTTGTTGAACTGGATTATGATGCGAAGTATTTCAGTCTTTATACTTCTCCTTGAATATTGGAGTGTTCCGAAATGGTATGACCTCATTGGTCGCAGTGACGATAATAAGTCAGAGTACCAATCGAACACAATCTATTCTAATCATTATCGAACGAGCATCACAGCTTTCGAAAATTGTATTAACACCAGAATAATGGAAGCTTATTTATTGTGTGATGTAGTCTCACTTTGTCCCAGCATCAGGTAGAGGTTATGTGCCTGAAATTTTACAACAGTCTGCCAACATATAAGAGAATGATCTATAAAGAGAAAAATTAAAATTAAAAAAATACGGTTCGCAAGCTGGTTATAGAGTGTGAACCGTATACTGAAAAAGAATAAGTAACTGAAATTAAGGCAATTGACCTAAGTTCTTCAGGCCCCGTATAATAATAATTAATTTTTTTCAGCATTGCTACTGCCTAACACTCAAATTAAACTTTTTTGCATAAGCGCTTATTTCCATCAGTTCTATTGTAGAGAAATCATTAATGGTGGTATTCTGCTTTCATCTGTAAGCCAATCTGTACTTTTTCATAAGCTTACAGGAAAATTGAAATTCTGGGCCTCTTTAAGGAATCTGTAGTTCACAGAAATCGTTGAATATTTACGATTCCTCGACGGGCGACCGGAAGCATTGTCGAATGACAATTTGTGAGGAAGGTTACGTTGAATGGTTTGTTCATTTTAGGACGAACACCAACGTTTTAATATAAAAAATTCATGATGAATAAAAATAATATGGCTTTGTTTATTGGATATTTTATCGGAAGAAAATAATAACAGGTAAACATTGTTCAATAGTATACATGACCTGAAGAATCATTATTTTTCAAAGTAGAAACTTATTAGATTTGGAAGGAAAAGGTTGCGTGGTTAAATGGATCCATTTGAAATGCCGCGCTGATGCCCAAAAAATGTTCAGATTAATGAAATGCTGAGTTTCCAGTTTGTGATCATGTTCAGATTGAAGAACCAGTGTACTTTAAACTTAATAAATGCTCTTCAGCAATTTCAAACGAGAAATTGTTTCTTTCCTCCTCTTTTCAATTTATTAGTTGAAAGAAACAAACGCAAATACATTCAAATCAATGTATTTTCAATTCAAATCAAAACCATTTACCCAAAATACATAAAGTTTCATGATCAAATCTTACGATTGATTGATTGATTATTATGTTTTTCGATGAGTAGTTCAAAAGTAGTAAATAAGAAAGTTACAGGAACCATTTCAGAATTGCATTATTTACGAATATGTAAGTCGACCAGTTACAGATCAATCGCACGCTACAGTATCGTAACTCACAGATGAAAAGTAGAATACCACCATAAATATTATTATTATTTAGGTACATATTATATACTTTTTAATAAAGACAAGATTGTTGGAGGTAAACCGCCAATCGAAAGCGAGTAACTTCAAGTGCGTAAAACTACATCAATTCTCCCAGATCCAGTACGCCAACACATCTCAGCTGAAATTCCCCCGGTTTTTCACTCAATATCCACCCTATATACCGCAAAAATTCCTACTATATCTTTCGGCTTCACTATCGACGACGTCTCCTTCCATATTGCTGTTTGCACAACCCCAACTCCCGCTTCACAAAGGGGTAAGTAAGCTCTAGAGTTGACATCCATATATCGAGCTGAATCCGGCGAAATAAATATTTTAGGAAGAGACATTTATATTGGTCTCTTTCCACCAAAACGTGCTATATTCATAAATTATACTGGCGTCCCCTTAGCGTCGTCGTATAAGATAAAATCGTGCGCTTTTTGGACGTGTGTTGATCGGTTGAGATCGGAGTTGATTAAAATTGTTTTTAAAATATGTCAACGGTTTCTTTAAATATGTTAGGGTCGTGATAGGATTTCGAAAGATTTATGGATAGAGCGTGTGGTTAGTGTGGGGTTCGTGCATGTAAAACAATTTTTAGTTATGGGATATTGAATTGGTCGGTGAATTATATTTTTTTTATGTCAAGTTTTCAGTTATTTTTATGAACCCGTATGCGTGGTTAGTGTGAGTGATGTTGGAGGATGTAAAACAATTTTGAGTTATGGGATATTGTTATGGTTGGGTGAGTTATTAGATTATTTTTATAACAAGTCTATGATATTTTTATGAACGCATATTTTAATTGAGTTCCTTGGCGTCAAGTCTATCGGATTTAGATTGCATTTACACAGCAAAGAAGTAGTGTTAAAGGTATACTGGGATTTTATGATCAAAAATAATTTGCTGATGCCTTGTAAATAACTTGTAATTGAAAAAATGACTAGTGATTGTTGACAAGTTTTTAAATTTAATCGAAATTTGACTACTAGGTTTTCAAGTTCTAATTGCAAAGATTTACAAAATTATAAGAATTGCTCGAAATTAAATTTAATTTAATTTAATTTTCGATCATAAAATTTTAGTTTTCACGAAAACTGAACTTTCTAAGGCATGGAACTTCGAGTACCTTTTTTATTTGCTGTGTAAATGCAATATTGTCCAGTGGTGTAGAACTTGGGGGGTTAAACCTTCGTGCAAATTAAATACATCCTCCACTGGCGCTTCTAATAAAACCAATTTAAGTGCAAGAAAGTAGCTATTATTAGTGACAATGAGTATGCAAAAACTCAATTTTGTAATTCGAATGGTTCCCAAGATATTAGCAAAAAACTGAAATTAACGTTTGTAACCAAAATAGGAGAATTTTGTTTTTATTTTCGTTGAGAGTTTCCATGATTCAGAACCTGAGTAAGAGACACAAAATGTCAGTTATTACGAACAAAAACTTATACCTCCATAAAATATCATAGACCCTTTCTACCACCCAAAAAGTGTCAACCCAAACCCCTTCGTATATTATTCACGGCCGCAGATTTAATGAGGTGCCTATTATTAGGCGAACCCAGAAAATTAGCTGAAAATAGTGTATCGCATTAATCACAAAAATAATAACCTAGGTCATGAGCGTGCCGCGATCGTTATCTTTATTAATGTTCGAACCGACGTCGACACAGCTGCGTACGTCGAAAGGAAACTAGGGGGTGACTGATGTGTCATGCATGCACAAATCACGAGCCGGAAATGGGCCAAAAACATCGCGAATTTTACAGCTGAGCCGGGATGACTTTTATTGTCCTGCACGTGAATCAATCTGAAAGCTTTTCAATCAGTTTATCGGCCGTTAAAATGAGGAGGTTTATTAGGATGGAGTCGCTTTGGCTCCCAAAATATGGGGAATAGAGAGTTTAATGGGTTGAGTCATCGGGTGTCAGGTTATTTTCGACGAAGTTATCAATCCAATGGAATTTCTTGGGATCAGTTATGGTTTTATTCATAGACTAACTAAACGGAGAATAGAGAGACACTAGTAGAACAATCTTCAACGCCATCTTTTTTTGTACAACATTAGTAATTCGTGAAAAAAGCTCAATGGAAAAAGGAATCTGTATCGTAAAGCTGCCTCAAAAAGAATTCTGTAGTGCACCTTTTGAATAGGTAGGTACACCCATATACAAGAGGCAAAAAGTTTTTTGAAATTCAATTTCCAAAAGGAAATCAGAAATGGATTCGTGCAAGTTATCGATGAGTGAGGAATTTTATTTTCATGAAAATAATACCTGCAACGAACTTTCATTCTGATTTTCTTTTGGAATCGAGAAATGAGGATCAATAATCAAATTCTGGATAGAATAAAAATTTATTAACTGAAATAGGTATCACCAATGAAAAATACAGATTTATTTCATAAATATCTAATCAATAAACTAATAATTGCATTGAAAACATTCTCAAAAACTAAAAAGAATGAATTCAATAATACAAAATATTAGTATTTACCGACTAAACTTATTCAATACATGAAAAACTTTTTTGAAAACTATGAGTATCTTAATTCTTATAGTAATAGAATATACATGTAAATTGTATAATTACCTTCTTGCATCTTGATTTTCATATCCAATAACACAGCACGTCTTCACTCTTGCAGGCATATCGAAATTTATTATATTTCAAAAAGAACGTGTCAAACCACTCCTTGCGTCAGTTGACAATTGAAAGGTTTTTTGATAATAATGATTTTACATAGTACTTATTTTCTCGATAGGATTTCCATGAATGCAACGACATCTAACTATCAAATTGAAAATAATTTTTTCGTGTATTAGTCTCCTCCTCCGACAGATGTCGCGGAATATACGAGTGGCTCATCTATTTTATTAGTTTGTCTATGGTTTTATTTGAGTATTAAACGCATCTTTCTGCTGTACCCATTTCTAGAAGAACAGCGTGAGATCGTTTCGTCCATATGGTTAGGATTATCGAATTTTTAGCATAAAGTGATTACTCAAACATGCATTTTTGGTTTGGAAATACGAAAAGGTGTCTTTTTAGCTATATTTGAGAACTTCGAGGAGTCCTGAGCTATAAAAGTCATCGAAAAAAAACTTGATTCGACTTTTTTTTGTTGTAATCGGTTTTAAAAAGCGAATGGGCGGAAGATTATTGAATCCCGATAAAAGTTATTCTACATCTTTTAATCACTTTTATGTTGAAAACGGGATTTCAAATTGATTTTCCGCCGACCTCGAAATAAAAGGTGATTTTAATATGTACGAATTGAACATCAATGACCCATTCTAATGCTCAATTTATGCTATATTTTAATGTGCAATCCTCATGGCAAAGGTACACAATTACATAGAAACGTAGAAATTCCATTATGTCAAATGTATGTCTTGTGCAAAAGTAGAATGTATTTCAATCAAGAATTTATACAAAATTCATGTTTAGATCGTCGGAAAAATCTTGTAATCAACTCGGTTATTAATCGAGCGACTAATGGTCTCGAACTATTAACTTGTTCGCTTCGCTCACGCTTTAAAATATCTCGACCATATTAATTGAATATCTATTTATGCCCCCCTATAGATTTATGAAATCACATTTCTGTATGTCATTTTTCGAAAAATTCGTATTTTTTCGTGTTATATTTATTGTACTACTTATTATTGAATGTCCTTATATCTGGGCAGTTCATTATAGGTGAATAAAACACTTTTCCAGATAAAAAACTTAAATGATTTTAATGACTCAAGATATTTCGAGCTATAAGAAGCTCAGTAGGAAAAAACAAAAGTGAAGCTAAAACAGAAAACTCATGGAGAAACGACAGCAAAGCCTAATATAAAACATCAATAATTGAATCAAATAAAGAGAAGGAAAAGTTAAAACAATTAAAATAGATATAGAATCATTTGGTTTTAAGTCCGTTTTTAAAAATAATAAAAAACAAGAACTACAAGAAACAGTCAGATAACAATTCGAAGAATTGAAAGAAGGCAGAATGTCACCAGAATAAACTTAGAGGTAATCTTCAAAAATAATCCACTGGATGCTTGCTTAAGTCATGCAAATGGTGTGAAAATGGGTTCTATCATATCACTCAAAAATTAATTAATGTTGAGACATTAAAATCACTTAAGTTTTTTTTTATCTGGAAAAGTGTTTTATTCACCTATACTGTACTATTGTTTACTTCACAATCATTCCACAGATTTCCAGGATATGAGTCAAAAGATTCAATATTCTTCAGCCCCTAAACTATACAATGATCCTCCATACTATTTACATTTCACCCAAGTGGACAATAACCCTCACGACAATAATAATTGTCATCGTCTCTGATTGACACATCAGAATTCCCATCCCTCAACTCTACCCTGCACGAGCCGAGCACCCTTAAATGAGCCTTAAACACCTTAAGTGAAAGCGACACCTTGCCTAAAATAAACAGTGTTTGTTTTTAAACACGCGCGCTCTGTAGTTACATTATATCCTGGCGTCATTATCTCTGTTTACCGAGGCAAACAGCTGCGTCGGAACAAGAGGGGTAGGAGGGGGTGGCACGCACATATCGGGGGGAAGTATATTTTATCAGGCGGACATTTCTATCGTTTCGGGAAAGCGTTTAGCCCGTAAATTATCCCGGAGAGCTGGTTTTCTTTCTGGAAGGAGGAAGGAGAGCTTTGTTCATTTCCGGATTTTGTGGTTGGACTTGTTCCTTAATAACCCCGTGTCTAGTTTGACGTGACCTAAAAACCCTAATTGTCTGCAGGAAACCTTTGGAGAATATTAGTTCTAGGCGGTAGGAACTGGAAGACGATGAAAGTTTTTATAAAATACTATGAAAATAGTAATAAAAACATAGTTTCGATACTTTTGATTTGAATACTGAGGACAAAGATGATTATTTTCTGAAATTATTACAAAAGTTTTCAGCGGATAGAATTGTAGATTGTTAAGTGGGCTATAATAATCATGTCCTAAGACTGCATTTCCTACGAGTATCGAAGTTTTCAGCACGAGCTGGAAGTGATTATCAATAATATTAAATGTTATACATGGGTAAAATAATTAAATACACATTTTGGGGAAAAGGAAACCGTTCTTTCAGAGAAATATTGAATTGCCACTCATGTAATTAAATATATTGTCTGTATGGCTATGGCAATGTCGTGAGGAAAATTGCGAAAATTCACCAGTGCGTTTTTCGAGAGTTGCGCACTACAGTAGTTGCCCAGCAAATAGTGTATAACGAAGAGGGTTATTACAATGAACTGAAGGATTTTCCAATAAGAGGTGTTATTTTGATATTCAAAGAAGAATGCCATTTTTCAATATAAATGATCGGATGTTTATTTCATTATAAAGAAGAAGCTATGCAGTTAAAAGTGGAAAATAACATCAGGCAAATGACCACCACGACCACGCTTACAGGACCATATCCTTTTAATGAAATTTTCCATAACCAAATCATAAAGAGGTTGCCTTATATTCTCGATAGCCTCACGCATTCCATCTTCGATTTCTTGAATCGAAGCTGGGCTATTGGCGTAGACCTTCTCTTTCAAGTGGTCCCAAAGGAATAAGTTGCAAGGTGGTAAATCACAAGATCTCGGTGGCCAATTGTGATCACTTCTTCGAGAGACAACACGATCCGGAAACTTTTCTTGCAAAAGATCAATGGTTTCGTTGCTTGTTTGGCACGTAGCGCCGTCTTGTTGAAAGTAAACGTTGTCCAAATCAACACTATCCAATTTCGGCCATAAAAACCATTAATCATCTCGCGATAGCGCATTCCATTCGCCTGCGTTTTCTTCAACACTTTCGGCTACAGCAGCAGTATTCTCGGCTGTTCTTAAGCTACGTGCACGGGTTTTTTCTTCACATCACTAACTTGTCCCAACAGCTCGAATTTTTCCACCAATTTCTTTATTGCGGTCCGACAAGGTGCTTCACGACGACCCAAAAATGTTCGAGTTTCACGAACCGTCTCTGCCAATTTTCACCATTTTTATGGTGAATTTAAATAATTTCAATGTGTTCTTGAAGCGTGTATCGTTCCATTTTTATTAATAGCGTAGTTTATTCTTGTCAAATGTCAAAAAATGACAGTATCAAACGTGACATCTACCGAAATAGTGGGTTATTCAAATTAACACCTCTTATTGGAAAACTCTGTACATTCAAAAATCTTCATTGACCATACACTGAAGTTATTTTGATGTAGAAAAAAATAATTCTTCTAGCCACGAAAATATCATATACAAACATCCACGTAACACAGCAAATGAGTAATTTCAAGTCAGCATCCATTTAATTCTCCACGTCCTCCAGAGCAACGTCTGCCAGCATTATTGAGCCGTAACATTGTCACGGAGCCCACCTTCAGGAATTCACGTCAGGTTCGCCAACCGAAATAATCCGCACTATTCGTTATTGCACATAACACAATTTGCCCGACGTACTGTCGGACTCCCTATTAGGCGTAATTCTATTTCTGGAATATATTTCTGCCGACGTTCGGTCCTGTCCCGTTCTTAATTCGACCAGGAAGCTCTTCGAGGCTCCCCCAGGACCCCCCGGGGGGTTGTTTTGCGGTTTTGTAATGTAACTTAATCCGCAGTCGCTGGACCGAGTGCTATTTAATTTCAAGGTTTGTCTATGCGCTTATTCGTGGCTAATACGTCTCTTCCAAAGCCGCAAGCTAAGGGGCTGACTGGAAAGATGGCGACGTTCTGGTCTGTTCAAATATTCGATTTTGGTACGGGTGGTGTGGATGGGAAGCGCAAAGATATACAAATACGGTGTTGAGCTTGAAATTTATTAATTTTACAGTGATAGTTTCTGTGAGTCGAGATATCTACTATTCACTATGTGGGGCTGAATATCCACCCGAACAAGATTGTAGTAATTCCGTTCACTCGGAAAAAAACCTTTCAGACATGAAAACGTTATAAACTTCTTGTGGAATAAACATGTTGATACTGCTACTGGCCAAGCTAAAAGAGCTCTAAAGGCTTGCAGACGTCTGTATGCTCCAAAAATTGGGGTTGAAACCCAAAAATAATGCGATGGATGTACGACATGACTGTGAGACCTATAATCACATATGGGGCAGTACCCTGGTTTGCCAAGGCAAATCAGGTGATTACGAGGAAAAGGCTCGATGAAGTACAGAGGCTTGCCTGTATGTGCATTACTGGAGCTATGATAATGTGCCTAACTAGGGCACTTGAGGTCATTACGAATCTCACACCTCTACATCTAGTAATTGATAGGGCAGCCCATGAGGCTGTTCTCAGAATATCTAAGGAAGGTACAGGTAATGAGAGAATAAAGAATCAGAGAGTCTGGTTCTTTGAAAAACTACATATCATCTTCTAACCACTCTAAGGATGTAATGATCAAGAAAGTAAGCAATGAAAAAAACTTCAGGACATTGCTGAGTAAAAGAGAGGAATAAGAACGGAAATACACCGACCATAACCTCAAAAAAAATACCGTAAAATGGTATACAGATGACTCCAAAACATCTATAGGAGTTGGCGCTGAAATATACGGGCCAAGTACCAAGTGTGCACTGTCGCTAAGCTCCTGTACGAGCGTCTTTCAAGCGAGGAAATCTTAGGTATTCAAAGATGTCTAGATATAAATCTAGAAAGAAATTATCAGAAGTACGATAGAGCCATATACTCTGATAATAAAGCTTCTATTAACGCACTGAGCTCTTATGTCATCGACTCAAAGATAATCTGGGAGTGTCGAAACAAACTCAGATAGCTTGCCAAGAAACATAACCTTGGAAATTGACATTGAAAAAATTGCACAACTGCCTGAAACGAATTAGCAAAACTGAAGTGAATGAATTTCAACCCCCCAAACTTCATAACTAACTTTTAGAAAAATAATTTATTATTTTAAGCCCCATGGGAACTTCAATCATAACAAAGGGATTTGACATATCAGCTGCCCCTAAGGGTTGACATTCCTGACGCATCAGGACGACACACTCCGATATAGTCCATGGGGTTGAAAAATTAATCATCAATGACTGGAACCGCGCTTATCGTTCCTTTCCATTTGGATTAATCTCAATTTGAGAAATGTCATTTTTGTCCTGCGAGGGGATGGGGTTTGAAGTTCCCTCGAGTTGATTGAGCGAACAAAGTATGGTATCTGGCGATCAGCGAAATGATGACGTTGGTATTTTTGGTTGGTGAAATTTGGATGTGTAGGGAATTGATACGAGGTCGTTTGATGAGTCTATTAGAATTTTGGGTCTTGTGAAGTTGAAATATATGGGAGATAAAATATGAAAGGTAATATACAGGGTGTTTCATCATAAACTGGACAAACATATATTTTCGAGTAGAGGGCATCGGGAGAATCATTTTTGCCTTATACAATATATCCCGTTTTAGAAGCATAAGCGAGATACAGGGTGTCAAACGTCATTTTTGAGCAAGATTCTTATGAGTGTGGTCAGTTATGTATAACACTTGGTGTAACGGTTTTTGGTCAAATCTCAGTATTTTTGGGTCCTCTATCAGAAAAGTTGACGAACTCCGAAAAAAATTTACAAAATGGCGGAAAACCTGCAATGTTCCAAATTTTTTTTGCGGTTGTCATATTGACTTTTGTTTTCTGAATGAACACAATTTTCTAAGACTTTCTGTGAAAAATTTTTTTCAAAAATCGAACACAAATTTTTTTACATGTCTACAGCGATGAAAAATTTCACTCGAAATGGATGAAATTTTGTACAATTGTACTTTTTGAATTATCAATCACGAATATGAAAACAGAATCGTAAAATATCGAACGGTTTCGTTACTACAGTCATTCAAATGTTTCGTTCGGACCTCTGAAATATTAAAAATAAAATTGTTTTGGGTTCTAGAATCAAAATGATTAAATTATTGGCATGTCTAAACAATTTAGTTGAATTTAAACGAAAAAAATCAGTGAAACTTAGTTGGGACTCGAAACGACGTAGGTATTAAATAAGGAAATGGCACTGTTCTAAGGATATTAATATTCGTTGCCAGGCAACGGTAGTCTGTAGTTCATAGAGTTTGACTACTGGCTAAATTATATCACTGAAATTAAAATACCAGTCCAACTCTATGAACTACGAACTACGAACTACTGTTGCCTGGCAACGAATATTAATATCCTTAGAACAGTGCCATTTCCCTATTTAATACCTACGTCGTTTCGAGTCCCAACTAAGTTGCACTGATTTTTTTCGTTTAAATTCAACTAAAATGTTTAGACATGCCAATAATTAATCATTTTGATTCTAGAACCCAAAACAATTTTATTTTTAATATTTCAGAGGTCCGAACGAAACATTTGAATGACTGTAGTAACGAAACCGTTCGATATTTTACGATTCCGTTTTCATATTCGTGATTGATAATTCAAGAAGTACAATTGTACAAAATTTCATCCATTTCGAGTGAAATTTTTTCATCGCTGTAGACATGTAAAAAAAAATTTGTGTTCGATTTTTGAAAAAAATTTTTTCACAGAAAGTCTTAGAAAATTGTGTTCATTCAGAAAACAAAAGTCAATTTGACAACCGCAAAAAAAATTTGGAACATTGCAGGTTTTCCGCCATTTTGTAAATTTTTTTCGGAGTTCGTCAACTTTTCTGGGTAGAGGACCCAAAAATACTGAGAAATGACCAAAAACCGTTACACCAAGTGTTATACATAACTGACCACACTCATACAAATCTTGCTCAAAAATGACGTTTGACACCCTGTATCTCGCTTATGCTTCGAAACGGGATATATTGTATGAGGCAAAAATGATTCTCCCGATGTCATCTACACGAAAATATATGTTTGTCCAGTTTATGATGAAACACCCTGTATATGAATGCAAAATGTCAGCACGATCGGAAGTATATTCTGAAAATTATTCACAAAATGAAATATGAAGAATATTCAAGGAAAGCCTTGAGCAGGACCTTTTGAGCGCTCGTTCTTTGGTGGAGAAATAAGACTACTACCTCAAAATTTTATATGGGATTCAGTTTTCATTCAAGAGAAAAAATTGACTTGAATTGGATATTCTGTTATGGAATTATGAAGATTCTCTTTTCAATATTGCATTCGAATTTTCTATGTTCTGTTAACACTATGGCCACAAAATTCTGCATGAACATTAAGTGTATCAATATTTATTGATAGAATAAATTTCATTCGAATCGGATATTTTTTTTATGGAAATATGAATTTTCTTCTTTTCAATATTCCAATTGAATTTTCTATGGTTCGGTTAACACAATGGCCACATTGCAAGAGGCTCACTATGAACATCTTGCATGAGGCTGCAGAATTTCATTCGATTGGTTTCGTTTTGCCTGAGATATTGAGGAACAAATATTTTGAATGTCCATATTTTCTTCACGGACAGAATTGAGTTTGACCACGAACTCGTGAGTCGAACCCAATCGTTTGAGACCATTTTTCGCTCAAAAAAGACATTTGAGCAAAACGATACAACACTCGTGTAATTAGATCGTGCGCTAAAAAGAGCTTCTCCATATCGAATAATAAATTGGGATTTATTAGAATTCAAGATGAGTGCGAGAAAGTAAATTCAATTTTGACTTCGAAAAAAAAGTGATTTCATTGGCTATTTCTGCTTTTCTCAAAAGGATGTCTTTTCTTTTTTTTGGTCACCAATCAGCAACCATCTAATGTACCCAACCATTATCTGTGAACTGCGAACAACGCCAAACGTCGAAAATGACACTTAACCGATTGGAAAACGTCACTTCTTTCTTCAGCACATCTATGCTCTTCTTCTTCTTACCTTCCAAAACTCCCATCTCTCGTCTGCTACCAATTTACCAGCCCGTTTTTTTCTGGCGGAAGAACTCAACACCCCGTCTCAAAAGACGGGAATTCCTTTTATCGAACGATACATCAACATGCTCCAAGACACCGAAAACGATTATTTTAAGCGGTCGGATGAGAGAGCACAGAAATACATCTTTTGTCGGGACGCTTCGATTTAATGGGATGGTTGGAAGAGGAAGAACACCTATAAAGTTTCGGGCAATTAAAGTAATTTTAATAGGTGCGAGGAGACAATTCGAGGAGGAAACGTTAGAAGGAGATAAACAGGGGTGTCGCGTTTCATTGTGCCTTTGATTACTGGTTTTCGATTGCAGGTGGAACGGCTGAAATATTTCATGTGACAAAATTGGAGATAAGCTACTGTTAACAGCGTTGAAGTGAGGTGTATGTTGAGTGACGATGTTAATGTGAGAATCTCAAATTGATTCAAGGATAATTATACAATTTCAACGTTTTACTGTAATATGAAAGGTTTTCCAATAAGAGGTGTTATTTTGAATAGCCTGCTGTCATTTGATGACATTTGACAATTAGAAACTACGCCATTAATAAAAATGGAACGATATACGCTTAAGAACGCATTGAAATTATTTAAATTCACTATAAAAATGGTGACAAATTGGCAAAGACGGTTCGTAAAACTCTAACATTCCTGGGTCCTCGTGAAGCACCTTGTCAGACAGCTATAAAGAAATTGGTGGAAAAATTCGAGCTGCTGGGACAAGTTTGTGATGTGAAGAATAAAGCCCGTGCTGTAGCCGAAAGTGTTGAAGAAAAGACAGGTTTGTCTATTCCTCGTCGTTTTTTGTAATTCCACAAACGTCATTACACCGTATTTTGCATAAATATTTGGGTCTTTGATGCTTATAGAGTTCAGTTAACATAAGAACTCAAGCCGGCCGATCATCAACACTGAAACCATTTATTTTTTGCGGGTAAAGTTTCCGGACCGTGTTATCTCTCGAAGAGGTGATCAAAATTGGCCAACGAGATCTTGTGATTTAACACCTTGCGACTTCTTCCTTTGGGGCCACTTGAAAGAGAAGGTCTACGCCAATAGCCCAGCGTCGATTCAAGACCTCAAAGGTGGAATTCGTGAGGCTATCGAGGGCATAGGGCAGCCACTTTGTGATTTGATTATGGACAATTTCATCAAAAGGGCATGGTCCTTTAAGCGTGGTCCTGGTGGTCATTTGCCTGACGTTATTTTCCACTATTAGCGGCATAGCTTCTTCTTTATAATGAAATTAACATCCGATCATTCATATTGAAAAATGGCATTTTTCTTTGAATATCAAAATAGCATCTCTTATTGTAAAAACCTTCACTTTTGCTGTAAAACTTCTTCTTAAAGATATCAATAGAATTATGAGGTGTCCTAGGTTTTATATGAATTATCCCTATCTTTAAATAATGCGCATGCGGAGTATTTCAACCACTTCATTAAAACTGTACCAAAATTAATTACATCTTCTTATCCCAAAATACATATCAATATTGAATGAATTGTTGACAGGAATTTGGACTATATTTTATTTTGATTTATTAAATACTTGCCGACGTTTCGAATCTTTTGTGATTCTTCTTCAAGGCTCGATATTCACTTCAATCAAAATATCGTCATATATTTATTTAGTTCATTTCTAGTTATTTTATTTGGTCAGCGCATATGCCTTCCGAACTACTGAACATATAAGAATATAATATATAAAAAAAATCGAAAACACAAAGCATTATAGATATAGCTAAACGTCGGTAATGGCCAGAACACCATCAAGACTGGCTTTCAACACACAATTTTTTCTGTTAAAAAAGTGATGGTCGACGAGAAACGGTTTGGAGAGCTCCGGCAGATTCAAGACGAATCAATAATGTACTATGAGGTATAATAATACGTCACCGTATACCTCTTATTATCGTTGAATGAATAATGACTGCTACTATATACGTATAAAACATCAGCATAGAATTACAAAGAGTGACTAAATTCGCTTTCCTGAATATGTAAAGTCTGAAAAATTTTTACTGACGACTCGCAATTGCTTACTGAAACGTTAAACAGAATGAACAAAATTAATGGAAATTGCTCAAATAATATTTTTTGTGCTGACCTCAAAATAAAAGGTGATTTTAATGTGTACGAAATTAAACATTAATAACCTATTTTTCCGCCGACCTCGAAATAAAAGTTGCTTTTAATGTGTACGAAATTGAGCATTAATAACCCATTTTAATGCTCAATTTTTCAGACATTTTAATGTGCAATCCTCATGGCAACCGTACACAAAGTATTCAGAAGCACTACGAGAAATGTCAAAACTCTACTGGAACATAGAAATATAGAAATTCCTTTACGTCAAATGTATGTCTTGTGCGAATTGAGAATGTATTTTAATCAAGAATTTTTACACTATTCATGTTGAGATCGTCGGAAAAATCTTGTAATAAACTCGGTTATTAATCGAGCGACTAATGGTCTCGAACTATTAACGCGTTCGCTCCGCTCACGCATTAAAATATCTTGACCATTAGTCGCTGTCTTTAATAACCTAGTTTATTAAATAACTATTAATGTTCAATTTATGCTATTTTAATGTGCAATCCTCATGGCAACCGTACAAAGTTTTCAGAAGCACTATGAGAAACTTCACATTTTACTGGAACATAAAAACATAGAAATTCCATTATGTCAAATGTGTGTCTCGTGAAAAATGAGAATGTATTTCAATCAAGAATTTATACACAATCCATATTGAAATCGTCTGAAAAATCTTGTATTCAAGTCTGTTATTAATCTAGCGACTAATGGTCTCGAACTAATAACTATTCGAGACCATTAGTTGCTGTTTTTAATCACCTAGTTGATTAAAAAACCATAATTACAATGCATACTGATAAAGACTTTCATATAAAGTCAAATAAAGCACAAATGCAAACAATCATTTCTTTTTCAGCGTCAGTCACCAAAATCACAATATCAGCTAACTGAATATCTACCCTTATATCGCAGTATTGACTCATATGCATCTATTCACCCCAGCTAATAGCAGCGTTGTGACAAAACCCCCTTTTATATACTGAGAACACTACAGCCCCGTGCAATTCACGTAGAAATCAATTATTCTAGGAACACGGACCTCAAAGCGTGTTGCATTTGGCGCTAAATGAGAATTTTCACAATGCAAGTAGGCGATATGTGCAATGTGCATTTAGTAGGGCGGTGTGAAATTGCGAAATATACTCGGCTGTCATGTCTGCTAAGCCTCGTTATTATGTTTATTCATAACAGAACGTTACATGGGAGGGAGGTTTTGATTTTTTAGTATGAAACAAAAACACAGGGTTTTTGAATGATATGGTGATGGTCATAGAGATAGAATAGTATAGAGTTGCTATCGATAAAATGAAAGTGATATCAGATCCGCCATATTACTGATATACGTCGAATTTTAACAATCATTGAATTTTTTCTGCAAATGGTGATTTTTGTACCTTTTTCAAGTTAAATTGAGATTTCTTGTGCTTAATAAACAATAATAAAATGGTATCGTGTGCTGTATGGCTTTCTACAAGCAGGGAAGGGACAGATAAGAAGAAAATTAGAGGAAAAACATATCACAGGTAGGGATGAGTACTGAACAGATCCGCATTCGAAAATTTTGCTAGAATGTCTTGGTAATCTGATATCTTTTTATATGTGCATATTATCGCCCGAAGAAAAATTGTTTATTTGATATTGAATTGACCTTATTTGAACAGGATTCCTAAAGACCCAACACGTCGTATTTTTTGGGTGAAATTCGTAAACAGAAAAAACTGGCAACTTAATTCAACCCTAAACTTTCAGCCAAATTGGTAATATATAAGCCCCGCCCAGTGGTTCCATTTTTCCTTACACAATTGTATGTCATAGCGTCTCTTCTCTATTCTATCTCTATGGGTGATGGTTAACAGAACGGTTTTTGCCGTCATTTTCGGAAAAATAATCATATGAACTTATATCGTGAACGAAAAAATTGAAGGGGGGCACGTCTTTTGTGGAAAAAATTCTGTTCAGAAATGTTTTTCTATTTCTGAAACATTTTGATAATTTTATTGAGCTATTTCGAAGTTTGAATCGAGGCTTGAATAACATGATTTTAAACGATCACATCATCAAGATGTGACGGATCAAAAATTGATCGTTTTTGACAACCGATAGAGCTTATTGAGCCTTTTCTCCTCAAACTAGCAAACTATTTCCCAATCAATATATTCATCAAATATGATATTTCATAACAATAAACAGTTTTTTTAATTAGAAACGAAACGTGTCAAATCATATGTTCCTAATACCGGCCATTATGATCCGTACATAAATTATATTTACATATAAATCAGTTATTTTGGATGAAATATTAGGGTTCACTTGATCAAAGCAACTTATAACGAACTAAGGAAATTATATGATATATTTATGGATGATAATGGCCGGTTTCTAGAACATATGATTTGATATGTTTCGTTTCTTATTAAGAAGAATGTTTATGAGAAATAGTTTGCTACAAAGTCTCTTTGATTTCAAAAAACACAATTATTTCTATGTCTCTAAATCAAGACATACTGTCACAATACAGAGAAAAATAAATGGAATAAAATTAACATAAAAAACGCTGCAGGCCGTTGACGATAAGAAATAGAATAGAATGAAAATTCAGAACTAAGTTATCTTTCGAATGACGCAATAATAAAGGTATGTTTCGAAAGAAAAAATTATTGATAGCGCCGTTACGCAAAGCACTAGCTTTGTTTTATCGATCAGGAAGTTTTTTCTTTGCTCGACGTCTAAATTCAATGTAATACGTATCAATTCGAATTTGACGCCCATTATAAAAGATTTCTGTATTGAAAAATATCTTCTTTTCAGCGCCATCTATGTGTCAGAATCAATCAACTAACCGAAAAACGTTTCCTATCTTTCTCTCCCTAATCTTTAAAAAATACCCCCTAGAGAAACAATCCTGGACTTACTCAGGCCCAAAAATTCGTGATTATTGCACCTATAGTCCGTTCACGAAAGTTTGAGCCGTCGGTTAATTGGCCATGTAAATTTGGCATATTCCACTGTGTATAGTCCGTTCACGAAAGGTTGAGCACATAGTAGGCGTTTTTTTTATTTATCTGAAATTGGCAGTATTTGCTGTCATAACGTAAAATAAAGTCAACGTTGCCGAATGTAACCAGCCTCGTTCGACGAGATTGCGAGTTATCAGACAACTCTATGCAATATTGACAACATTGCGTATCAATCTGACAAGAACATAACCTAAATTTTAATATACACAGTGGAATATGCCAAATTTCCATGGCCAACCGACGGCTCAACCTTTCGTGAACGGACTATATATTAAAATTTAAGGTTATGTTGTTTATTTTCTTGTCAGATTGATACGCAATGTTGTCAATATTGCACAGAGTTCTCTGATAACTCGTAAGCTTGTCTGGAGAGGCCGGGTACATTCGGCAACGTTGACGCTATTTTACGTTATGACAGCCAATACTGCCAACTTCAGATAAATATTCAAACGCCTACTATGCGCTCAAACTTTCTTTAACGGACTATACCTATACCAGAAAGCTGTCTCGAGCTGAGCTTCAGGTAATGGAGCATGATTGTTTACCTAAAGAAAAAACATTATATCGCTTATCGATTTTCCAAATCAATAATCGAATGACCAACCCACAGGTTCCAGTGCAAACACTCGAAAATTATTTACTGTTTCTATTACGTTCGGATCAACAATTACAATAATGATGGCTAATAACAACATTGGCTTACACATCAGTACTTTCCTCCTGTATAATGGATACGTACTCAAAGTTAATTATATATTGCGATACCGGTAGAAATAATTGAAATTCTAGGTACTCGAACCGAAAGGAAATTATCAACTCAATGGTAATTTAGTGAAATAATTAGTAGGAATGATCATCAGTTTGGAGGTTATGTTCAAACGGAATTGAATGTTCGATTAGAGTTTATTCTAGAAATTTACGTCACAATAATGTGTATGGTATAACAAAATGTCATAAGAAACTCATTACATCAACTTTCAGCTCCCTCTCGTGTATCGAAAAATAACATGTGTTTTTTAAAATATCAACATTCGAATAGGTGGCGATTTTCAAAACTCCAGATTTAGAGGTCTCCAATAATTAATTTTCAAGTTCAAGGCATTCTTCGAGTTGGCTCGCAATGATGAGGCGTTCTGTATCTAATTAAACAAGATTTTTTTGCTCCTTCCACAGAATCTACATTCGTCAGTTTCTACACTGCGCAAAAAAATAACGCACATTATGGAAATCTCAAATTTATTGTGCAACTGAAGGTGTTCTGCATATGTTATCCACTTTCAACGTTTTTCTTCAATACATATGTTTTTTCCAAGCAGGTATAAAAAGGATGAGATTATCAGATTTTGAATTTATTGGCTCAATTCTGAAATCAGTTGTTCTGGATCAATTCTAGTGATCAATAGTTTTTCTCTCGTTTGTTTTTCTACACTCGATCGCTATGCAACGCGAAACACGCAATTCGACCTAAAAGGAATGTGCCCAAGCGGTAGTTTTGCGAGAAGAAGGGTGGACATACACAAGAATTATAGAAACTTTTGGAGTTTCCCATACAAGTTTGTCCAGAAAGTTGTAGCGATTCAGGGAGACAGGTATGAATGTCCAAAGACCAGGACAGGGTAGACCACGGGTAACAACTTCCATTCAAGAACGTTACTTGAGAGTTTCTTCGTTGAGACAACGATTTGCAACCGCTCGTCTCCTTCAAAATCAGCTTGAGCAAATTCATGGGGTGCAAATTAGCACTCAGACAATAAGAAATCGCCTCAGAGAATATGATTAAAGTCCTCGTGTTGCGGCAAGAGGCCCAGCTCTTACCCCAGCTCATCGAAGGGCGCGTTTCGATTTTGCTAACCGTAACTCACGCTTGGCCCTGCATTAGGTCATATATATGACCTAATGACTGTACGCTGCGCACTCTTCGCGCTCTACCCCAAAAACGATTGGTCGTATGAAGAAAAAGTTCAAACAAAAGTTGTAGACAATTTTATAGTCTAACTTTCATAATAACTGCAAATCTCATTCAAGCAATAGGAAGGCAGATATTCGCAAAAAACCGATTTTTATGACCTTTGACCTTCAATATCTTAAGACGCCGGCACGATAGCATTTGTGACTTTTGAGACAACATTTAGAATGACAAAACAAAGGTTCATACCAATTTTCAGCTTATTATCTTTCATTCCGAGGTGAAATCCTAATTTGACTGGGCTAGAGAGCATATCCATTGGTGAGAGGCTGATTGGAAAAGAGTTCTCTTCACTTCAGTTCTCTTCACAGTCTAGATTCTGCCTCTACCATTGCGATCGACGTTCCCTTGTATACAGACGTCCACATGAAAGATATGCTCAGTGCAATTTCCTAAATACTACTGGTTTCGGGGGAGGATCGATTATGGTATGGGGTGGAATATCTTTGACTGCTAGCACAGACCTAGTGGTCGTTGATAATGGAGCTATGAATGCTGATAGGTATATAAGGAACATTCTTGAAGAGCATGTAGTGCCATTTGCCCCATACATTGGTGAAAATTTCATTTTCATGGACGATAATGCCAGGAGTACCTTGAAGAGGTTGAAGTCTCTCGAATGGAAAGCCAGTGAGGAGGCTTCACTTATTCAGTTATCAGTTTAGGTGAATTCGCCTATACAAGGAAATATTATGGGCCAGGAGTGCCGTTTGTGCTCGCTTTCTGGTAAGTGTGATGAACTCTTCGTTTAATTTGAATTCTGAGAGACCAGAAATCTAAACAAAAGACACTTTGTGGTGCTTGCAAACTTCATGCAGGTATGCCCATCTCTCATTTTCCACCTGTCCACCTGGTATTTACTTTTGAATTTTGCGTACAGTATTTCTTTTCTCATTTTAATTTTTCCCATTCCTCCTCCTCGCATAGCATCGGGTTTCATTTCTTCTTGTTTCGATTTTCCGTGGACGCCCAACCTTATTTTTCACGAAGAAGCCAATCACCGACAGACACACCCTACGATATCTGAATTAACATGATGGCATTTGGTAGTAGATCGATCTGGGAAGCGATGTAACTGTCAAGAAGCCATCAGCCGTCCAATTTTGGAGACTTCCTGATTAATTCCTCCCATCCTGACGAGGACGTCGGTCTGGAATATGTACGGCTTCCAGGCTAATGAATATCTCTTTGAGATAGTTAATAACTGATGTCTAGTTCATTTCGGTGTGGGTACTTTGTGTTATGCAGAGAAACCCTAGGGTCTAATCACTGGAGGACTTGTCTCATCTAGCCGGAATCATGAATATGTGATTTTTTGGTCGGGTATCGGGTCTGATAGATTCGAGGATTTAGATGGTCTTTTTCTGATATATGAAGAAGTATTCAAATGTGCTACTTAAAATTTGTTCGTGTCTTCATTTCAAAGCTGCACGAAACATGACAAATGTAGGTAGCGTTTCTTCTTTCTTTCAGGCTAGTGATTGCCTCTTCATTTCTTTTGATTCTTGAATGACCAGTAGCTCAGACTGAAAAAACCTTGTTGTTCTTGCCTACATAATTGTCGGTTGTTCCGACTAAGTCTGAAGAACATTTCACATTGAACTATAACTAGAATCTGCGAACACAAATGGAATAAAAGTTTCATTCAGTCTACAAAATTTCAAATTTCAGGAAATAGATAGGGTGAAAGCTATAGTGATTGACACTAGGGCATGGATACTTTCAGTAGATGAAATCGGTTTCTTATTTCACTGTAACGCCATGGTTAGTGTCACAGAACTATGGTTGAATGTTGCTACCTTCAAACTTTCAATAAATATCGATTGAATATTCAAGAAGACACCAATTTCGTCGAAGTTACATATTTGATAGTCGTTGGCATACTTCGATTGTAATTGACACCCAGCATGATAGCCATTGACATAATTTCATATCACTCTTGCATTAATTTTGGTTGTGATATCATCCTGCTTTCTCCCACTTATACATTTTCATTATATGGGTCATTGAGACATTCATAATAAAAATAATAGGGAAATTAAATGGTTTAGACAATTTTCTATCATATGAATGAAGAAATAACAGAAAGTGTTAGTGATCTTCACATATACAAGGTGTCTCAAAACTCGACGTCAACCCGGAACCGGGTGAAAAAGGCAAGTAATGCTGGTTGTCAGAAAAATATGAAAAAAATCTAAGTTGCATGATTTCAAAATAATGGGCATTTAAAAAAACACGCAACATCCTCCACCCTGTGAGAGTCTTTTCCCTCCTGTTGCCACAAATATCAACTTTTTCCAACTTTTTTTTTTGCTGTGTAACCTTGAATAATGCTCGTCTGAACTGAAAACTGAATTTGGATATCCGCTGCTCTAGGTTTCATAAAAATAGGACTTGCTTCTCAGAAAAAAATTCAAAATAAACAATTGCCTAGTTTCAACTGACTGTATTGAAAAAAATGTACTATGCAAGTTTGGCATGTTTTGTCAAAAGTTGGCGCATTTAGTAAGGATTCCAAAATAGTATAATACTTGTTAAATAATTGTAGCTGCCGTAGTTCAAATTTATTTTCGATTGCCTTTGAATACACTTTTTCTTAAACTGCTTCCCAGTAAAAAAGTCCAATGGATCCAAGTCCGGTGAACGGGCCGGCACGAGATTGGACCAGAACGTCCGATTCATCTTCGGGAAAAAATGTTACCAGAAAAAAAATTCACAGAGAAATTTCTCCGGAAAATTTTTTTCTGGAAAAATTATTTTCTCTGGAAATTTTTTTTTCTGATAACATTTTTCTCCGAAATTTAATCGAAATACACGCAATTGTATGCAATCGCTGTCCTTAAGTAAACATATACACTTATTGCCACTACTGAAGAATCTAACGCTAAATTTCTAATGATGCCGTTTTCAGGATGATAACCTGGGGAAATTGATCTACACCCAAATAAAAATAAAACGTTCTGAAATACATGAATTTTCAATTTAGTCGCGTCCAAGTCTGCAAAAGATTCCATATTAGACGCAAGTTAGATCAAATCGAATTCACTTTTCTATACAAAAGTTTTCATACGATTTATTCAATGCAGTTCATCAAAAACCTAAAGAAACAGAGTTCCATCGAACTTTCTGATAGTATTGAGACCCAAGCAGCGCTGTTCAAACAGCAAACAATGTAGCCAAAATCGAATCTCGAAGTTGGCAAAACACGTGACGTACATCAATCGTATTTCATCAATTCGGAAACCGTAATGAAATTAGATTTCGGCTCCTCGAAGGAAAATCCCCAACTTCAATTTTCCTCTCTTGACTTATCGGCCGTTCGCGCAAAAAATTAATATTCTCGATGCAATATCCTAATTCATTCGACTGATTCGAGATGACGAAAAGAGAATAAATTGGTAGGGACAAGAAACGGCTTTACAATAGCAGTTTCCGGAAATTGAATTTTTTAGATTGTGATGGGAATATTATGGGAGATTTGGTGATTGGGTCCAATGACTTACCAGTTTTTCATTCGTGGGTATTGATGATTGGATTGCTATTGATTTCGAGGTAGGTTATTTTTTTAGTTCAAGCTTAATGAGCTGCTGGAGAAACATTCTTGGAATTACTGAGCTTCGAGTTATGATGAAACTGCCGGTACATACTGTTCTGTTTTTTTTTCATTTTTTTTATTTTCTTTGAATTTATTTTTGTTTTTCGTAGAATTTATCTTCAAACCAGTTATGGCGAAAAAGAACCTAAATATTAATTTTCACAGGAAATTATTTGTTTCATTCATCGAGGCAAATAAGTTCCGCCCATAAGAGTGGAGAAAATTTGTCGTATTCATTTTCAATAGACATGCGATGTTATCCATCTCCCGTTTGGAGTGTTACTGATTCTTCTTCGATTCGAATGATTCGATATTCGATTCTAGATCGTTGCGCGCTTCCCCACTACAGACTGCCATTACAACAGACCAGCCGCTTATTCAATATCGCGTCGCTCCGAGGTTTCGATTCTTCCACTGCTCCACTGGAGTCCAAGCCTGCTTGAATTTAACACTGAAACTCCTGTGTTTCTATCCGTTTCTTCCACATCTGTATATTATTTTCCCTGTATGGGAGAAAGTCAGCAGATGAGATTTAATTAACGTACATTCTGAAAATCTCAATTTTAATGAAAGTTAACTCTACATTGACTTATATATAACTTATTTTTTATGTTCTCTCGGGAAGATTTTGAACGAAACAAGACACATTAAATGGAAGAAGAATTCAGGATTTCACCGAATCTTATGTGAAAGAAGAGAAATAAACAATTTTCAAAATACTGGAATGCTGATGAGTGATTTAATACTTGGTATTTCTACCCCTTGCGTTAATTAAAGCTCGGCAACGACGGTTCATACTCAAAATGAATGATCTTAGAATGTTCTGATCTAATCCTTCCCAGATTTCTCTGAGTTGGATTACTAACTAATTAAGAGTAGCTGGATGATTTTCTGAACTTCTCAGCCTTCTATTGAGGTTGTCCCAATCCTGCTCAATCGGATTGAGATCTGGACTTCTTGCTAGCCATTTCATTCGAGAGACTTCAACCTCTTCAAGGTACTACTGAACGATGCGCGCACGATGGGGTCTGGCATTATCGTCCATAAAAATGAAATTTTCACCAATGTATAGGGCAAATGGCACTACATGCCCTTTAAGAATGTTCCTTATATACCTATCAGCATTCAAAGCTCCATTGTCAACGACCACTAGGTTTGTGAGAGCAGTCAAAGATATTCCACCCCATACCATAATCGATCCTCCCCCGAAACCAGTAGTATTCAAGAAATTGCACTGAGCATATCTTTCATGTGGACGTCTGTATACAAGGGAACGTCGATCATAATGGTAGAGGCGGAATCTAGACTCATATGTGGAGAGAACTCTTTCCCAATCAGCCTCTTCCCAATAGTAATGCTCTCTAGCAAAATCCAAGGTAGAATGAAGCCCATTCCCTCTACTGTAATACCTATAGAAAATTCTGACAAAGCCTAGTGGGTATCATATGAGGAGAATCGCCCTATGTGGTGAACACAGTATGAAGAATTACCTGACTTATACTACTTTAATAGGCCAAGCAATAGAGATATTTCCTTGACAAAAATACTACCTGGAAGCCACCTGTGCCATTCCGAGCAGGATAGTCCGTAGTTTATTCCCACCATGTTTTAAACACGAAAATGCCATTTTTTATTTGTTATTAACAAAAAAACAACAAAAATACGCGTTCTTTTTAGTTTTTTCGTTGCAAAATGGAAACTATTGATGCAGTGATAAAGTTGCAATGGGATGAATTGTAGAGAATTACATTGTGAAGAGAATGATGTGTCAAACGATCCGATCGAATAATTAAAACTGGAGAAAAGCGGAAAAAAACGGAAAATTGCGTGTTTTTTCTTTTAACTCATAACTCTGTCATTTTGCAATATTAAGAACTGAAACTTCACACGATAGTAGCTATTGACGTGCAATTCATGTGTGCCAAGATTGGATTCGGTCGGATAAATAGTTTTCACATAATTCCCATTTGAATTTTTTTTGGACATATTTTCGCGGAGAGCTGGATGCGTTTGAGGTCGTCCGATTGAAATTAAAAAAATTGATTTGGAAAGAAGACGTGATCAGTAACAAAACGTCTATTATGATTTTTCAATAAAACGCGTTTAAGTGTGTTAAAAACTAGTGAGAACATGAGGGAAAACGACCGACCAAGCGAGAGTGGTCGAGTGGTGAGGGAATGAGCGAATCGAGGGGAAACGCCGCGGAAGCCAACAGTCGCCGAGTTTAAGAATTGTTGCGCGGACAGCGTAGTATTTTGGTCAAAAAACTAATCATTTGTAGCTCTGTTGCTTGGCGTATAACTTGAAACACGTGGTCTGGATAAAACAGTTTTAACTTCAATGGTCACCATAAAGAAAGTTTATCCGTTCATTGTTGAAATCAACTAAGTGTATCTCTCATTCCAACACTCTTTCTAGTACCCTTTGAATATCGCGCATGTATTTAAATCGAAAATCCTTCCAACGAAAGATTGGACTCAAACAAATTCGGTGTAAAAGGGCCATATATCCTTTCCCGTCCGTAAATCTATTTTCTTTTTCGATCAGCCTTCTATATATCCTCCAGGACTCCCATTGTTTGTTGCACTGTTTTCGGTTCCGTCGACGCAGTGCCGTACTCGATAAATTTCCACGGGAGACGGCTAGAGTCGAGATTTTTGTCGGTTCTTTTGGTCCGGGCGGCTAAGGGCGGCCATATCCGCTTGGTTTATGGGTTTTCATTGGACGACGGGAATGAATAAAAGGAATTTATCGACCTAAAACGGATGTATAAGGGTAATTCGGGATGAAGGAGCTGTTGGTAAACAAGGTTTATTTATGTCCGGCTAATTCGGCTCCTTTTTTGGAATCATAAAGCGGTAAATGAAAGAGGGATGTTTATGGTATTTTTTGTACGGTATGGTCAAGAATGAGAGGTTTTGATATCGGTTGGTACTTGGGTTTTCGTTCGATCTGTTTTATTACGAACGTATCACATCTTTCTTGGGTTGGGGGAGTTGAAATTCAACTAAAATTTTTTGTAGATTGTAGATTCTACTGTGAGGTCTATTGTCAATTTCATCAGATCTTTTTGCGAAAATTCTGAAGCTGTAATGAGCTCCATTATCTTAAAGGGCTGCAAGGGACTAATTCCGTGTCTTTCCTATAATTTCTTGTCCAATATATTCTTTGCGCAGTCTCACAATGGCGAAGCATTTTGTAACTCACTGAACAGGACTATCCTCTTCTTTCCCACAGAATCTAAACTCTTCAGGTTTTGTTAGGTCAATTCTCATATTCTTGAGATGACAATATCCTATTAGAAAGCCAGTGATATGCGTAACTTATTCTTACTGATGGGATCCAAATATTCCTTGGACCTTGCCGTTTTAAAGTTTCAAGGGTTTTTTTGTAATTAAACTTGACTGGAAGATTCCCCCAGAGTGGTTCTCTTCCAGTTTCTTTCTTCTCCAAACACTATTTCGTGAAGGGTGAAGAATACGTTACATGAAGATCTATAAGATAAATATATGGTGATGGTATTCTGCTTTCATCTGTAAGCCGATCTGTAACTTTTCATATAAGCTAACAGGAAAATTGCAATTCTGGGCCTCTTTAAGGGATCTGTAGCTTGCAGAAATCGCTAAATATTCACGAGTACTCGACGGGTGATCGGAAGCATTATCGAAAGACATATTGTGAGGGTATATTGAATGGTTTGTTTATTTATAACGAACACCAACGTTTTAATATAAGAAATTCATGATGAATGAAAATAATATGACTTTTTTTATTGGATTTTTATCGGAAGAAAATCGTAACAGGTAAAACATTGTTCAATAATATACATGATCTGACAATCATTTTTTTTAAAGTAGCATCTTTATGAGAATTGGAAGGAAAAGGTTGCATGATCGAATAAATCCATTTGAAATAACGGATGCCCAGAAAAGGTTCAGATTGAAGAAATACCGAGCGCCCAGTTTGTGAACATGTTCAGATTGAAGAACCAGTGTACTATAAAATTAATAAATGCTCTACCAAGAATTTTTTTGCTTTTCTGTTTTCAATTTATTAGATGAAAGAAACGAACGCAGACTACATACAGATAAATGTATTTTCAAATTCAAATCGAAACCTTTTACTCGTAATACATAAGGTTCCATGATCAAATCTTACGATTGAAGGTTATGTTTTTCGAAGAGTAGTTCGAAAGTGACACTGTAAATAAGAAAGTTACAGAAACGATTCCACAATTGCATTATTTACGAAGTGAGAAACATTCATTTTCGAAAATAAATAAGATCTACTTCAACCTCAATTCATATTGAATCTCTTTGTATCCATTATTTTTCAAATCGTGATTTTAGGGGTTTTATATAACGCAGCTTGTAACTGAAGAAAAATTTCATGATTTAAACCTTAATCGGTTGGCTTGAATGGAAAGAATACTCAAGCTTCTCTTAAAAATGCACAAACTTCGAAAGGATAAAGAAGTAAGAATGACTATACAAAAGAATCCAATAAAATAACCGCATATTAACGCTCTACTCGAATGTTTCAAACCGCATCATACGCCAATTAATCCATTCAAACCAGAACAAAAGAAAGTTCCTCGTATTGCATTTCCGCAATTGCCACAATTTCTATACATTGTAACCCATTCAACCTCTCACTACTGAGTACATATTTATCGACAAAGTTGCTCAAAATTGAATTTGCTCAAATGGAAAACACACTCGACTGTTTATTGCCCTCCATGCGACGATATATTCAATGTAGTCGCTGGATTCGATGCAGTAAATAACGATCGCAGAGCGAACACTTTGTTAAACACGAGTTTGAGGAAATCATTCGATACTCGCTACAAGAGATTTTTTTCTTTGTGAATGAAATTTTGAAGGAGTAAAACAGTTTGAGGAAGTGAGATTTCCTTCAAAATATCTTTTATCGTTTGTTTTCTGAAATATTCAATATTAACTCAACAACTTTGGACTCCTATGAAAAAAATTCTGAGAGAATGTTTTGAATTTCAGTTCACATCTAGTAAAATATAGGGTTCTCTAATAAGAGCTGTTATTTCGATATTCAAGGAAAAATGCCATTTTTCAGTATACATGATCGGATGTTTATTTCATTATACAGGGTGGCCATTTGAAACGAAACAGACGAGATTACAGACGAAATAAATTTTTTCGATAGAAATGCTCGGACAGGTCGATTTCTGTTTCGAGGGGGACAACTTAATATGTAGGTTACGGACGCATAGCGCTTCAACCCTTGCTACTACAACCCTCACCCCCAATTTTTGAATAGGGAAGATGGGGTGAGTGATACCTCATTTGAAAGGTATTTTTATACTGATTTCAGCACAGTAATTGTTTTTTCATTTTATGCATTAGTTCTCGAAATATTCTCAACTAAGTATTTGAAAATGAAGTGGTGTTTTCATGGCACTTGTAGTGTTTTTTTTTGTGAAAATCGACATTTTGAGCTTCAAAACAACCATGTTTATCTAAATGTCGTTGTCGTTGGCGAATATTTTCGGAGATATGAATTTTTTATGTTAAGGGGGGCGTTTTACCCCCTGGATCCCTTTGCAAGTGGATGAAATTTTCAGGGAATAATGATATTAATATTGTTAACCTACTTGCCAAATCTTATTATGCGCCGGCGATATTTTCGGATATATGAATTTTTCCATGTTAAGGGCGGCGTTTTAACCCCCTGGATCCCTTTGCAAGTGAATGAAATTTTCAGGGAATAATGTTATTAATACTTTTAACCTACGTACCAAATCTTATTATGCGCCGGCGAGTATTTTCGGAGATATGAATTTTTCTATGTTAAGGGGGGCGTTTTAACCCCCTGGATCCCTTTGCAAGTGGATGAAATTTTCAGGGAATAATGATATTAATATTGTTAACCTACTTGCCAAATCTTACACTACAAGTGCCATGAAAACACCACTTCATTTTCAAATACTTAGTTAAGAATATTTCGAGAACTAATGCATAAATGAAAAAACAATTACTGTGCTGAAATCAGTATAAAAATACCTTTCAAATGAGGTATCACTCACCCCATCTTCCCTATTCAAAAATTGGGGGTGAGGGTTGTAGTAGCAAGGGTTGAAGCGCTATGCGTCCGTAACCTACATCTTAAGTTGTCCCCCTCGAAACAGAAATCGACCTGTCCGAGCATTTCTATCGAAAAAATTTATTTCGTCTGTAATCTCGTCTGTTTCGTTTTCAAATGGCCACCCTGTATAGAAGAAGGTATGCCGTTAATAGTGAAAAATAACATCATGCAAATGATCACCACGACCACACTTACAGGACCATATCCTTTTAATGAAAGTTCCCATACCGAAATCGCAAAGTGGCTGCTCTATGTCCTCGATAGCCTCGCGAATTCCATCCTTGAGGTCTTGAATCGACGCTGGGCTATTGCTTTCACGTGGACCCAAGGAAGAAGTCGCAAGGTGTTAAATCACAAGATCTCGGTGTTGTTGCAATCAATATGTTATTCGTCTGTATATATTCCAATTGACGTTATCATAACTCCAAAAATGGGCATTTTCGATAAACGCAGTCTGCCACTTGAAGAATGATTACAGAGCTTGTCAGTTGATTCTTAAAATTCGAAACTCTGTGGTACTCAGAATAAAAGAGATAGACCAAAATATGTTACATATTCGAAATCAGGGGAAAAAGAGCATGCCAAATATGGTAAAATTAGAGGGGGTTCCATTTGAAAGAATGAAGTTGCAATCAATATGTTGGCCATCCTGTATATATTTCATTATGCAAATTCACATTGTGAACCTCAGTCGATTTTGGGAAATTTTTGTATGAAACATTTTTCTTTATCTCCTCTAGCAACAAAGTTGAAGGGTGGTCAAATTATAGTGAAAACCCTGTACATAGAACTATGTTCACAAATATCAATTCTAATGTATTTTTTTCGTTCCAGGTATGTACCTCGATGTTTTCCGGTTCAATAGTGAGTATATGAGTTTTCAATAAGGGCTTTTTACCATTGACTTTCCCTCAACATGAACTGTTCAGATGGAAAGGCTGAGTTCAAATTCATTAACACGGAAAAATACGAATAACTATCATAAAAAGCTAAAGAAAATGAGCAATATTGAAAATTTGACAGAATTTCTGGGAAAAACAGAGTTGAAGGTATATTTAGTAATCTACCAAAATCCCCTTGTCAGCAATCAATGAAAGCTGTCAGTCCGAAAGACTACAAATAAATTAAATGACTCAACTTTTGTTCTTGTGCTAATGAAAACCATAGCACGAACAGAATTTTCGAACTACCTGATCGACACTCAGTACCTTTCTCGAATTCTCTCATGTCCAACTATCTATATGTAATCTTCAGAACCCCGAATCCTATCCAAATAGCCAACCGATTCCAAATCGAATCACCTCACAAATATATTCCAGACCAATCCGGTCATCATATCGTCACGGATGATTTCGTCAGACATTTCTTCACGTTCCAAAAAAATTCTATCCCCAGGGACCTCCGCGAACTATCCCTTCGACCTTTATTTTCGCCCCACGCGTGGCGGATGCAAGTCAAAGTGAAAACGCTGAAAATTTATATAAGAATTTCCTTTATACACTCACCGCCTACTAATCGATGAAGTTTGTTAATTCATAAATATGTTATTTCAAGTCCGATTTGATTGATTTTTTTTTCAATTGTGGGTATGTTCATCCTTAATCAAAAACCATTTTTGAATTTCAAGAAAAATCGGCGTACGTCATTTTGTAAAGGGTGACACAAATATGTTTTTTTTACCCCAACTTTAGAACCACCCCTAGTATTTTCCAGTTGTTCCACCGTGTGATTTCTTTTCTCATCATCAAGACACATCTTCTCTTGACAATTAATTTCTTCATTCAGCTCAATTTTCATCAAAGATACAGGGTTTTTAGTAAAACATTAAATTTCACTAAGGCTCAAACAGTACTTCAACCAATTCAACCTGAAATAATGACCTAATAAAAATAAACTGAAAGCAAATTCAAAAACATAACGTGTTTTCCGCCCATACGCAGATAACAGGTGCAATTATTCGTCTTGGCATGTCCTCATCAAGGTTCTGAATCAATTAGGGCATCACTGAGCGCAATTTTTCAGGAGTTGGTATGCGAGATCGAATTTTCCTTCCAAGAGCATCCAAACATGCCCAAATGGGTTCGAATCTGATTAGAGCAGGCCAGTTGAATTCTTGGATATCAACCTCTGCTAAATAGTCCCAAGCAATCCTAGCCACATGCGGTTAATGCGGTCGGGCATTATAAAGCATTAGCACGAAATCGTCTTCAATAAACGGTGCATACCGAACAACATGTCGAGCTGAAACTTCTCTTGTTTTATATTTTCACTCAGTTTTCATTATCAAAACGTTCAAATTTAAGGTTAAATCTGTGAAAGTACTTTCATAGCCATAGCGACATTATGGAGTTTAATGTTTCTCAGAAAACCCTGTATCTTTAACAAAAATTGAGATATTGTTATGAACGAAGAATTAAATTGTCAAGAGAAGATGTGTCCTGATGATTATATGAGAAATCACACGGTGCAACAACTGGAACACACCAGGGGTGGTTTTGAAGTTAGGGTAAAAAAACAGATTTTATTTCACCCTGTATAAAATAACGTACGCCGAGTTTCCTCCAATTTCAAAACTAGTGATTCATTAAGAATGACCATACCTACAATTGAAAAAAAATTCAATCAAATCGGACTTTAAATAACATATTTGTGAATCAACAAACTTCATCGATTTTTTGAGTGGATCAATTATTTTGCCGGTGAGTGTAGTTTTTTCGTCCTTTCCTTCAAAGGGTGCTATCAGTCATTTTAGCTTTCTGTTCTCCTGGTGTTAATGAAATAAACAAGATTCTTACTTGTTTCTTATCATTGATTTAAGTTCTTATCAGTGTCGATGATACACTACCGGAAGGCAAAAAAAATAATGGGAATATTTGTATTGTATATCGTCAGGAATGATTTCATCGGACATTTTCTAGTCCAAAAATAAATTTCTATCCCCAGGGAACTCCTTGAAACTATCCCTTCGACCTTTTCTTCGGCCCCTCACATCCTTTTCTGGCCGGGACGCCAAAGTCAAAGTGAAAACGCTGAAAATTTACATCACAATTTCCTTTATACACGTGGGAGCGGTATTAAAAATAAAGACGGCCAGGGGTGTGTGTGTGATGGTGACGTAGCGACAATATCGTTTTCCCGTGCCTTTTGCTTTATGTCGAGACGAAATGAATCTTTGGGGAGCGACTTGGGTGTTTTAAAGGTTGAGTTAACGAGAAGGAGATGGAAAAGGTTGAGTTTTATACTTTTTGCGGGGTGGAGAGTGTATGGTTTCGTCGTGATTTTCTGTGTTTTTATGTTAGGAGCAATTAACCTTTGGGTATTGAAATGAAAAGAGGAATTTGTTCACAAGTTGTACATCCAGGCAATACAGGAGAACAGTAATGTTGGTGAATATAAATATCCTATACTCCTACATCCATTGGAAAAAGTTTATTTACTCGTACTGTTTTTAAGAGATTAAGAATTACGAGGTGAACATTTTGATTGTGATAGGATAATAACATGCTCAGCATGAAGCTCATATAATTAAATGGGATGAGGCTTTCCTGATATCGAGAGAATACAATCATAAACCTACAAGAAGCAGCTTTTATATCCATCACCGAAAACACCGTTAGTTATCTATTTGTAGATGCAAAAAACATATAAAATCCAATAATAAGTTTGAAACAGATCAACTGAATTTGGCGATAGGACAACATTTCACAACAACAAATCATTGATGATTGTTTCTGGAAAAATGTGAAAAGTTATAAATTTTTTTCAAAAAAACGTCGGTATCATCAAATGAGCTACAGATAATTCAAAAACCAAGACATGCTAAGAACCATGTGTACAGTATCGTAAGGCTCCGATTAGAATGTTTTTCAGGCATACTTGAATAGAAAGATGCATTAATAGAAAATATCGAAGGTGTTGCATATAGTGACCGTCCTAATAGTCAAGCTGCTATTAAAGCACTAAATTCCTATATCATCGACTCTGAGCTGGTATGGTAGTGCCGAAGAAAATTCAATGGATAACCCAAGAACCACATAGTCTCTTCAAGCTGGGTTCCTGGTAATTCAGAAATCAAAGAAACATTCGCCAGAAAGGTGGCACGAACTGTTCTGTGGTATAAGCAAATGCACCTATAAGAATGAGTTTTTGGGGATGAAGCAAACTGAATAGGCGCACTATGGAGTAATGTTCTGGAAATGGATCATCTCAAAATCTTCTTTCGGGACTCTAAAGGTTGACGCTCACTTGGACGAGACGAGACGTAGCGAAGAATTGTAATCCGCAGGCACGATTTGCACTGAATCAAACGATTCTGATCTTCGCTTCGCGCCTCCCAAGTGAGCGTCTACCCATTTGATTCAGTGCAAATCGTGCCTGCGGAAAACAACTCTTCGCTTCGTCTCGTCCAAGTGAGCGTCAACCTTAAATCTACAAGGTCCAGAAAGTATGGATCTCAGTAAGAATAAGGTGTGCCTCCTCACTGGCTGTCTAACAGAACATTGTCGCCTCAGGCAGCATATGATAAGAATTGGCTCAACAGAAACTGGCGAGTGTAGTTTGAATGGGGAAGAGCGGGAAACGTCTGTTCACTCAAGAATGCCTCACTCAATCAGTGGTGGTGATACACTACAAGAAGGCACTAGTAAAATGAAGGAAGTATTTGATCTTTCTTCGCCAGAATATCAGTTCTATTAAATTTCCCCTCAATTTAAGTGAAAGAAAGTGTTACGCTATCCCGAAAATTTCCTTCGTTCTGTCAACATACTCCACAAACACCAAAGCTTCGGCAAGAAGTATATTCGTAATAATTTTCAGTTTAGTATCTAGGCGTGTAGCCAACAAAACTAAGAATCGCCTGACAAAGGCAAACTAGCGTCCCCGTCGATGCCAAATAAACAGTTATCGTAATTCGGCTGTGAACGCTGATATCACCCCCATGACGTCGTTACTCGGCGAGATAAAACGGGATATCTTCATCGAATATCCTGAAGGTTTGGTAAATCAGAGTGTCACGAATCCTGTTTTGGCTTGGCTTTATCAGCACGGAAATTGCCTGGATACTCTGACAAATTTGCTACGGTTTCACACGTCTGGAATTCGAGATTTCGATTATCGAAATGATAGTGAAGTTAGAGTGTCGAAGAGACAGTCGATAGAATCGATGGTGTGCATAACATAAACGAAAAAGCCTTGAGGAAACTTTTTAATATTGAAGGATATTGAAGGAATAATAAAACATTCGAGACAACGAATGAGAAAGCTGACGCCCTTGCAAAAAGAAGAGCTAACGCTCCCTTAAACTGGACACATGAATCCATTTTTGGTAGCACCTCATAGAGATGTCCCTACGCGTGAATAGCACTGCATTGTAATCAACCAAGCATTAGAATAAGATGGAAAGCATTTCACTGCCGCACTGGGGTGAAGTGAACAATATGTTAGATTTCCATTTGTACAATTCCTGAATATAACATAATACATTTTCTGGGTTCCCGGCCACCAGGGAATCAAAGGAAACGAAGAGGCCAATACACTTGCCAAAGAGGGCGCATGAATGTCACTCAATGGACCAGAAACCTTCTGTGGTATACGTAAATGTACCTATAAGACGGGGTTTTTGGAGAAGGAGAAAGCCGAGAGCGAAAAACTCTGGCGGAATCTTCCAGGGGTGGATCATTCCTTCGGAACTTAGAAACAGCAAGATCTAAAGATATTTGGATCTTGATTAGAAACAATTACACCTTCTCACTGGTTTTCTTACAGGACACTGTCGCTCAGGAAGCGCCTGTTTAGGATAGGATTATCAGACACTGACGAGTGTAGGTTATGTGGGGAGGAAGAAGAAACCCCCATTCACCTAGTTACGGAATGCTTTGCCATTGCGAGCCTAAAGAGAGAATACCTTGGGCGAGAAACTTGTAAGAGTGAGGAACTAGCTTCGTTGAATCATTTACAGATATTGGATTTTATCAGATCTCTGGAACTGAAAGGCGAGCTGTAAAGGGCGTGGTCAGAACAGCTCTGTAAGGAGGCACAATAGACCTTGAGGTCGCAATGAACTGTAACCCCTTTTTAAACTATAACTATATTGATTTTGATAACAGCTGACAAATGCTGCCCGAAACATTGAAATAATGTTTCTATAGCAGTCTGTAGATTATTTGAGTGAAACAATATCTTTGCAGATTCTACAGAAAAATTTCGGAATTTATCGACGAATATTATGGTTCGATTACATTGAGATACTTAACAAGCTGGTACTGAGCTAATTTAGAACCGAGTGAATAAGCTTGTGATGATTACACGTCTTCTCGCAGAGTAGCCAACAATCTAGCGATCCACGTGAGATTTATGTTGGTATCGTTGTCAAGGATCTAAGATAAATGTCAAATACGTTTTCACATTTAAGAACCAGGAACCACCGAGTAGATGAGAACCCACATATTGTTTAGTAGCAACTGTGATTACACAATGTTTGTCTACATGCCAACAAGCCAAAACGCCAGCGATTCAGCGTGTAAAGTAAAGCTTTCAACATCAGTCGCAGTTTTTTTACAATCAGATTGTTGGTTTGTGAATACGATTACAATGAGCGAATTTGAAATCAGCTACCTACTAAAGTCGCTCAGTAGCAACTTGTAAAGTATCTCAATGTAATCGACCCTTTATTCTTAACACAATTAATGTTTATGACAACTTACGAATAAAGACAAAAAATAATAATTCTTCATCCATATCGAAAACCTAATCCGAAAAAACCCTGTAAAATTCCAGCTTCCCCTTCTCGAATGAATATTGAATCCAGCACTTCAAAGAATCCCCAATTATCCCAGACTCCTGCACAGAAATCGAAGAAGAAGAAGAAAGTTATCAGTGTCCTCCCCTTCGACTCGCCAAACGACACAATAGAAACGCGAAAATAGGACCCTTCAAATCTCCGAATACAAGAAAATTGCGATGTAAATTCCCCACATTCCCGGTGTCTGGAGATCGCGATCGAACCGCAATAGGTCGAGGGGACCATGCGGCCACACCCGCCCCAAGAGGAAAATATCTTTTAACTTTCTTCCCCGGCAGTTTGATATTTATACACGCGACAGGGCAAATTCGAGTTGTTTCTTAAATAAAGCGCCATTTTTCATCGGAATGTCCTGTATAACGACGAGGAGGCTCGAAAACTTTTCGGAATTATTGGCGTTTTGAAGGGGGAGGAATAGGAAAGCCGAAGATGGAAGAAATGTTAACGATTGTTATACGTCGTGAAGTCGGTGAGCCGTGAAGTTGTTTAGAGTGTAAATGCGGGGTCCATATTGAAAAGTTTGTGGATACTTTTGGAAAGAGGTTCTGACTTGGAGACAGGAGCTTTCGCGTTTTTCTTTGCTAGAACTGTTTTTGAAGCTGCTTGTATTTGATTGATATCCTCTAATTATTATATACTGATGGACAAAATTAACGCACCACCTAACATTTCGTCAAATTTCAACAATTGATATCTTCCCAATCTTTAGTCGGATTTCATTGTTTTTTCTTTCAATTGTAGCTCTATTATTTTCGAATTACCTCCATTGAACAGAAGTCCAAAAAATAAAATCTTTATGTTGTACAGGGCGTTTAAATAATATCATGTTTTATAGTCAAACTTTAACGTCTTCTGTGGGCAATGCCAGGTTGCTGAGGCATACAAAAACAAAACATAATTGTTGCCTAGTATCTCTTGAGTAGTTTGTTTTTTTAAAAACCAATTATCTTGGAATCGTTCAGAGACATTCAACATTTTATCAACTCTTGTATTTTATGCATTAGCCATGAATATCTTTGCAACCATTTGTCCGATTTGAATGTTTTTTTTAGTTGTAGCTCTTTTGTTGGCTAACATCATACAAGAATGAAATGTTCAAAAAAAGAATTGCATTATGCTGTACAGTACAGGGCGTTTAAATTTTCGGGTTTTTTCATTACAGTTTAATGCCTTCTGTGGGCAATACCAAATACCTGAGGCTTTTCTACTATACTATACTAACTAAACAGTGATGTAGCCTGATGTTTCCTGAGTATTTTGCTTTTTTTAAAAGCAATTTAACTTTTACCCTCCCAGAGATATTCACATTTTATAACCTCTTGCATTTCATACAATATATTGACAATGAATATTTTCAGTCAAGTGATACTGGGGTTTACAGTTGTCATAGTTTTTTCTAATTAATGGAATTCATTTCAAACTAATGATGTGTTAATTTCTAAAGTTTTCTTTACTTTAATATTCTTTTCATTCAACGTTGAATACGTAGTTTAAGCTGATCTCAAACGTTTTCGATTACGTTCAGGTCAGGACTAAAAGCCGGCCACTGTAGATGTTGAATCCCAAACTCTTTAAGGTATCCACGATATGGAATTATCGTTTATCAGCAAAAAATTGTCGCCTATGTATCTCGCAGAATTCATTGCCCCTTCCCGGATCGCTACAAGATCCATACAAGTAATCAAGGAAATGCTTTGTCTTCTCCAGATAAATACCCATCCATGGGATGATTTTAAACTTACTTTGAAGTCTTCAGTGAAGTGAAAAAAGCCTTTTTCGGGGTTTCTTGCATCCATATTCATTGAGTCTTCTTCTTGCAGTTTTCGATGAAATTGTAACATTTCGGACAACTAACGTGAGAGCCCGTTTCCATAAGTCTACGGAGACAACGACCAAAGAAAAATAGATAAGAATTAACTTTCAACACAAAAATAAACGCAAACAAATTAAGAAAAACAGGAAAATGCTAGATGTTATAAAAATGTGAATATCTCTGGAATGGTACAAGTTAAATTGATTTTTAAAAAAAGCAAAATACTCAAGAAACATCAGGCTACATCACTGTATAGTTTTTAGAAGCCTCATAAATCTGGTATTGCCCACAGGAGGCGTGAAACTGTGATGAAAAAAACCCGAAAATTTAAACGACCTGTACAGCATGATGCATTTCTTTTTTTGAACATCTCATTCTAGTATGATGTTCGCCAACAAAAGAGCTACAACTAAAAAAAAACATTCAAATCGGACAAATGGTTGCGAAGATATTCATGGCTTATGCATAAAATACAAGAGTTGATAAAAAGTGGATTATTTGTGCACCACTTCAAGATAAATTGGTTCTTAAAAAAAACAAAATACTCAAGATATACTAGGCTACAACGCTTTATTGTTTTTATATGCCTCAGCAACCTGGCATTGCTCACAGAAGATGTTAAAATTTGACTATAAAACATGACATTATTTAAACGCCCTATACAACATGAAGATTTCATTTTTTGGACTTCTGTTTGATGGAGGGAATTCGACAATAACAGAGCTACAATTGAAAGAAAAAAACGTTGAAATCCGACTAAAGATTGGGAAGATATCAATCGTTAAAATTTAACGAAATTTTAGGTGGTGCGCTAATTTTGTCCATCAGTATAGATATATAGAATATCACACTCTTCATACACTAATTACACTTAGTTTCACTGATACGACAGAAAGCTCGATAATAGACAACATGAGTAAGTATACACCTTTTCTTCAGGAACGAATGACTCCAGCACCCTGACGATATTTTCCTGGCATTCTGGCCAACTGTCCTTGTTTTGCAGATAAATTTTCGTTTAATTAGCGTTTCTCCAGCGTAAATCGAGATCAAAGATTAAGGAGAAAAAGATAGGAAACGCCACTACAACCCCAGTACTTAAATCCGACTAGGTTTCGGTTAGTTGATTACTTCTGACACGTAGATCCCGCTGAAAATGATGAATTTTTCAATACGGAGAACTGTTATGAGGGGCGACAAATTCGAATCAAATTATTTCTACGTAATCAATTAAATTTAGACGTAGAGCCCAGAAAAAACATTCTGATCGATAAAACAGAGCTAGTGCTTTGCTTTGGATCAGGATGTTATTTTTCATGTCAACATTGTTTTAAATTGATTGATATTAATGAAATGCGATGTATTGCTATAGTTCATTACCCACAAAAAATGTATTAATGAAGTAGAATACAAATCAATAATTTTCTTACATATCAGTTACCGAATTATCAAAACAATCAAAAATGAACCACAAGTTGAAGATGGAATTGAAAAACAATGAAAATTTCAACAGGATAATGCTTCTCCATTAATTTTTATTCGATCTGTAGAAAAATGCTTATTACATATTTCATAATAACTGCTGAGATTAATATCTCTTCGCTCAGAAAACTATATCCATTTGAGAGCACTGAAATTAAAAAGCAAGGAGAAACAGAGATGCATGATACGAGTTTCAATATTTAAATTTTCTCAGGTTCAAGATTGACCTTTTTTGATATTTGCCAAGTAGAATCTACGCCAATGAAATTATTAAAATTAAATATAAAAATGGTGAAAATTTGGCAGACACGGTTCGTTAAACTCGAACATTTTTGGGTCGTCATGAAGCACCTTGTCGGGCCGCAATAAAGAAATTGGTGGAAAAATTCGGGCTGTTGGGACATGTTAGTGATGTGAAGAATAAAACCCGTGCACGTCGCTCAAAAACAGCCGAGAACATTGCTACTGTAGCCGGAAGTGTTGAAGAAAACTTAGGTTTGTCTATTCCTCGTCGTTCTTTGGAATAAGGTGCTATCGAGAGATGATTAATGATTTTTTATGGCCGAAATTGGATAGTTTTGATCTGCACAACGTTTACTTTCAACAAGACGACGCTACGTGCCACACAAGCAACGAAACCATTGATCTTTTGCGAGACCGTGCTATCTGTCGAAGAGGTGATCAAAATTAGCTGCCGAGATCTTGTGATTTTACACCTTGCGACTTCTTCCTTTGGGGCCACGTGAAAGAGAAGGTCTACGCCAATAGCCCAGCGTCGATTCAAGACCTCAAAGAGGCTATCGAGGACATAGGGCAGCCACTTTGCGATTTGGTTATGGAAAATTTCATTAGAAGGATATGGTCTTGTGAGCGTGGCCGTGGTGGTTAATTGATTGATGTTATTTTCCACTATTAACGGCATAGCTTCTTCTTCATAATGAAATAAACATCCGATCCTTTGTATCGAAAAATGCCATTTTTCTTTGAATACAAAATAACCTCTTATTGGAAAATACTTTAGAAGAAACTGTTAATACTTCCTGACAAAATATAATGTCAGACGTCCCCTGAAAAGCACCTAAACCATGAAGATATAAAGAACCCATCCACAAAATTTTCCGCGGATTTGCATGACTGAAGACATGCCGCCGTTGAATCAATAAACGCACCGTGCCGATACCGGCAAAAGAGAAAGCGCCGTATTTTCATGCGAAGCTCATATTCGATTTCGGTATTCCAGACGCGACGAAAAAACGCAAACTCCTCTTTTCCACGCGAACGTTTCGGACTCTATGTAATGGAAAAATATTCCCATTGAGTGGAGTGGGCTTATTTCCTGACAAAGGAACTCATTTCGGCAGACATTCGGTGTTGAATGGGCCGAAAAAGGATCGTTTTTCGTTCGAGTACGGATGCATAACATGATGCGAAATGAAATTTTCGTTGAACTATCGCGGGAGGTTGTGGAAAATTGAATCACGGGTTTAGCCACCTAGACAGGTATTTGTAGTGAGAAATTCAAGATGGCAGATGGGATTTTTTGGAACTTTGATTATTTTTATTATTATGTGACTGGTTTTTTATTCTGTTATTATTTTCTTGAATAATTATTGAGTGTTACCACGGGAATGGTGTTTTTCCCGAAAAATCCCTCCAGAGGACTTCTCTTTCGGTTTCTTTCTTCTCCAAAAACTTTTTCTAAAGGTTGACGCTGACTTGGACAAAGAGACGAGAAGCGAGACGAAGCTTAAGTTCGCTGAGAACCGCGCACCTGGACGAAGCGATGCGTCGAGCAGGCATCAGGAGAAATTCTCCCTATATCTAAGCCGCAATATTTTTATTACCCTTGTTGCATGCCGCCTACCCACATGGACAATGGTAGAGCTATTGTTCGAATCGTGTTTTTGGTCATAATCTTGCTTTAATTGCGAATTTTTCAAGAAAATCATCGTCGTGCTACTTTCATCCAGGAATACAAAACTGATTTCAGGAAAAATACGTTTATTTTCAAACGTACAATAAAAACGTCATTTTTCGACTGACAGGATCATCGAAAATTTCTATTCTCCGCTAAGGAGGAAAAGCAACACTTTCCATCCGGCGGCAGGAAAAGTGTTACTATGCAAAAGATTAATTAGAATTGGTAATAACCATGATCTACCTTTTTAAACAGATCAATAAATGCAAATTTCAAGTACTTACTGTTATTCATATCGGTAACAAGTTCCTTCAATCACCACTGACAGGACATGTTAATAACAATCATCACTTCAAAACTATTTAAACAGTATTTAAAATCGTGGAAGGATCTATATAAAGCACCAATACATACTGACATCATAATAAAATTCAATTGTAACAATAAATACATTATTTGCTTTCATCAAACCTGTGATAGGTCTTCAGTTATCCACAAATGACCTTCGTTCTTTCTCGTAGTTTCAATATTCCTGAAACGAATATTTTTATCAATAAACGTAATAGAACTATTCAAAAAGGATATTCGTACCTATTCATATCTATTTATTTTCCTTCTTGAAATTGCAAATATCTTAGAGCATATTTGGCCTGTGAACTCGCTTGACAGTTGTCATCTTTCTTCGTTATTTCTTCTAATTCCAAAGTTCCTGGAACAAATATTTTTAGTAATAAACGTTATTGAACGATTAAAAAAGGATATTCATACCTTGTTTCATTTGGATCAGGCCTTTCTTCTAAAATGAGCATTTTCCCGATAGACTTCCTCCTCTTAAACACACATGACAGTTGTCAGAATTTTCCGATGTCATAAATAAATCAATTTTAGGAAATGTCAAAAAATCAAAATCATAACGATCTTAAATGGATAGAATCATGTGCGTAAATGTAAATCCATAGATAAAATGTTTAGTTAGTCTATGTGTAAATCAATCCGAAGATGGATATTCAGATTTTCATGAATTTCAAAACGTTTGAAAATAAAATAACATATTTCATTCGAATGAGAAGTGACTTTTCATGGCTCGTTTCAATTGCCAGCCTCACTGCGTTCGGCTGTCAAACTCAAGCTCGCCATGAAAAGTGACACTTCTCCTCCTTATAAAATAATATACTATTTTCTACGAAAACATCGAAAAATGTCTACTTTTTTTACTATTAGAAAATCATTCACTGAATAAACATGAAATACCTCATGAAAAAATTATTTTTAACACAATAAATCATCAATTAATTCATTATTCATAAAAGGAAATCACATTTATTGGAATGAGAATAATTGATGGTATAGTTTGAACAACGACTTCCATTCAGAATTCATGAACATGTTTAATGTTTGCTGATCATATATCCCTCGAAGAAATTATGCCACAGTTTTCCAATTTTAGCAGATATTTTAATTTCTTTGGAAGGATTTTTCAATATTTTGTTGAATTCACATAATAAAACACCTATATTTCAGGCGATTTGAATTCACATTCATAGTTGTACAAAATACAAGAATGTTGTTTGTATTGCATATAAAATTCGTTTTTACAGAACTCAATCGAGAGAATTCTAATCAACCTTCTCATGAGCCATTGAAAGCAAACTCATTTCTCACAAATACAAAAATAACTGTGTACTTCCCCATTGACAAAATTCGAGTATACAATTTTCATAAAAATCGCGTTAAATGACTCGCCTCCTCGCTGTTCTTCGCTTCGCGCCTCCCAGGTGAGCGTCTACACATTTGTTTCAATGCTGAAGACTCCAGCGGAAAACGACGCGTTCCTTCCGAGCACTTCGCTTTGTCCAAGTACACGTCTAACGATTCGGCTTTTCGCTTCGCACCTCCTAAGAGAGCGTCTACCCATTTGATTCAGTGCAAACTTCTCCGGCGGAAAACAACGCTTCGCCTCGCTTCGCGCCTCTTCGCCCAAGTAAGCGTCAACCTTTATAGGTGCATTTGCCTATACCACAGAAGAGTTCTGGGCCAATAGGTGGCGCTTGTGCTTCCTTTCTATTCAGTGTGTCAACCTCTTAGTTTCCTTTGATCTTGAGTTACCAGTAACCTAGACTAAAGAACGTATTGTTCCTGCCTACTCCATTCAGTTTTCGGCACTCTCATAAAAGCTTTGAGTCGAGAACATAGGAGTTAAGTGCTTCAATAGCAGTTTGACCAACGATAGTGTACACTTGGTTCTTGGCCAATATACTCCAGTGCCTGCACCTATCGTTTTGGGTGGTTTATTCTTTTTACCTTCCATGTAATCGGTGATTAATTCTAGAATACTCTCAAAAGTGACAAGTATTTCCAAAAGTAATAGACTACAGAAAAAATTATGGGTCATTTGAACCACCAGGTGACCTATCTAGAACGATATTAGGGCATAAAATAATAAGATTCAGCACTATACCGTCACTTGTAAGCTGTCCAACTGGGCGCAGGTGAGAATTCGATAGTACAGGTAGAGTGGGTACATTTTGGTCACATATTTTTGTACGGCATTCTTATCATTGATAGATCCGTGAAAAATAATAAGAAAACGCGTAGCGCCATGAAAAAATGTGGAGCCACAAAGTCGAAAGTTTTTTATTTTCCGACAATTACCAGGATAAATTGGGTCATTTGATTTTGTACGGCATCTATGTCATACTATTTCAACACTGCTTATAATCCATTATTCCGCAACGCCGTACAAAAATCATACGACAGGAGGAAAAAATCTAGGGTTGCAATACCCTCTCTTTCCGTAGTCTAGGGGGTGATTTGACACAACATGAAATAAATTTATTTTGAAACGATTTTATGCAAAGGTAATATTTTTTATATGCAGTAAATTTTTGTTGGTTCAAAGGGGAAAAAGGGAAAAATCCATTTATTTGTACTAATTTTCATAGTCTTTTCGTGATTTTAGGTTCCTAGTTAGAAACTATGTTGAATATTGGTTTGTATTCTATCCATTTATACCAAAATATAGACATGTTGTCACTGAAAATTGCAAAATACAACATATTTTTGAGAAGTACTCATGACACTTAAGTTTGCAGTACAAAATCATGCTACAAGGGGGTCTGCTAACTACAGTGTCATGAGTACTTCTCACAAATATGTTGTATTTTGGAATTATCAGTGACAACATGTCTATATTTTGTTATAAATGTATAGTATACAACCCCATATTCAACATAGTTTCTAACTATGAACCTAGAATCACGAAAAGACTATGAAAATTAGGACAAATAGATGGATTTTTTCTTTTTTCCCCTTTGAACCAACGAAAATTTTCGGTATATGAAAAACTATTATCTTTTCATAAAATACTTTCAAAATAAATTTATTTCATGTTGTGTCAAATCACCCCCTAGACTACGGAAAGAGAGGGTATTGCAACCCTTGATTTTTTCCCCTTGTCGCATGACTTTTGTACGGCGTTGCGGAATAATGGATTAAAAGCAGTGTTGAAATAGTATGACGTAGATGCCGTACAAAATCAAATGACCAAATTTATCCTGGTAATTGTCGGAAAATAAAAAAAAAATTCGAATTTGTGGCTCCACATTTTTTTACGGCTCTACGCGTTTTCTTATTATTTTTCACGGATCTATCGGTGGTGAGAATGCCGTACAAAAATATGTGACCAAAATGCACCCACTCCACCTGTACTTTCGAATTCTCACCTGCACCCAGTTGGACAGCTTACAAGTGACGGCATAGTGCTGAATCTTATTATTTTATGCCCTTATATCGTTCTAGATAGGTCACCTGGTGGTTCAAATGACCCGTAATTTTTTCAACACGGGCCTGTAGTCTATAACGAAAGTTGCTCTACTGAAATATCCAAATTCACGAAGTGATTCCCGAAATCAGCTCAAAAAATTTTAAATTGTTTTTACTACTATTCCCTTTTGCATTTTCCACTGTTAGATACTCTTCTCCCAGTATGTGTCGAGTTGCAATCGAATAGAAGATCCGAATGAAAATATGCGTTTTTTCCTCCAATGTCATCCCCTTCCCGCGTTTATTGATTCCGCATGGCAGTCTTCAGTTATGCAAATCCGAAGAAAACAAGAATGAATGGGATATTTTTATTTGCTATTCATGGAATGATACCGTTGGTGTGTATTCCGGATGCTGTCTTGTACTTTTGGCTCCTTTATTCTGGGCACGCGCTGCTTCGATGTTTTTCGGTGCAGGAGATTCCCAGAGCGAAGCAGAGGAGGGAAATTTTCGGTTTTCAACGGGAAATTGTCGAGGAGAAATGGAAATCTTGTTTGTATTTTTTTGTGTGCGACCAAGTTTGTTTTTTGGGTAATTTGGTTTGAGTAGTTAGTTGGAATTGTTCTCTACTTGCTTTCTTCCAGAGAAATTCTTTTTTCTCCAACCATCAAAAAATGTTGACATTTTTGTACTATTTTCAGGTGCAAAAGTCATACATTTCCTTACCGTACAAAAATTCACTCGTTACTTAGCAACACTTTTAATCCTAGGATTAAAAACGCTACTTTTAATCCTCCGGATTAAAAGTAATGGCATTTGACGTCTACTTGACAATCACTGTCATGATTCTGTGTTCAAATTCATATCCAAATTATGAACGATTTTTCACTAAAACCAATTTTATTGTAATTTTGACTTGGTTGGAGAAAAAATAGTATATATTATTCGGATTAAAAGTGCCTATTTTAACTCGCAATTTTGCATTCGCTCGGCTGCGCCTCGCAACTGCAAATATTGCTCGTAAAAAAAAGATGCACTTTTAATCCTTATAATATAATATACTATTCTCTGGAAGAAAGCAAGTCTAATTTACAATAAAAAGCAAGTAGAGTAAGATCACTATTATGTCTGATAAATTCAAGTCATTCAAACATCGTTTCCTTGCGCTACAAATTTGGGAATAATGATGATAACGCCCTACCACATCGCACACGAAGGGCATAAAACATTCTTCAATGAACTGGTCAACAAATCCACCAGACAAAAATGGAATAAAAAAATATGGCATCACATATGGGGAGAAAAATATCCAACCCTTCTTCAAGAATTGAGCTTAGTCTTTCAGGAAGAATGGATATACAGGGTGATTTTTTTAAGTGTTTCATTAGACGTTTTCGAGGAAGGAATTGTAATACAGATTCAAGATTTTGGATTTTCATTTAAGAGTACATGAACTTTAATTGTAAAATATTTTCAAGAGGAATCTACTTCCGGTTTCACCGGAAAAGAATGTAACTTCGTTATTTCAAATGCAACACCCTGTATATTTATACATATTCGAATTCTTCGTTCAATTCTACACTGATTTGATGTATGATATGTACAACCACTCAAGCGGTTCTTGAATTATAGCCTCATTATCAATTTTTTTGAAAAAAAGGTTGTCACAAATTAGTGTCCATATTTTCAAAATCCCTCATTACAAGAATTTCTTTTTGCGAAAGTGGAACAAAAGAAAGTATGCTGATACTGTTTCTTGTATAACTTATGAGAAAATATTATACAGGGTGTCTGAAAAAGGCCCCAAAGTGAGCCTCAATAAAACTATAAAATCTCACTTTTTTCAAATGGCAACCCTATAATTTTGTAATTCCAATCGATGGCTCTTCAAAAACCAGTTAGGGTGTCCCAAACATTTCATGCCTCTAAAATCAGTAGTTTTGCCGTTATTGAATAAAATTCGAATTTCAGGATTGAATCAAGGTTTCTTAGTCTAACCATAGATTTATTAGGATAGAAGTTTTCAAGAAGGCTATGTCTGTTCATTTATAATGCATTTTAGAGAACTGTCATTTATTCTTTTTGATTAATCGGGCACTATGCAAAAAATGAATTACAGTAACAGTGATGTATTGAATATGTTCTTCATTTATGCTGAATGTAAGAAAATATTAGAAAGGGCAGTCAGAACTTTTAATTTTTTAATTTTAAAAATTTATTATAGTATTAGTTTCCTGTTGTGAATAAAATTTTTGTGATAGTTTTAAACTGAGAGATCATTCATTATCTATTTCTGTGTTCACTCGAGTCCGTTCAGGGTTAAGGCTTTCAGTACGGAGAAAATTGTTTTGATATCTCCTGAACTTTGATTTCGTGAAAGTCAGTAAATGTGAATTTCGTTCGTTGAATTTCTAATTACCTTTTCTAGGAATTTGTTACATTTGCCGCAAATAAAGAACATTCCCTTGATATATCATTCCAGTGAAATTATTATTGCATGTTTTGCTTAGTGCTTGATCTGTAAAAAAAAGTAAGATTGACAGTTCCTAACATAGCCTACTTCAAAAATGCAAGCTTACAAACTGTGCGAAACCTGTCTTTAATCGTGAAATTCGAATTTTATTGAATAACGGCAAAAATACTGATTTTAGAGGCATGAAATGTTCGGGACACCATAACTGGTTTTTGACGAGCAATCGATTGGAATTACAAAATTATAGGGTTGCCATTTGAAAAAAGTGAGATTTCATAGTTTTATTGAGGCTCACTTTGGGGCCCTTTTTCAGACACCCTGTATAATATTTTCTCATAAGTTATACGAGAAACAGTATCAGCGTACTTCTTTTGTTCCACTTTCTCAAAAAGAAATTCTTGTAATGAGGGATTTTGAAGATATGGACACTAATTTGTGATAACCTTTTTTTCAAAAAAATTGATAATCAGGCTATAATTCAAGAACCGCTTGAGTGGTTGCACATATCACACATCAAATCAGTGTAGAATTAAACGAAGAATTCGAATATGTATAAATATACAGGGTGTTGCATTTGAAATAACGAAGTTACATTCGTTTCCGGTGAAACCGGAAGTAGATTCTTCTTGAAAATATTTTACAATTAAAGTTCATGTACTCTTAAACGAAAATCCATAATCTTGAATCTCTATTACAATTCCTTCCTCGAAAACGTCTAATGAAACACTTAAAAAAATCACCCTGTATAGTCCATTCACGAAAGGTTGAGCCGTTGGTTGGCCATGGAAATTTAGCATATTCCACTGTGTATATTAAAATTTTAGGTTATGTTCTTTATTTTCTTGTCAGATTGATACGCAATGTTGTCAATATTGCATAGAGTTGTCTGACAACTCGCAAGCTCGTCTGACGAGGCCTGGTACATTCGGCAACGTTGACTTTATTTTACGTTATGACAGCAAATACTACCAACTTCAGATAAATAAAGAAACGCCTACTATGTGCTCAACCTTTCGTGAACGGACTATACCTGAAAATTTTATTAATGACTTTGTTCGTGGAATGCCTAGGCGTCAGGTATTGCATAATACCAGAAGAAGAAAAACTTAAATGAGAGGAAGCAGCTACCGTGTCAATTACCGAAAATCCAATCAGTCAACCGCATGTTGACCTGGAAAGAATCTGGCCTCCAATGAGAAGATTCAGCTCAAAAAAGTTGATTGAATGAATATTGATCAACATCGCCTTAGTTATCATATGTCATAACACACTCATATCTCCCAAGAGAAATATGAAACGTCAATTCATATTTTACTAAAAATAGTATATCATGCAAATTTTCACCTAATACATCAGAAAAAAGTCATTTGGAGCTTCTATAAAGAATTTCTTGATCTGCTCCCGGGACAACACTGCTGATTTTTTAGGAACGTTTCCTTTATTTCAGTTCTTAACAATTGTTTCCACTTCATCGAATAATTTCACATTCGTTTTTTCCTTCAAATGTAGCATGGACCTTAACATAGATAATTTTGGCAGTAACGGGTTTGGTGAATATTTCTGCGACTGGAGATCGAATGAATTAAGCATACATTGAAAATAACAAGAACCAGAACAACATACCAAATCGTCGAAATATTTTCACTGACACCGTTCACCACCGGGCTTTCGCCGCTTGAGTTTCGGCGTAGTTCGACATTATTTCAATAATTTTATTTCTGACAAGACGTCAAAATAAAATCAGTCAACCATGATTCTCACAACACGGCCCATAGCAACGTTAAAAATCCAATTATTTCAAAAATTTACAATCTGATATTAATTTTTCCATTTTAGGAACGATATTGTTTCAATCAGAAAAAAACTATTGATTAAAACAAGAGAAATATGAATATATTTCCCACGGTTGCCTATGCATGTAACTAGGACAACCTCGGGAAATATACTATTGATATTTCTCTAGTTGTAATCAGTGGCGTCTCGTGGGTGAAAAAAGAGGTGAAGAGCTAAACAAGCAGAAAAATCTAGAATAACATCTTTTTTATGTAAACTCACCTATTTTTTGTATATCAGGTCCAACCTTCGGTCCTTTAAACTAGCAAATTTGTCCGTAATGTCTTCATAAAATGGTTGTTTGTTTGTTAGTTGAATTAAAAGTTCTTTTTGAATGGAAATATTGGCCAAAGAGGAAAGCCTTTGTTGAGATACAGAATTTCTTAAATAACCAATTGTATTCCGAAAACCAAGATGATTTGAAATTAATATTATATGATTTGCCATTTTTCATTTCTTTTCTTGTAGAAATTTTCAAGTTAACAGTAGGCCGACCTTCATTTAAGATGTCCTTTTTGTCTTCGTCTTTCCAACGATGAAACGGAGTTTCTATTAAACTGCACCCAATGTCATTAATGGGGTTCATTTTTAATATCGAAGCCGAAGCACTTAAAGTGAACAACGGTCAGACGTTCTCACTGGAGCGACACAGTTAGAGGCGACGCGCGGACTTAACAAGTGCAGACTGCAGAGGGTTACTGGAGCTCTTCACTACAGCCAGAAAACCTAATAGAAAGCCCCGGTGACGTCACCCGTTACCATAGCAACGCAGTCTGTTTGAGCGATCGAGGTGCAAGTTCCGTGACAAACCTCTTCACTCGATGCGGCAAGCGAAAAGATATTTATAATGAGTTTCGTGATTCGATAATAATCTCGAAAATAAACGTCTCCTGAGTTCTGACATGGAGCTAATGAAACGATTAAATTATTGTATAAATAGTAAATAATAATTATCATCCTCAATGAACATTTTAGGTGACCCTGACCCTAGGAATTTTTAGGTGAAGAGCCACTTCACTCCCTTCACCTGAAAAGCCGCCACTGGTTGTAATAATAGCTATTCAAATAGTGACAAGGTTGTTTTTCTGAAAGTAGTGACAGTTATGAGTTTTGAACCTTTTTTCTGACGATACAATAATACGAGTATCATCATCCAATACAGTTGATGATATCAGGATTACCCTCTATATTGTTTGTTCATTTCTCAAAAAAACATTTGGATTCCAACTTTGAATACTGGGTGTGTCTACGATCCAGGAATAGAACGGCAATTATTTCTCTGGAGGTTAGGTTAGGTCATGTACTATGTACTAGTCATCAGAAAATACAGTACGCATAATTTCCCACTGCCAGAAATAATGACCACCCAATAAAACTCATTAGCACCCAATAAATCATACAGCATTCATATAAATTCCTGAAGAGTTTCTCCCCCGTCTCCAGAACCTTGTACCAGGGAACATCAGGGCTACATATTCCAGGAATATTATTCACTAATGACTTCGCTAAGGAACTGCTGTCATCGGGGAACTACGTGAATTGCACTTTTCTATTTCTGCGTGTCTGCGATCCAGGAATAGAACGGCAATAACTTCTTTGAAGTCGCGCAGTTAGGGATGGGTTGCAATCATATGTAGCGGCAAGATCCAATTTACGGAATACTTTGGAGTTTTCGCTATTCGTTCTGATACGACGTGCCTGCTCGATGAAATATAAATAATCTGAGACAGATGACGAGAACTTCACGTTTCGATGCGTTTATGGGATAGGTGAGGATGCCTCTGTGCCTCTGGGTAGGGGAAGAGTTACTGACCTATGCTACAAGGTGTATTAAAAAAAAATTCAATTTGACAATCGATGATAAGAAGTTACTTTGTCTTGTTTTATCGTTCAGATAATAGATGAATCGTTGACATAATAGTTCAAAGTTTCAACTTATAATAATGAAATATCGGTGAAACTGAGATATTTCCTATCGATTACATTGAGATACTTTACAAGCTGCTACTGAACGAATTGAGAAGCGAGTGAATTAGCTTGAGAGATTGTGATGGATAAGGATCAAGTACACAGGGCTACTTTACAAGCTAAGAAGCCGGCTTATAAAAAGCCGGCGAATTGGCTTCTAGCCGAGTACACAGGGAGTTCTCACTCGCTCAGTCGCTCAATAGCGTAATAACAGCCGTAATAGGAACGTATAGGCGCAGAACAAGAATAAGCTCAAGTACACGGGGCGAATTTACAAGCTAATTCGCTGTAAAGCCGGCTTGTGGCGTGTAAAGTCGCCGGCAGTTCAACTTTTTCCAGAGCGAATTTGCAAGCAGCTAACGGAGCGACTGCATCGAGTACACGGGGCTACTCACAAGCTCAGAAGCTCAAAAGCCGCTTCTTAGCTTGTAAAGTCGCCCCGTGTACTTGACCCTTTACACACAAAACTGCCTACTCGCTGAGTAGCCAACAATCCAACGATCCACGTGAGGTTTATGTTTGTATTGTTGTCAAGGATATAAGATAAATGTCAAATACCTTTTCAAATTTAGGAACCAGGAACTACCGAGTAGATGAGAACTCACAGATTATTTAGTAGCAACTGTGACAACACACGGCTTGTTTACATGCCAATAAGCCAAAACGCCAGCGATTTAGCGTGTAAAGTAGCCCAGCTTTCAACTTTAGTCGCAGCTTTTTTACAATCAGATTGTTGGCTTGTGATTGTGAACACGAGTACACTGAGCGAATTCCCAATCAGCTACTAAAATCGTTCAGTAGCAGCTTGTAAAGTATCTCAATTGGAAAAACAAGTTCTCGAAACAGATGCACACTAGGAATCGGGAATCATCCATTTACATGAAAACAATAACCAATTGTTCAGAACACAGACCCAATAAAAGACACCCTTCACCATCGATTCATCATACTCAATAAAAACCCCGCTATTCCAAATTTTATTAACAATACCGTCAAATTTCTACGGTGAACTCTTCATGGTTCAGATAAAAGATGAATCGTTGACATAAAAGTTCAAGGGTTCAACATATAATAATGAAATATCTGTGAAACTGAGATATTCCGATCGATTTTCCCTTATGGGTCGATTACATTGAGATACTTTACAAGCTGCTACTGAGCGAATTTAGAAGCGAGCGAATGAGCTTGTCAGATGGTGATGATTACACATAAAACTGTCTAATCGCTGAGTAGCCAACAATCTAGCGATCCACGTGAGGTTTGTGTTTGTATTGTTGTCAAGGGTCTATGATAAATATCCAATACGTTTTCAAATTCAAGAACCAGTAACCACCGAGTAGATGGGAACTCACAGATTGTTTAGTAGCAACTGTGATTTTACACGGCTTATTTAAATGCAAACAAGCCAAAACGCCGGCGATTTAGCGTGTAAAGTGGCCCAGCTTTCAACTTTAGTCGCAGCTTTTTTACAATCAGATTGTTGGCTTGTGAACACGATTACACTGAGCGAATTCCCAATCAGCTACTAAAATCGCTCAGTAGCAGCTTGTAAAGTATCTCAATTGAATCGACCCATTACAAAGTATTCCAGAATGAATAGATTCGCCTCAAAATTCGAAAAACAACTTCTCGAAACAGATGCACACTAAGAATCGGGAATCATCCATTTACATGAAAACAATAACCAATTGTTCCGAACACAGACCCAATAAAAGACAGACACCCTTCACCATCGATCCATCATACTCAATAAAAACCCCGCTATTCCAAATTTTATTAACAATATCGTCAAATTTCTACTCTGCACTCTTCATCGTTCAGATAACAGATGAATCGTTGACATAAAAGTTCAAGGGTTCAACATATAATAATGAAATATCTGTGAAACTGAGATATTTCCCATCAATTTTCCCTTATGGGTCGATTACATTGAGATACTTTACAAGCTGCTACTGAGCGAATTTAGAAGCGAGCGAATGAGCTTGTGAGATGGTGATGATTACACATGAAACTGTTTAATCGCTGAGTAGCCAACAATCTAGCGATCGACGTGAGTTTTATGTTTGTATCGTTATCAAAGATCTTAGATAAATGTCAAAAACCTTTTCAAATTTAAGAACCAGGAACCACCGAGTAGATGAGATTATTTTTCAGTAGCAACTGTGATAACACACGGCTTGTTTACATGCCAAAACGCCAGCGGTTTAGCGTGTAAACTTTAGTCGCAGCTTTCAACTTTAGTCGCAGCTCTTTCACAATCAGATTCACGATTACACTGAGCGAATTTAGAATCAGCTACTAAATTCGCTCAGTAGCAGCTTGTAAAGTATCTCAATGTAATCGACCCATTACAAAGTATTCCGCCTCAAAATTGGTAAAATACGAAACAGATGCACATTTTACGAATCGGGAAACATCCATCTACATGAAAACAATAACCAAATGTTCCGAACACAGACCCGATAAAAGACAAACACTCTCACCGTCGATCCATCATACTCCATAAAAACCCCGCTATCCCAAATTTTATTAACAATATCGTCAAATTTCTACTCTGAACTCTTTATCGTTCGCATGCACAAGCCACCGAACATTCGAAATTTATGAACTGTAAATGCCAGAAACCGATAGGGTCACTTCAATGCCGAATTTTTACGAGCTGCATGGATCTGTTAGAAATTTATGTACGCAATAATTCCATTGTTCGCTGTTTTATACGGATTTCGTTTTGATTCTTCGTTGTGTTCCAGGAGAATTTAACATGTTTGCGATGAAATTCGTTTATGATTCGTGCCTTATTGTCGAGTTTTCTGTGGGGCATTGAATTTTCGGTATGGATTTGCTAGTTTTTCTAGCTTTTTATGGATTTATACATATTGTGTCTTTTCTCCAATTTCGTGACTTGTTCGTTGTTTATTCTGTAACACTTTGTAGAGAAACATCGTTCGGAATATCTTAATTCCACAAAGATGTATGGCGGTATTCTGCTTTCATCTTTAAGCCAATATGTAGCTTTAAGGTATCTGTAGGTTACAGAAATCGTTTAATATTTAACAGTACTCGACGGGTGATCGGAAGCATTATCGGATTACATATTGTGAGGTTACGTTGAATGGTTTGTTTATTTTATGACGAACACCAACGTTTTAATATAAGAAATTCATGATGAATGAAAATAATAATGCTTTGTTCATTGGATTGTTATCGGAAGAAAATCAGAAAAGGTGAAAAATTGTTCAATAATATACATGACGTGAAAATCAATCTTTTTTTATGTAGAAACTTCATGAGAATAGGAAGAAAAAGGTTGCGTAATCAAATGAATCCATTTGAAATGCCAGATGCCCAGAAATTTTCAGATTGAAGAAATGCCGAATGCCCAGTTTCTGAACATGTTCAGATTAAGGAACCAGTGTTCTATAAATTTAATAAATGCTGTACAGCAATTTAAACTAGAACTGTTTTTCCTGTTCTGTGTTTATTAGATGAAAAAAAAAAAACGTAAACTACATTCAGATAAATGTATTTTCAAATCCAAATCGAAACCATTTACTCATAATACCTAAAGTTCCTTGATTAAATCTTACGATTGAAGGTAATGTTTATCGATAAGTAGTTCAAAAGTGACACTGTCACTAAGACAGTTATAGGAACCATTCCAGAATTGCATTATTTACGAATCTGTATGTCAGCTGTTGCGTGAGTGAGCTGAAAAACTGACAATTTTTTTCAACGAATGTATTGAAAATAATTAAATTTTTTCATAACTTTCAACACAACATTCACTCAATGCTGTAAGTCCACAATACGATATATTTTCTCAAACTGAATTCTTATAAAACAAAGAGACACCCTTAACACCACCCCTCCTTCATCAAGGTTCAAACTCCAAATCGCCCTTGACGAATACAAAAAGCAGTTCTTAACCGTCAACACAAAAGCGTCAAACAAAGAAAAACACTCCTATACGTCGAATATTTCGAATTACTTTTACTTTAATAATCTCGCCTCAATTAATCCAGACCGCATTGTGCAGCGCCACCTGCCGGGGGGTGCCGGAAAGGTCGGCGGAAATCGAAATTGCGAGGGTTCAGATCCAGTGGCGGCTGCTGAGAGGAGGTAGAAAAGACCAGGCCTCCCCTAACTCCACTACATTTTATTCAATTTTGAATTCAAGTTCAAATAAGAAATAATCACATTACTATATCTGTATTTTTTTATATCATTCTATCTAATATCCAAATCTCGAAGTAGTGAACATATGTTTATTACTTAGCGATCTAAAACATTCAAATACATTATCCGCAACAGACAATACAGCGTAACGGATAGCAGGCTAACCGATTAGCGAAGGAGGCTCGCCTCCACAAGTCGAGATTCCTCACAATGTAATACTTCAAACTTTCTCAAATGAACAGTGCGAGACTCGCTCAAAATTCAAGCTGTAGATCACGTGACGGAGGCCTGGCTCCGCGGCATTATTTTCGCTTCTAGGCGAACGAGCTTAGCCGAAACTAAACGTCCGATCGGCCCGAATCAACACCGGCGATCGTGAATGGAGGTCAGCTGTTATTTTGATTCCCTCCCTTTTTATTAACGAAGTTTTAATTCTCTCAGCGTGCGGTTTATGGTTTGTGACATTTTTCGGAAGAATTTGAAGGTAAGATTTTAATATTTCAGCAATAAAGATGGAAACGAAAACAAGAAGTGAGAATTATAATGCAAGTAATGAACTCAAAGAAACGAAAGATCCTGTAGACTTCATTTTGAATAATAAATTCAGTGAAATGCCTTAGGATGATAAAAGAAAGCCCAGTACGAAATCAATCATTTTGTTGGTTGCTTGGTCTCGGGCCTCCTCTGATTGAAAAACCCTTCTTCGTCTTTTATGGGGCAATATTTGTCGACTTTCGACGTTGCGACGCTGATGACGTGATGAATTTATAAAGGAGCCGCGTGATCGAGAGAAAATTAATTTCGGGGAAATGTCGAATTTTTTCTGGGTTGGCTGTGGTGAGTTGGTTTTAGGGATAATTTTTCTCTAGATTTACGAGGGTTGGATGTTGAATAATTTTTCAGGCGCGTTCGAAATTGAGTGGGATGATAATTGATTGGAAATGTTTGATTTCGAAGAGCAATCGTAGAATTTTTTCGTTTAATTTTTGGCATGCGGTACGAAATTTGGCATATTTGAAGCTAAATGATGTCTCTGATTTTGATTATTAAAGATACTTGAGTTGAATTGGAATTTCCTGTGTTGAATGTAGGAAATTTTGAAATAAAAGATTTCGTTAATCAGATGATACACTAAAAAATTCATGGAAAGCCCCGAGCTGGTGCTTTTGAGGGCTCGTTCATTGATGGAGCAATAATACTATTATCTCAAAATTTCGCGTGGGACTTGAAATTCATGCTAGTTATATCATTGCTGAGTATCAGCATGATCAAAATTATATTTTGAAACGTATTCAAAAAATGAGATATTTAAATAATCAACAATGAAAACAAAAAAATTCTGTAGTTCTGAAGAAGCTTTGAATTCTTCATGAACATTCAGTATATCAATCTTAATTAGGAACATAATAATAATTTCTCTCGAATCGAATCTTGTTATGGAAAATAAAGATTCTTCTTTTCAATATTTCAATTGAATTAACTATGGTTTTGTTAACACTATGGCCACAAAATTTTGCATAAAGATTCAGTGCAATGATCTTCATTCACGAAAAAAAACTTCTCTTCTTCTTCTCTAATTCTCTGTGCGGAGCCTTACCGGCCGAACTGAGGCCTAGTAGGCAGTAGCCCATTGTTCACCCGCATCGTTCTATAGAGACTCAGTACTCAGACACGAAGACAGAAATGTCGCGAGCCTGCCAGGAGTGGTCCCTCTCACCATAGGAATAGAAGGTGTTGGATTTCCTAGGGTGTGTGACCTTAACTCAGTAAGGTTTCCACAGTTGAACAAAATATGCTCAACCGTTTCATCAGTACTCCTGCACCAACGGCATAGGGAGCAGCTTCAATCCCATTCTCTTCAAATGCTTGTTAAACAGGTGACCAGTCAATGCACCAGTCACCAGACCGAGTTGTTTCCTCTCCAGCAGCAGAAGCCTATTGACCTCAGATCGCGAGGACCTCGACCACCTCAGGCCCACCCCTGCGCTCCATTCCGAGGAAAATTCCCTGTTCAGCCAGTTCCTGAAGAAACTTCTGACAGATGTGCGACAGATTGGCAGCGAAGGCTCCGGACCAGCGAATGCTAATCCGGCTCCCCGCCTAGCCAGTTCATCTGCCTTGACGTTACCAGGTATATCCGCATGAGCCGGACACCAGATTACTTTCAAAAAGTTATCAGAGCCCAGCCCACGCAGAGCTTTCCTGCATTCTTCTACCAAAAGAGAATCAACTCTAACATCAGATAGAGATTTCAGAGTTCCCTGGCTGTCGCAACATATATAAATGTGCTGGCCAGAGTATCCCCAGCGAATGTTTTCTAGTGCGCATGCAGGAACCGCAAATAGCTCAGCCTGCACAATGGAACAGTCCTTCCCCAGCGGGATAGCCTGAAAAAAACTTCACTTGAATTGAATATCCTTTTATGCAAATATAAGGTTCTTTTTTTCAATATTCCAATTGAATTTTCTATGGTTGTGTCAACACTATGGCCACAAAATTCTGTATGAACATTCAGTGTATCAATATCCATTCATAAAATAAATTTCACCCGAATCGAATATTTTTTATGGAAATATAAAGTTTCTTCTTTTCAAAATTCGAATTGAATTAACTATATTCTGTTAACACTATGTCCACAAAATTCTGCATGAACATTCATTGTATCAATATTCATTTATAAAATAAATTTCATTCGAATCGGATATTTTTTATGGAAATATCTTTCTGTCTTTCAAATTCCAAATGAATTTCCTATAGTTCTTTCTACACTATGGCCACAAAATTTTGCATGAGGCTTATTATGAGCAAAATTTTAATTCGATTAGTTTCGTTTTGTCTGAGATATTGAAAAACAAAAATGATGATGGCCGTATTTTATGGAACAACCTGTACGATATCGCTGGTTAACAAACATAACCGCGGCATTTGGAAACGGAACGTATTCATAATTTTCGTAAAAATATCACTTCGCCAAAACTTCAGCAATCGAAATTTCGAGAAAATCCTCATCTAAAAGACGCAAAATATCAACTTCTCCTGAATATTCAGGGTAGATTCCTCATCGAAATATAACGAGAGAAAGAAGTTATTCATTTCCTATTATGAAAATCATGGTTGATTTTCGCGTCAGGACTTTATTCGATTTTTTCAATTCAAATTAAAAAACAATAGCTCAAAAATAGGCTACTGTAAGCAACAGAAACTGATTAGACTCGATACGTTCAAACCGTGTTAACCATACACCCACGCAAAAATCGTACATGGCCACCGTACAGAAACGTTCTGTCCAACATCCAAATTACTCCGTAGCAGACAGAGCCCCAGGTCAGCAGCAGGCCGCTTTCTTTCAACACCCGCAGCATATCCCGTTGCTACAAGCGATTATAAAACCGTTACGGCAAAGTTCCACGGTAACAAGGTCCCGGAATCGCAACATAACTTTTCCATTTGGCAAAGTTCGCGAATACTTGATACTTGCTCCGGATTTCGATAGTGTCTCCATTAAGCTTTTAAAACGGCTGAGAAATTATGATTATCTCGCCGAAAACTATTATATGCTTCTTGTTATTAGAGCTTTATCAGTTACGCTCGGTTTGCTTTCGTTTGTGTATGGTGTTGTTCCAGTTTTGCTGCAGCTCTCGACTTCCTAATGAATTTCACTGCGTCTGCACGTCTTGGAGTTAGAATTGTCTTTTATGTGTTGTTATTGAGTATGAAGAATATACTCGAGTATTTACTGAGAATTCATTTCGGATATTGTCAGTTGTGCTAACTTTGTATGTTTTTCAGCGTGTTTAAGATTTTCAAACTATTCAGTTTCACTGTAACAAGGTCCCGGAATCGCAACATAACTTTTCCATTTGGCAAAGTTCGCGAATACTTGATACTTGCCCCGGACTTCGATAGTGTTCTCCATTAAGCTTTTAAAACGGCATAGAAATTATGATTATCTCGCCGAAAACTATTATACGCTGCTTGTTATTAGAGGTTTATTAGTTAGTCTCGGCTTGTTTTCTTTTGTGTTGGTATGGTGTGTTCCAGTTTTGCTGCTGCTCTTGACTTCCTAATGAATTTCACTGCGTCTGCACGTCTTGGAATTGGGATTGTCTTTTACGTTGTTTTATTGAGTATGAAGAATATACTCGAGTATTACTGAGAATTCATTTCGGATATTGTCAGTTGTGCAAACTTGGTATGTTTTTCAGCGTGCTTAAGATTTTCAAACTATTCAGATTCACTGTAACAAGGTGCCGGAATCGCAACATAAAATTTCCATTTGGCAAAGTTCGCGAATACTTGATATTTGCTCCGGACTTCGATAGTGTTCTCCATTAAGCTTTAAAATAGCATAGAAATTATGATTATCTCGCCGAAAACTATTATACGCTGCTGTTATTAGAGCTTTATCAGTTACACTCGGTTGCTTTCGTTTGTGTATGGTGCGTTCCAGTTTCGCTGGTGCTCTTGACTTAATAATCAATTCACTGCTTCTCCACGTCTTGGAGATGGAATTGTCTTTTACGTGTTGATTTTGAATATGAAGAATATTCTCGAGAATTTACTTAGAATTCATTTTGAATATTGTCAGTTGTGCAAACTTGGTTCGTTTTTTAGTGTGCTAAAGATTTTCAAAGTATTCAGATTCACTGTAACAAGGTGCCGGAATCGCAACATAACTTTTCCATTTGGCAAAGTTCGCGAATACTTGATACTTGCTCCGGACTTCGATAGTGTTCTCCATTGAGCTTTTAAAACGGCATAGAAATTATGATTATCTCGCCGAAAACTATTATACGCTGCTTGTTATTAGAGGTTTATTAGTTAGTCTCGGCTTGTTTCTTTGTGTTGGTATGGTGTGTTTTCCAGTTTTGCTGCTGCTCTTGACTTCCTAATGAATTTCACTGCGTCTGCACGTCTTGGAATTGGGATTGTCTTTTACGTGTTCATATTGAGTATGAAGGATATACTGGAGGATTTACTGAGAATTCATTCGGACATTGACAGTTGTGCTAACTTTGTATGTTTTTCAGCGTGCTTAAGATTTTCAAACTATTAGATTCACTGTAACAAGGTGCCGGAATCGCAACATAACTTTTCCATTTGGCAAAGTTCGCGAATACTTGATACTTGCTCCGGACTTCGATAGTGTTCTCCATTGAGCTTTTAAAACGGCATAGAAATTATGATTATCTCGCCGAAAACTATTATACGCTGCTTGTTATTAGAGTTTTATTAGTTAGTCTCGGCTTGTTTTTTTTTGTTGGTATGGTGTGTTCCAGTTTTGCTGCTGCTCTGACTTCCTAATGAATTTCACTGCGTCTGCACGTCTTGGAATTGGGATTGTCTTTTACGTGTTCATATTGAGTATGAAGATATACTGGAGGATTACTGAGAATTCATTTCGGACATTGACAGTTGTGCTAACTTTGTATGTTTTTCAGCGTGCTTAAGATTTTCAAACTATTCAGATTCACTGTAACAAGGTGCCGGAATCGCAACATAACTTTTCCATTTGGCAAAGTTCGCGAATACTTGATACTTGCTCCGGACTTCGATAGTGTTCTCCATTGAGCTTTTAAAACGGCATAGAAATTATGATTATCTCGCCGAAAACTATTATACGAGTACGCTGCTTGTTATTAGCTTTATCAGTTACGCTCGGTTTGTTTTCGTTTGTGTATGGTGTGTTCCAGTTTCGCTGGTGCTCTTGACTTCCTAATCAATTTCACTGCGTCTCCATATACTCGGGATTTACTGAGATATCATTTTGGACATTGTTAGTTGTGCTAACTTTTTATGTTCTTTAGTGTGCTAAAGATTTTCAAACTATTCAGTTTCACTGTAACAAGGTCCCAGAACCCCAACATAACTTTTCCATTTGGCAAAGTTCGCGAATACTTGATACTTGCCCTGGACTTCGATAGTGTTCTCCATTAAGCTTTTAAAACGGCATAGAAATTATGATTATCTCGCCGAAAACTATTATACGCTGCTTGTTATTAGAGGTTTATTAGTTAGTCTCGGCTTGTTTTCTTTTGTGTGGTATGGTGTGTTCCAGTTTTGCTGCTGCTCTTGACTTCCTAATGAATTTCACTGCGTCTGCACGTCTTGGATTGGGATTGTCTTTTACGTGTTCATATGAGTATGAAGGAAATACTGGAGGATTTACTGAGAATTCATTTCGGACACAGTCAGTTGTTCTAACTTGGTATGTTTTTAGCGTGCTAAAGATTTTCAAACTATTCAGATTCACTGTAACAAGGTCTCGGAATCGCAACATAACTTTTCCATTTTTCAAAGTTCGCGAATACTTGATACTTGCCCAGGACTTCGATAGTGTTCTCCATAAGCTTTTAAAACGGCATAGAAATTATGATTATCTCGCCGAAAACTATTATACGCTGCTTGTTATTAGAGCTTTATCAGTTACGCTCGGTTTGCTTTCGTTTGTGTATGGTGTGTTCCAGTTTCGCTGGTGCTCTTGACTTCCTAATCAATTTCACTGCGTCTGCACGTCTTGGAGTTGGGATTGTCTTTTACGTGTTGATATTGAGTATGAAGAATATACTCGAGTATTTACTGAGAATTCATTTCGGATATTGTCAGTTGTGCTAACTTGTATGTTTTTAGCGTGCTAAAGATGTTCAAACTATTCAGTTTCACTGTAACAAGGTCCCAGAATCGCAACACAACTTTTCCATTTGGCCAAGTCCGCGAATACTTGATACTTGCCCCGGACTTTGATGTGTTCTCCATTAAGCTTTTAAATCGGCATAGAAATTATGATTATCTCGCCGAAAACTATTATCCACTGCTTGGTGGAACTTGTTATTAGGGCTTTATCAGTTACGCTCGAAGTGCTTTCGTTTGAGTATGGTGTGTTCCAGTTCCTGACTTCCTAATCAATTTTACTGGGTCTGCACGTCTTGGAGTTGGGATTGTTGTGTGCAAAGAATCAACTAAGGATTTGTTGATAAATCATTTGAAACATTGAAAGTTCTGCTAAATTTGTAGGGACACACTGCTGACAAATTCATCATGAAAAAATTCTGTCTGACCTAATTCACAATGAAGGAAGGATAAAAATTTCGAGAAAGGTGCAGGGTCAGCAAAGCTCGGTTGAGTTTGTTCATGTTCTAAATCGCAAATGAATGCAGATTCTGTGGAGAAGAAGAGCAAACTCCAGAGCGTCTTTTGACAGAAAGTCTGGCCATTGGTTTCCAAAGGAGAGAATGCTTGGGTAAAGAAACTATTATGGTTGAAGATATTTTTGAAGCCACTTCAGTTTCGGAGCTCTATTAAGACTTGGAACTGAGCGCGAGTACGTAGACAGCTCAAGATATGGGAAGCACAATAGACCATTGAGTCACAGTGCAGAAATACACTTTCAATTGAACCTTTAATTTTGTCGCAGAGTATTTCTTCACCCACTTCATACTATCCTAATCCATCTGAGCAGCCAGACAGATGTTAAATGAAACTTCACAGAACACTCCAAACCCGTGATTATTTTCATGGAAAATGAAAAGTTGATGTTATGATCGACAGTCTTTCAGTCTATCGTCAACCAAACACATCGATGAACTCACTCCCCAATATCATCCAGAAAAATCAACTGACACCCCATACCCACCGACTCAACCCCCGAAATATTCCCTGAAACCTCACCGTGATCGTGGTATATTAAAAATAAAGGAGCTTCCCCAACACGAAGCGCAATCAATCGGAGCAGAAGGAACCTTGAAACCAAGTTCTAAAATTATTAAGACTATTGAACTGAACGGCGTGTACCATAGACATCACAAGATATGAGGAGGTACAATAAACCATTGAGTTGCAGTGCACAGGCACACCTTGAATTGAATATCGAATTTTGTCGCAGATTTTGTCTTCAATAACTTCATTATATAGTTATATAGTTTAAAAAGAGGTTACAGTTCACTGCGACCTCAAGGTCTTTTGTGCCCCTTACAGAGCTATTCGGTCCAAATCTTTCACAGCTCGCCTTTCAGTTCCAGAGATCAGATGAAATCAAGTATCGGTGAAGACTTCAACGAGGCTAGTTCCTCACTCTTACAAGTTTCTCGCCCAAGGCATTCTCTCCTTAGGCTTGCAAAGCCAAAGCATACTGTGACTAGGTGAATGGGGGTTTCTTCCTCCTCCACATAGAACTACACACGTCAGTGTCCGATAATCCAATCCTCAACAGGTGCTTCCTGAGGTGACAGTATCCTGTGAGAAAGCTAGTGAGGAGGTGTAATTGTTACTTTCCAAGATCCAGATATCTTTTGAATCTTGCTGTTTCAAAGTTTCGAAGGAACTTAGTGGAATTATCCATCCCTGGGAGTTTCCGCCAGAATTTTTCCCTCTCGGCTTTCTCCTTCTCCAGAAACTCCTGTTTATAGGTACATTCACCTATACCACTGAAGGATTCTGGGCCAATTAGTGACATTCGTGCGCCCTCGTGCACTGGTAAGTGTATTCGCCTCTTCGTTTCCTTTGATTTCAGAACGACCGGGAACCCAGTTTAAAAAGACCTTTTTTTCTTGGCTACCGCATTGAGTTCACTAACTCCATACTACATACAGGGTGTTCTGATTTGTTTCCGACAAACTGAAATGGGTGATAGATCACTTCATTTCAAGCAAAAAAATTTCCATGAACATGGGTCTGAAAATGCTTCTTTTCCGAGATACAGGGTGTTTAAGTTGAAAAATTAATTCGTGTTTTCTTTAATATGTTTTGACTGCTTCAAAATTCTCTCTTGAAATTTCGTATACAGGGGTTTTTTGGGACGATAAATTCAAATTTCTGGTTGATTTAGTTGTATTTTCTAGAGGGCGCCATCGGCAACCATTTCAACCCATGTAAACCGTTCCAACTTCTTTGTGCTACCCTGTACACCGTTTTGGACTTAATAAATCGATTCTTTCATACTTTTTACTTTAAAAAGGGTCGAAGTCGCTAGGAGCAATCGTTTCAGAGAAGAATGCATTTAAAGCCAAAGGGTCCCAAAACTTATCTGAAAATTATTCCCATTCAAATACCTATTTAATTTAAATTCATTTTGAAAATTTCTAAGGCGAAATGCATGCGCATTTTCTATTGCCCACTAATAAGTAGAAGTGGTATGCTATGTAATTGTTGTTTTTAAGTGTTCTGAATATTCTGTTTCCTGAAATATTGAGTTGTTGGGATTCTTTACGAATACTGAGTTTTTTATTTTCTCTAGAAAATACAAACAAATGACCACAAATTTGAATTTCTCACCTCAAAAAACCCTATGTACCATCTTTCATGCAATTATTTGTAATCAGACGAAAGATATTAAAGAAACTTTGACACCCTGTATCTCGGAAACGAAGCATTTTCGGATCCATGTTCATAGGAACCTTTTTGCTAAAAATGATGTGATCTATTACCCATTTCAGTTTGTCGGAAACAAATCAGAACACCCTGTATACAATGTCAGATGAGCCGGTCACGACTTTCACACACTGATGATTCTAGATGAAACTTCGCATAACAATTCAATACTGTAAATATTTTCATGAAAAATGATAAGTTGATATTTCTGATCGACAGCTGACATTAAGTCAATACTCCACCAGACATATCGAAGAATTTCTAGGAAATCATCCCTGAAAATCAACTGACTCCGACAGCACCCCCGAAATATTCCGGGCAACATCCCGGTTATCGCGGTATATTAAAAATACCGCAGCTTCTCCAACACGAAGCGCAATCAACCGGAGCAGAAGGAACCTCCCCCGCACCCCTCCCGCTATATCGGACGGGAATTCGGGATACGTCACGGGCTGCCCCTGACGGTGGAGCAGCAGTTCTTTCACCTCTTCCGGAAACGGGGATGAACGACGGGCGTCGTGACGAGGAAGCCGTCGGGAAATTTATGGAGATCGCTCTATTTGATGTGCCGTCGTGTGCCTCGGAAAGGTGCACCTGGTGCTGTCGGTGGATTACTGGCCGAGATTCTTTTTTTCGAGAACTGCTGCTGTCGTTTTGATGGAAGTCGGCGGATGAGGTGGATTTTTCTTGAAGAGTTCATTAGTTTTAGTTCGTGGGCCAGCGCCTGTTTTTCATAATGATTACTAATAATCTGGATATTTTTTCCTCTACGAAAATTCTCGATAGTGAGGGCTAATACAGTATGGAGGCTTCAAAAGTGTTGAATGGGTGAATTTTCAAATGTTATTACTAACAGCTACCTACTTCATAAATTAAATCTTGAAACAATTTTGTACAAATTGAAAACAATTATTGTCCTACAAAAATTATGATTCTATCAAAGTGTCCCCCACTCCCAACATGTATCAACAACTAGGTCTAAAAAAATGATTACTAACCAGCTGATTTTTTCACTGTTGCTTAGCAAATATTCTCTTTATGAACTGGTCACATTGTCCTACAATTGAGTGGTACGTTTTTTCAGTCCTACCTTAAAAATTGTACCACAAAACTCACAATTAAAAATGATTACTAACAATTGACAATTTCTGAGGGGAGGACTGGAAAAACGTACCACTCAATTTGTAGGACAATGTCACCAGTTCATAAAGTAAATATTTGCTAAGCAACAGTGAAAAAAGCAGCCGGTTAGTAATAATTTTTTTAGACTTAGTTGTTGTTATATGTTGGGAGTAGGGGACACTTTGATAGAATCATCATTTTTGTAGGACAATTATTGTTTTCAATTTGTAATAAAATTGTTTCAAGATTTAATTTATGCAGTAGTTATTAGTAATCATCATGAAAATCAGGCGCTGGTCCATGGACTATTTGTTCATATTTTGGAAGAAAACTTCTAGAGTAATTGGAAAATGATATGGAGCATTTTAGGAACAAATTACCCAGGGAAGGGAAAGATCAAACATGGGTACTGATTCCTCTATCAAACCCAACACTGCAGCTCTGTAAATATTTCAGATCCATAGAGTTGAATAGTTGCAAATGACTGTGACCAATCTCAGACGACAATTACAAGATTGAGCTATTCACAGAATGAATACGTATGCACTTTCCTCGAGAGATGAAAAAGAAGATGTTGGTGAAATCACCTCCAATCTGGTAGCAGAAGAGGCGTTCAAGATAGGGAAAAGGGATGATTAACCTTTTCTGAACCGGCTTTGTGGTTATCACTTAGTTGGTCGAGTCTCACACACTTCACTCGAAATTGGTCAATGGGTTTCAACAGAAGAAATATGAAATTGAAATAGGTGCTTATCAGAAGATAATGATGAATAAATTATCATTAACTCAAGTTTGCTCACTTTTCGAATACTTGGGAAAAATTTTAAGTATGGCGATGTTTGTTTACCTACTGGGTTCATTCCACGGCCGCAGGTGGCGCTAGCAATCGGGACAATTTACTCCAAGAGCAAGGGAACATTCACGACTGAACAAGAGTAGTAGCAACTACCGAGGATTTCTAGAATTTTTTCCAGTATTGCGTCATTAGCAGAATATTCAATATTCTTTTTTCCGCACTCATTCCTTTAACGTACACTTTGTGGAACAGATGTAAAGTAACTGTCGATGTGAATTCAACCGTCTGTTCTTTATTTAAACCTGGATCTTCGGATTTGCATTCATTACACTAAAATCAATAGAAAATGTACGTCGCACACCTCCAGCCTGATTTGGGTTCAGAGTCAGAATTGGATGAATAAAATCAAAGTGAAATAATAAAAGGAAATATTGGGTTCAGTTCGGGCTTCAACATAAAGAATATTAGAAGTCTTCAAAGAGTTGCAGCATATCTATTGTGAAAATCTATCGACACTACTTTTTAAATCGGTCAATCTTTCACAAAGATTCGTCTGACTGAAATAAAAATACCACGACCAAATTGATTCAATATGGAATATCCACTGAATATAAATACAGGGTGTCCGTAAACAAATGCAAATAAGCAGGGGTAGCTCAATAAACTGATCATAAAACTACACATGAATGATTCATTTGAGAGGTGTTACATATTTTTTTTTGATACCATAACTTTTATTAATAGGGGTTGAAAATAACAACCCCTTATGATTTTCCTTCAAAAATTGTTTTTGTGGGATAGATTTTCGAAAAATAAAATTCTCTCATGATTTTCCATACAAATCTGGAGAAACATATCTCTTGCTAAACTTCGATACAGTCGATACTTTTCTCGGAAAAATAAAAACTCACAAGCAGTTATGATCATGTTCATTCCATCTAATCGTATGTTCCAGAGAATTCTAAGATATTGTTTATGCTCAAAATTGGTAAGGTCAATTATGCATATTAATCGAAGAAAGTTCTATTTGTGGAATTAAAAGATTACGGATATGATTTCTTCTGGAATTAGTAATTAAACCGTTAGAAATTCATAGAATATCTTTATTTCCTGTCATGGACATATAATAATTATCTTAGAAATTCTTCTATGGAACTTATACGATGAAATGGAATGTATACTTGACCATAACTGCTTTTGAGTTTTTATTTTTTCCGAGAAAAGTATTGACTGTATCGAAATTTTGCAAGAGACTCCTTCCTCCAGAATTGAATGGAAACCATAGGAGAATTTTATTTTTCGAAAATCTATCTCACGGAAACAATTTTTGAACGAAATCAAGGGGTTGTTATGAGAACCAAAAAAAAATGTGTGATAACTCTACTCAGTGCTTCATATTATGTATAGTTTTTTATCCAGAGTTTTTTAAGAAGTCGTTAACAAATTTAAAAACTGTCAACTTCCAAAGGCTGGAAGGGGGGTCGATTTCGAAAAAAATTATATGAACGACCTCTGCTTATTTTCATCGAGGAAACATCTCCCAAAGTCACTCTGTATAATAATTGATCGGATACCACCGTTGATACAGACATGTAATAGCTATTATTACAACTAGGGAAATATGATAGTATATTCCCGAGGTTGTCCTAGTTACATCCCGAGGGCGAAGCCCTCGGATGTATAAGGCAACCGTGGGAATATATTCATATTTCCCGTGTTGTAATCAATATTTTTTTTCTGATCGATACAATATCGTTCTTGAAATGGAAAAATCAATATAATAGTGTAAATTATTGATTCAATTGGATTTTTAACGTTGCTATGGCCGTGTTTGTGAGAATCATGGTTGACTGGTTTATTTTGACGTCTTGTCAGAAATAAAAATTTTTAATTATTATGTCGAACTACGTCGAAACTCAAGGGGCAAAGCCCGTGAATTTTTGATTCCGGCCAAATCTAAAGCTGCTCATAGTAAAGAGTATGAAGGCTTTCAGTAGTGGAAAATAAAAAGGTCGTGACACGTGTCAGCGAAAATATTTTGCTAGCATTTTTGAAGATTTGGTATGTTGCTCTGATTCTTGTTCTTTTCAATGATTAATTTATTCGATCTCCTGTTGCAGGAATATTCACCAAACACGTTTATGGCCAAAATTATTTAGGTTAAGATCCATGCTACATTTGAAGGAAAAACAATGTCGAATATTCGATGAAGTGGAAGTATTTGTTAATAACAAAAATAAAGGATCCGTTTCCAAAAAATCAGCAGTGTGTCCCGAAAGCAGATCAAGAAATTTTCGATAGAAGCACCAATGACTTTTTTTCTGATGTATATATTGTATAATATACTATTTTAAGTAAAATATGACTTGACGTTTCATATTTCCCTTGGGACAATAAGACTTGACGTTTCATATTTCCCTTGGGATATATGAGTGTGTTATGACATATCGTAACTAAGACGATATTGCTCATTATTGATTCGATCAGAAAAAAATACTTTACGGTCTAGCCAATGGATTTTTTCTGCTATGGAATACAAAAGCTTGAAATAAACATGAATCAAATTCATGCAATGTTACCAACCTACTAAAATCCAAATCTTTCAATTATTCGAACAAGTGTTAGCGGACAAAACCCTCTAATGAAAAAATAACAAAACCAATTTGATTGAGTGACGATACATTCTCCAAACAATGAAATCGTTCTGATACCAAATTACCATGAAAAACGTGAAAAAACACGAAAATCCAATACATTCAATGTTGCCAACCACCGAAATCAAAATTCCCCCATTATTTCGACAAGCGTTCGCAAAACGAATTGCGATTGATTTGCTGGAATAAATGGAACATAATCATCATTTTCCACATTAAGAGAAACTATGCACAATGGCATCTGCTATTGAATTATGAAACCTCGACCGACTAGATCATTCATTTATTACCGGGTGAAATGAATACACAGAACAATCGAAAATTCGTCCGAATATAGAATTGGAATTTTGCGAAGAGCCTTTGTGCTCGTTTATTTATTGTTTTATGGCCCTTTTCGGGGATTATTTAAAATGTGCTGGAAACGTTAATATTTCTCATTTTTCTCGCGCCGAAATTCCCCGGACACCCGGATAAATCGAATGAAAAATGGCTCATTTCCTGCCGGATAAATGACGGCTCGTGCGACAGTAGATTAAAATGTTTTTTCGACAAATGCGCCGTTGAGGAATTCACGACGGACAACATTTCAATTTGTCGACAATGGATTTATATTTTTGCGTCGAGGTTTGTCGTTATGAATGGTGACATTAAGTCTCTTTAACGTGAAAAGAAGATGGTAATCGGGCAAAAACTTAGTAGGAATTCAATATAAGGTTTTGATGGAACTTATGTTTATGTTTTCGCATAAAATTTCCACAGGAAAAGTTTAAATCTTTTTTGAATCAATTTGGTGAAAGGTTTCAAACAAACGGATGAAAAGAAGAAAAATTTGAGAAACGTTCAGAGTAGGTGAGAGCTGTTGAAAGCAATAAGAAAATCCCTTCATGTTATGCCAACCATCTTCGCCTTTCGAGGCGGTTTTAGTGACCGCTCTTGTGCAATAAGTTTCGTAAATAGCTTGTATGAAAAACCAAGGCTTATTGAGAGCATCTTGCATTTGGTCGCGATTGGTTTCGTTTTGTCCGAGATATTGAGGGACAAAATGTTTTTGAATGGCCATGTTTTATAAAACATAAATATTTTTTATGAAACATAAAACATGGCCATTTAAAATTTTTTGTTCCTCAATATCTCAGACAAAATTAAATCCATCGAATGAATGTTGAGGCCATATGCAAGATGGTCATAATAAGCTTCATGAAAAATTGTGTGACCATAGTGTGAACAGAACCCTAGAAAATTCAATTGGAATATGAAAAAGAAGAATCTTTATATTTCCATAACAAGATATCCGATTCGAATGATTTTTTTTGTGAATCGAGACTGATATACTGAATGTTCATACAAAATTTCAATAGGATCGCATCGCATCATGCGAACCATAGAATTTAATTTTTTTTGCATTTATTGAGTAATGAAAAATACCTCACTTTCAACTTTAATTTGAGCCAGAATGGGTTGTCGCAATACAAGCTGGGGTAGTACAATTTGTAGAAAATGTATGTACTTTCATTTTGTATGGAAAGGTTTTTCACGAAATGTTGATAGTTTCCGAGTAATAAACAAAAAACTGACCAAGAATGAGATTTTTCACCTTTTTGTATTTGTTTCCATGTTCCGTCACGAAATTTTTTAGCAAACCTCAGATTCGGATTGAGCACCCCAAAAAATATAAGAAATGGAAGATATCAAAACTACCCCGAAACTTTCTCGCTTGGGGTTCTTTTGAGCACAAATAGACTACAGTATAACTACTTAACTTAAAAAAAAAGTATTTTTTATTGTTCCTGGTAGGTTACATTCCTTTCAGTATCACGATTTTCTGTAGAAGTCATATTTTAGTTCAAAACCGAAGTCAATGATATTGAGGCATATATTTTCTAATGATATCTGACTGTTTTTTTGACTTTTGTATTCATAAATCCAACTGCTAATGTAAAAAAAAGTTTTCACAATATACTCATATTTTTCGAGAAAATCAATGTTCTATCAGCTGCCGTTAAGGCTCTATGTCGGTAATAGCTTGGCCAAAAAGCCGCGTCCGTAGTAAAAGCTTAAGCCACTTGACAATCGGAAGTGTGTGATTAATTCCATTGTATATCCTTACTCTGAAAATCTGGAGCCCATATAATTCCTGCAGTTTTTTAATTATCTGCCCATCGAGAGCGTTATGGTGTAGGACCTGCGGGCCACATGCGGCCCGCGAACACAATTTTTTTGGCCGCCAATAAATTTTTCCACTCACGTCAAACCTTCAAATTAACTCTTTGAATATGTAATGAAACCGTAGCAATTGAGAAAAAGAAGGAATGAATATAATTTAAGGAAAGATGCTACCAAACATTCACAAAAATTCGAAAGTTGTACTGGACAACTTAGAAATGAAAGAATAGAGAAGTTGAAAAAGAATTTGGCTGGACAGCAGAATATCTTTGTGAAAAGTAAAGAAGAAGTTAAATATATCGTTCGGGCAAGTTTTTCGAAAAAGCAGGATACTCGAAGACATTTTCAGAAGGTGAATTTATAAAAAAAAGCTTGATAGAAGTCGTGGATACCTACTTTGTATCCAGATGAAAGAAAACGTTTGCAGGAGTAAGTTTATCAAGACGAACAGTCAAAAGACAAATAGATGCAATAGCTGTAATTATGAAAGTCACATTTGGAAAAGTGGTGGAAACATCTGTTGCTTTTTCCATAGCATTGGACGAAAGTTCTGACATTATTGATTATACAGAACAGTTAGCAATCTTCAGAAGACTGCTTGCGCTAAAGCCAACCTAATATTGCTGGTCTTGCGAAAAACGGAATCTTAGGTGTCTAATTAGTTAAGAACTCCTGAATGATGATTCACAGAGTTTTTTTTGTTGTTTTATATTAGTTTGAGTTTTTTTTCATCTCCTCCATTGTGAGGAACCTAATATAAGGTTATTCAAATTTCTATTTTTATTTTGACCCGTGTTCTACGAAAAAAATTTCTAGTTGGCCCTTTCAGAAAAAGTTTGCCCATGTCTGGTGTAGGACCTATGAAAACTTCTTTTTTTTCATACAGCAAACCCCCAGATTCACCCTCTCAATCGACAGTCTTATAACCAAGAACGCCTTCAGAACAACCCCAGTTTCTCTATACACGCCTCGATTTCTGATATATGTCCCCGCAGTCATCGTCGGTGGCCCAAATGAGTTAGCCCGACGTGTGGGGCTTTTTATTGCGGACAGCTTTATATTACAACGAGACATTAGCAGCCGCTATCAGCGGGGCCGACTTAGTTTGGGAAAGCGAAAAGGTTTCCTAAATATCCGAACACGGCGCAGTGATATATTGGGGTTATATTGCCGAATCGCCACACCCTCCCTGGCGATAGTTTTATCGCTGCTTGGGGTTGGGGTTGGAATTGGAGGAGAGTTATAAATGCAAGATGTGTCCTGTTTGGTGCGATGATGAATAGGGGGTTTTAGGTTTCGTTCTTTGAATAACTTTCGTTCATTCAGAAACTCAGTTCAGTTACGATTTAATCATAGTAAATAAATGTAACAGTTTATTAATCGGTTGAGTAATATAAGAGTTTTGCAAGGTTTCTCCGTCGATTCCATTTGGATCTAAAGGGTTTTCCATAATAGGTGTAATTTTGATATTAAAAAAATGTCATTATTCAATATAAATGATCGGATGTTTTTTTCATTATAAAGAAGAAGCTATGACGTTAATAGTGGAAAATAATATCATGCAAATGACGCTTACAGGACCGTTTCCCATTAATGAAATTTCAGATAACCAAATCGCAAGTGGCTGATTTATGTCCTCGATAGCCTCACGAATTCCATCTTTGAAGTCTTGAATCGACGCTGGGCTATTGGCGTAGACCTTTTCTTTCACTTTTCACATATCAATGATCAATTCCGTATTAGTCATTCGATCATGAAGTGATATTGAACAAGCTGAGATATTCTGATGAAAGAACAACTTTTCTTTAAAATATCGTTTATTTTCCCATTTTCAGTGTTGAAAGAATATCTTGATATAAAATCAAAACGAAGGCAAGAAGAGAAATACCAATGAAAAAAGGGAATATAACAATGATTACCAGAAACTAAAATATAGCAGAAAATCACGCTATAAGAAAATCATGGATGCATTAATGTAAATTTTGCTATAATCCTGATCAATAATCTAGTTCCAGCGTTTTTTTATAATAGGAGCTAGGTGACAGAAGTTGGATTTCACGTCACATCTTGTTGTACCTTATCGATCAAACCTAAATATTATATTAATTTTGCTCCATCTCATACCAAAATCTGATATATTTTTTTTTTTTGTTTCAGGTAAATACATCATCCCCATAGATATCACCAGGCCATTTTCTGGATAAGTATGAAATCTATTCTCGTCTGATTGAAATTATTCAACGATGACAAATACATTGTTCAATTAAAACCCTCACAAATCCACGAAGGAAATGTCATTATAGTCAATAATTCAGCTCAAATGAAAATTCGAACATATGAAAGTATAATAATAATATTATATATATAATAATCTTATTCAAACTTTTTTTTTCAATAATTGCTCGCTCTCTTGATTATCGGAAAATATTTCTCTAAAATGAGTTTCAACGGGTATAAAAATGTAGATCAAAATGCAACTCACCTTTTCATACTAGCATTCACAGACGGAAGATTCTCGATCTAAAAAAGAAATAAACTTTTTTAAGAATATGATCACCTGAAATTTCCAAATAATTAGTAATAATTTCCATTGGATTTTTAGTTTTCTATTAGAATTCGATTACAAATAGGTAAATTCATATTTTAGCAGTTTGAATAACTCACACTCTAAGTGAGAATTTTTCATGACTAGCGATCAACCACCCAATTACCATTGTAAAGAGTATTTCACATGTAAAAAGATTTCACACGCTTGTTCATATTGGACAAACAGTAAATCGAATAACTAGACTATCGTTTTCAATTTGTTCATTATGACTTACTAAACTCTCTCGATTTTTTAACTGAGTTAGTGCAAAATGGGTACCATACTATTTTTTTTTCGTATGATACCAGAGCTAAGGGAGAAATCCCCAATATAAAAAACCCTGTCCAACAAAAGTTACACTTAAAAACTATTCGAATATTGAAGGATTTTTTCTTCATTCAGTCCAAACGATAACAACTCTCCAAGATGCCATCGGAATTCTGAGTCTGAAACGAAAAAATCGAAGCAGAAAAAAGGACAGAAAATATAATGATTGAAACTCTATCAAATCGATTTAAATCAATAACCCAATTAAAAACTACTCTGTAACTTTATGTATAGCGCTTTAACCATCCTGAAATTTAAATATTGGACAATTATGTATCAGATATTCTATGGTGTCCTCTGCATTTCCGTATTCACAACTAGGACTCCCAACTGAATTTCACTTGAAAAGCGTGTTATTACAACGGCCATGACCTGTTTATAAGACTGAGAACAGTCCAAATTTTCCTTGGAATATCAAATCCAGAAACTTATTGGAGGGATCAGTTATCAAATCTTTGTTTGGAATATTACATGTGTTCTTCTCGCATTGACAAATTCCTTTATCGCTTTAATTCAATTGGATCAAAATGGTTTACGTGATTTTAATCGTAGAACCTTATTATCTGGAATATAGGAAAGTATTTGATATGAATTTGTAAAAGAATTAAATTTATTCCAAATTTTTCAGAGTTAGGGCCTGCCTGCGGATATGTGGAGGAGCAATTTTGTAAGAACTTGTAACCATGGTGTTGGTGGTGTTGATTTTATTGTTTCAGTTACTATTCTCATGAAAAATTTAACTGTGCCATCAATCTTATGCACATGTGCATTGTTGAGGCACACAAGCAACAATATTCGATAGCCTTTGTGATATTGAAATCTGTATGATAATTTTCGCGACATGAACAAACGCACGCCAGCCATATCTCCGAAAACCCTCATTTTATTCGCTCATAACTGAGGAATAATAGCTGATTCTATAAAATTCACCAAAAAATCCAGCCCAACCAAGGAAAAATCATCCTCCACCCACCCATCCATCTCATAGAACATTCAGACGAAAAACCGGCGCCCGAGCCGGCTCAATGAAAAATGAACTGCATTTCTATGAATGATTCCGACCACGACATCTGCTCCTGAAAAGTCGCCCACACTTTCTGTGGGCGGACTCGAAATTAAACCTAAAGCGCTTCTGAAAGCTCTCAATTCGGATCCGTTTCGGACAGTTGTAACTGTAACATAGAAATCATTTCCATAACTATTAGTTTCCCTAAAGTTATTTATAGTAATTCGATAAAAATTTCGAGAAAAATGTATATTCCCAGATTTCTCCGAGTTGAATTCCTAAGTCATTAAGAGTAGCTTAACTTCTCAGCCTTCTATTGAGGTTGTCCCAAACCTGCTCAATCGGATTGAGATCTGGACTTCTTGCTGGCCATTCCATTCGAGAGACGTCAGGTACTCCTGAAGATGCGCGCACGATGCGGCCTGGCATTATCGTCTATAAAAATGAAATTTTCACCATTTTTATAGGGCAAATGGCACTACAATGTTCTTCAAAAATGTTCCTTTTATACCTATCAGCGTTTTATAGCTCCATTATCAACGACAACTAGGTCTGTGCGAGCAGTCAAAGAAATTTCACTCCATACCATAATCGATCCTTCCGCGAAACCAGTAGTATTCAGGAAATTGCACTGAGCGTATCTTTCATGTGGACGTCTGTATACAAGGGAACGTCGTTCACAATGGTAGAGGCAGAATCTAGACTCATCTGTGAAGAGAACTCTTTTCCAATCAGCCTCTTCCCAATGAATATGCTCTCTCGCAAAATCCAAACGCGCCCTTCGATGGGCTGGGGTAGGAGCTGGACCTCTTGCCGCGAAACGATGCCTTCAATCATATTCTCTGAGGCGATTTCTTATTTTCTGAGTGCTAATTTGCACCACATTAGTTTGCTCAAGCTGATTTTGAAGGAGGCGAGCGGTTGCAAACGGTTGTCTCAATGAAGAAACTCTCAGGTAACGTTCTTGAATGGCAGTTGTTACCCGTGATCTACCCTATATCCTGGTCTTCGAACATTCATACCTGTATCCCTGAATCGCTGCAACATTCTGGACACACTTGTATTGGAAACTCCAAACCTTTCAGCAATGTTTGTGTATGTCCACCCTTCTCCTCGCAAAACTACTGCTTGGGCACATTCCTCGTGGGTCAAATTGCGTGTTTCGCGTTGCGATCGAGTGTAGAAAATCAAACGAAAGAAAAACTATTGATGACTAGAATTGATCGAGAACAACTGATTTCAGAATCGATCCAATACATTCAAAATCTGATAATCTCATCTTTTCTTATCCCTGCTGGGAAAAAACATCTGTATTGAAGAAACACGTTGAAAGTGGATAACATATGCATGTATAATTCTGATAAAAATGATTATCATTGAGAACACCTTCAGTTGTAGAATAAATTTAAGATTTCCATAATATGCGTTAATTTTCTGAGCAGTGTATTTATGACATCCCCTAAAAAATTCAGTAATCTAACCCAAAGAAATATCATCTTCCACCCATCCATCTCATAGAACATTCAGACGAAAAACCGGCGCCCGAGCCGGCTCATGAAAAATGAACTGCATTTCTATGAATGATTCGGACCACGACATCTGGTCCTGAAAACTCGCCCACACTTTCTGTGGGCGGACTCGAAATTAAACCTAAAGCGCTTCTGAAAGCTCTCAATTCGGATCCGTTCGGACAGTTGTAACTAATATCGGCCGCGGTGGCACAAAGGTTTTGCCTTTTATCCTTTTAGCGGGCTTAATATTGAATAAGTGGGTAATTTGTATATGTTGAGAGCTGTGGGTTAGAGGCTTTTGAGTGGTTCATATTTCTGAACTGTGGTGGAATTGACGTCTGAATGTACTGACTGCGTTTAGGATGTGGTCGTCTGATTTAGATCTTTTTTTTGCTGTGATTTATTGAGGATTTTATTACTATGGATTGTGGAAGTGGGAACTCATTCAAATGAATACAGGGTGTTTGGTGAAACTCAAACAATTTTAAAGCAGAATATTAAAATTTGATTAATCGTTTTTCCGACATTAACATGAAAGCAAGAGCTGCTGACTCCACATCGTAAATTGAACAAAACATCACGCAGAAAAAACAACTCGAAGGGCCTTTCGTATTTCTGGGATTAGAACAGAAATCTATACAGGATTTCTACTTTTAAAGTGGACAAACTTCGAGAGGGAATTATACAAGTGAGATGCAACAAAAAAATTTCATATAACACATGGTCGAAATGTTGACGGTTATTCTTCAATTTAACATTTCTTGATTTCACGAAAAGTTCAAAGTTCTAAAATGATTACCATTAATTTTCCTTTCACTCTCATCAAATTTGACCACATATTCGAAAAGAGCAATAATTTGCTGTGTGCAGAAAACACTCTTATTGTAGGCGTGGTAAGGAGAAGAATATCACGATTCTGAAGTCAACAAAATCAGTTTTATTTTTCTAATGGTTTTTTCGATGAAATATTAATAATTATGCACACGCTTTCTCTTCGTTAAAAAAATTCCTCATTTAGAGTTCTTTCGAATGACATATCAACTTTTGTGCTAGCTGCCCATTCTCCGCTATAGTATCATGGCCAACATGATAACAACGAAAAAGACCTCAAATTCCGAACCTAAATTTGCTCTATTTCGAAGCTCTTCGTGACCGAACTTTAATGTAGTTTCATGAAAATCATCAATTCATCTTGAATCGAAGTAATTACGAAGAAATGGAACTCTTTCTTCAATACATTTGATACATCTTTTTCGTCCTGAATCTACAACTCTACAAAGTTCATAGCCTTTCTGACGCATTTCTCAACAACACAATTTATTCTTATCTGTTGTCTTATCTGTTGATGAAAGCGAATTAGATATATTTTCTCTCTCAAAGTATTCTAGACATAAAAATGCAATGGCGTAAGATCGGGGCTCTTTGGTGGTCATCTGACCGTATCTTCCAATCAATTGTATCGCAATATATTCATTAAATAGATCTTGACATTACTAATATAATGTACTGGGCAGCCACTCATTTTGAACTAGATATTTTATCTGTTAGACAGGTGCATTTCATCGAATATGTCTGTCAATGTTCTCTGAAATTTTGTCGTTGACATCTATTTATCTCTTTGAAAAATCTAAAAGTTAGAAGCTTCTGCACCCTTTTTCATATTGGAAAAGCACGATCACTCAAATTCAAATATCCTAAAAACTGTTGTTAATTTCATTACATCTTTCACAGTATTTCACTGAAATTTTATCCATAAAACCCGAGAATAACGGGAAAGTAAAATATCCCTATTGATGAAGACGAATGTGCTTAGGAACCCCTGTTTCCGTAGGGCTTACAAGAAAACACTTTGTCATCCACTTAAGGTCTCACCCCATGAGATGTACGCGTCATCTATGGGTGAAGAATTGATATTGAAACCCCACAGTTTGACATTTGGTCGAGTATTCTTGTCAACACAGATCTCCATAATATAAATATCCCCTAAAAATTTATGGGCTAGCGGGTACAATACATCTTCATTTCGGGGTGGGATTCACTTATTCTATATTACTCGCTCTATCTGAGGGGTTACTTCGTTTATATATTATACACTTTAAAGAATATGAATAGCTGCAAAAAAATTCATGGAGTGAATACGTGACGAAAGCAGGCTGGGTCTTTTATATCAACTTTTTTTAGCTACTCCTGCTTAGTTGCAGTCTCCTAAAGATGGCGCTCGAAAGGCCGATCTTAAGTTCTTTCTTGAGACACAAAAAACAAAAGGAATAAATCAGGCAGATTTTTTATGGAAAAAAGGCATTCAAAAATTGTTGTAATGGACTCATAATCATATTATTGTTCAAACGAAAATACATATTGAAATTCCTTAAAGTGCAATCCCCTTTTCACAGTACACATTATTCGAAATATGATAACCAATTATTCCACCTAGTTTTTAATAATAAATTAAGCCATTGTCTTCTGTGTATTCACATACTGATGATACAACAAATTGTCAATAAGTAGGTCGATAGCATAGGTGAATGATTTTACTTGTAGAACAAGGAATCGAGAAATAGACTTAGTACAAGTAACACTGCTTATTTTATTCTCCTGAGATGGTTCTCCATCTATGTCCAATAAGAGCAAATTAAGTTAGAGACCCAAATAACACAGTTTTTACATGGCGATCCTGCCATTTCGAATCAAGGGAGATAAGAAGTAATATAAAAGTCCAAAATGGGAAAATCACAATCGAAGGAAGAAGTGATAATAGCCCAAGCAGGCAACTCTGGAGGACAATCTACAAAGACAGGCAGCGGAAATTTGTCGATGGGTGAAGTTTGCTCCATCGTTGCAATAGTTATTTCACTGGGGGTATTCATTTACCTGATGATTCAATGGTTAAAGAAACTTATCCAAAAGAAGATCAGGACAGAAATCAACGCAGCCAGGAACTGATCTAACTAAATCAGGAAGAAAAGTGACACTGCTGGTGTGGTAATAAAAAAAAGTGCGTGAGTACAAAGTGGGCAAGTGTTTATACGCTACATTTTAATTCTAATTTAAATCTATTTATGTACTACATCCTGAACTCGTATTATTAAGGTTCTTTAAATGAGCAAATTCGAAAGTCTAAAAATTTTATATGACGAATTTTCCAAATTTCATACCATTTAGGAAAAGATAATAAAGATAGGAGAGAGGATTCTAGAATAACAGAGAGATATTTAGGTAGGTTAGAGGATTTAAATACAAGATTTGAGGAAATTCGTAAAGAAGTCAATGAAAAATATCTAGAACCAGAGGATAAAGAAAAATTTCAGCGATTGATTGTTAGAATAGAACGACTTCAAACTGAGATATTTGTTATTTTAGAGAATAGGTTGAAATTGTCAAATTTGGCACATCATTCCAACGGCTCTAGTAGCAACAATTCAAGTCAAATTACAGGTGTCGCAACACAAATATCAACAATGAGTGAAACTTTTGATTTAAAAACTGCAACTAGCTTAATTCCATGCATGGATGGTTCGGAAAATGGCACTCGCCGATTGATAGACGCAATTGAATTGTACGAATCTCTATTAAACGATACAGGTAAGCAACTACTCATAAGGTTTGTTTTAAAAACTAAACTAACAGAAGCAGCCAAAATTCGATTAAATCCTGATTATCAGAGTGTTCAAGAACTTCTAAACGATATTTCTAAACATTTATTATCAAAAAAATCTGCATCAGCACTTTCTGCATCATTACACTCGGCAAGACAGAAACAAAAATCCATAAATGAATCGGTCGGTCAGAAATTGAAGAAATGATGTTGAATCTTACAATATCACAAGCTGACGGTGATAAAAATGCTCTGAAATGTCTTCCCCAAATTAATGAGAAATTAGCAATAACGGCTTTCGCAAACGGATTACGAGATCCGAATCTAAGAACCATTATTAAAGCACGTAACTATTCCTCGCTAAAAGATGCTATTAGCGGAGCTAAAGACGAAGAGATCCATAATAGAGCTGGTACTGGTACTTCTGAACAAATATTTCGATATTCAACTAGAAACAAACGCAGTACTAGAAACTTTCGCGGTTCAAGGCAATTCAATCAACGTGGAAATTATCCCCCTCGAGCAATTGATAATAACTCATCATCCAACACAGAACAACCCAACCAATTCTTATCACCAAACCTCTCGCGCGTAGATTCAATAGGGGTCGTGGTTCTAATAGAGGATCTAGATACTTCAGAAATAATTATAATCAAAGGACTTTTTTCCTAGAAACTCAAGGACATTCAGAAACGCCGAACGCATCAACCGCAACCCAAGAAAATAACGATTTGTTTTTTCGTGAAAACAGACAAAATTAATGAAAAACATGTAACTATTTTGAGTATGAATGGTTTAAATTACGTATGTATGAGAAATGGGGCGAATGTTTTGAAATTCTTATTAGACACAGGTGCGACTGCTAGTGTGATTTTTGAATCAAGCTTGGATGGTAATTTCAGAGTAGATGGAAGAGAGAAAATTAAAGTACAGGGTGTCGCAGGATACGTATTTTCCTTGGGTAACGTTGGTGTCAATCTTGAAATGAATGGTATAAAGCTATTTCATGAATTTATCGTAATGAAGCATTTTATAGAAAATGTAGATGGAGTGTTGGGATCAGATTTTTTCACAAAATTTTCAGCTGCAATTGATTATGAAGATTTCAAAATGAGTTTAAATGTTCGCGGTGAAAGAATCTGTTTACAACTTGAATCAGATTATGATGTAACTACTACAATTCCAGCTAGATGTGAAATAGTAAAATATTTAAAATGCGATATTGCCGAAGATTGTGTTGTCATACCAGACCAAATCTGCGAAGGAGTTTTTGTAGCCGGTTGCATTAGCAGACCAGTAGAAAATTATATTCCAATCAGGTTTTTAAATACGAACGAAAAAGAAATAAAAATAAGAAATTTCAAGCCATACGTCGAACCTCTGAATTTTTATTCGATTTGTGAATTCGATGAAAAACATATGACAGTAGATCGTATCGAGGAATTACTATATTCAATAAATGTATCTAATCTGAATAAAGAAGAGAAAACATCAATTCATAAAATTTGTGCGAAATACGCAGATATATTTCACCTCAAAAATGATAACTGACGGTCACGAATATTTGTAAACAAAAGATTAAATTGCAGCCAGGTGCATCACCTGCCTACATTAAACCGTATCGATTACCGCACGCCCAGAAGACGGAAATAAATAAACAAATAGAAAAATTATTATCAGACAATATCATTGAACCGTCAAATTCGCAATGGTCAGCTCCATTACTAATTGTGCCAAAGAAAACTGGTCCTGACGGAAATAAAAAATGGAGAATTGTTATCGACTACCGACAATTGAATAAACGGATCGAAGATGATAAGTTCCCCTTGCCATGTATAGAAGAAATTTTGGATTCACTATCAGGAGCGACTTATTTCACACATTTGGATCTGTACCAAGGCTATTATCAACTAGAATTAGATCATGCTTCTAGACCTTATACTTCTTTTACCTCGGATCGGGGTCAATTTCAGATGACCAGAGCACCGATGGGTCTAAAAACTAGCCCTAGTTCTTTTTCAAGAGCTATGACTATAGCCATGTCAGGACTTAATTATGATATCTGTTTCATTTACCTAGATGATTTGATAGTATTTGGCGATAGTTTGGAAGATCATAATCAAAATTTGATCAAGGTATTCCAAAGACTTCGAGAAGTAAACTTGAAATTAAATCCCATCAAATGCGAATTTTTGAAAAAAGAAATTTTATATTTAGGACACGTTATTACTTCAAGAGGAATTTCTCCAGATCCTGAAAAAATACGAGCTATGCAAAATTTTCCCCTCCCGAAAGATGGTAAGGAAGTTAAAAGATTTGTTGCATCTGCGAATTACTATCGGAAATTCATACCAAATTTTGCCACAATTGCTTCGCCATTAAATTTCTTAACGCGAAAAGGGGTTGTTTTTCAATGGACAGCCGCATGTCAAAATTCATTCGAAACATTGAAACAATGCCTTACATCACCTCCAATTTTACAATTTCCAGATTTTTCAGAAAATAAACAATTCATTTTAAAATGTGATGCTTCAGGAGTGGCTTTGGGGGCAATTTTGTGTAATGACAATGACAGGCCGGTTGCTTATGCAAGCAGATCATTAAATCCAGCTGAGAAAAATTATAGCACAATAGAAAAAGAGTTATTAGCTATTGTGTGGGCAGTCAAAAAATTTAGGCCTTACCTTTACGGCAGAAAATTTAAAATTTTCACAGATCACCGCCCCCTCATTTACTTATTTGGCATGAAAACCCCATCTAGTCGATTGACAAAATTCCGGTTAATATTAGAGGAATACGATTTTTCGGTCGAATATATCAAAGGAAAAAATAATATTTTGGCAGATTCATTATCAAGAATAACATTAGACTCACAGAATTTAAAAGACTTAGCAAACAATGACAAAGTGCTCGTTATGACTAGAGCAAAACTAAAAGCTACCGACAGTTCAAAGAATAACGTTGAAGACAATTCTAGTAAACTAGCACACGATTACAGGCCTGATCACCCCGAATCGTGGAATTATTGAAAAAACCACTAGAATCCCTAGAATTAATACCGATAGGAGATAAATCCTTCATCAATAAGTTAAATAAAAGTCGCGACAATAATAAATATTTCAAACTAAATGACTTTGTATACGACATTGAAAAAAAAAAATTATTCATGAAACAAGATTCTGGATCAACGCTGATTGCCTCAGGGACTTCGTTGACAGACTTGAAATTCATTTTGAATAAATATGGAGTAGCAGAGATATTCATTACGAAAAACGAAGGTACCGAAAATTTAATAAAAGAGTTAGCTAACGCAAGGAAGGAAATTGAAGAGAACAATTTGAAAATTTGTATTATTAAGGACGTCCAGAAAATTGAAGATAATGACAGTAAACAATTAATACTAAATGACTTTCATATTCTTCCCACTGGAGGACATGCTGGGATCAATAGAATGTTCAATAATATCAGACGATATTATTTTTGGCCAGGCATAAAAAAGACATAGTCAACTATGTCAAACGATGTCATTCTTGTCAAAAATATAAGCATTCAATTATAACGAAACAACCGCTTCAAATCACAACAACTGCAAGTTCAGCTTTTCAAAAGGTATTTCTAGATCTCGTGGGTCCACTTACAACCGATATATCTGAAAATAAGTATATTCTTACTACTCAGTGTGAATTAACAAAATTTGTAGGGTGTTATGCTTTACCAAGCAAAAAACTAAATGTGTTGCTAAGGCATTTGTTGAAAATTTTATACTACAGTATGGCATCCCAGAAGTCATTGCCACTGACCAGGGAACTGAGTTCATTTCCGGTATTTTCAAAAACATATGTGAACTACTCAAAGTCAAGCATATCAATTCGACAGCATATCATCATGAATCACTAGGCTCTATTGAAAATACTCATAAACACTTAGGTGCGTACTTGCGAATGCATTGTCAAAACCATCCAGATTCTTGGAGCTCTTGGATTCAATATTGGTGTTTCGCTTATAATAATACTGTTCACACTCATACAAAAACACCCCTTTCGAACTAGTATTTGGAAAAAGTTGCAAACTACCCTCCAATCTTTTGAACAGAGTGGATCCAATATATACATTTGAAAATTACCCACTTGAATTGAAATATAGATTGCAAAGAGCATGGAATGATGCTTCAAATAATTTGTTAACCTCGAAAATTAAAAGAAAAGAAAAACTAGATCCATCTAGAAAGGAAATTAGTTTTAAAATAGGTGATAGTGTATTAATAAGAAATGATGCAGCGGGAAACAAGAATGATGAACTTTTTAAAGGACCATTCGCTGTGTTAGAAGATAAGGGCCCTAATGTAGTTATTAAAATAGGTAATAAGACTAGTGAAATTCATAAAAATAGGGTTAAGTTGTTTATTCAATAAAATATGTATTGAAAAGAAATATAGATATAATTTATGTTTTATTTAGTGAGTTAAGTGTGTTGAGGTTAACCAATTTTGTCAATATTGTTTTTTGAATTTTCCTTATCATTACTATAAAAAAAAAAAACTTGTACTAGGGTAAAAATTTTTTTTAGTTAACCGGGGGAGGTGTAATGGACTCATAATCATAGTTATTGTTCAAACGAAAATACATATTGAAATTCCTTAAAGTGCAATCCCCTTTTCACAGTACACATTATTCGAAATATGATAACCAATTATTCCACCTAGTTTGTTAATAAATTAAGCCATTGTCTTCTGTGTATTCACATACTGATGATACAACAAATTGTCAATAAGTAGGTCGATAGCATAGGTGAATGATTTTACTTGTAGAACAAGGAATCGAGAAATAGACTTAGTACAAGTAACACTGCTTATTTTATTCTCCTGAGATGGTTCTCCATCTATGTCCAATAAGAGCAAATTAAGTTAGAGACCCAAATAACACAGTTTATTACAATTGTTTGAAATTAAAACCACTTATTGCAGGGGCACAAAAAACCTCCTAACCTTGTTTCTTGACAAAATTTATTCCAATACATAACTCACAATAATAGTTATTCAATCAATCGAGTTATTAAAGAGAGCGACTAATGGTCATGATAATCGCTCCGCTCACACGTTAATAGTTCGCGACCATTAGTCGCTCGATTAATAACCTAGTTGATTACAGATTTTCCGACGATATCCATATGAATTGTGTATGAATTCTTGATTGAAATACATTTCTATTTTGCACATGACTTACATTTGATATAATATAATTTCTATGTAGGTATCTTTGTTCCAGTAGAGTTTTGACATTTCTCGTAGTGCTTCTGAACACTTTGTGAACGGTTGCCGTGAGGATTGTGCAATAGCCTAAATTGAGCATTACAATGGGTCATTAATTAATTAATTAGTTTAGTACACATCAAAATCACCGTTTATTTCGAGGTCGGCGGATAAAAAAATATTGTGTACTTATATCTTCGTCCATTCTTCATTTGTAATTTCTTGCTAAAATTACGGTTTCCGGAAAAAAATCGTCTTCTATTAATTGGATGTTAAAATGATAATTTTTTCCTTAAAATCGTGAATTTGAGCAAGAAGAAACGAGAGACTTTATTTGTGAAGTATGAACCGAGCAATCCGAAATTAATTTTTCGATTGTGTAAACTCGATATGGAAAAAAGTTTCTCGTGAAACAATGTTTCGGGGTGGCTTTTTTTACCCCTTGCAATAATCACCAAATTTTTGTATACTGTATACCTTTTTTTTTAAAAAAATTGCATCCGATTGAAAAAACGTGTACAAAATTAATAAAAACATTTGCAGTAGCAGCAATGTGGATCCATATATCCAAATCAAATCCTGAAATTTTAGTTCTTCGATAAATTTATAATTTTACAAATGATCCCAAATCATTGGTGAATAAGCAACTTCGTTCATCAATGAATTCGATTCACAAATTGAATTAATCTTCTTTCTTTTAATAATTGTTTATCCATGACTACTATGTATATAATCTAGCCATTTTACGTCTGTGGGCTTGGCCAAAATGATATCCATTAATCACAAGTGATGAAATGAGATACAATGCACTGCTGTAAGATGCTTCATAGATTTAGCTTTGATATATTGATATTTTTTCAGTATTCATAAGTACTGCAACTAACAAATATGGATATACCTTGTCAATCGAGTGCCAAATCTATTTTCATTATATCAATTAAAGCTTTTTTTATTCCAAAATATACAATGATCAGTTCTTCAAAAATTTCTCATGTGTCAACTTGACTTTTTTCACGCTTCTCATAGAAGGGTCTTGTCGCGGTCGCCAAATGTTAAAATCTTCAAGAAATATATTCAGTAGTCGTGGATAAAGTATAATATGCTACTCGCGTATAATGGCTGTTATTCACTCGGTGATTTGTGCCCCTCGCCCACGACTCGTGGCCTAAACTTCACCTAGCCAATAATAGCTATCATTATACGCTCGTTGTATAATACACCTTCATCAATGAATGCGATTTCCAAATTGGATTAAAATTCTTTCTAATAATTGTTTTTCATACATTTGCAAATTGCATTGATATTCTTTTGCGAGTTTGAAATTCAAAGAGTTTTCGAATAAACGTGAAATATGCATAATGTTGAATAATTTTCTGCAACTCTTCGAAATTCCAATGAAAATAGTGAAATACTCTCATGAATACCATGAAGTTGACTTTTGCATTGCTAAAAATTGGTTGGTACAACTGGCTTTTTCATATGTCAATTATTGGAACCGTTAGGTTGGTCATCCTACAATCTGCATCACCAATGATTTCGAATAACTCATGCGTAAAAAAATACTGTACCTACTTTTCTTCTTTTCACCACATACTTAGAGAAAATTTCAACGACATTCAGGACGAAAACCTTCAATGAAAATACCCCCATTGCATCGCCCGCCACCCGAACTCTCCCCAAAGAAATTACACCCCCATAAATGAGCCTTCTAAAGACAATAATACCTCATACCAACCGACTCAGGACCTCGTCCAATCTGCCAAATTCTCAAAAGGAGCAAAACAGCTCCTTTAATTTATTTTAGCTTCAGAAAGATAATTGAAACGGTGTTCAGAACCGTTCCATTTCGAATCGGATTGCATTTGAAATTCAAATTCGAAATTAATGATGATAAGAGCCATTAAAAATTCGGGAATTGCTCATTTTCACAATTGAAATTAGGGGAGGGGATTACTCTACTTCGGCAGTTTGGGAACGTCGATCTTTATGGGATAAGCTGAAAAAACGGGGGGAAATAAAATAAATAATTCTGGAAGGAAATGTTTGTTTAGAAGTGCGAGGATATACCTATTCATTTCTTTATCTGATGGCATGTAAAGGATTTTACAATAAGAGGTGTTATTTCGATATTGAAAAAATGCCATTTTCAATATAAATCATCGGATGCTTTTTTAATTATAAACAAGAAGCTATGCCGTTAATATTGGAAAATAACATCAGGCAAATGACCACCATGACCACGCTAACAGGACAATATCCTTTCAGTTAAATTTTCCATAATCGCAAAGTGGCTGCCCTATATCCTCGATAGCCTCACGCATTCTATCTTTGAGGTCTTGAATCGACGCTGGGTTATTGGCGCAGACCTTCTCTTTCACGTGGCCCCAAAGGAAGAAGTCGCAAGGTGTTGAATCACAAGAACTCGGAGGCCAATTGTGATCACCTCTTCGAGAGATAACACGGTCCGGAAACTTTTCCCGCAAAAGATCAATGGTTTCGTTGCTTGTGTGGCACGTAGCGCCGTCTTGTTGAAAGTAAACGTTGTCCAGATCAATACTGTCCAATTTCGGCCATAAAAATCATTAATGATCACTCGATAGCGCAATCCATTCGCCCGCCAGAAAGTTCAAGCCATCGGTCCAGAAACTTTGCGACGTGTTTTTCTGAATTTGGGGGTTCGACTCGAAGGGTGCCAGCAAAAAAACGGTAGATATTTGGAACTCGTAATTTTAAGGAAATGAATTCACAAAGAGCTGAGCATTATTTGTAGGAAAAAAAATTAATATTGACTTTTAAATCAGAATTCCTCAGTTGACCACCCAGTATTTGCCTTAGGGTGGATTTAAACCAAACGAACAATGAACAAGAGCTAAAATGAGAACGTTATTCATTGATTTTTAAGTGTAAACAGTTCTTTGTCGTTTGAACTAAAATATCGATATATTATTTTTTTCGAACGCTGATTGAACGAGATTCCCGTCTTTTTTTACTAAAAGAAATTGAAACAGTGGGGATAAAAAGAACATTCGCTCGTGTGATGTAATTCGGTCTTCAAGAAATTCATTCCGGTGGATCACAGTTAGTTCCCGAAATTAGAATTCGTCGTGGTAAGAATTTTAATCATTATTATAGAAAGGAGAAAATAATAATAAAATGTCGTAACTTGGTTTTTATGACAAGTCATATTTTTTTGAGGTTCAATTTTATTTTCTCGGTTAGGGTAGTAGATACAACTGAAATTGAAAGACGCCATCGAAAAACTTCATTAGCAGAATAAGGCAATGAACTTTTCTGCTCGTGTTACTTGTTGTTCCATGTTACATACATGAAAAATTTTCTCTTTGTTTTCATTGATTTTTTACACTATTTCTTCTGAGAATTCTTCGGCCCATTCTGAACTTATAAATGTGAAGAGCAATATATCGGAAAATAGGGTAAGTCGAGAGTCTGAATAGTTTATTTTCGAAAAATGCAATACCAGAATATAACGAACGTGTATTGCGATGCGAAATGGCGAATGCGCCGTGCAATTAGATATAGGTATTGATGGAATATTACGCGACAGCAGCTATTCAGTAGACAGTAGATATATTATTCACCTGACCATCAGCTTTTTCACAAATTGGGGACCAATGACTTTCAAAATGACTGTAGGGAAATTGTTTTTCTATTCTTACACTCAAGATAAACGTAAGCGTAAACCATCTGGAAACATTTGAATCCACATATCTATAAAGTATCGATCAAAATCCGAATTTCATCAGTACAAATTTTCACTAGGCAATCTACGTAGATCCATATCTCCCAACACAGTTTGGTGTTCAACAGATTTATTTCCTAAAGTTCGCAAAAACTTTCAATTTCACCCAATCTAAAAGATTTCAGAAGGTGAGTAGGAGATACCTTATCTCACTAGATAGACTTCCCCTCTTTTTCAACTTTTCTTTTACACCATTCCAATCCACTTGGACAGTTGCAGTTGTTATCGAAACCTCGATAATTCATTAGCTCAAACGTAGGAAACAAAGGAAGCGCGAGTATCTGATGAGGAAGAACAGATAAAAGATTGAATTAAAAAAGAAGAAAGAATTAACTCGGGACTAATATAATTACGAAACTGATTTCTCCTGATTAGAACTTTACTCAAAGGAATACCGGGAACTGAGGGTGTTCCTTTAATTAAGTGAACAAAGGAAGGACCTTATTAATTAATTCGTGAAACATTTATGGAACAGTATTAATTATTCGAGTGATTTGTTCATTTCAGTCGCAAACTTTTCAGGTTGAAATAACATGGTAGATTTTCGAAAGGAAAATGATGAATTTGACCTGATATCTTAGACAATATGAGTTAGTGCATATTTGAAACGTGAAAAATCCTACAGCGCATATTTGTCAAATTTCAGTTGATTAAATCAGGCTTTGTCACAGGGTCACAAGTGAAAAATAGTTGAGTCTCAAAATTTTGCCTTATTTTCTTAGAAATAAAAGATAATTGCTCATTTCAAATTACCTAAATATATTCTGACATTTTGTTGTCAACGATAGTGCAATGCAGATATAGATATTTTGATGCAGCCATATTTACAATGGAAAAAAAATTGTTCACACGTCGCTTTGATCGACTGCACATAGGATTGTGCAAGGGGGTTCATTAAAAAGGGCCATAAGTTCTGGGATGAGTAAACTTTCTTCACACAAAACCTATTTCATTAAGGGGTGATGGAGCAAAATTGTGACGACAGAAACTGATGAAGTTTTTGCTGCCATTCAAAATATAGCTATTATTACAACTAGAGAAATATGACTAGTATATTTCCCGAGGTTGTCCTAGTTACATCCCGAGGGCGAAGCCTGAGGGATGTATAGGCAACCGTGGGTAATGTATTCATATTTCTTGTGTTGTTATCAATAGTTTTTTCTGATTGAAACAATATAGTTCCTGAAATGGAAAAATTTATATTAGATTGAAAATTTTTGAATTAATTAGATTTTTAACGTTGCAATGGGCCGTGTTTGTGAGGATCTTAGTTGATTGGTCTTATTTTGACGTCTTATCAGAAATAAAATCATTGAAATAATGTCGAACTAGGTCGAAACTCAAGCGGTGAAAGCCCGTGAATTTTGATTCCGGCCAAATCTAAAGCTGCCTATAGTAAAGAGTAGGTAGGCTTTCAGAACTGGAACTGTGGTAGACGGTGGCAGCGAAAATATTTTTTCAGCATATTTTGAAGATTTGGTATGTTGCTCTGATTCTTATATGATTAATTCATTCGATCTACAGTCGCAGAAATATTCACCAAACACGTTATGGCCAAAATTATCTATGTTAAGGTCCATGCTACATTTGAAGGAAAAAACGAATGTGAAATTATTCAATGAAGTGGAAGCAATTGTTAAGAAAAAAAATAAAAGATAGGTTCATTCACAAAAAACAGCAGTGTTGTCCCGGGAGCAGATCAAGCTCCAAATCAGTTTTATCTGATGTAAATGATGAAAGTTTGCATAATATACTATTTTTAGTATAATATGATTTGACATTTCATATTTCCCTTGGGACAATATGACTTGACGTTTCATATTTCCCTTGGGATATATGAGTGTGTTATGACGTATGGCAACTAAGGCGATATTGCTCAATATTCATTCAATCAGAAAAAAAAATATTTTTTGAACTTTCTGCCTTCTCTAAGAGTCGAGAAATTGGCTGTATGGAACATCTTGGATCGCCCTGTATAAGCAAATTCAATCTAACCTAGCCATATTTTCCGAAACCGCTTAATCGAATAATAATCGCGAGTCAAATCTGAACAAAAAACCGGGTAATCTATTCATTTTCAGATCCCGCTTCCGGCATCTAAACCGGTACGTCAGATCCGAACGACACCGGAAATACGCAGCGCATTTTCCATAAATATACATAAATATCGGCCCGAAAGAGGAGTCAGTAACATACGCGATCGACCAGGGCCGAACCGGGCCAACTTTGATCGGTAAACGCAGTTTCAGCGGTTCGCGTATTTACATATTGTAATGATATGAATTCTCTCTCAGCCTAATTTGAATAAATCCGGGTTAACTGTCCATAAATATACATGAAACTCCGAAACTCTGTCGGATTAGATTCCGGACAAGCTAGTACACGAAATTTTGCATATTTGCGAAATGGTTTTGCTGGTGCTCTCTCTACGTTCACTGTGTGAGTGATGATGAAGTGCTTGATTTGGACCTGCGTTAGACTTTTGAGAAAGGTGTCTTTGACGACAATGATGGGACATCTATGTAAATGCGACAAGGCAACACTAGAAGTATAGAATGACCTTATTTCAATTGTTCAGTACTATTGAGTACTTCTACATGATTGTGGTTCCTGAAAGGCTGACCTAATCATAAAGAACCCAGTTCTAATAATAAGAATAATAATAAAGTAATCTTGAAGCAGCGAAGAGAGTACACGTGCGCTGTCCGAGATAACTACGCCGAATGCGTGTAAACAAGAAGCAGATAGCTATACCCTTGGCCTATCGCGATATCTATCGAAGTATACACCAGATAAAAAGAGAAATTTGCGTCTGCTGCAGATAGATTCGAAAACTCTTGGCCTATTAGCCTATCTTTTTATCTCATCCTCACATCCACCAGCGAACCAAAATTCAATTCCTCGGTGAAAAGAACTCAAAAACAGAATAAAAACCCACCAACAGATAATGTGAAAGGGCTGAATCCACCACATTTACTCCAAAGAAAAAAAACGTCGTAAATAACAGCATAATGGCTTCCTTATTACCGTCGTCTTCCTCTCGGCGGGCGTCTTATTTTTTCCGCCCGGGCGTCGATAATTGACTTAAAAGAACGCAGCGCGATCACGTAGCTACAAATTGCATCTGAGCAGGAGTGTCTTAACATGAACCTCAAAGAGGCGGATCTCTGCAATACCAATGACAATCAGGCCATACTGAGATCCCTGTTCACCATAGATACCATAAATACCATAGATTTTTCATGAATGAAATCCATTTTATCGATTCACTATTTTCTCTTTAGAATGAAAAAATCAGACGCTCATCCTCCCAGTTACCATCAAACAAAAATTCAATTCCTCGGTAAAACGAACTCACAAACAGAATAAAAAACCTACCAAGAGATAATATAAAAGCGCCGAATCCACCACATTCACTCCAAAGAAAAAAAACCGTCGAGAATCCCAGCATAATAGCTTCCATCTTCCCCTCGTCCAAAAACTTTTTTCCCAATCCCGCAGATGCGTGCCTCAAATGACAATAATTTCCTTTGCTGCGGAAAATTTATATCGTACCGATCCTCCGTACGTATTACCTTCTTCTTCTTCTCGGCGGGCGTCTTATTTTTTCCGCCCGGGCGTCGATAATTGACGTATAAAAACGCACCGCGATCACGTAGCTACAAATCGCATCCGAGCCGACGGACCAATCTACCGAATTACCGGCGATTCCAATTGATGACTGCTCCAAATCGCGAAGGCGGTGGCGAATCTAGATCGAAAATATCGCAGGAGGCCGTGCTTGGCGACCCCCTGTTTTATTGATTTCGAGAGTGATGGTGACAGGAGTGTTGTTGGGTGGTTGATGAAAACGAAAAAATCAGATATTTATAGTTATTTAAAATAGATGAGGATATGGCACTTATATTCTTTCACTTTTCACTTTCGTATCTGTAATTCAAACCCCAATAAGTGCGAACCCCCAAATTTAGAAAAACACGACGAAAAGTTTCTTGACGGATGGCTTGAATTTCCTGGCGGATATTTTCTTCAACGCAATTAGAGTGCGGAGTTTGTTGCGGTAGACTACATTTTTGAGGTATCCCCATAAGTGTGAGTCGCAAGGTGTCAAGTCCGGTCTTCTGTCGGCCATGGAAAGTCTTCACGTCGAGAAATCAATTATTCAGGAGAAGTGCCTGAATAACAGGTAAATACCGATTTGAAATGTGATAAGTGGCCCTGTCTTGCTGAAACCCAGTGTCCCGATTGTATCCAGCGAAATCTTGAAGGACTGGATCAAAAAAATTGTTCAACATGTCCACATAACGATCAGAATCCACTGTTACTGCTCGGCCGCGTCCGTCTTCGAAAAAGTACGGGCCAATAATGCCTTGTGCATTATTGCACACCAAACTGTGAAATTCAGACTATGCAATTGAGTTTTATGTTTTTTCTTTAGGTTTTCTGAAGACTAATACTAATAATTTTGTTCGTTTACATAGCCGTTAAGCTGAAAATGGGCTTCATCCGAGAACCATGGAAACTGAATTCCCATGAACCCCTTCTTCGTCTAAGACCAACCCCACTTCTCTATTCCTATCCGAAACAATTTTAGAGCGCATTCAAATCGGAATTCCTCAGTTGACCACCCAGTAGTAGAGATTGTAAGAAACTGTCACTCATATCTCAGACTTCAACTCGCTTTGAGATCTTGATTTAGATGCCAAAAATATAGAAATGTGGGTTTCAAACACTCGGTAGATTTCTCACGATCCTGAATCTTTCACCAAACTTAATCAGCGGAAAACCATCGAGCAAACAAGCCCATTACCACCAGACCACGTAGCAAGGTAACATAAAGCGCCATTTAGTTGTTGATGTACTAATAGAAGGCCGATGTATTAAGGCAGCGTTTCCCAACCGTTCAGTATTCGCGGCCCAATTTTCAATCTAAAATTTCATCGCGCCCCCCTCTAGTTAGTAAAGTGGTTCTAATTCGAGCCATGCAAGAACCGTTTGGGGCAGGGGCAGGCTGTTGGCGCCCCCTTGAATTCATTCGCGCCCCCCAAGGGGGGCGCGCCCCACAGGTTGGGAAACGCTGTATTAAGGGTCCCGTGGGGCGATGCCAGTTCGTAGGACGACCGGCAGAGGGCAGCTCGATCGGTCCGTTTCCTAATTTGACACGTCCGTCGAGATAAGATCGTGTTTGTGATATACAGGGCGTCTATAAATGATTGTAACAATGCTGTTGGCTTTGGATTATTCTCATTTTGGCGCTTCCTATGCAAACCACAGAATTATGTAATCTTGCTATGCTCTGATTGGTTAGAGTGAACCTACTTTGGTATTCTGTAGGTGCTAAGAATAATCCAGAGCCAATGGCGCTGTTAAAAGCATTTATGAGGACCCTGTATAATGGCCCATTTCACAATGTTTATAGTATGTTACAGTACGAACAGCCTGTTTAATTTCCATACGCATTACAGCAAAATCCATATAACCCTACGTCATCTTAAAAACGTGTTTCAGATAGATAGAACTGATATTGCGATAACACGTAATAATAAACGCAATTTTTTGACCCAAAGGCCAAATGGCCATCGACAGTATAGTCCTGCAGCCAGGCAAAATTATAATACATTGGAATATGTGATTTTACAAGTGACTGAAAGGTAAAATTTGAAATTTTCGAAGATACATATGGACAAAAAAAAACAATTATTTTGAATATGAAATATTGATTGATTAATTAATGGTCTCTCAGTTCACAGGAGTGGCCCTAAACTCGTCAAGATGTTCCCTTATTGTTTTTAATGGGAATTTTGCTTTTGAATTGGAAAGGGGTTCAAGTGTAATATGATCTACAGATGTGGAAGAAACGGATGGAAACAGGGGAGTTTCAGTGTTAAATTCACGCTGGTTCGGAGTCCAGTGGAGCAGAGGAAGAACCGAAACCTCGGAGCGATGCGATGTTGAATAAGCGGCTGGTCTGTTGGAATGGCAGTCTGTAGTGAGTGGGGAAGCGCGCAAGCAACGATCTAACTCGTGTCTAGAGACACGAATTCTACTTTAGCTTCCGGGCTTCCGCGTTCTCCGCAGTCGCAGTGAGTTGGAAAGCAAATTAACCGCTGACTTTCTGTAGTTTTAAAAATTTTAGATTCGTGGCTAAATGGCATAAATCCTCATAATAGAAAGTGAATGGAGTTCTACTTAATTGTAGAAATCAATAAGCCGGTGATATATTCCATTATATTCAGCAAATTTATGAAAGGAAAATATCTTTGCTTTGTTTAGAACGTTAAATTGATACAATGGTGCCATAGAGTGAAAACATGAACGTTTTTAGTAAAATCACTAGGCTAATACCGTTTTCCTGTTTAAATTCGTTTACATAAGAATTTGTATAAGTACCGGATTCTATGAAAAATTACTATGCCGGTAACAACTTGATTTTTTTTGTGACTCATCCGTGAATAAGATATTGCTCAGAAAAGAACTAATCTCATTCTCTTTTTCCATCATCTTTTCCCAGAATTCCATTCTTTTGAAATGGTCTTCTGGAAACATTTCCTGAAAGGTTTGCACCTTATAACATTTGTAACCATTTATTTTCAAAATATTCCGAACAATTCTATCGCCCAAATCGACTTCCTGGCAATTTTTCTGCTAGAACAAGGTGCACTGGTTTCAACAGCAGCACACACATCCACTTCTCTTGCCAAACGAATGCTGGGTAATTACATGATAGAGCCAGTTTTCATCGATGGTAACCTAAACGCTACAAAATATTTGGATCTTTACAGAATCAAATTATTCCGACAGTTCGACAGCTACCAATTAATTAATTATTTAATTTTCAAACCAGTTATGACGAAAAAGAACCTGAATATTAATTTTCACAGGAAATTATTTGTTTTATTCATTGAGGCAAATAACTTCCGCCCATGGCGCCCATAAAGTGGAGAAAATTTGTCGTATTCATTTTCAATAGTCATGCGATGTTATCCATCTCCCGTTTGCAGTGTTACTGATTCGATTTCGATATTCCATCCTAGATCCGATCTAGTAGATCGTTGCCTGCGCGCTTCCCCACTCACTACAGACTGCCATTCCAACAGACCAGCGCTTATTCAACATCGCATCGCTCCGAGGTTTCGATTCTTCCACTGCTCCACTGGACTCTGAACCAGCGTGAATTTAACACTGAAACCCCCCTGTTTCCATCCGTTTCTTCCACATCTGTATACGTTTATAACCATTATGGATCATGTTTATCAGTTCATAATATTTGTATACCCACAATAATTAAGCATGTATGAATTACAGATGTTTTTTGGCTAGACAGTAAGAATTGAATTACATCATACAATTGCCGATTCAATAGGTATATAGGTACAATTGAGTAATATACAGGTTTGGAAATTCACATCTGAAACATACGATATATAATGCATCAGACAGAGAATTCTTCCGTCCAGTTACACAGATGAATAGTCGATTCAATGACGTGCTGTAACACACTGAATTATGTTGTCTTATTGCAATATTCTAGTCTTGTCTTTCTCTTATCGTTGAGAGGAGCGTAATTCATTCAGTATGGTAGGCAACAGTAAATACTTGAATCGAGTATTACGGGCAACCTGACAAGTTATATAATTCTATAAGTATACTGCAGGTTTTTCTACCATACTGCCATAAGATAGAGACAAGACTAGATTATTGTAATAAGACAACGGAATTCATTCAGTTACAGCACGTTATCATCTCGACTATTCATCTGTGCAGCTGGACGGAAGAATTTTCTGTCTGATGCATTGGGTACGTTCAGCAGCACTCAACTGTTGGTATAAAGCAAAAATCAGTTGAGTAGAGTTGGGTTTCAGCAGATGAAATTTTTCTGAACGCTTCGCTGAGTGATTTACAAATCTGACATATCATGATATATAACCTTATTTTTTGATACACAGCTGAGAAACTTTTTGTAATTGTACTTGCAGATTATAAATTGAAATGTATTGGAATAACCAAAATACTCCTCAACAAACCTCAACTCACAGAAAACAACAATACTAAATTTAAACTTAAAACCTTAAACTTAAACAAATCACAAAATAGGTATATGCGCATGTCTCAGCGGTCAGATGAGTTATAAAGCGTAAATTTTTATCGCTGCCAGAAATCCACATCTGATGAGAAACATCGATTTGTCAGCGATTTTGCTGAACGCTATCGCTTTCTCAACTTACTCAACTGTTGCCAACAGTTGTATTATTGTATGTGTTCGATGTGAATTTCCAAATCAGTATAGTGAGTTAAGAATGAAATAAGTTATAAACACCTTAGATGAGTATTATTCACCAACCCTCAACTGTACAGACGATTTGGCCGGGTACATCGAGGTATTAAGGGTCCCGTGGGCCGTTGCTAGTTTGTAGGACGACCGGCAGAGGGCGGCTCGATCGGGATCGACCCGAACGCCGTTGAGCCGAACACAGGTCGGCCCGTTTCCTAATTTGACACGTCCGTCGAGATTAGATCGTGTTTGTGATATATAACGGCCCATTTTACCTTGTTATTCAATATTAACTTTGCTGTCGCAGTAGTTCGGGCTCTCTGAAGCCCCGTTTACACCTGAATATCGGTAGGGATTTTAATGAACTAATAAATTCTCATGAATATCGCAGGTTTCTCCTATGGGCCGCTTTTGTGAAGTTCTGTTTTGTTTGACTTATTTTAGTTACTGAATTGATGGCTTTTTGTTGATTTTAAATGCGCACTTTACAGTTCAAATAGCAGTTATTGTTGTGGGAAATGCGATGCGATATTTCATATAGTTTTTTGTTCGTTTTTGTTTTGTAGTTTATTGGTTTTTGTAGTTTGATTTTTTTCATTTCAATATGGCCCGATACCCCCGAATAAACAATTAAACAAAACCATTTTCGAGAAAGGTTTTCCGTGTGAAACATCAAAGGCAACACAATATGTGTTGCTAAATGGCGAATGCGCCAGGATCACTGAACGCTTGGCCTTTATCGAACTGGGGCCTATTGCACCAAATACTTTGCAACTTTTCACTTTGCACTTTTCACTTTTCAAATGAATCAAGTTGCATCAAACGCATTCATAATTGAAAAATACATTGTGAAAAGTCGAGTCTATAGTGAAAAGTACTCCACAGAAATTGAAGGTTGGGAGAAATGTTGTGCAACATAACTAACTTCCACTTTTGAAATTCGTTAGAATGCAAAGTTTGAAGTGAAAAGTTGCAAAGTATTTTGGTGCAATAGGCCCCTGGTTCAACATTAACCTTAGTGACGTAGTTTACACCTTCTTGATTCGTTTTTCATTAGGTAGGGGTCAAAATCTGTGATTGTTTTTCCAATTGAAGGCTGTTTACTGTTTTTAAATATTTGTAGACTATTTGACATCAAGAGCGGTTATATTTCAGAAAATATTGTATGTGTTGGGAGTATTTCGTAGTCTTTCTGGTTCTTATTGTTTTATTGTTTATCGTTTTCAGAGCTCGTTCCACTTATGCGAGTACTATATCGTTTTGCCCAAATGTCTGTAATTTTCTAGTTTGGGCCGAAAATGGTCTCAACGATAGGATTTGACTCCCTGATGACGAATTCGTGGTCAAATTCAATTCAATTTCGAAGGTATTATCCTAGAGACTTGAAATTTTCAGGATGAGTTCGGGGTCCCAAATGCCTCGGTTGGGTTCGTTTACCAGCCAAATCGTACAGAGTGTTCCATAAAATATGGCCATTCAAAAGTCTTGTTTCTCAATATCTTAGAAAATAAGAAACCAATCGGAATGATGTGTTTCGATGTAATGCTAATATAGCATTAAAGTGCTGATAACACTCCTCATGCGAAATTTTGAGACCATAGTGTGAAAAGAACTTTAGAAAATTCAATTGGAATATTTAAAAAAAAACTTCATATTTCCATAAAGAGATAACCAATTTGAGTTAAATTTTTTTTTTGGGAATGGAGATCGATATTGTGACTGTTCATCCGGAATTTCGTGGCCATAATTGAAACAGAACCATAGAAAATTCAATTGGGATATTGAAAAGAAAAATCTTCATAGTTCCATAACAGGGTATCCGATTCCAGTGAAAATTACTTTGAGAATGAAAACAACTATACTGAATGTTCATGAAAAAATTTCGAGGGGATCTCATCATCATAACCATAGAATTAATTTTTGTAATTATTAATTTTTTAGATATTTCATTTTTTTGAATAATTTTCAGAATATAATTCCGATTCTGCTGAGGTTCTGCATTTATATATTTGGTATCAACCTCAAATCCCATATGAAAAGGGTAGTTCATATAATTTTTTTTCGAAATCGACCCTCCTTCCAAGGTACAGCTTTTGGTAGGCGATGACGAGTCGACAGTTTTTAATATTTTTACGGCTTCTTAAGAGAGTAATAAAACTTTACATAATATGAAGCACTAAGTGGATGTTACTTACACAAATTCCTTAGATCTCATAACTTTATGATCAGGGTTGAAAATAACAACCCCCTATGATTTTCGTTCAAAAGTTGTTTTCATTCAATTCTGGAGAAAAAAAGTCACCTGCGAAATTTCGATACACTCGATACCTACTTTTCTCGGAAACAATAAAAACTTACTTTTATGAAACTGAAAATTGTAAAAAGAATCATATAAAACCTTTTTTCTTCTATCAAAACGAATTTTAAGCGTAAACACTATCTTAGAATATTAATTCAATAGAACATACGATGGAATGAAATGAACATTGATCATAACTGCTTGTAAGTTTCAATTTTTTCGAGAAAAGTATCGACTGTATCGAAATTTTGCAGGAGACTTTTTTCTCCAGAATTGAATTATAAGAGAATTTTATTTCTTAAAAATCTATCCCACGAACACAATTTTTGAAGGAAAATCATAATGGGTCGTTATTTTTAAACCCTAATAATGAAGTTATGAGAACTAAAAAAATTAGTGTGAGGTACATCTACTTCGTGCTACATATTGTGTATAGTTTAATGACTTGGTGTTTTCGAAAAGCTTTAAAAAATCAAAAACTGTCAACTAGCCATCGCCTTCCAGTGGCTGTATCTTGAAAGGGGTGTCGTTTTCGAAAAAAATTTATATGAACTACCCCTGCTGCTTTTCATCGAAGAATCATCTCCCACAGTACCTCGCATTTGTTTACAGACACCCTGTATAGCCATCATAGACTTTATATTAGCTTGACCCAAATTTGACTCAACGAATAATCCAATTTCTACGCGCTTGGTCCAAGGGGAACCACGCGGCGTGGTTTTAAAGAAAATTTGCTTATTTCGAGCGATAGCAGTCTCAAACGATTCGGTTGGACTCACTGATGATACCGTCCGTAAACAAATGAACTTTCGAATGAATATAGCAACTTACTGAATAGAATTTTCAATACAGTTTGATGAACTCTAATGCCAAAACAACTGAAAAGTTTACTTATTGGATATCGTATTAGCGGAATACTAAGTTATTGTATCAAATTCGAAATGAGCTTTATTCTATAGCAGTAAGGAAGCCAACCTCTTTTACCACATAAAAAAACCAAATCCCACATACCGCCCAAACCTTCTTTTCTATTCTCGAACGTTATTCCGTCGTTTTCGAATTCCGCAGATGTCCCGTGTCGGACGATCTTATCGGTCGGAGATGCGGACGCTCACGCGCCTCTTCCTTTTGAGTAGAAACGATCGAATATGCGGTCGGAAGCACCGGCTTCTTGTACGAGAAGATTCGATGGGGTATTTCGAATCGATTCGGCGAACCTCTGACCCTTTTCCTTTTTTGTGAATACGTATGGGAGGAATGAGATGTCAGAATGATATGATATTGGTTGGATATGGACGCCACTGGCATAGAAAAAATGAAGTTTTCGAAATGGTGGTGATTTTATTGCGAATAATTTCATTTGAATATCCGTTTTTGGGCGAATCGGAGATATGATACGCAATACAACATCGCTGCAGGTATCCTAGAATAAAGGCATAAGGTTCAATCGATAAGATCAGAAATTAAATGAATTTGACCAAAATACTTGATGTGTTCTTGACTGAATAATCATTTTCTTTCTATATTATGTATTATTACGTAATAGATGTGATTTACAAATCGAGAACCTTTAGCACTTTTCACCAAAGGCACTCATTTCGAATCAACAATTCCAAATTAATATCTGACAACTACACGGTTAAAATTTTTGTATATCAAATTTCATCGATCATATGTACCAACCAAACTTTCATTTCAGCTATATACAGGGTCTGTAAACAAATACGAGGGACTTTGGGAGATGACCCCTCGATTAAAATAAGCAGAGGTAGTTTAAATAATTTTTTTCCGAAATCGACCCCCCCTTTCAAGATATAGCCTTTGGAGGGCGATGGCGAGTTGAGAGTTTTTAATCTTTTTACGGCTTCTTAAAAACACTGAGTCATTAAACTATATATAATATGAAGCACTAAGTAGATGCTACTCACACAATCTTGTTAGATCTCATAACTTTATTATTAGGGGTTGAAAATAACAAACCCCTATGATTTTCGTCGGAAAATTGTTTTCGTGGAATATATTTTCGAAAAATGAAATTCTCTTAAGGTTTCCATTCAATTCTGGAGAAAAAAGTCTTCAGCAAAATTTCGATACAGTCGATACTTTTCTCGAAAAGAATGAAAACTTTCAAGCAGTTATGATCATTTTTCATTCCATTTCATCGTATAAGTGTTCTATAGAATAAATGTTCTAAGATAATCATATGTCCATGACAGGAGATAAAGATGTTCTGTAAATCTTTCTGAAGGTTCAATTACTAATTTCCGGAAGAAACTTATCTCCGTAATATTTTAATTCCACGAATAGAACTTTCTTTCGATTAATATACATAATTTACAGAACCAATTTTAAGCGAAAAAAAATTTAGAATATTCATTTTATGGAACATACGATCACATGGAATTAACAGTGATCATAATTGCTTGTAAGTTTTAATTTTTTTCGAGAAAAGTATCGACTATAACGAAATTTTTCAGAAAGCTTTTTCTCCAGAGTTGAATGGAAAACCATAAGAGAATTTTATTTTTCGAGAGTCTATCCCGCGAAAACAATTTTCGTAGAAAAATCATAAGGGGTTGTTATTTTCAACCCCTAATAATAAAGTTATAAGATCTTCCTAATGAACCATATTATGTATCGTTTTATGACTCAGATTGTTTAGGACTCCTAAAAAAATTAAAAACTGTACTCGTCATCGCCTTCCAAAGGCTGTATCTTGGAAGGGAGGTCGCTTTCGAAAAAAATTTATATAAACTACCCCTGCTCATTTTCATCGAGGCATCATCTCTTCAAGTCCCTCGCATTTGTTCACAGACACTCTGTATATCAAACAGTTTGTGACGTAACCAATTTTTCGGAAATGTATTTCTTCCCTGATATTCGGAGCATCATCACAAAATATCACATAATACAAGCCATTGTACCGTTATTGATCAGATAAATATAAAATTTCATTGGTGGAGCAATAACGCTGATCCCTCAAGTGTTCGAAAGGGACTTGAGATTGAATACTAAAAAAACGAGTATATGAATTCAAAATCTCAGGCACTATTTATGTTCGGTCGAAATAACAAATTTTGAATTATACGAAAAAAAATTTAAGGCAAGCCCTGAGCGAGAGCTTTTGAGCTCTCTTTCTTCGGTGGAGCAATAAGACTATTATCTCAAATATTTATACGGGATTTGAGATTGATACCAAATATACAGGGTTGGGATAAAGTTCGGCACCAAATTAATATCTTTAAAACGGAACGGACGATAATTTTGAAATTTGGCAGCTGAGTGTAATGGACCACAATGCATTTGATGAGCATATTTTCATTAATGAGATACTACCGGTTTAACCGGAAATGACCAATTTTTTTTATTTAAATATGACACCCTGTATATTTCTGCAGATTCTGAAAGAGCACTTTGCTTCGGATCTGTCCATACCAGGTTCCATGTAAAAATTATCTGTAAAAGAAGAATTGAGACAACGGATTCTTGATGAATGTGCATTAATACATAGAGAAGTCTTGAGAAAAAATACTCAAGAATTTGTTAATAGACTGGCATATTGTCAGGAGGTGAACGGCAAGTACTTCAAACAATTAAAATGATTTTTTTTTTAATTATTTTTAATAAATTTTTTCTACTAGTAAAGTAATTTCTTCCTTTTATAGATTTTCATGAAAAATACGTCATGAAAAGCAGAAGTTATCTACTACAAAGTATTTCGTTTTATTTCTCACTATTGATACAAATAACAACGATTTATTTATTTGAATGGCTTTTTCTCAAACGAAGAAGAAAAAGACATTTACAGAGAATTTTTACATGGAACCCGATATGGACAGATCCGAAACGAAGTGCACTTTCAGAATCAGCAGAAATATACAGGGTGTCCCATTTAAATAAAAAATTTTTTGGTCATTTCCGGTTAAACCGGAAGTATCTCATTAGTGAAAATATGCTCATCAGATGCATTGTGGTCCATTACACTCAGCTGCCAAAATTCAAAAATATCGCTCGTTTCGTTTTAAAGATATTAATTTGGTGCCGAACTTTATCCCAACCCTGTATAAATGCAAAATCTTAGCACAATCGGAATTATGTTCCGGAAATGATTCTAAAAATTAAATATTTCAAAGATAAATAATTAAAAGATTGAATTTCATGGTTCTGATAATGCGATCCTCTTGAAATTCTGCATGAACATTCAGTGAATCAGTCTTGTTTCACATGATAAATTCCACTTGAATCGATAATCCTGTTATGGAAATATAAAGGATTTTCTTTTCAATATTTAAATTGATTTTTCTATGGTTCTATTGACACTATGGCCACAAAATTTTGCACGAAAATTCAGTATAATAGTTTCCATTCACAAAAAATATTTCATTCGAATCGGATATCCTGTTATGGAAATATAAAAAATTTTCTTTTCAATATTCAATAACTTACGTTGAAGGCCATTTTCGGCCCAAATTTGTAAAATAGATTAAGGTTCTCGTAACGGTTCTGGTTGTTCTTTATGATTCCACACCTAGACCAGCTATTTCAGCATCTCCTCGGATTCAATCCGATCGATATCCTCCACCAACCTCGCTCGAAAAAAAAACTTTCCCCCACACCTTAAACAGGAAATCAAGGAAAAGAATGAGGAAATCCCATTGTCTCCTTTGGTTTCGTGAGAACGAAGAAGCTGCGGTCGTAGACAAAGTAAGGAGACCATGTCCTGGGGGGCAGGAACACCGCCGTTCCACCGTGAGCGTTCGATTTGATAGACTTGGGAGCCGGCTCAGAATAACGATTCTTGTTATCGCATTAAGCAGCAGACGTAGGACGTGAGTGCAGTGCTTACGGCCGGTCGTTCGGAGGCGTGGAAGTTCGACGGCTTCGTAGGCGGCGATCACCTATTGCCCCGGGTTGTCAGGGAAAAAGCTGAGAAGGTGCCATTTGTACAAACACGATTGAAGATATCTGAAGGATTTTTCCAAGGAGTGTCGTGTTTTGCGATCCTGGAGTTGTCTTTTCGATTTTTTTGTATTTAGTCGCTAGAGCAACACTGCTAGAAATTCTTTTGTGAAATTACAGCACTTAATGTTGGCATTCTTTCGCCAACGTGAAGTGCTGTAATTTTACATTTCTGCATAGGGAAATTACGCCTGAATTTTTAATTTAAAAATACATGATTTTTAATGTCAATTTCACGATTAAATTCACAGAATTTTATGTAATTCTACATCTTATCTTTCCACTAGTATTGTAATATTCTATAAACCTAAATTTTACTCGGAAATATTACGATATAATTTTCATTGTATGATAAAAATGGAGCACTTTATTTAAGCTTATATTTCTTATACAGTGTGTTTGGTCATGACTTAGCGATAATTTTGGGGCATCAAATATACCTTATATTATCGACAAAAACACCCACATTGGCAAATTTACCCTCTTAGTTTTGGAGTAGCCCCCATTTTAAATTTACTTTTTTATTTTCGTTGACCTTTCCAAATAATATCGATTTCTTGGAAATAAATGTCCTACATATGTAAAAAAATCTTTTTTGGAAGATGATACTCCAACCTTTCATTAAAGTAGAACAATATGAAAACATTCAACTTGAAAATGCCATAAAAAAATTCTTAAAAAATTTTAGTAGAAAAATTTATTGATTCTCTTAGTGAATCCGCAATAGTACAAGAACTAGCACATTGAAGTATAATTTTGTTTCGATGATTTAACACGCAAGGATATTAGCTACAAAATAACACCTACATCATTACTTCAAGTTACAAATTGAGAGTTATTGCTGTTCGAACATGACCACTACGCGAGCGCCCCGAACTTTTTTTGTTGCTACAGGCCGTCATGAGGGCCACTGCCTGTCTACAGAGCAGAGGTGGTCATTTAGAGCAATTTGTATGATTAATTGTTTTTTTGATCATTAAGAATTATCGAAAGTACAGTACTAAGTTTTAGTATATTTTATCAATTTTCATAAAGGTCACGTTCGAACAGCAATTACTTTCTAATTATATATCTTACAAAAATCATGTTGTTATCGTTTTGTAGCTAATATCCTTGTATAATATGCTAGTTCTTGTACTACTGAGGATTTACTAAGAAAATCAGTACATTTTCTTAATATAATTTTTTTAAAGGGTTTTTTTATGACATTTCTAAGTTAAATATTTCCATATTGTTTCACTTCAATAAAAGGTGGTAGTATCATTTTTCAAAAATATTTTTTTCACATCTTAGGGACCTTTATGTGCAAGGGAATCGATATCATTTGGAAGGGTCAACTAAAATAAAAAATTAAATTGAAAATGGGGACCACTCCAAAATTGAGGGAGAGTAACCTCCCCAATGTAGGTGTTTTGTGGATAAAATTAGGTATATTTGATGCCCTTAAATTATCGCTAAGTCACACTGTATACACAACATATTGTTGATCGCACCATCTGAACCATAGAATTATTTTTTTAATTATTGATTTTTACATATTTCATTTCTTGAATAATTAACGAGATAGAATTTCGATCGTGCTGAGATTTTGCATATATTTACTTGGCTTAAATCTTAAGTCCTATACAAGTTTTGAGGTAATTGTATAACCGCTCAGCAATAAACCAGAGCTCAAAAGCACCTGCTCAGCGCTTTTCTTAAATTTTTCATAAAATATTCCCAATCAAATATAAGTCAATCATGCAAACCTTGAACCTACAACGCAGTTAAATGTAAGCCGATACTTCAAATACGCTCATTTTATACCGCGCGAAATCCAAACCAGATAATCTCTACGGTAACAAACACCATTATTCAAAGAGAGAGCTATCGATTAGGGACGAAAAAGGCCATTTTAAGCTTCCTAAGTGTGGTTTTATGGCTTCTGGACGTGAACGACGTACTCCCCGACTTCATTTTTTAAATTAAACTCTAATTTAAAAGAATTATAGGGGTGGGACGTGCTTTGGACAGTAAATTTTAACGGTTTTTTGTGACCCTCGCTCCGATAACTCAAAATTTGGGAACTATAAAAAGAAGTGTAGTGATTTAATGGCGAAGAATAGGGTGAAATGGGGTTATATCAAGAGAGATTTAATGTTTAACTTATCGTGACGGTATATAGACTGTGTTTGGGAGAATTGTACGAAAACTGAGGATTGAAGAGTATATAAACATTTTTTCTCGAATTGATACTTGATTATGTATATGGAATTCTTGTCCTTCTCCCATGTAAAAAAAGATTTGGAGTGTTGGCTGTCGAACACATAATTTGAAATGCAAAAACTCATTCTGAAATTGTTTTTTTTTTACATTTAGAACCATCACCTTCGAGTATCAATTTTTTATCTTGGACCATGTTTTCGGCAGCCAATTTTTGAAATATTAAAGCAAGATTCATATCTGTAGTAAAATTCTTTATATTTTCCTTGAACATTTTGTGTAGTAACCTTTATTTTCATCAAATAAAAAGAAATTCAAAAGACTTCTCCAGAAAACGACCATATTTGATTTGAAAATTTTGTCCTTTTTTGTTGGACTATCATGAAATTAAAAATTCATGTTGCCCATTTTTCTGAAATTATCAAAAGAAATTTTGAAAATACTGCATTTATACAGGGAGCCAAAAAATAACGTAAGTCGTCAATGATTCTTGTTGTAGAAGAATCATTAAGGAAAATCCTGGCAACGGTCGATTTTTAATTAAAAAAAAATCATAGCTTTTTTGAATTTGATATTTCTCACCCTCGACTTATTTCTTTTCAAATGGGAGTATATTGGTTGTGAGACATCAAATGGAAGGTAATTTTATTACCTATTCAGAGATGTAGCTAATAATAGAATGGGAGTGCCATTTTTCTTGAAAATTAGGGACTAATTGACAGTTTGTGATTGGAGAGTACTGCAATCACTTCATTATTCTTTTCCTTTTTTTCATTGGGCAAAAGCCACGAATTCATGGATTTGTAATTCCCTTATCGAGTCTCCCTATAATTGTTGAATTTTAAACCTTCACTCCTACGCGTCACATCCCTCAATTTGTGTTCAAATAGGAATATCGGGGTCCCAAGGTGAGTGGCCTATGGTGAGTGGCCTATTTGATAATTTTTAAACTATTGATGGTAAATATTTAAAAATTTGTGGACAAATATTTAGCCATGTAAGGTACATTTTAAAAATTTTCAGAGATGCCGGACTTACAACAATTTGGCAACAACTTTGTCGATTTGAATGGGACATCCGGTATTTCTATTTTTTTATGATACTCCATAAAATAATAACTCTATTCACAGTTAATTTTCATATCCATCTTTTACGGTTTTTGAGTTATTAATTTATATTTTTCGAAATTTTAGATCAAACTGGCGTGTTACGAAAATGACTCTTGTTCGCTCAATATTTTGAGATTTAAGTCAGAAATTTAGCAAGGTATTAGATATCGATCTGATCTATGTCACTGCTAAGAGTAAGTTGTAAGGATAGAATCTCATCAGTTGCACAGAAAGAACGAAATAAAACATCATAAATCTAAACACAAAATTGAAAGGAGTCTGTTTTTTCAAATTAAACAGCTAGTATATTTTTCAATTTTTGGAATCAGTACAACACACACTACATTTTTCCTATTCACGTCCAATTTGAAAAATCAGACTTCTTCAAGATTTGTAACTTGGCAAATAATGATTTTTTGTTCATTTTAGATCAGATCAAAATCTAATGAGTTGATAAATTTCTGACTTTAATCTCGAATATTGAGCGAACTAGAGTCATTTTCGTAACACGCCAATTTGATCTTTAATTTCGAAAAATAATTAACAACTTAAAAACCGTTAGAGATAGGTACGAAAAAGTGCGAGTGAATACTTTCTATAATTCATGGAGTATCATAAAAAAATTGAAATTCGGATGTCCCATTTAAAATAACAAGTTGTTGCCAAATTGTCGTACATCCGGCAACACTTGAAATGTGAAACTATTTCAAAAATGTACATGGCCAAACATCGATTCACAAAATTTGAAATCATCATAGTTTCCATAATAATCACCTTGGGACACCCGATATTCTTCTTCATTCAAAGATAATTTTCGAAAATACGGTAGAATATTCGTGAATTTTAGAAATAATTTCCTCATATTTTCACTTCTAGATTATTCAACAACGTAATGTACTAGAGAGAGAGAGTGTGATTATTGGTGTTTTTTACAATTTCATGAATTGCTTTCACAGGTCATAAGTAAAAGATAAACATGTATAAAATGTCACAAAACAATACTCGCAACATAAATAGATCGGGAGTGTTGCAGTGTTGATAAATTAAATGAAAATAAATAGGTGTATATCGATAAAAAATTTATATGAAATGTATAAACGATAAAAACAGAGTATATGATATGAATAAGGAAACCTACTCAAGATACAACACAGATCCCAATGGAAAAGACCCAAAACTCTCAATGACATGCTAGATCGCCTGCAAAACAACGAAACAACGAATTAACAAAGGCTAACGATGATTAAACAAGAGCTGGGAAAACTCCCAGCAATTGAAATCGGATTCCTTGCCTGTATCCGGGCCCGAACCGGGCTACTTCGGCCGAAATGGGAAAAAAATGTGTCCGAACCGGCGAAACAATGTGTTTTGTAATTCAAGTAGTAATCAGGGAAAATTTTAATTATTAAAGCTTTGTCAGGTCGAAAGATTGAACGTGGATAGAAACAAAAGGCCGGTATTTCCATCCGGGGTCAGAGGCGCGCGTTTGGGTTTTGAAATGGGGTAATAATTTTGCTGGAAGATGTGAGATTGTGCGTTATTTTGTGTTGTGAACATGAGTTGGTTTTCTACTGAAAAGGTTTCATGGCAACTGCTTAAGATGAATGATAAGAACAATTGAGCAGAGAATGATATTAGTCGATAAAATCAAAAATATTAAACTCAGACACCTGAGCTTTTCATTCATATCGTCCAGAGAATTTGCATGGAGGTTAAGTCACCCAAGAATCTTCAGATAGCTGTTCTGTTTTTTTTTTTGCCGTCATCAGTGCAGTGAACTCTGAATAACCAAAGGTACTCTAGGAAAAGGTTATGAGTTTTGGCAGTCAAGTAGTAAGAATTGAATCTCACTAGCGTACAACGCTCCAAACTGAAATTCTGGCCATAGAAAATGCGCCCAAGTCTGTCTGTCCAGACAGTACAAGGGAGCCAGAATTTGCATTGCCTCTGATAGTCAGATGGCACTGAGGCAGCTTATGGCCGTTGAGTGTAGATCAAGGACCATTTGGAGCTGCAAACAGTCCCTCAAAACACTGGCGGAGTACAACAAGCTAGTTTTAGCTTGGGTACCTACCCACCAGAGCATTGAGGGAAATGAGAGAGCTGATGCCCTTGCAAAAAGAGGAGCAAACACACCCTTCACCGGACCCGTGCCCTCCTGTTGGGTATCACCTACACTGATTAGGGCAAAGGTCGGTGTTTGGGAAAAAGGGAGAAACACTCTTACTGGATAACACATCCGGTCAAAGACAAGCAAAGAGACTAATCGAACCTTCCAGAGAGAAGGCTCAAAAAGCTCTATCGTTGTCGAAAAACGAGTTAAGGCTGCTAATTGGCCTTCTCACAGGGCATTGTCCCGTGAGATACCACCTACACAAGATCGGTAAAGAAAACTCCGACATTTGTAGGTTATGTGAATCGGCCACTGAAACCACCGAGCACATACTATGCCAATGCACTGCGCTGGCGCATGCCAGACTTACTCTACTAGGTGGCGCGTTATTAACGCCAGCCGACATAAGAGCGAAGTCTCCTAAGGAAGTAACCAGCTTTGCTAAGGAGGTTAGATTCCTGGGAAAAACGTACAAACGCACAAAAGACCTTATTGGTCGCAGTGCAGAAGGGTAATCAACGTGCCGATCGACCACTATCTAATCTAATCTATCTAATCTCACTAGCGTCATCTTGAACCAATTCTTGCGACTACCCACCTCGATAATTCGGAAAAAGAATTATGTTATCTGAATAGTTTTGCTTTTCTGTCTAGAAGAAGTGATAAATTACAAAAATACAATTGTTTTTTCGTTATTGAAAAAACGCGAAAAGCCTTAGCAGTTGCTGAAACTTAACTGATGACCAATGAAGTTGAGTTTAAGAATAGAAAATTTAGTTTTTATGATCAAACGAAACCAAGACGCTGAAGTTTCATTTTCGTTTTTGTTGTTTGTCATTCGGACTTTAAGTCGGCATAACCAGAAAGCTAATCGTATGGTAGTTCATTATTTCTAGTCCAACTACGGTTATAATGAATTCAAAGAAAATATCACATTTTGTCGCCAAAACATTGGAAATATTGAAAATCAAACCAAGGGTTACAGCGTCGTTATTCAGAGTGATAATTTGTAGTGAAATCAGAAAACTAATGTACCGGGTGTCCTAAATTCGTTGTCTAGTGAGGAGATCTCAGAATCTCGATGAGGTAGAAACAAATGAGTGGCACATTTCCAGGCTCGATTTTTGAGAGAATTCATTTGGAGAAAACCGCAACCTTCTAAGTCAAACCGTTTTCGAGCTTTTAGAGAAATTGAAAAATGGCGTCAAATGAAAGGTTCCCAGAACTTCTTTATTACTGAAGTTATAAACATGAAACTAAAACATTATAGAGGTACTTTTTTCAGAAGAATTCATTGAAGTAATAATTTTTCTTCATTACATTTTGTTCTAGCTCACCGGGTTACTGAGATCTCCTCACTAGACAACGAATTTAGAACACCCGGTACAGTACCGGCAAGCAAAATGATAAGGATTTTTTTCTAGTGTAAATAATGCCCCACTAATAAAGGGTTTTCTGATAAGAGGTGTTATTTTGAATAGCCGCTATTTCAGTAGATGTCACGTTTGAAGCTGTCATTTTTTTGACTTTGACAATGGAAACTAGGCCACTGATAAAAATGGAACATACACGCTTCGGGAACGCATTGAGATCATAAAAATTCACTTTAAAACTGGTGAAAATTTGGAATTCACAAATTATAAATGGTGAAAATTTGGCAGAGACGGTTCGTAAAACTCGAACATTTTGGGTCGTCGTGAAGCACCTTGTCGAACCACAATAAAGAAATTGGTAGAAAAATCCGAGCTGTTGGAACAAGTTAATGATGTGAAGAATAAAACCCGTGCACGTCGCTCAAGAACAGCCGAAAATATTGCTGCTGTAACCGAAAGTGTTGAAGAAAAACCCAGGTTTTTCCATTCTTCATCGTTTTTTTATGGGCGAAATTGGATAGTATTGACTGGACAACGTTTACTTTCAACAAGACGGCGCTACGTGCCACATAACAATTGATCTTTTGCGGTGAAATTTTCCGGACCGTGTTATCTCTCGAAGAGGTGATCACCATTGTCCACCGGGATCTTGTGATTTAACACCTTGCGACTTCTTCCTTTGGGACCACGTGAAAGAAAAGGTCTACGCCAATAGCCTAACGTCGATTCAAGACCTCAAAGACGGAATTCGTGAGGTTATCGAGGACATATGGCAACACACATTGCGATTTGGTTATGGAAATTTTCATTAAAAAGATATGGTCCCTTAAACGTGGACGTGGTGGTCATTTGCCTGATATTATTTTCCACTCGAAGGCATAGCTTCTTCTTTATAATGAAATAAACATCGGATGATTTATATTGAAAAATGGCATTTTTCTTTCAATATCAGAATAACCCTTCTCATTGGAGAACCCTTAATATTAGGAAATGCTTCATCATCAAGAATTTTTCGTTAACAAAACTGCATCCTCCCCGTACGCGCACCTGTCTCCGATACATTTCCCCGACGTGCACATAACCGGGGGCCTTTCATCAGAACAATGGCGGTAAAATTCGTGGCTTCTTTTCCATTTGTATCGTTATTATTTATCGGACCCGGCCGTCAGATTCATACCTCTTTCATTACTGCGAACGCCTCGAATACCGAGTTTATATTTCACTTTATATACGAGATGGGCACACAGCGTCGCGACGGCGGTCTAGGCGTCGGCCTTTGAAACGGCACGGCTGACCCGCCGTCGTTTGACATCGCGGCGCGTTTGATCTTCGCACAAAGGGAACGAATTGCCGATTTCAGATATTTTCGGACTGGTGTGTAATTTGGGGAATAAAGTGGAGTTAGGGATGATAATTGGTTGGATGTTGGTGGAATTATTGGAACCTGAAGACTGATTTTAGAAATACCGATTTTCTTGGGCGTTATTTCACAGATTCGGCACTTCAACTAAATTAATAGCTAAGTTATTGGAAATCATTTGATGATAAGCTTGTACCCGATAATTCGAAAGCAAATTTTGATAGAGAAAGATATTTTGTCAATGTATAATACCCTGTTACAACGTCCTTTTCATGCCTTTTTGTTGGTCTGACCGACGCCGGCCGCCTGAAATTTCAACGAAATGCACATGCGCCCGGGACTATTTTGATGCCTATAACAGCCTTGCAAGTTAACTCTTCATTGACTTTATTTTTTTTTATGTTCTCTCGGAAGGTTTGAACGAAACAAGACACATTAAATGGAAGAAAAATTCAGGATTCCCCGAATCTTATGAGAAGAAGAGAAATAAACATTTTCAAAATACTGGAATGCTGATAGGTGATTTCATACTTGGTATTTTCACCCCTGGCGTTAATTTCAGCTCAGCAACGACGGTTTATACTGAAAATGAGTGATCTTAAAATGTTCTGATCTAATCCCTGATTTATCTGAATTGGATTCCTAAGTCATTAAGAGTAGCTGGATGATCTTCTGAACTTCTCAGCCTTCTATTGAGGTTGTCCCAAACCTACTCATTCGGATTGAGATCTGGACTTCTTGCTGGCCATTCCATTCGAGAGACTTCAACCTCTTCAAGGTACTCCTGAACGATACGCGCAGTCAAAGATATTCCACCCCATACCATAATCGATCCTCCCCCGAAACCAGTACTATTCAGAAAATTGCACTGAGCATATCTTTCATGTGGCGGCAGAATCTAGACTGATCTGTGAAGAGAACTCTTTCCCAATCAGCCTCTTCGCAATGGATATGCTCTTTCGCAAAATCCAAAAGCGGCTTTCGATGGGCTGCTGTAAGAGATGGGCCTAGTGCCGCGACACAAGGCCTTAAATCATATTCTCTGAGGCAATTTCTATTGTCTGAGTGCTAATTTGCACCCCATGAGTTTGCTCAAGCTGATTTTGAAGGAGGCGAGCGGTTGCAAACCGTTGACTCAATGAAGAAACTCTCAAGTAACGTTCTTGAATGGCACTTCGGACATTCATACCTGTCTCCCTGAATCGCTGCAACATCCTGGACACACGTGTATGGAAAACTCCAAACCTTTCTGCAATTCTTGTGTATGTCCACCCTTCTTCTCGCAAAACTACCGCTTGGGCACATTCCTCTTGGGTCAAATTGCGTGTTTCGCGTTGCATAGCGATCGAGTGTAGAAAATCAAACGAGAAAAAAACTATTGATCACTAGAATTGATCGAGAACAACTGATTTCAGAATGGAGCCAATACATTCAAAGTCTGATAATCTCATCTTTTTTTTTTCTGTGGGAAAAAACATCGGTATTGAAGAAAAACTTTGGAAGTGGATAACATATGAATGCATAATTCTGATAGAAATAATTATTATTCAGAACACCTTCAGTTGTAGAATAAATTCGAGATTTCCATAATGTGCATTAAATTTTTTGCGCAGTGTAGTTCAGGGATCTCCAATTCTGGCCATCCTGTACATCATATATCACAGCACTTTTTCCGTTTACCACAAACTTTCCACTACCGATATTGAAACGTTGATATCAAAATGCATAACGGCCCATCACTCATGTTCAGCAATTTCCAAATGCCATCCATCATATACGGCCTGCCGTCCGTCCCTGAAGTGACCTCATACATATTTAAAGAATGCTTGCCGGGTGTTAGGCCTACTTAACACGAATATCCGTTTAATACCACTCGTGTCAAAGTGACAAGAACACAAATCGTTTGATGTTTCGTCTCGCAAAGTATCCCTCTATTTATCGACGCTATTTTTAACGTATTTATGTCTTCATTTCACGTGTTTTTTCGGTCATAAAAATCGATTTATTTAGTGTGTTTGTTTTACGAGTCGCTTTATGGAAAACCATTGTTTGGAATTGATTTGAAATTGATGGCTTGATAGTTTTTTGTGAATTTATGTGGGGTATAACAGTGCTTTGTTTACTATAAAAGCAATGTTTGAAATATCTATCGGAGTATCGAACCTATCTAGTGATGTTATGATCAGAAGATTGAGCATTGAAAATAATTCAACAATGGAAGCAATGGAAGAGGAAAGAATGGAAATTTATGAAAAGCCCTGAGCAGAAGTTTCTTAGCGGTTGTACATTGGAGGAGCAATAAGACTCAAATTTTATATGGGATTTGAGATTGATACCAAATATATAAATGCAGAATCTCAGCACAGTCGGAGTTATATTCTGTAAATTACTCAAAAAATTAAATATGTAAAAAAACAAATAATTATAAAAATTTAATTTTATGATTCTGAAAATTTGTCTTAAAATTTTGCACGAACATTCAGTATTTCATCTTCGATTCTCAAAATAAATTTCACTTGAATCGGTTATTGTATTATAGAAATATAAAGATTCTTCATTTCAATATTCCAATTGAATTTTTTATGGTTCTGTCGTTACTATGGCCACAAAATTTTGCATGAAAATTCAATATAAGAGTCTTCATTCACAAGAAAAATTTCACTTGAATCGGATATCCTGTTATGGAAGTAGAAAGATTTTTCTTCACAATATTCCAATTGAATTTTCTAGGGTTCTGTTACCACTTTGACCACAAAATTCTTCATGAACATTCAGTGTATCAATCTTAAACCATAAAATAAATTTCATCCGAATCGGATATTTTTTATGGACATAATATGAAGTTTATACTTTCAATATTCCAATTCAATTTTTTACGGTTCTGTTCACACTATGGGCACCAAATTTTGCATGAAGCTTACTATGAGCATCTTGCATATGGCCGCAACATTTCATTTCGATTGGTTTTGTTTTGTCTGAGATATTGAGAAATCAAAATTTTGAATGGCTATATTTTATGGAGCACCCTGTATGATTTGGCTGGCTAACGAACTCAACCGAGCCATTTGCGAACCAAACACACCCTGAAAATTTCAAGTCTCTAGGACATTTCCTTCGAAAGTTATTGTGCTACCGGCCAGACGGACGGCCTCATCAGGGAGTAGAACCCTATAGTTTGAGTCCATTTTCGGCTCAAAATTCGAAAATTACAGATATTTGGCAAAACGTTTAAGGAGAACTAGCGCTCACAATAAAAAGGATATAGTACCCGAAATTTCAAATTAAATGCCGTCAAATATTATACAGATACGATTTGTTCTATATCTCGTATTATACAACGAAGAATTCAATCGAATCGTTCAAGATCTCTGCCTGCTCATAAATCGAAACATACAGACATTTAAGCAAATCTATATCACGATGCTCGGCTACAAAAAAGCGCGCGAAAGGATCACACCTGAGAACACTCAATGTTGACACGTCTCAAACCGTTTTCCATGTTTTAACGAAAACCTCATTATTTCACTTTTGTCAAAAAACTAACGATGTCTTATCGCTTGAAAGAACTCAGGTGAACCCAATCCAACTTCAAGAGTCGCTCCCACAATAAAACATGACATTTCTAAACTCCTATAGAGACCGCAGCACGCAGAATTCTTTCCGTATCCAGAAAAACTTTTCGAGAGGGTCATTACTTCAGAGGCAAATAAATTCCGCCCTAGTTACCTCGTAAAAAACGAGAGAAAAGGCGTCCGGTCGTCTCAAAGACATCATAACGCACATAAAGTAGGCCGTATAGAAAACACTGACAAAGTACAAGTTTTAACAAGTGTAAGCGTACAGGAAACTATGGAGTGGGCGCTTAGGACGGGGCTAGCTTTGTCGAAGAAATCGATATCGTTAACGACCAAGCCGATTCTTAAGATCTATCCGACTAATAGGAAAGCTGTAAACCAAGCGGACATAAGGAAAACGTCAATGTCGATCTTTTTAGTTCCGATGGTAAACAGGGAAGGACTAGGGATTTCTTGGAGATAAATTGGGAGATTGGAAAGGATTAGTCAGTCAAAGAAGGAAAATCTGTTGTACATTGTTGAGGAGCTTTTGGTTGATGATGGACTTATATACTAGATGTGTCTGTGAAACGTCAGCTTTCGAGATTGATTGAGCTATACAGATGGAAGTGAAGGAAAATCAAAGAATGTTTGGTTTTATCTTCATATTTATCTTTATGTCTAGTTCACTTAGATCTGCGGATTTTTCCAACAAGAAATAGTCTGCCCACTTCTACTCGAAAACATCCAAATTGCATATTTAGTATCATATCAACTCGAATACTTTTGTACAGTGTTTGTATGAGAAATAAACTGCTCCACAAGAGTAAGGAATATCGTATTCAATCGTTTTGAAAAGTCTAAAGTGTTTTCCAATAAGAGGTGTTATTTTGATATTAAAAAAATGCCATTTTTCAATATAAAAGATCGGATGTTTATTTTATTATAAAGAAAAAGCTATGCTGGTAATAGTGGAAAATAACATCAGGCGAATGATTACCAAGACCACGCTTACAGGACCATATCCTTTTAATGAAAGTTTCCATAACCAACTCGCAAAGTAGCTGCCCTATGTCCTCGATAGCCTCACGAATACCATCTTTGAGGTCTTGAATCGACGCTGTGCTATTGGCGTAGAACTTCTCTTTCACGTGGCCCCTAAGGAAGAAGTCGCAAGGTCGCAAGATCTCAGTGGCCAATTGTGATCACCTCTTCGAGAGATAACACGGTCCGGAAACTTTTCCCGCAAAAGATCAATGTTGATGATCGGCAGGCTTGAGTTTTGTGTTAATTAAACTTTATAAGCCTCAAGACCCGAATCCTTTTGGAAAATACAGTGAAATGACGTATGTGGAATGCTTAATTTCAAAGAACGTCGAGGAATGGTCAAACCTGGGTTTTCTTCAACACTTTCGGCTTCAGCAGCAATACTCTCGGCTGTTCTCGGATTTTTTCTTCACCTCACTAACTTGTCCCAACAGTTCGAATTTTTCCACCCATTTCTTTATTGGTTCTTCTTCACGACGATCCAAAGATGTTCGAGTTTTACGAACCGTCTCTGCCAAAATCTCACCGTTTTTATAGTGAATTTTAATAATTTCAATGCGTTCTTGAAGCGTGTATCGTTTCATTTTTATTAATGGCGTAGTTTCTACTTGTCAAATGTCAAAAATGGGAGCTTCAAACTTGACATCTACCGAAATAGGGGACTATTCAAACTATCACATCTTATTGGGAAACCCTTTATATCTGTATTGGCTATATTTATATGCTATCGTCTGCATTTCCCACCTAAAAATATTTGGTATCAATTAAATTTGAAAGCTCGAAAACGACAATGCCCATACCTTCACATTGGACCTCTAAATAACAACATCACATTAAAAAATATATATATAAACGAACACCCACGCAAATCGGCAAACATAAAGTTATAAATTTCAACAATCAAACCATCTGGCCATGAAAACATCCAAATAAAAATTTCATTATATCGGCGAACCAATAAATGCATCGTAACAATAAAATGTGAATTATGCACTTCCATTTGCGAAATAGAACATGTTTCCGATTTCCAATTGTCAATCGATATGGCATTTTCATCGACATGAAAAACGAGCCTATAAAGTTTTAGGGAAATTTGTTTTTGACCCCAACATAGATTCGAGTAATATCTGATAACCATGAAATATTTCATTAATTTTGGGATCATTAGTCAGTTGAGTGTCAGAAGAGGCCAGAGGAATTAATGTTTGTAGATGTGCCTGGTGAATTTGGAATTATTAGTCTCAACACGTTTTGAGGTTGAATTATTGAAATGTTTATTTCAGTTTGTTACAACACTTCAATCATTGAGATCGAAATAATGAATATAATCGTTCTGATACAAAAATGAAATAATTTCTCAAATTTATTCGGCAAATGATGATATTCTACCATACCTTGTAGATCAAATATAGATTAGAGAACAAAAATAAATAGTTCAATTGAAGAAAATCTTTACACTTCTGCATGTTTTTGAACAAATTGTCGAAGCACGTTTGCTACTCTAATAGAAAAATTTTCCAAACATGCATTCTGCCAAAAGGAAGCACAAACGCCACTCACTGGCCCAAAAGCTATGGTATTGGCAAATGCTCTTTTAAAGAAGAGTTTTTGGAGGAGAAAGAAACGGAAAGAGAAGCACTCTGCAGGAATCTTTTGCGAATAGATAACAGATTACACTAGAAAGTTCCTTCGAATTATATTAGCAGAAACTGATGTGTGTGAGAAAGTGAAGATGGAATAGTAGAGGGTACTATTGACTATCCACTCTCTTCTACCTTTATCTATATTTAGTACTATACTACCTTACTGTACCATTAACTCTGCCAATGTAAACCGAAATTAACAATCCACAAGAACCTCAGCTTACGCAAGTCCATGAATCCTTCAGCCAAATTTACCAGGTAAAGGTGGTCAGTAACAATTTCATGAGTCCAATGTTTGTAACCAAAAGAGGTGACCTCAAAAAAAATAAACTTTTATCTTCTGGTCGGTGGTAGCTCGTGAGATTTCAGAGGAGGCCCGACACCACGCAACCTACAAAATAATTTATTTCGATCTAGGCTTGCTGTCAGCCACTGGCATTTATTATACCATTTTACGCAGAACGAACGATTATGAACAGAATTAATAATTGAAGTTGTCATTGCTGGTCGAGGTGTCTTAATTACTGGACCTATGAGAATTTTTTCATCGTAAGGCATTTTACTGAATTTATTATTTGAAATGAAATCTACAGGATCTTGCGTTTCTTTAAGTTCACTACTTGCATAATAATTCTCACTTCCAGTTTCCGTTTCCATCTTTCTTGTTGAAATATAATAATCTTACCTGCAAACTTTTCCCAAAAACGTCACAAAACCACAAACTGCACGCTTAGAGGATTAATACTGCGTTAAGAAAAAGGGAGGGAATCGAAACAACATCTGATCTCCATCCACGATCGCCGGGGTTGATTCGGGACGATCGGACGTTCAGTTTCGGCTAAGCTCGTTCGCCTAGAAGGGAAAATAATGCCGCGGAGCCGGGCCTCCGACACGTGATCTACAGCTTGAATTTTGTGTAGTTCATTTGAAGAAGTTTGAAATGTTACATTCTAACGAATCTCGACTCGTGGAGGCGAGCCTCCTTAGCTGATCGGTTTGCCTGCTATCCGTTACGCTGCATTCTGTATTGCGGATAATGTATGAATGTTTTAGATCGTTTAGTAATAAACATATGTTTATTACTTTGAGATGTGAATAGTAGATAGAATGAGAAAAATAATATTGATATAGAAATGTGATTTTTTTTCAACTTGAACTCAAAATGGAATAAAATGCAGTGATATTAGGATAGGCCCGGCCTCCACTGTGCCGCCGTCACTGCTTCTAGTGCGGTGGTTCAATAAGATACATATTATGAATAGTTGAAACATGCTCGACAAACTCAAAATGTATAACCAACACCACATAAACTTTCGCTAATATGTACGAGTCTCTCCTAGATAACCTGACAGATAAATTTCAATGAGAACCCCGATTAACCGGATTGCAAATCATTTTCGCCAATCGAACCGAACGCTTTCATTTCCGAAGGGACGAAACAGCAAACTCACGCCCACGCAAAATGATTCATAATACGCACGAGACGTATCCATTGTGCGTTTTGCGGACTCGAAATACATTTTGTTTGTCATTATTCATCCCGTTATGACAGGTCCTGAACGTATAATATAAATAACCTTCAAAAGGACGAGGTACGATGATGTATTTTGTAATAATTGAATCATATTTGGTGAAGTACTGGTGACATTATTGGACTGAATACGTGTTCGGTTTTGAATGTTGATTGAAATATGTTGGATTAGTTTTTGGGCGTTCATTTTGGAGGCTTTGTCATATTTGTATGTTTTAATGGAGTTGATTGAATGGTAGTTTGGTTTTGTTGTAATGGATTTATTGTGGTGGATTATATGAGGATGTATTAAAAATCACAGACGAGGGGTTATACAGTCGACTCTCGATAATTTGAAACTCAAGGGACCAACGAAAAAGTTCAAATTACCGAGAGTTCAAAATAAAAAGGGTTCAAATAAACAAGAGGGAGTAAGGATGAAATTCAATTAAACAAGAGTTTGATCAGAAGTACATAGGTACTAATGATATTGTATATGCGATTATGATTATATTCTACATACATGATCATTATGTGTATATGATAACATGAGTATTTCATTTCGAAAAGTACGCAATTTTCATTTGAGTTAGTGACTTCCATCTAGCCTAGCATTGTCCAGGGTGTTTTCTATAAGTTGAGAGCTGAGAAGAATTCATCGTTTGTTTCTGCACTGAGGGCAGAAACCGAGAGCCTGAGCGAAAGCCTTTTTCCTCCAGGCGAGGAAATTCAGCTTGACGAAGCCTTTTCTTCCTATACTGGAGACACTTCCAGTGATTCGTTTCTTATTCTTTAAAATCATGGACAATGTAGATGGTAGAATATCGAACTATTTCACAACATCTTTTTCCAATGTGCCGTTTTCCACCGCTTCGATAACACGTCTTTTCTCATTGAAGGACCCTTATTCTTTCTTTCACTCATTTTTTATTCTAAAACCGGTTTTAGTTCAACGCAATTCTAAGGAAGACTGCGCAACTCAATTAAGACAAGTGCAAGATGAAACGGATCACAGAAGAGTGGGGACTTCAAATTATAGAGTGTTTGGGTGATTTGACTTCAAATTAAAGAGTATTATTGAGCAAGATGTCACAGCTACAACTTCAAATTATCGAGGGGGTCAGAACACGTTGATTTTTTTCAAATTATCAAGTGTTATTCAAGGGAACTGAAAAGAACTTCAAATTATCGAGAGATTCAATTTATCGAGTGTCAAATTATCGAGAGTCTACTGTATTGAGAAATGTTGCCTCTAATTTCGAGCATAAAGAATCAGTATAACAGTTTTCATTCACAAAAAAATTCATGTTATGGAAATATACAGATTCTTCTTTTCAATATTTCAATTGAATTATCTATGGTTCTGCTAACACTATGGCCTTAAAATTTCGCATGAACATTCAGTATATCAATCTTCATTCACAAAATTAATTTCACTCGAATCGGATATCTTTTTATGGCAATATGCGGTTTCTTCTTTTCAATATTCCAATTGAATTTTCTATGGTTCTGTGTACACCATGGCCACCAAATTTTGCAAGATGCTTATTATGAGCATCTTACATGCGCCCACAACATTTCATTGCGATTGGTTTCGACTCGTCTGAGATATTGAGGAACAAAAATTTTGAATGCCATTTTTTATGGAACACCCTGTACGAATTGGCTGTTCAACAAAATTAACCGAGGCATTTGGAAACCGAACGCACCTTGAAAACTTCAAGTTTCTAGGACAATCCCTTCGAAAGTTATCGTGCTAACGGACAGAATTGAATTTGACGACTGATTCGTCATCAGGGAGTCGAACCCTTACGTTAGCCATTTTCGGCTCGAGATTCGAAAATGACAGACCTTTGGACAGAACGATATAGCACTCGTTTAAGTAGTACTAACGCTCAAAAACCCTTTAAAACAATGAACCAGGACCTAGACACTTCCTTTCAACGAAAATACTTCATAATATCTCCCTATTAGATATCGATTGAAATATAATCTGGGAGGATTCTGCATTTCTGAAAAACTTCTTAAGTTTTTACTCCCAGTCTCTGTTGAACGTCATTCCTTATATTCCTGCCCTTTCAGAAAAAATAAAAAGAATTAGTTCCAAATTCAACATAAGAACTGTTTTCAAAACACAAAATGATTTGAGATCCATTCTAACCAGAACAAAACCAATGAATGAGACACAAAAATCAAAAAATTGTGTTTACAATATTCCCTGCATATGTGGAAAATCTTATACAGGAGAGACATCAAGGCTTTTAGGGATAAGAAAACGGGAACATAAGAACAACATCAAAAATAGAGAAATTACAAGATCACAAATCGCTGATCATATATGTTCAAATAGCGGATATCATATGATGGACTGGAACAACACAAAGATCCTAATGACGAAACCTGATAATTATAAAAGGAAAAATGAAGGGATTCACATGTATTTTGTAAGATTAAGTAGATAATTTGGCCAATTGTTCTCTTGGAATATGTCATATTGGGATAGATTTATTGAAGAAAGGAATGACATCAGGAAATTTCAAGATGAAATGAATCACCTCTATGTGTTGACAACTTTCAATATAAAATAGACTGCAAATGAAAAAACACACAATTCCAAAGATTTTACTAGTTTGTCTGATATAGACACCGAAACGTTACATTATCCTTTTCATTTATTTCCTTTTTTAGTTTTACTGTTACGCAACAATTTTTTAGAACCGATTTGCTCGTGACAAATAGTGCAAAGATTTTCGCAGGAGCACTTCATAGACTAACTAAACGGAGAATAGATGAGACACTAGTAGAACAAGCTTCAACGCCATCTTTTTTTGTACAACATTACTAATTCGTGAAAAAAAGCTCAATTGAAAAAGGAATCTGTATCGTAAAGCTGCCTCAAAAAGAATTCTGTAGTGCACCTTTTGAATAGGTAGGTACACCTTTATACAAGAGGCAAAAAGTTTTTTGAAATTCAATTTCCAGAAGGAAATCAGAAATGGATTCGTGTAAGTAATCGATGAGTGAGGAAATTTATTTTCATGAAAATAATACCTGCAACGAACTTTCATCTGATTTTGTTTTGGAATCGAGAAATGAGGGTCAATAATCAAATTCTGGATAGAATAAGAATTTATTAACTGAAATAGGTATCACCAATTGAAAATACAGATTTATTTCATAAATATCTAATCAATAAACTAATAATTGCATTGAAAACATTCTCAAAAACCAAAAATAATGAATTCAATAATACAAAATATTAGTATTACCGACTAAACTTATTCAATACATGAAAAACTTTTTTGAAAACTACGAGTATCTTAATTCTTATAGTTAACAGAATATACATGTAAATTTTATAATTACCTTCTTGCATCTCGATTTTCACATCCAATAACACAGCACGTCTTCGCTCTTGCAGGCATATCGAAATTTATTATATTTCAAAAAGAACGTGTCAAACCACTACTTGTGTCAGTTGACAGTTCAAAGGTTTTTTGATAATAATGATTTTACATACTTACTATTTTCTCGATAGGATTTCCATGAATGCAACGACAGCTAACTATCAAATTGAAAATAATTTTTTCGTGTAGTAGTCTCCTCCTCCGGCAGATGTCGCGGAATATACGAGTGGCTCATCTATTTTATTAGTTTGTCTATGGAGCACTTCATCTCAATTAAAAATTTTCAATTATTTCTGTTTCAGTGACTGGGAGCGAAAACCTGTAAAGTTCTTTAGAAATCTCCCTATTAGTTTATTAACCAATACGAGTACCCATACAATACTTCAATACTATACCAGATTCTAATAGCACTTTTTCTATTTCAGATTGTCTACACCTCCAACTATACCGAGACTCCAAAGACCGCTACAAACAGGGCCAAACCAAGGCATCCCTCTCCTTAGAACACTTCCTAGGCCTCGAATCGGGCTTCACCCTAGACAAAGAATCACACACGGTCGCCATATTGTGTCAGGATGTCGTCGTGGTTCTCGCCTTCGACAACAGAGAGCGCCTTATGCAATGGCAGGTTAAGCTCAGTTCACACCTTGGAGACGGTCCCCACTTCTTGGTGCTCATCTCCTCGGCTCCTCCAAAATCCAGGATACCCCAAGGTCCCGCCAGGTTACACGTGCAAGAAAGGGGGTTCTGCTTGACGACGGGAGTGCCTCCAAGAATATCGGGACAGTGGCTTATTAGCAACCTTAGGAGGTATGGAGTGGTGGAGGGAAGGTTCTGCTTTGAGGGAGGTTCGAGGTGCGGGAAAGGGGAGGGGGTTCATGTGCTGCTGACTGATCAGGGGGATGAAATTACGAGTACGCTGAAGGTTGCGGCTACTGGTAATTTGCATACGTCTAGGAGAAGACCGGTGTCGAGGAATATGTCTGGTGAGTATGAGTTTTACGTGTTTATTCATCATATTTTTTTATGTTTTCTTAATTATCTGCTCTGGCGAACACCTCGTTTTATGAACACCTATTTTGGTACATACGAGGGCACTCAAATATAAACAAGACTTTTCGATTTTCTGGCACAATACTGGGGGGAGAACATTTCTTTTTTTTTTGTTGTTGGGTAGGTTTGTCAGGAGTAAGGGAAGCAAGTTGGATTACCTAATCGACCCTCTAGGTGTCCACTGTGACGATGTTTGAGCAAGAGGTTCCTCCTTCAATTGCGCAACGTATTGTTCTCTCCAGTCCTTACTCGCTTGTTTAGACTCTGGAGTGTAGTGGTGCACCCATGTTTCATCACAGGTGATAATGTGAGTGAGAAATTGGTCTCCTTGTTCTGAGATCGTGCAAGAAGGCACACACCTGAAAACGATGCAATTTCTGGTCAGCTGTGAGAAGGCGAGGAAACCACCTGGCGCAACCCTTACGGTACCCTTGCTCCTCTGTGCGTATGGAGTAGGTGCTCTCATAACTTATCCCGACCTAACTTGCAATTTCAGAAGTGGTAAGCGTCTGTCGTCTTCAATAAGCTGTCGAACACTGCTGATGTTTTTCCCTGCAGTCATGGCTCTCATTTTCAACACAATCACGACCCTCCACGAACTGTTAATGCCATGCAAACACTCTAGCTCGCGACAGTGTTTCTTCTCCGAACATGGGCAGTCATTCTCCTCAAGATTTTTGCCAGTTTTACCCCTCTGCGGCGAGAAACTTGATAACAACACGTTGCGCAATTGAAGGAGGAACCTCTTGCTCAAACATCGTCACAGTGGACACCGAGAGGGTCGATGAGGCAATCCGATGTGCTTCCCTTACTCCTGACAAACCTAGCCAACAACAAAAAAATCAGGAATGTTCTCCCCCCACTACTGTGCCTGAAAATCATTAAGTCTCGTTTATATTTGAATTGCCTCGTATTATACTCTAATGGTGGTATTCTGCTTTTCATCTGTAAGTTACGATACTGTAGCGTACGGTGGGTCTGTATCTGGCCGACCTACAGATTCATAAATAATGCAATTCTGGAATGGTTATTGTAACTATCTTAGTTATAGTGTCACTCTGAACTACTTATCGATAAACATAACCTTTAATCGTTTTCTCTGAAAAAAACAACGTGCCAAATCACATCATCAAATCATCGTTTGATTCAAAACCAATTGAATCGAATCTGATTCCATTAAAACCACTGTGTTCACAAAATTTCAAGCTTCCTCAGATTGGATCGTACTCAACCTACAACCTTTATTTCAGTTATGGACAGTCCCGCAGGCCACCTTACGAAGCGACGGTAGGGCGGTGTTAGACTTGAGTGAAGGCTCCATGTCCAGGGCGGATTCGCCCTACACGGATTTGGAAAGCAACTACGGCTGTGGTGATAGTATATCAAATGATGGTTGGGGTCCACCTCCAATAGAAAGGTGCATGAGCTGTATCAGCAAACTAGGAGCTCTGTCGAGGTCTTCCACGGCCACCGTTCCCATGGGGTTGACGCCGTTTTGGGAGCACACCTGCGACGGACACTCGATCAGTAGCGGTTCGGACAGCAGTGGATGGAGTCAGACTATAACCAGGCCTCCTGCCAGGCCGCCAAAGCCTGGATGTACCAGCCCTAGCCCTAGCAAAGCTGTTCAAAGTCAGCCTAGTTACGATAATTATGATGTACCCAAAATACCATATCCTGTGGTAAGTAGTGATGTTTCATTATTCTTTACTAGCGGACTCAACAGACGTTGTTCTGCATACACAAAAATTCATTCAATTCGATCCAGCCGTTTAGTTGCAGAATAGATGAATAACCTAGATAACGACTACAGCGCCATCTGTTGATTATAAACATACGGGCATCAGTCAATCCAAAATACATTCATACATCATAGGCTTAAAATTTGTAAAATATGGCATAAGTAAAAAAATGTTGTATAATATGTTAGTTCATACGTTATTTCTGATTAAAATTTTAAATTTTTGATCCACTCGATGTAACTTCACTTTTTGTCCAAATCTCAAAATCATTATAACCTATAAATATGTATTCTATGACTGCTTGATTGGTCGTAAGAAAAAGGAAAGACTTTTATTTTTTTCTGAACAATTTTTTTGTATAAACCTTGCCTTAGCAATTATGAGCACAACAAAAAAAGAATTATCCAATTTGGTGCAGCCGTTTGAAGGATATTGCATTTCGACGGTAACCATAGATCCTGTTTTATTAATATAGATTATATTTCCAAACCTCAAATTGCTGTTAGCGTAGTTATAATACTCTTATTTTGATATTCTGCTTTTCATCTGTAAGTTACGATACTATAGCGTACGATTGATTTGTAACTAGCCGACTTACAGTTTCGTAAATAATGCACTTCTGGAATGGTTCCTGTAACTATCTTAGTTACAGTGTCACTTTTGAACTACTTATCGATAACATAACCTTCAATCGAAAAATTAATCATGGAACATGATGTTATAGTTCACTGGTTGATCAATCTGAACATGTTCACACACTGGGCGTTCGGCATTTCTTCAATCTGAACATTTTCAGGGCATCCGGCAATTCAAATGGATTCATTCGATCACGCAACCTTTTCCTTTCATTCTCATTCAGCTCCTACTATTTCACCTGTTATGATTTTCTTCTGATAACAATGCAATGAAAAAAAGCCTTATTATTTTTATTCATCATGAATTTCTTATATTGAAAAGTTGGTTTTCGTCCTAAAATGAACAAACCATTCAACGTAACCTCACATCCTCACAATATGTCATTCGATAATGCTTTCGATCACTCGCCGAGTACTCGTAAATATTGACCGATTTCTTTAAGCTACAGATCTTTAAAGAGGTTCACAGTTTCAATTTTCCTGTAAGCTTATGAAAAGTTACAGATTGGCTTACAGATGAAAGCAGAATACAGAATGTTTTATGGAACATAAAATATGGCCGTTCAAAATTTTTGTTCCTCAATATCTCAGACGAAAAAAAAACCCATCGAAAAGAAATATTGCGGCCATATGCAAGATGCTTATAAGAAACTTCATGCAAAATTTGGTGCCCATAGTGTGAACAAAACCATAGAAAATTCAATTGGAATATTGAAAAGAAGAATCTTTATATTTCCATAACAAGATCATCGGAACCATATAACTTAATTTTTTTCATGTATTGAGTCATAGAAAATACCTCATTTCCAACTATAATTTGAGCCAGAAGGGATTGTCGCAGAACAAGCTGTGGTAATACAATTTGTAGGAAATTTTATGTAGTTTCATTTTGTATGGAAGGGTTTTTCACGAAAAGTTGATAGTTAAAACCGACCAAAAATGGGAATTTCATTCTTTTTTTTGTATTTTTTTCCATGTTTTGTCAAGAAATTTCGTTTAAAAACCTCAAATTCGGATTCAGCGCCCCAAAAAAAATAAAAATGGAAGATATCAAAACTACCCCAAAACTTTCTCGCTAGGGTTTTTTTGAGCACAAATATACTGCATTAATAAATGAGCAAAAAATGTCATACCATAAGGACCAATTAGAATTAGAGCCTTCAACTGAAACTTTTATCTAGATGAATTGCTTTTATATCGTTCTTTCTATTGTTTCAGGAATCCAAAGCCGACGAGCACTACGACACCCCAAGGAAGCTCAAGGAATGTATATTCGAAACTGTACAGAAACCATGCGGTTGCATCGTTCGCGTCCGTCAACCAGAAATAGATAAACAACCAGAAAGACAACCAGAACGACAGCCCGAGAAACAGCCAGACCGACCCTGCGTTTGCCAACGCCTAATGTCATGCTGGACCGCCACCGAAGACGTCCACGCCCTTTACGCCACTGTAGATAAAAGCAAGAAGTGTCACCGAACCCAGCCCACCGCCAATTCTGCCAACTACGCAAACCTAGCACCTCCAAACCAAACAATCGAACATCCACCCGAGAAGGGTCAATCATCCATTCCAGCTGCCACCAACTACGAAAACATGGAATTTGCTCAAACCCTTCAGCTGTACGAGAATTCGAAGGAGATCCAGGATAAATGCAGGGATATGTGTGAGAAATGCGGACATGCTCAAGAGGATTATCTTATGATGGAGCCTTCGAGTAAGCCGGCTCAGCCTCACCCAGGGTACCTTCCGATGTCACCGGCTGTCAAGCAACGTTTAGAGAAAGTTTTGTCTAATAGTAACCCGAATTTAGGACCAGCCTTAGATCGCTCTAACAAACCTTCAGGGTCTTCCATGTTCCAGGCGAATATCTATCAACGAAAGCAAATTTTAGACTACACGGATAACCTACAACGAAAGAGGTCGAATTCTGCAGATTCCTCGAGCAGATGTGAAGAGACTGACATGTCTTCGCCCACGCCGCCAACGACCTGCCAGTGCAGCCAGCAGATAGCAGTTAGGAGATCCTCTTCGGTGCCGTGCAAGTCCAACAGGGATTCCTCTAGTTCCAACGATTCAGGTGTATTCGAACTACCACGCAAGGTTCAGTTATGTCCAACGACTCTTCCTAGACGATCAAAGTCGTCTGATCCTCTGCGCGATCTTAGTTTTCAATTCAATAAGACTGATGGTAAATCTGCCAGTGCCGAAGCGGAGGTTCCAGTTTGTCCTTCGGGATCTACCAGTAGCGGCACTTCCGACATGTCGGATTACTTCGAGACTTTGTCCCTTTCTTCGCACAGCTCCAGTGAGGCGCCACCACCAAGTTGCACGTTAAGACCGCGGTCAGGCAACGAGTATTTGAGTTTGCAGAGGTTGATCGCTCCGGTCCCGGAAGAACGACATAACTAGTCCGTTATCTTATAAGCAATAAACTTAAACTAGTGTTTAGTATATTATATTTACAGAATATTAAAATTATGTATGTAATCTTTTCTGTATAAAGGTATTTACTTTATAAATAAATTATTATATGATGTTGGGATTTCATTTTCCACGTTACTCGAATGAGTATTTCATATACAGGGTCTTTCTATGAATGATCGTAACATCGTAGAGTGCTTCGAAAATTTTTATCTTGTCGTTTCTCCTTAAAGTCTACCAATTCATAATTCCAGTCACATCATTCAATTCCTTTCGGAATGACCAGCCTAACCTCACAGTATTGTTTGTTAAAGTTAAAGTTTACCCCTGAATATAAATATTTATAATAGTCCAACGCCAACTGCGTTGTTATAATCATTTATAGAGACCCTGTATTTTGGTTGGAAAATAGGTATAGTGAAAGTATCAAAGAGTCCTGACTTTGAATTCTTTAAAATACATATATTCTGATTGATTAAGAATAAAAGTAATCATAATCAAATCATCTTCGTCTGTTACTTTGAATGTTTTTCTGAACTGAACATGATGTTCATTCATTTTACATAAACAAAAACTATTCGAATTCAATTATCTTATTCTAAAAATGACTCGAAAAAAACATTGACAAAAAGTATATGCAAAAAAAACTCTCTGCGTCATGGATCACGAAAAACGGCGAATATGGAGGTAAGTATTTTATCATTTTTATCATACATAATAAAATAACTGTCTAATATAACAACAGATCGTAAATACAAGTTACAACTTGTTCTTCAAGTTAGAATGAAAAAATTGAATCTTTAATCTTTGGGGCTGGCGATCATATCTGGGACATAAGGGCTGGAGCGTAGACTGACAGCCGTCATGTTTTTATTTGAAAAACATTTCATACAAAGTAAATTGAACAACGAAAACATAGTCACTTTTCTATCAACATGAATTTCATTCCAGAAAAGAATCGATACAGATGTAAATACAGTAGAGACTCGATAATCCGGATCAATTAATGCAAGGGATGATCCGGATTAATGAGGAATCCGGAATACCGCATCTTACAATTCAGTAAAGATGCAATTTAAAAAAACGGTTGACATAAATATAGGCTTCATTATCGAAACCATAAAACAAATATATTATTTAGAATAATTAGATATTTTACGTTTTCTACTGTAAGGGAAAAAGAATGCTGAACAATAGCTTTCTCCTGTATATCTTTCAGAAGCTGAATATCAGTAATTGCCATGAGTTATGGAATAAACAGACTGCATCGAATTGATCTATGCTCTAAATGCATTTGCTAACATTATCCCCGTCTTCGAGGATCGAAAAAATATGTGCTAAAAGGCCTTTTCGTTATTTCAGTTTTGTTAATTTAATATCATTATTATCAATATGCTGTATCAAAGTTGTATGGTTTGGAGGTGGAAACATTCCATTCCATTTCACTAATTGATTATTCTTGTCTGACTTTTCTTGTCTTATACCATTGTGCACTATTATATACCAAAAGAACGCCCGATCGTCGTCATAGAAATTGAGTTACGACAAGTTAGAACCGTAAACCACGTATGTAACGATAGGAAATTCGGATTATTGAGTCTTGCAATCCAGATTATAAGGACATAATACAATCTTGACGTCAATCCGGACTAGTAAATATCCGGATTATCGTTCTCCGAATTATCGAGTCTCTACTGTACCTCAATTTTTGAAGAATCATTCTATGAATTGAATTTTTTCAATAAAATACAAAGTGAAATTATGTTTTGAGGTCTCAATATTTTATTCTCTCATATTTCTTCAAGAAAATATTCTTCATAGCACTCAAAACAAGTACCTATGTACAGAGTGTGTTCCATATATGAATTTCCTTCTTTTTATCCGTGTTGGCCTGTTCTTTTTCAGCGCTCGTTCTACTTGAACGAGTGCTATATCGTTTTGCCCAAATGTCTGTGTTTTTCGAATTTTGAGCAGAAAATTCGAATCTGACCGTGGGGCCGCCCGTCCAGGCGTTAGCACAATAACTTTCGAAAGGATTGTCCTAGAGACTTGAAATTTTCAGGTTGAGCTCGGTTACCAAATGGCTCGGTTAAGTTCGTTTACCAGCCAAATCGTAGAGGGTGGTCCATAAAATATGGCCATTCAAATTTTTTGTTCCTCAATATCTCTCAAAACGAAACTCATCGAAACGAAATGTTGCGGCTATATGCAAGATGCTTATCATAAGCTTCATGCAAAATTTGGTGGCCAAAGTGTAAACAGAACCATAGAAAATTGAATTGGAATATTGAAAAGAAGAAACTTCATATTTTCATAAAAAAATATCTGATTCGGATGAAATTTATTTTAGCAATAAAAATTGATACGCTGAATGTTCATGCAGAATTTTGTGGTCATTGTGTTAACAGAATTATAAAAAATTCAATTGGAAAATTGAAAAGAAGAATCCTTATATTTCTATAACAGGATATCCGATTCAAGTGAATTTTTTCTTGTAAATGAATGTTATTATACCGAATTTTCATGCAAAATTTTGTGGCCATAGTGTCAACAAAACCATAGAAAATTCAATTGGAATATTGAAAAGAAGAATCTCTATATTTCCCTAACAGGATAACCGATTCAAGAGAAAGCACATTTTGTATGACAATTGGCTCCCGGTGGATTTGGCTGAAAATTTGATATAATGTTCTACTAATCCTTCTGATCAAATATCTCCACAGTCACAAAGCTGAAAAATGCATACTTCTAGGAGTTTTCAGCGATTTTTTGTATCCATTATGGCTTACGTATTACCGTTGACACAGAAATGTTTGAAAATATTTCGAATTGACAGAATCTGCTTTCAATAATCACGAAATATTCTCAAATATTTCTGTGTGAACGGTAATACGTAAGCCATAATGGATACAAAATATCGCTAAAAACTCCTAGAAGTATGCATTTTTCAGCTTGGTGACTGATTGATTGATCAGAAGGATTAGTAGAACATCATATCAAATTTTCAGCCAAATCCACCGGGAGCCAATTCCCATACAAAATGTGCGGGGTCCTTTATTTTGTGAATCAAATCTGATATACTGAAATTTCAAGGGAACCATATAATTTAATTTTTGTAATTATATTCCACATTCCATTTTTTGAATGATTTTCAGAATATTATTCCGTTTGTGTTGAGATTCTGCATTGATTTGGTATCAATCTCAAGTCCGATATAAAATTTTTAATTAATAGTCTTATTGCTCCACCGAAGAACGAACTCTCAAAAGCCTCTGCTCCGGACTTTTCTCAAATTTCTTGCACTAGAGTCTGGCATATAGTTACAACTTTGCGTATTCTTTTGGAAGGCAGATATCACTGAGATTGCTGCTGGTTCCTATTTTTTATGGTTCGCTCGTGTCATCACATTTGTGAGACACTTCCGTTCCCTAATAATTCTCTAATGAAACGACAATATGAACTGTACAGAATGGTCAGAATTCGACACTTCTGAATGGAAAGTCCTATTGTTAACGAAGATATTCACTTGTGGTTTTCACCATTGAGTATTTCATAAAATAGAGCCTCAGAAGCCGAGATCGGTTTTCTTTTATTTTTCTGAAATACTCATAAATTTATTGAATATTAGTGACCCGCCCCGGCTTCGCACGGACATCACATTAGAAACCTCAAAAATAACAGTACTTCTATACTATTTAATGGATGTTATCATACATATAAACCTTCTTCTTGAATCACTCTATCTATTAAAAAAACGCATCAAAATCCGTTGCGTAGTTTCAAAGATTTAAGCATACAAAGGGACATAGGGACAGAGAAAGCGACTTTGTTTTATACTATGTAGTGATTTATTCTCTACAAACGCCCTATTGACCACTTTTTTTCTATAACCTACCGTTTCGAAAATATATCGAATAAACTTGGGAGGAGATGGTAAATGACCTTTTTTCACCTTTTAATGAAAAGGAAACGTTCTCTGATCATCCGATCAGAATGTTTGATACCTCATTTTCTAGGTTAATTAATTCTCTACAAACGCCGTATTGACAATTCTTTTTCATAACCTATAGTTTTGAAAATAAATCGAATAAACTTGGGAGGAGATGAAAAATGACATTTTTTCATCTGTTAATGAAATTAAATCGGTCTCTGTTCATCCGATCCTGTGATCAAATACTAACTCGAAGTCTTAGTAACACTCAGTTAAAAAAAAAAACATCAAAATCATTTCAGTAGCTATGGCGTCATGCGCTTCTTGACACGATCACGCTAGATTTCCGCGGGAATGAGGTATTTTTCCGCCGTAAAAAGTAGCCTGTGTCCATGCCTAGGATCCTATCTTATATTATGCGGAGTTCCCACAAGGCGTTATTCACGACAGTGAACCACGCTTTCGTGAAATACACTTCTGCGTGAACGCATAGTTTTTTAAACTTGCTTCCGTGAGGAACGCGTTCACACAGAAGTGTATTTCACGAAAGCGTGGTTCACTGTCGTGAATAACGCCTTGTGGGAACTCCGCATTAACCAAGTGTTATAAAAATCCGTTCAGACGTTAAGGCGTGAATGAGGTAAACTTTTAAAACAAACGATTAAAAATCACTAACTTAATTGGTTTTCTGCCTACTGCCTACGCCTTAAGTACGATAGCATGAATATTAATAGCCCATATCCTTTTCTAGGTCACTATCTATCCCTCAACTAAATTTCATCAAAATCCGTTCAGCCGTTTAGGCATGATAGAGCAAAACTCCCAGCAAAAACCATAAAAAAAATCACTAACTCAATTCAGTTTTCTACCTACTTCCTACCTCCTAAGTACTATGACGTGATCATTTTGATCTTATATCCGTTTTTAGGTAACCATCTATTACCTTACTAAATTTCATCAAAATCTGTTAGCCGTTTAGACGTGAAAGAGCAAAAGTCCCAACAAAAACGACTAAAAATCACTAACTCAATTTAGTTATCTGCCTACTGCCTACCCCTAAGAACGATGACGTGATTATTTATAGCCTATGACCATTTCTAGGTTATCATCTATCACCATACCGAATTTCATCAAAATCCGTTCAGCCGTTTAGGCGTGAAAGTAACAGACAGACAGACAGACAGAGTTACTTTCGCATATTGAATATGAAAATCCCAAACTGAAAAATCATGCCCCAACGGAATGAAGGCACAAAATTTCCATTAACTTCGTACTTTCTTTTTCCCGTCTAGGGTGCTATCGACCGTCAGCCACCCTGTATAATTTTCAGGAACATCGTCATATACAACAAAATTATAATTCCACTCATAACTGTCAAGCGTACGCGTTGGGAGCAAAGAGCATGTACTAGTTAATAGATAATTATGTTTATTCTAGAGCTACCTTTTGCGATGGTAATTCCGTAACATTTACATAAATAGGGGAAGTATTTTGCATATCTGTGTTCGTGAGAAGTCTTTGAGTAACGTAATACCTATGTTCTGCATTAAAGGAGCCGATTAAATTCACTGCGAAGAGCTTGTTCTGCTTTTGAAGAGAATAATGAGAATTTAAGAAAAGCAATGAGCTTATACGGTTCAGGTTGTCTTCATTCAAATTCGAACCAATCTCTTCATACACAGTATACTCTTGCACAGTATATTCTTATAGGAAGAGTGAAAGAAATGATAAAATATTAATTTCAACATGGAAAGTAAGAACAACATATAAAACACTATTTGACGAAAAGCCATCTGCATGAGACATTTTTTTGGTTGTTGTGTCATCAATGAACCTACCCAGTAATGCTATGATGAAAAATATCAAGAATAGCCCTGAGCAGAAGTTTCAACTCAAAATTTCATATGGGATTTGATTGATACCAAATACAGGGTGTCCCATTACTCGACGTCAACCCGGAACCGGGTGAAAAGGCAAGTAATGCTGGTTATCAGAAAAAATATAAAAAAAACTCTAAGTTGCATGATTTTTAAAATAATGCGCATTAAAAAAACACGCAAAATTCCACACTCTGTGACAGTCTTTTCGCTCCTGTTGCCACAAATATCAACTTTTTCCAACTTTTTTCTTTGTGTAACCTTGAATAATGCTTGTCTAAACTGTAATCAAAATTTTGATACCAGCTGATCTAGGTTTCATAAAAATAGGGCTTACTTCTCGGAAAAAAAATTCGAAATAAACAATTGCCTAGTTTCAACTGACTGTATTGAAAAAAAAATGTACTACGTAGGTTTGGCATGTTTTTTCAAAAGTTGGCGCATTTAGTGAGGATTCCAAAATGGTATAATACTTGTTTAATTGCAGCTGCCGTAGTTCAAATTTATTTTCGATTGCCTTTGAATACACTTTTTCGTTAACTGCTTCCCAGTAATAGAGTCCAATGGGTTCAAGTCTGGTGAACGGGCCGGCCACGAGATTGGACCAGAACGTCCGATCCATCTTCCGGGAAAAAATGTTATCAGAAAAAAAAATTTCCAGGGAAAATAATTTTTCCGGAAAAAATTTTTCCTGAGAAATTTCTCTGAAAATTTTTTTTTCTGGTAACATTTTTTCCCGGAAGATGGATCGGACGTTCTGGTCCAATCTCGTGGCCCGCCCGTTCACCAGACTTGAACCCATTACTGGGAAGCAGTTAACGAAAAAGTGTATTCAAAGGCAATCGAAAATAAATTTGAACTACGGCAGCTGCAATTAAACAAGTATTATACCATTTTGGAATCCTCACTAAATGCGCCAACTTTTGAAAAAACATGCCAAACCTACGTAGTACATTTTTTTCAATACAGTCAGTTGAAACTAGGCAATTGTTTATTTCGAATTTTTTTCCGAGAAGTAAGCCCTATTTTTATGAAACCTAGAGCAGCTGGTATCAAAATTTTGATTACAGTTTAGACAAGCATTATTCAAGGTTACACAGCAAAGAAAAAAGTTGGAAAAAGTCGATATTTGTGGCAACAGGAGCGAAAAGACTGTCACAGGGTGTGGAATTTTGCGTGTTTTTTAAATGCGCATTATTTTAAAATCATGCAACTTAGGTTTTTTTCTATATTTTTCTGACAACCAGCATTACTTGCCTTTTCACCCGGTTCCGGGTTGACGTCGAGTAATGGGACACCCTGTATATAAATGTAGAAACTCAACACATTCGGAATTACATTCTATGGTTCTGATGATGGGATCCTTCCAAAATTTTGCATAAACATTCAGTATAGTAGTTTTCATTCTCAAAATAAATTTTACTCGAATCGGATATCTGGAGAAAGAAGTGCGATATAGCTATACACTTAGATAGTCAAGCTGCTATTAAAGCACTGAGCTTCTACGTCATCCACTCAAGGATGATCTGGGAGTGCCGGAACAAACTCAATGGGGTAGGCAAGAAAAATAAGGGTTCCTGGCCATTCGAGAATCAAAGGAAACGAAGAGGCCAATACACTTGCCAAAGAGGGCACACGAATGTCACTCATTAGCCCTTCTGTGGTATAGGTAAATGTACCTATAAAAAATCATTTCTGGAGCAGGAGAAAGCCGAGAGAGAAAAACTGTGGCGAAATCCTCCAGGGATGGACAATTACACCTAATCACTGGCTTTCTTACTGGACACTGTCGCCATAGGAAGCACCTGTTGAGGATGAGACTGTCGGACACTGACGAGTGTAGGTTCTGTGGGGAGGAGGAAGAAACCTCCATTCCACTAGTCACGAAATGCTTTGGCACTGTGAGCCTAAGGAGAGAATTTTAAGATAAAGAAAGAATGACAAACAAAAAAATTCTTTGCCTTTAAGGGGGCTAACCATGTTTTTGAAACATGGATTAATTGAAAATAGTAATCATCGAAATGAATACAATCTGACTGAAGAAGGTTCTGTGAGCTTATAAATTGAAGATTATATCATTTCGATGATTACTATTTTCAATTTATCTATGTTTCAAAAATAAGGAGAGAATGCCTAGGGCGAGAAACGTGTAAGAAAAAGGAACTAGCCTCGTTGAGGCCTTCACAGATATTGGATTTCATCAGATCTCTGGAATTAATAGCGGACCTGTGAAGGATGTTGTCAGAACAGCTCTGTGAGGGGGCACAATAGACGTCGAGATCGCAGTGAACTGTAACCCCTTTTTGAACTAGCACTGCGAGAGTTTGTGAGAAATCTCACCCTTTTACGCTATAGGCTCAAGTCATTTACTGAGAATAAGAACACATGGCACCAATAACGCATTTTTCATTCTCAACATGACTTGGAAAAACCAAACAGCAAAAAATTACCCATTGTAAATTCCTCAGTATCTCCAAAGAAACACATAATTTCCACCTAAACGTTACATCCCCGAAAGGTATCCAGAATCCGTGTTCAAATAGTGTAACTAACTGCTGAAACACGATTTGTACTCCATTCATCACGTCGGTACATCCTGCAGGATTCGCGACTAGTTGGGCACCAACTTCAGACGCTCTATCTTCGTAATGTACAGTTATCGATTACGATTTCGGAATTCCGCAACTAACGGGGGGTCGAAAAAGGATAATTACAGCAAGGAGGATGGGGCAGGACAAACTTGCTAACGGATGTCAATGCGAGACAAACGCCGTAGAAATGGGAATGGGGGAGGATGGGGGGTTGCTTGGAGAAGAATTAATTATCTAGCAGCCAGGGTGCATTTATTATCAAGGGCTGGAGATGTTTCCGAAAAAGGAGGAGGGTAAGGTTAATCCTTCTGTAGGGTATAAATGATATAATATTCAGGATTCGCAAGGATATTTTTTTAATTACACGGAAATGGCACAGAAGTTTGTTTTTGATTCACATTCCAGGATTTCAGCATGAAAGCAGAGAGTGTCCAAACGAATATTTTCAAACTTATCCAAGAAACACAAGCTGCTATATCGTATAACGTAGGATAACTGTTTTTGAGCACTAGCTTTCATGAGCGTCTTTAGATAATAAGGTCGAAATACTAAACCATTTATCCTATTAACAGCTTAAAAAAATTAAACTGAACAAATCGGACTGACCCTTCATTGCTCATCAGAATCTTAACACGATCAATTTATGGTAGTATTCCGCTTTCATCTGTAAGCCAATCTGTAACTTTTCATAAGCTTACAAGAAAATAGCAATTCTGGACCTCTTTAGCGGATCTGTAGCTTACAGAAATCGTTAAATATTTACGAGTACTCGACGAGTGATCGGACGCATTATCGAATGAGTTATATTGATGTTACATTGAAGAGTTTATTTATTTTAGGACGAACACCAACGTTTTAATATAAGAAATTCATGATAAATCAAAATAACATGGCTTTGTTTATTGGATTGTTATCGGAAGAAAATCATAACAGGTAAAACATTGTTCAATAATTTAGATGACCTGAAAATCATTATTTTTCAAAGTAGGAACTTAATGAGAATTGTAAGAAAAAAGTTGCGTGATCAAATGAATCCATTTGAAATGCCGGATGCCCAGAAAAAGTTCAAATTGAAGAAATGCCGAATGCCCAGTTTGTGAACAAGTTCAGATTGAAGAACCAGTGCACTATAAATTGAATAAATGCTCTACATCAATTTTAACAAGAAACTTTTCCTTTCCTCTTTTCATTTTATAAGATGAAAAAAACAAACGCAAACCACATTCATATAAATGTATTTTCAAATTTAAATCAAAACCATTCACTCATAAAACATAAAGTTCTATGATCAAATATTACGATTGAAGGTTTATTTTTCGATGAGTAGTTCAAAAGTGACACTACTAAGATAGTTACAGGAACCATTCCAGAATTGCATAATTTACGAATCTGTAATGGCCGGTTTCTGAGTTCGTTTTAACCGCAGTTTATCTATCTGTCAAATTTGACGGATGGATAAGCGCAGATTTCAGTTTCTGAGTACCGCTTAGAAAGATAACCAGCCAATAAAGTCAGTTTATTTTAACCGACCGAAAATGGCCGGTTATCTGTAGATTTAGTGAATGGCGCATGGGCATTGGCGTTTGATTGTTCACTCCAACCTCACTTTTTCATTTTGATTTGACGGAGTACCGGATTTGGATTCATATCAACATTCTTAACATATTATATTAAACGAGCTGTGTAATAATGGAATATAATACAAGAAGATTGTCCTCTAGTTCCAGCTCTTCATCAGATGAAGAGGCAATGGAATTCATTAGCAATATTTCTGTATCCAGATTTATTCTGGTTCGTAGATCACCTCTCGAAATGTATACAGATGATTAATTTAAAATGAGGTACAGATTGAACAAGCAAACAGTTTTACACTTATGTAATGAATTGAATTCTGTATTAGCTCCAATATCTGAAAGGAATTGCACTTTAACCGTCTTTCGACAAGTGCTTATATCTTTACGGTTCTATGCGACAGGAACTTTTCAAATCATCACTGGTAATGATCTAAATATACATAAGACATAAATTTACATGAAAATGAAATCGATTTGATATTCCGTATGAAAAATCTCATTATTTTGAGTTTCAGGCGTGCAGTTTCAATTGAAATTTGCAAAATTCATAATCAAAACGTCAATTTGTATGTCGCGACATCTGTTGATCTAGGAAGGAACTTGCGAGACTACCGTTAATCAGCTGTTATCAAATAGATAGTTAACTGACAACCGAAAAAGACGTCAGAAACTCAGCTACCTTTATCAAGAGGTTATCGATTGGTTATATTTATCGAACCGTTTACTATTGGACGGTTAAAGTAAAACCTCAGAAACGGCCATAAGTCGGTACGCTACAGTATCGTAACTTACAGATGAAAAGCAGAATACCACCATATGTCAATTCGACGTGACAATATTCAGTGAGAAACCCCGCCAGGATGTACAAATTTCTGTTGTTGAGTCTCAGCAGAACTCTTCAGCATTTCCAGAACAGAAAAATTCTGCCACCGTACCTACATTCCTCTCTTGTTCTTTCTTCCTCGAAAATTATTTTTTTCAGGTATTCTTTTCTTCGCCACAACGAGTTCTGGTTCTACAAGAAGCTCCAAGAGCTCTTTCTCGCAAAATTGTGAGCCTAAACGTTTTACCGACTGTCCAAACGAATATACATATACAAACTTATCCACTAAGAAACACAAGCTGCGATATCGTATTACGTAGGATATATCTTTGTGAGCACTTGTCTCTCTGAATAATAAGGTCGAAATGCTAAACCATTCGAAATGCTAGCTATTCACACCCTTGAAAAATTTAAACTGAACAAATCGGACTAACCCTTAATTGCCCACATGAACCTTAACACGATCAAAACCTAACTTATTCAACAGAATCCCATATCATCGTTCATCCCAAAACACACGAAAAACACTCTCATACATAATTCATAAACAACCGCGATACATTCAAAGAGTCTCCAACCGTCCGCGACAGCATGTGTCACATCCACGTTGTTTATTCGGTCGCAAAAACCGAATCCGGTGTCAAAACGCTCATTTTCCGAACGCGACAATGACCGACCCCTCCACTCAACTCGACGATAATTTTCGGACCGAGCGGTTCTGAAAATAATTTCTCCCTCATTAATAAAACAGAAACGTTAAAACGTCCAGCCGATTATGCCTTCTACCCACGTGAAGTGGCGATAAATCACGAGTCAGAGGGCGACACTGTCGCGCTCGCATACAGGACACATGACCCAGTTCCGAGGATATGGGACGGTTTGTTTCCGTACGGCCATTGTACAACTCTAGTACTAAAATCTGACTATTGTAATGAAGTTCAATTTCATAACCGAGAAATTGATCTTCATTTTAAAATAATTTATCCGAGTTTTCATTTTAAATTCGTGAATTTTCATACCGTTTCAGAATTAATTCACAACAATCGAAAAAACCGAACATTCTGCGATTGATTTTCTTTTTCATACAGAAAACATAGTAGAACCGTCCGCAAGAACAACGCCGATCGCAGATAATGCCGTTTTTTGCATATACGTACGATAAGCCAGTTTTGGAGATGTTTTTACCCAGGTACTCTCCTGAAATTTTTAACGTTTCTGCGCCTACCTTTTCCACCCCCTCCGGAAGATTATAAAAGGCGGGGTTTCCTTCCATCGGTAATTAGTTCCGAATTAGTTCTGCTTTAGACGTATACCTTTTTTAAATCAGTTCCGAATTATTTTCTGCTCTAGACGTACGCCTTTAAAAGTTTTCGAAATTTTTCTAAGCAACCGTGATGTAACTATCAAATTTTCTAAGTTTTATTATTAACTTGCTGTGAGTGCTAGTGCAATCGAATTGTAAGTACCGAGCCGATTTACTACAGTCTATTTTTCGTCCTCGTTGAGTCTACCTAAAATAGCTGTTCCGTCAGATTTCGTAAAATACCTTTCCTAGTTTGTCCAGGTGCCCGTAGTTAGTCTGTCCTTCATGGTGTGTATACCCATGATCAGACCGGAAGGCCCAAACGAACGACTGCTATAGTACGTTTGTCCGTACAACCGGTGCCAGTAGTTAGTCTGTCCTTCATGGCGTGTATACCCATGGTCAGACCGGAAGGCTGATGCAAACCAATGCTATAGTACGTTCAACCGAATAACAATCCTGCTCTGTCCTGATCCTTAATGCCTGTAGTTAGTCTGTCCTTCATGGCGTATATACCCATGGTCAGACCGAAAGGCATAACCGAACCAATGCTGTAGCACGTTCGACATATCCTGTTCAACCCTGTAATTTCACCTGGCCAAACCCAACCTGTTTAGACGTGAAACAAGCAAAGTGGTAGACAACGTGGTGAATTCTGGGACTGAAAGAATATCGGACAAAAGATAACCATTGTGCACTCTTATACTGACCCCTTTTATCCCTGTTTTCCTGGTATTATCATATATTTGAATTCACCGTTTAAATTTAACCCATCTTCTATTCTGGCTGACTCGTACCGGGAAGATATTTGTTTCTTATGAAAGTGCTCGCGGTCAGACAAAACTGACCAATCTTTTATTTTGTATTTATTTCATATAGCGCCTTATATCACTGTATTTTTGTATAACTATTTTCGCTATTTGAATAAATTGTGTAAATTACTCTATTTCTGATTTTCTCTGTTATCGCTGATATCTTAGATAACGAAGAACTCTGTCTCTGACTAGCAGTTGCCCTGGTAGGTTTGCTATTCTCCCTTATAAGAAAAAATAATAGCTGGCGCTCGAGGTAAGTTTCACCGAGAAAAGCACGTTACATATTTTTTTGGTGAGTTGATTAATTCTGACACATAGATGGCGCTGAAAAGAATGAATTTTTCAACACAGAAAACTGTTATAATGGGCGCTAAATTCGAATTGAATTATTTCTACGTTCTACATTAAATTTAGACCTCGAGCCCAGAAAAAACATCATGATCGATAAAACAAAGCTAGTGCTTTGTTGTTACTTTTCATCTCAACATTGTTTGAAATGAATTGATATTGATGAAATACGATATTAAATTGCTATAGTTTTACTAGAATTCATTACTCACAAATTGAATACAAATCAATAATAATTCTTTTACTTATCAGTTACCGAATTATAAAAACAATCAAAATAAAGCAAAATTTGAAGATGGAATTGAAAAACAATGGAAATTTCAACAGGATAGTGCTTCTTCATTTGTTTTTATTTGATCTGTATAAAAATTCTCACTGCACATTCTATAACAGCTGATGAGATCAATACCTTATCGCCCAGAAAACTATATTCATTTGAGAGTACAGAAATTAAAAAGCAATGAGAAACAGAGATACACATAATACGAGTTTCAATACTCACATTTTCTTTATCTCAGGTTCAGCATTGGCCTTTTTATTATTTTGCAGTTCATCACCTTACAAAATGCTCCATTTTGAATTTCAAAAGATGCACACACAAAATAGAAACAAAAACACAATACGAAACGCAACTAAATTGAAGCTACGAAGAGGTTACCCCCTTGCAATCATGACAATCAAATGTCCTTGTTCTACTCAAAATGGCCTCTACAATCTTTGATTTTAACCTTTCTTCTGAATTTGAGTACTTAATCCTGACACATAGATGACGCTGACATCATCGTGGTAGGTCCGTTTCCTATCTTTCTCTCCTTAATCTTTGGTTGTGAGCATGTTGCGAGTTCAGCGATTTCGCGGAGGTTTTGGTCGGACGGAAAACAACAAGGGATGATTTTATATTGGCCTCGAGCAGCACCTTCTTGGAAAGGCAATTCCATTTCCTGCACAATAACTTTCGAAGGGATTGTCCTAGAGACTTGAAATTTCAAGGGTATATTCGGTTCGCAAATGGCTCGGTTAAGTTCGTTAACCAGTCAAATCGTACAGGGTGTTCCATAAAATATGGCCATTAAAAATATATCTCAATATCTCAAACAAAATAAAACCCATCGAAATCATACGCAAGATGCTCATAATAAGCTTCATGCAAATTTTGGTTCCCAAAGTATGAATAGAACCATAAGAAATTGAAAATTACAAGGCTCAAGTGCGTCCAGCTATGGAATATTGCTCTCATGCTTGGGGTTCAGCTCCTAAGCACTCGTTACTCCTCCTTGATTCCATTCAAAAAAGAGCAGTGCGCCTAATAGACGATCCAACGTTAACTGCCAACCTTCATAGTCTCGATCACCGTAGGAAGGTTGGAGACTTATTCCTTTTTTACAGATACTACCACGGAAGGTGTTCTGCTGCCATTGCTTCCATGATTCCACCTTGGGCTCAATTTGATGGACAAACAAGGCTAGCCGATAATAGTCACCAGTATGCCGTGCATCTTTCTACAGCTAGGACATCGGTGTATCAGAAGGCTTTTCTTTACCGAACTGCAAGGCTATGGAATACCCTACCTCAAGATGTATTCCCCCTTGGTTGCAACTTACAGCAGTTTAAGACACGCACAAACCGATTTCTTCTAAATTCATCTCGGGGCGCTTGAAAGGGCGTTATAAGCTCAGTCTTTTCCCGAGAGATGCGTATAAAAAAAATAAAAATAAATTGGAATATTGATAAGAAGAAACTTCATATTTCCATAAAAAAATATCCGATTCTGATGAAATTTATTTTATAAATAAAGATTGATGAACTGAATTTTGTGGACATAGTGTTAACAGAAAATTCAATTGGAATATTGAAAAGAAGAATCTTTATATTTTCATAACAGGATATCCGATTCAAGTGAAAATTTTCTTCTGAATGAAGAATGTTATACTGAATTTTCATGCAAAATTTTGTGCCCACAGTGTCAACAGAACCATAGAAAATTCAATGGGAATATTGAAAAGAAGAATATCCATTTTTCCATAACAGAATAACCGATTCAAGTAAAATTCATTTTGTGAATCAAAACTGAGATATACTGAATGTTCATGCAAAATTTCAAGAGGATCGCATCACCAGAACCATAGAATTCAATTTTCGTAATTATTTATTTTTCACATAAGTATTTCATTTTTTAAATAATTTTCAGAATATAAGGCCGATTGTGCTGAGATTCTGCATTTATATATTTGGTATCAATCTTCCATATACAATTTTAAGTAGATAGTCTTATTACTCCACCAAAGAACGAGCGCTCCAAAGCTCCTACTCAGGGCTTTTCTTTAATTTCTCAGTTTTACTGAACAAATGTTTTCTGAACCAATTTGCTCCTGACGAATTAATGCCAGGATTCACGCGGGAGCATGTCATCTCAATTTAAATTTCTTTTATTTTTTCTGTTTCAGAGACTGGGAATGAAAACCCAAAAAAGTTTTCTAGAAAACCAGTATTTTTGTCCCTTTTTTAGCGCTCACCGCATTATCTCCCCTGCTAGCACTCATGCCATTCATGTATAAATTTACCAAATTAACCCACATCCCTTATGATCAAAAAACATTTCACCCACAGACAAATGTATTCAAATTTTCCCAGATAACTTGGATCTAGTTACTCTCCGCCTTAATTCACTGCACACTAATTATAAACGTGCCAGGCTCTCGAAAAAAAATCTTTCATATCTCCGCGTCCTCAGTATTCATTCATTTTCCTGCTGAAGTAGATCAAAGCAAGCTGCGAAGCTTCTAGTCTGGTCCCCGAGAGGTATGTAATTTTGTCGGTAATATAGGACGCTGCTACTACCGGCTTATATATATAGAATGCAATCTCATGAAACTTTATAGTCGAAAACCAATTAATTGCAAACTGTTTCATGTAACAAAAGCACCCCTGATCTGAAGTAATAAGTACCTTGATACTTACCACCCGCCTAGGTCGTTGTTCACGTTGCTACTAGAGGTGGGGGTGTAATCGATGTCATATTATACCTGTACTTGGGGTGGAAATGATAAGGAGGGTGCCAAAGGGTGAATAAATTGAGACAGCGGAGTTTATATAATGATAATTATCGTTATAATGTGAACTTATGAGTTCAGTCATTACTTATAGCAAGATATAGTCCGTTCACGAAATTTGAGCGAATAGTAGGCGTTTGTTTATTTATCTGAAGTTGGCAGTATTTGCTGTCATAACGTAAAATTAAGTCAACGTTGCCGAATATACCTGGCCTCGTCCGAGCTTGCGAGTTATCAGAGAACTATATGCAATATTGACCACGTTGCGTATCAATCTGACAAGAAAATAAACAACATAACCTAAAATTTTATTATACACAGTTTGGGGTTAGGTGTAAGAACAGGTGGGGGTTGCGCAGATGCACAATTTCCCACACTGAACCTCGCCCTATTTATTTGTTTGAATATTAATGTATTTAACATAATTATAAAGACCTTTATTATTATTATTATTAATATGCCCAATATCCATGGCCAACCGACGTTATTATGGTTCTTCGCGAGATGAAACGCAAAATTTAAATTTCACTCAAATCGGATAACTTGTTATGAAAATATAGAGATTCTTCTTTTCGATATTCCAATTGAGTTCTCTATGGTTCAGATATTTCTACCATCTTGAAATTTTGCATGAACATTCAGTGTATCAATCTTAATTGACAAAATATATTCCACTCGAATCGGATATTTTGAAGAAAATATGTGGTTTCTTCTTTTCGATATTCCAATTGAATTTTCTATGGTTTTGTTTACATCATGCCCCGAAATTATGAGGCTTATTATGGGCATATTGCATGTGGCCGCAAAATTCATTTCGATTGGTTCCGATTTGTCTAAGATATTGTAGAACAAAATTTCGGCAATCTCATGTCTAGGAAAATCCCTTCGAAAGTTATCGTGCTAACGGCCGAACGGCCCCACAGACAGAATTGAATTTGACCACGGATTCGTCATCACGGAGTCGAACCCTATCGTTTGAGACCGTTTTCGGCTCGAAATTCAAAAATTATAATATGTGGCTCAATACTTTCGAATCGATATTCGTAATCATTTAGAATTTTTTCCAAAATTGGATATTTCAAACTGAATTTATTAAGGAAGTATGGAAGACTTTATAGTTTTTGGTATGATTTTATAGGTTTTCGAGGTAGCTGAATCAGAAAAAAATTGTCGAATCGATAACTACAAGCAGTCAGAATTTGGTCCCCAAATCGCATTTTTTCCCAAACTCGATATTTCAAACTTTTATAATATCCGTTTGAATAGCCGCAATCAAATATGTTGTATTGCATATTCCCCTTCGGTCTGTAGTTCTCTTCGAAATAAGCATATGAAACGAAATTTTGAAATATTGAACAAAAAATACCAAAGTGTTTGACCCCTCCTGAAACGCTTTATTTCAGCTTTTTGCAAAAATTAAGTTTCAGTTAAACAAGCGCTCAAAAACGAATCGTTCAATGCAAGAGCAACGCTTACAGACAGTGGACGACGTCATTTCTGCTATAAAAAAGTAAATTATTTCAGTATCATACTACAAAGATATCGGGTATTTATTTTATACACCTTCAATACCTGCAATCTCCTAAAGACACCACTCCGAAAGTTAGTAGTTCTTACCTAAATTGTGAACATACCTATATGAAAAATTTCAGCGTTCATAAAATAGTTAAGTTAAGGACTCTTCAACTTTTGGGAGTCGTGTTCATTCAGTGATATATTTATACTTCATTTCTACTATCCAGGTCATCATAGAATATAACAAATGAAAGATACTCCCCATCATGTCTCCTTCGAATGATAGAATTCATAATTCAGAAGGAAAACTACTTCTATCTCGTCTGTAGTTTATGGAACGTCAACGTTCATGAGAGAGGAAAATAAAAGGAAATTGCTTGTACTATATGCAAGTGTCGTTGCTGAAAGCGAAGTTTAACGTATAGGTCAATATATTTCCGAGACGTCTGTTGAAAATTCAGTCTACTAAATTATGCATCAAATTGGTCGCAAGATGATATTTCTGCATAAGCATGCAGAAGTTGTTTGAAAAAAACCATGCCTTAGTTTGTCTCTTTAGCGATTCATAATTATAAATTTGAAAGTTCAGACATCGCCAGAAGAGTTGATGGGGACATCAACTCTTAACTTCAATGTAAGACTTAAGTTTTTGAGTGCACTTTCACTGATCACTTGAATGAAAATAATAAGCCAACTTGAAATATTTCTTTTTCTGGCGAATCTAGGTGTGTTCAACGTTAATTTCATTTATTTATTTATTCGTTTTCAAACATCCTAAGACGTTGTCCGATACCCATTTGCTAGTGCCTTATATTGTTAGAGTCTTCTAGTTCGCCCAGGTCGTTGTTTTTTGTGCCCAATCCTATTTACGAGGCTCCTATTGGGTTTTTAATATTTCAACATTGTTATGAGTATCGCGGAGTTAGCCCTATGCCACAACCCCCAACCTGGAGGGCCAGCGTTCGATTTCAGAGTATCATAGTTCATATACAGGGTTTGTCAAGTATACATATTATTATAATAAATTAAATAAATACAGTCATTGTAAAATTATACGCACACATACACTAAAACAATAGCAAGAACTACAGTGACTTTATACATTATTATACTTGTATAGAGTCACTGTAGCAAGAACATACAAATATCAACTCTCACAGATAACAACGAGAAAAAAATTGTATTAGCTAAAAATGGCACATCATGAATTCATCCACAGAATAAAAAGTTGCGTCACCAGTATCGCCTTGATTTTTTGTTTGAAAGCCGTACAGTTAAGTGAAGTCATGCTCTGCGGAAGCCTGTTGTATAATTTGACACCGTTGAAAGCATAGAGATAGAATACTATTCTATCTCTATGGTTGAAAGTGTGCATAATAATTATTTTGTGTTGTTTTTAATCTATGTCTAGGGGCCAGTAACTTATCTGCGGATCTGGTCTCGTAGGTGTGTACTCCGGAGTATTTAGAAAAAGTTTCTTTGTTAGAGTGTATGTATAAGAGACACTCCAGTATGTAACAACATGCAAGAGTAAGTACACCATATTGCTTGAAGAGTGGTCTTCAGCTAGTAACCTGGTTTACCCCCGCTATCAACCTCAAAGCTCTCTTCTGTTTCAAGAAAACTCTTTCTGCCTCCGGAGAGACGCCCCATAGAATAATGCTGTAAGTCATTCTACTATTAAATTGAGAGTAATAAGCAAGTAGCGCTTCCTTTTCTGTGAGCAGCATTCTTATTCGCCTGATTGCGAATAATGCCGTTGAAAGTTTTTTGCACAATTCATCTACATGTTTTGACCAGGTTAAATTTCCGCTGATTGATACCCCTAACACTTTGATATCATCGACTGCCTGTGGTTTCGTGCTCACAATTAATTGTTGAGTTTTTTCAGTGTTCACTTTCATATCATTCATTTTGAACCACTCAACGGCACTCTTCATAGTTTCCTCTGTCTTGGCTAGTAAAGCACCTCGATTTTTAGCTCTGTTTATAAAGGACGTATCGTCGGCGAAGAGGGTCTCATCGTCCGCAGGGACGTTACACATTAAGTCATCGATATAGATTAGGAACAAAATTGGTCCAAGTACCGATCCCTGGGGCACTCCTCGGGTAATTTTCATTTCGGAGGATCTTTTACCTGTTACATATACTGGATAGTTCATGTATCAAACATGAGGGGGCGCTTCACGTAGGCTCCATCTCTCATTGTTATTCTTCTCTAACCACACTTCTGTGGTTTAATATCATTATACTAACTTCTATGACGTTGACATTGAATAATGTCAAGAACGTCGTCAGTCAGTTGATGATACGCTGACCTTTGTAAGAGACGCAATAAAACGTAAATCAAATTTTAAAGTATTTTTCATTACAAGAAACCATAAGAACAATACATGGTGTCAGGTGTAAACCACGCAGTAAGTTTAATAAGTAAATAACTGTTTGATGGTAGCACCGATAAACGTAGAAAATACGTCAAACACATTTTGTATAAAACAAAATGTCGGCCAATTTTAAACCACCAAAAAGCCTCGTATTCGACACAAACGTCGAACAAAACTACCAAAAATTCAAGAGTAGTTTCGAAATATATATGAAAGCTTCAGGATTGGATGGCAAAAACGATGATGTGAAGGTTGCAATTTTCCTGAATGTTGCTGGTGAAGAAGCTCAAGATGTCTTCAACACGTTGCCAATTTTAGAATCCGACAAAGGGAAGTACAAAGAAGTAATAAAAGCATTCGACAACTATTGCAAACCCCTTAGAAATGAAGCATATGATGATTTCAAGTTTAGCACAAGATGTCAACAAGAAGGAGAAGATTTTGATCATTTTCTCACAGACATTAAGATGCTAGCGAAACAGTGCCAATTTGGGGAAATGACTGACAGATTCGTGAGAAATAGGATCGTGGCAGGAGTAAGAGACAGCGAACTACAAGAAAGATTGCTAAGAATACAAAATCTTACTCTGCTAGTTGCCGAAGAAACATGTAGAGCCTCAGAAGCAAGCAAGAGACAGATGAAGGTTATCAGAGGGAACGAAGTGGATTCAATAAGAACCACCGTGAGACAAGCCTTCAACTGTGGCAAGTGCTCATCCAGGCATGCACCAAGGCAATGTCCAGCCTATGGAAAAACATGTAACACATGTGGAAAATTAAATCACTATGCCTCATGCTGTCGAAACACCTTGAAAAATGGAAGAGGTCAAAATTATGGAAAGGAGGATAAGAAGAGGAAAGGAAAGAACAGAAACAGGAAGAATTGGAGAAAAGTCTATGAGGTTGAATGTGATGAAGAGTCAGAAAGCAGCAGTGGTGAAGCTGAACCTTATATCAATAACATTGAATTGAACAGCATCAATAATCAGAAAAGTAACTGTGATATATGGACAGCAGATGTGGACATAAATGGTGAGTTGGTTAAATTCAAAATCGATACAGGGGCTAACTGCAATTGTCTGCCGTTGACCTTTGTAAAACAACTTAGATTAGAGAATAATATTGTAAAAGGTAGATTAAGCTTAAATACTTATGGCAACAACAAGGTAAATGCGATGGGATACATAAATTTAGATTGTTCTATTAAAAACAAAATCTATAAAATAAGATTTATAGTAGTAGATTGTAACAACAGCATGCCCATTTTGGGACTGAACACTTGTAATGTAACAGGGTTAATAAGGAAAGTTGATACACTGGAAGTGTGTTCAAAAGGAAAAAATGAGTTCATATCCCAAAGTAGACATGTTTTTGAAGGTACAGGTAAAATCCCTTTCACATATAAAATCGTCTTGAGTAAAAATGCACAACCAGTAAGTAGTGGTTGCCGGAGAGTACCTGAAGCATTGAAAGCGAGATTAAAAGATAAATTAGTTGATCTTGAGAATAGGGGTATCATTTCTAAAATAGAAGAGCCCACAGAATGGGTTAATAACATTGTCATAGTTGAGAAGCCATCAGGAGCCTTAAGAATTTGTTTAGACCCTACTCAGTTGAATCGTTTTATTTGTCAGGATCAATTTCCCATACCCACTCTAGAAGAGTTATCTTTAAAGTTAAAGGATAAAAATATTTACACTGTTCTTGATCTAAAAGAAGGATTTTATCATGTTCCATTAGATTCTGAAAGTAGAAAAATATGCACATTCATAACACCTTTTGGAAAATTTTGTTTCAATAGACTGCCATTTGGTATTAAAGTGAGCCCTGAAGTGTTTCAGCGGATGAATGAAAAAATCTTTGGAGACCTACCAATCGGAATTTATTTCGATGATTTCATAATAAGCGCAAAGTCTGAGGAGGAGCATGATAGGATTCTAAAAGAAGTAGTTAGTAGAGCGGAAAAGTATGGAGTAAAGTTTAACAAGTCCAAAGTTCAATATAAAGTAAAGGAAGTTAGATATTTGGGGCAGATATTTTCTGCTGAGGGTGTCAAACCTGACACTGAGTATGTTAAATCAATTTTGTTACTGGATGAACCTAAAAACAAGAAAGATCTTCTTACTGTACTCGGCATGTTCAACTATTTGTCCAAATATTTGCCTAAACATTCTGAACTATTGTCTCCTTTAAGAACGCTAATAAAAATAATGTAGAATGGAACTGGACAAACGATCATAGTGAAAATTTTCAAAGAATGAAAAAATTAATCACAGAAATTCCTCTTCTAAAAATATTTGATCCAAAGTTACCAATAGAAATTCAATGTGATGCAAGTCAATCTGGAATAGGGGGTTGTCTTTTGCAAGGGGGAAAACCAGTTGGGTTTTGCTCGAGAAGTTTAACAGAGACAGAATGCAGGTGGGCACAAATTGAAAAAGAGTATTTAGCAATATCCTTTTCCTTACAAAAATTTCATCATTTTGTCTATAGTAGAAAAGTTCTTGTCAAAACAGATCATAAACCATTAGTGTCCATTCATAAAAAAGATATTTCTGATGTTAGTTCCAGATTACAAAGGTTGAAGCTCAAAATGTTGAAGTACAATTTTGAAGTCGAATATTTAGCGGGTAAATTCATGTACATCGCCGACCTATTATCTAGATTTTATCTCAAAACACCTGTTAAAGATGATAAGGAAATGTTAGAAATAGTACATTCACTAGAATTAGAGTTACCAATATCAGATGAAAGATTAGAGGAATTGAGAACAGCTACCCGAAATGATATCGTTTGCTCTAAAGTAATTCAGTATTGTCAAACGGAATGGCCAGATAAAAAGAATGTCGAAGACTCAGAAGTTAAAGTTTTCTATAAGATAAAAGACTCTCTTCATGTCAATAATAAGTTATTGTTTCACAATTCTAAACTTGTAGTACCCAAATCAATGAGGTTGAAGCTACTTAATAAATTGCATGTTGGACATTTTGGTATAGAAAAATCCAAAGCCAGAGCAAGGAAAATTTTTTACTGGCCTGGCATGACTCGAGATATAACAAACTTTGTTGGTAGTTGTAAAACTTGTTTGACATTTAGTCGTAATGTTACCAAAGAACCACTAATCATGCATGAAAGATCTGACACTCCTTTTGAAAAGGTAACTGCAGATGTGTTGAGTTTTGCTGGTAAAGATTTTTTAGTCATAGTAGATTATTATAGTAATTGGATAGAATTGATACCACTAGAGTATAAAACAGCTAAAGAAATAATTAATAAACTCAAAGTTGTATTCTCCACTCATGGTATTCCATTGAGATTTATGTCAGATAATCAACCATTCAATAGTCAGGAATTCAGAAACTTTGCTAAAGACTGGGACATACAATTAATCACATCCAGTCCAAGATACCCAAAATCTAATGGCTTATGTGAAAAGGCTGTTGGTATTTGTAAGAATATTTTGAGGAAGTGTCAACACTCCAATAATGATGTTTATAAAGCTTTATTAGAGTATCGCACATCACCTCTGACAGGTCTAAATGTATCTCCATCAGAGTTACTAAATCAGAGACTACTACGTTCAAATTTACCGATTTCAAAACAACTATTATTAGACAAACCACAGATAGATAGAAGCAAAATAAAACAAAAACGAATAAATACAAAAGCATATTATGATAGACATGCTAAAACTAGATCCGAGTTCTGTGAGGGTCAAAATGTAATGCTGAAAAAGGGAGAAAATTGGGTTCCAGGTAAAATTGTTGCTAAACATGAAACACCCAGATCTTACTTAGTTAGGGAGAACCTAGACAGGGTGCTGAGGCGAAACTCTACTTTCATTAGACAAAACCCTAATGAGGTTATACTTAGACATAGAAACAATGATACACCAGAATGTAACAATAATACTAAGTTGATTGTGCCGAATTCTAATGTGCCGATTGCCTATCGTGAGTGCCGTGAAATGCAAAATGCAGATAAGCCTATTGAAAAAGTGAACCAGACTCCACCTGTTAGTGCACCTTATAAAACTCGTTCCGGACGTAATGTTATCAAGCCGATAAGGCTCGGGTATTAAACTGTAAACATAGTTTTAAGTTTTTTCTTGTTATATTAATTAGGTTGTTTGCATTGTTTGCATAAAAGAGGGAGATGTTACATATACAGGATAGTTTATGTATCAAACATGAGGGGGCGCTTCACGTAGGCTCCATCTCTCATTGTTATTCTTCTCTAACCACACTTCTGTGGTTTAATATTATTATACTAACTTCTATGACGTTGACATTCAATAATGTCAAGAGTGTCGTCAGTTCAGTTGATGATACGCTGACCTTTGTAAGAGACGCAATAAAACGTAATTCCAATTTAAAAGTACTTTTCATTTCAAGAAACCATAAGAACAATACATTACCTTCCAAATCCACAATCTGAAAATGATTGTCAAGGTAGGATCTCAATAGGTCCAGAGCCGGGCCTCTTATGCCAATACACTCCAACTTGCGAAGCAGTTTGTCATGATTGACACAATCGAAAGCTCTAGTCAAATCCAGGCAAGTCAACATTACATCCTCCGTCTGATCTAACGCCTCCATAATAGATTCAACAATAGATACCAGAGCCGTGATGGTAGATCGTCCTTGTCTGAAGCCATGTTGACAGCTATTGAGTAGTTTGTTGCTCTCCAGGAATGATATTTTAGTTTTGAGTAGGGACTCAAAGATCTTCGAAATAACTGGCAGAATCGATATTGGTCGGTAGTTTTCGTATGATTCCTTATCTCCTTTTTTGTGAATAGGTCTTGCAATCTTCAGTTCATCAGGAAAACAGCCCTCCCGAAAGCAATCATTCACAAGGTCAGAAACAGTCTCGGCAACACAGTCGGTAAATTGCTTTCTCTACAGCTAATGAACTTTACCTGCCAAGCCTGTTGGTCTACATATACAATGGAACTTTCCTATAACGAAAGCGTTAAATCCGCAAAAAAAACATGAAATTTTTATTCAAGGTGCAATATTTTGTGAGAAATTCGTTATACAGACGTTCGTTATAGTGAAGATCTACTGTATTTCCACACATACATAAGTTATATGTTGGATTCCCCCTTTATTATTATCTTAATATATTTATTTCTTGTGTGCGTGTGTATGTGACTGAACTCCTCCTAAACGACTGGACCAATTTTGATGAAATTTTTTATGTGTGTTCGTGGAGATTCGAGAATGGTTTAGATTCACAAATCATCCCGACAGGTGGCGCTGCAGTCGGTATCTAGGTTATTTATAATTTATAAGGCAAGAAACGGTTGCCGGATCAGCTAGTAATATACAGGGTGGCCATTTGAAAACGAAACAGACGAGATTACAGACGAAATAAATTTTTTCGATAGAAATGCTCGGACAGGTCGATTTCTGTTTCGAGGGGGACAACTTAAGATGTAGGTTACGGACGCATAGCGCTTCATCCCTTGCTACTACAACCCTCACCACCAATTTTTGAATAGGGAAGATGGGGTGAGTGATACCTCATTTGAAAGGTATTTTTATACTGATTTCAGCACAGTAATTGTTTTTTCATGTTATGCATTAGTTCTCGAAATATTCTTAACTAAGTATTTGAAAATGAAGTGGTGTTTTCATGGCATGGCATGGAAAAATCGACATTTTGAGCTTCAAAACAACCATGACTGTGGCTTCCTTCCTCCAATCCACTGACAGAAATCTTTAATCAAGATGTCGAACAAACAAAGCGTATTGCGAAGGAGCTCAATCTTGCTGAAACTCAATCTAAATTATCTTCGATATAATTTGCAGTATTTCCAATCACATGCGGTAACACTTGATCGATAGAAATCTCCAAAAAGTCCAAATACGTACATATCTCTAATCAGATTACCAGGTAAGAAAATCAAATCATTAATGATGCCACTGAAATATTCCAGTCCCAATTCGTGAAACGATTTCCGACTTAATTATGAAGTGTTTTCTCAGTTGGCTTCAATAATGTTTTCATTTTGTTGATTATTGAATTCATATCTTTTTCAAAAAATGAGAATCGATAATTTTTTATTTATTACGAACAGATCATTAAGTTGGCTTACTGGTTCTTTGACATGTGAATCATTCTTAGTTTTGAATCGAGACTTGTATGTGTTCTAATTCATTGTTCGACATGGTTTATTCAATTGCAGAGCGGGTGGAAATAATTTCACTTTTTTTTGCAAACAATCAATGTGCGAATAGAACCGCAGAATTCTTCAATCAACGACATTTAGATAAACATGTTAATAGGAAGTATGTTTTGAAGCTCAAAATGTCGATTTTTCACAAAAAAACACTACAAGTGCCATGAAAACACCACTTCATTTTCAAATACTTAGTTAAGAATATTTCGAGAATTAATGCATAAAATGAAAAAACAATTACCGTGCTGAAATCAGTATAAAATACCTTTCAAATGAGGTATCACTCACCCCATCTTCCCTATTCAAAAATTGGGGGTGAGGGTTGTAGTAGCAAGGGTTGAAGCGCTATGCGTCCGTAACCTACATCTTAAGTTGTCCCCCTCGAAACAGAAATCGACCTGTCCGAGCATTTCTATCGAAAAAATTTATTTCGTCTGTAATCTCGTCTGTTTCGTTTTCAAATGGCCACCCTGTATATTTTGCTGACTCCTGTGTTACCATACCAGGAACTATCCCATAGTAGGGGAACACTAGTTTACTTGCTATGTTAATTAGATTAGATAAGACATTATTGTACTGAATGTCGTGACTTTAACATTGTCCACTTGGTTAATAATCAATAAAACTTTTTAAAAATCAAAGTTTACTATTTACGAACATAAGTCATATATTTCCGCACAAAAATTGCATAATAGGTACATCAATTATTGTATAAAGTTTGTGCCATGGAATCAAGAGGAATAGTTTTATGCAATGTCTTTAAACTTGAAACACCACATTATTTGAAGTCAACTATGAAGAATATCGACTTGGAATTTTGACATACGACTGACATATTTGCTACAGAGAAATGTTATAATGACCTTAGCATAGACAAACTAAAAAATTAGATGAGCCACTCGTTTATTCCGCGCCATCTGTCGGAGGAGGAGACTAATACACGAAAAAAATATTTTCAATTTGATAGTTAGATGTCGTTGCATTCATGGAAATCCTATCGAGAAAATAGTAAGTATGTAAAATCATTATTATCAAAAAAGCTTCGAACTGTCAACTGACACAAGGAGTGGTTTGACACGTTCTTTCTGAAATATAATAAATTTCGATATGCCTGCAAGAGTAAAGACGTGCTGTGTTATTGGATGTGAAAATCGAGATGCAAGAAGGTAATTATCAAATTTATATGTATATTCTGTTACCTATAAGAATTAAGATACTCGTAGTTTTCAAAAAAGTTTTTCATGTATTGAATAAGTTTAGTCGGTAAATACTCATATTTTGTATTATTCATTATTGTTAGTTTTTGAAAATGTTTTCAATGCAATTATTAGTTCATTGATTAGATATTTATGAAATGAATCTGTATTTTCAATTGGTGATACCTATTAATTTCAGTTAATAAATTTTTATTCTATCCAGAATTTGATTATTGATCCTCATTTCTCGATTCCAAAAGAAAATCAGATGAAAGTTCGTTGCGGGTATTATTTTCATGAAAATAAATTTCCTCACTCATCGATAACTTGCACGAATCCATTTCTGATTTCCTTTTGGAAATTGAATTTCAAAAAACTTTCTGCCTCTTGTATATGGGTATACCTACCTATTCAAAAGGTGCACTACAGAATTCTTTTTGAGGCAACTTTACGATACAGATTCCTTTTTCAATTGAGCTTTTTTCACGAATTAGTAATGTTGTACAAAAACAGATGGCGTTGAAGCTTGTTCTACTAGTGTCTCATCTATTCTCCGTTTAGTTAGTCTATGGACCTTAGTTTTAGAGGAATCCTTTCGACATTTATTGAAAATTCTTGGATTTTACATCCTGTTGATGTTTTTCTATTGGAAGTTCTTAGGCAAATCGTTATTATCCTCTTGATCAAAATATTGTTCAAGTGAAGAAATATTGAATCTCATGTGCCATCAGAAGAATTCCCCCCAATTCGTTCAATTATGCTTTCTCTCGCCACATCACCTCAAATGACAATGTTAAATATCACCCCATCATATTCAGCACTTACTATGTGCAAATCCAAGAGGTTTCGCTCCTTATTGGCAACTAATTTGCAGAATTTCCCGTCGCATTTATCTCATTGTAACCGCAAAGGAGACGTCGTACACGACATTTCACTCGCTCCACGCATACGATTCTCACCACGACCAAAGGGTTGAAGAGGAGCAAGTGTTAACCTGTTAATGTTTGATGCCGCTTTCAGTGAGCGTTGAAATATTGATGGAACGATGGTCTTCGAGGATTTAATATGCAGCCAGTTATCAGCATCCCATTCGTTGTCGATTTGGTCTCATATTGTTGAGCCGAAGATTCCGTTGGACCAGTTTTGGCTGGTTGCGGCGGGCTGATGATGATAAGATGTTTCCGCAGCCAGACGCGACTCGCTCAAGTGTGTGAGAATATCGCTAATGGATGCTGGGTTGTGTTAGGGAATATAGCATGCGACGCATCCTGTTAGAGGGGGTTCGGAATGTAATTTGGATTGTTGTAGGAGTTTCGGTTTTGATGTTCTAGTTCGGAATTCGAGACGGTTTTGGGTTGGGAGTATGTGGATAATATGGCGTCTTGGTGCAAAACTTATGGTGGTATTCTGCTTTCATCCGTAAGCCAATCTGTAACTTTTCATGAACTTACAGGAAAATTGCAATTCTGGAACTCTTCTAGGGATCTGTAGCTTACAACAATCGTTAAATAGTTACGAGAACTCGACCGGTGATCGGAAGCATTATCGAATGACATATTGTGAGGTTACGTTGAATGGTTTGTTTATTTTAGGACGAACACCAATGTTTTAATGAAAGAAATCCATGATGAATAAAATTAATATGGCTTTGTTTATTGGATTGCTATCGGAAGAAAATCATAACACATAAAACATTGTTCAATAATATACATGACCTGAAAATCATTCTTTCTTAAAGTAACTTTATAAGAATTGGAAGGAAAAGGTTGCGTGATAAAATGAATCCATTTGAAATGCCGAATGCCAAGTTTGGTAATATGTTCAGATTGAAGAACCAGTGTACTAAATATAAACTTAATAAATGCTCTGCAGCAATTTTAACCAAGAAATTTTTTTCTTTCCTCTTTTCAAACGCAAACGACATTCAGATAAATTTATTCTCAAATTCAAATCAAAACCATTTACTCATAATACATAAAGTTCCATGATCAAATCTTACGATTGAAGGTTATGTTTTTCAGTTTCTCGATGAGTCGTTTGAAAGTGACACTGTAAATAAGAAAGTTACAGGAACCATTCCAGAATTGCATCATTTACGATCTGTAAGTCGGCCAGTTACAATCAATCATACACTACAGTATCGTAACTTACAAATGAAAAGCAGAATACTATGTACCATGAATTTAAATTGTGTAGAGCTGGATGGTTTTTCAGCAACTGTGAAGTGTTTGCAACTTACGTTTAATTGCAGATACCGTTCGATTCATTTTGGATTCCTCTAGGTTGACCAGACTTGTCTTCCGGCAACGCAACAGGTTCAATGAAGAAAGGCCATTATGTGCCTTACTGAAGTCACTTTGCACAATCTGGTGTTTCGACAAATCTTCTTGATGTTGAGCTACCAGTTTTGCCTGGTCAAACTGAGAAATTGGATGTGCTGGTATTTTCCACCGAATATTCCCAATTTTACTTCCGTTATCTAATACTGATTAACTTTGAATACACCTGGATTCTGCTGGCTTATTATTTTAATTCAAGTGATCAGATAGTGAGGATGCACCCAAAAATTTAGATCTTACATTGAAGTTAAGATGACGATGTCTGAAGTCTAAACTTCTAAAATTATTATCTATCTAATATTATGAATAGCGAAAGAGACGAAATAACGAATGTGTCAAATTTGATACGAATTTTAGTACACTGAATTTTCAACAGACCTCTCGGGAATGCATTGACATACGTTGAACTTCGCTTTCAGCGATGACACATCCTGCATGTAGTACTAGCAATCTCCTTTTTTTTCCTCTCTCATGAACGTTGATGTTCCATAAACTGCAGACGAGATAGAAGTAGTTTTCCTTCTGAATTATGATTTCTATCATTCGAAAGAGACATGGGGAGTATCTTTCATTCATTATATTCTTTTATGATGATCTGGATAGTCGAAATGAAGGATGAATATATATTGAATGAACGCGACTCCATAAAAGTCCAAGAGTCCTAAATAACTTAATCTTTTCATAAAAGCTGACATTTTTCATATATTTCTAAAAAACTTTATAGGTTTTCACTCAGTCTCTGAAACAGAAATAATTAAAAAAATTTCAATTAAAATGAAGTGCTCCTGCGAGAATTTTATTCTCTTATTCTCACATATTTGTGAAAACCTATAAAGTTTTTTAGAAATGCAGAATCCTCCCAGAATATATTTCAATCGATACTTTCCATATATGTTTCATGTTCACAATGTAGGTGAGAACTTGAGTTAAATCTTAAACTTTCGGAGTTATGTCTTTAGGAGATTGCAGGTATTAAAGTGTATAAAAAATACCCCATATCTTTGTAGTATGGTACTGAAATAATTTAATTTTTTTAATGTCAGAAATGACATCGTTCACTATCTGTAAGCGTTGTTCTTGCGTGAACGATTCATTTTGAGCGCCCATTCTACTTAAACTGAATATTTGCAAAAAGCTGAAATATGGCGTTTAAGGAGGGGCCAAACACTTTTCTATTTTACGTCCAAAATTTCAAAATTTCAGTTGAAAAAACAACAGTTTTTTTGTTTAAATTAAATTTTACATCATAATATAGATATATACAGGGTGTCCCAAAAATACCACGCGAAAGTGACACTGAAGATAGATTGGCATTAGGTCTATCAGATAGCATCAACATGACCTCAGTAAAAGTCCGCTGGTTTTCGAGATATCACCACTTTTGCAAACAAAAAATGAAAGAGAAAGTGAGATAAAAGAGAAGAAGAGCAAAATAATGGTTGTTTGAAAGGTAGCGAGGAAAGAATATCAAGCAACATGTAATTTGGCAACAGGTGATACTTGTGCATTTTTCCTAATTTTTAATTATTTCGGCTAAAAACACATCTCTCGCGACAAAATTATAAAATCTAAGGTTTTGACTTAAAAAAAATTGGTAGTGTTGTATCATTTTGAAAAGTGCAGGAAATGGACCAGTTTTTACGATTATTTGTCAATTCAGTCTGATATAATTTTTTTTTCACATCAGTCTAATTTTGGGACACCCTGTAAAATAGTCCAACACCAACTGCGCTGTTATAATCATTTATAGAGACCCTGAAATTATCGATTCGAAAATATTTTTTTCTGATTCGGATACCTCGAAAACCTATACAATCATACCAAAATAATAAAGTCTGCCATACTTTCCTAATAAATTCATTTATAGATTTTGTATTTTTAATTTTCGAGTTGCGTTCGGGAGTGTCAGCATAATGCAGTTTGCTACAATTGGATGTTTTTTCTACGTCAATCGATCCATTATACCGAGCACACAGTTGCAAGAATGTCGAAAAGACTCCACTAAAACTAAGGGCATTATCACATTTCTTTGAAGAGAAATATTAGTCCGGTCTATTTAGACCAAAAATGAGAGTGAAGTTACATTAAGTCCCAACAAGCTGAATTTCTGTGAAGTTGTTTAAACATAATATAAACAATGTCTTAAAGTTCCTTATCATTCCCCTGTGAGGAAAAAATTTTATTCGAGGTCAATGTCAAAAAAATGAGTTTTTCGCATTTTCAGCCAAACGGTAAGTTTTATCATAAAAGTACCTCAGACAAAAATTGTAGATCATAAAATTATCTATGAAAAATGTATCAATACTTTTTTCTTACGAGCCACCGTTTCTGAGATATAACGATTCAAAAAGTTATAACTACTCGCTAAGTACACTACCTCATAGGTGGCGTGAAAAACGTGTCCATATTATGACGATAACGACTTTTTTAACTTTTTGAATCGTTATATCTCAGAAAACGGTGGCTCGTAAGAAAAAAAAGTACTGATACATTTTTTATAGATAATTTTATGATCTACAATTTTTGTTTGAGGTACTTTTATGATAAAACTTACCGTTTTGCTGAAAATCGCGAAAAACTCATTTTTTTGACATTTGACCTCGAATAAAATTTTCCTCACAGGGGAATGATGAGGAACTTTTAGACATTGTTTATAATTATGTTTTGAACAACTTCACAGAAATTCAGCTTGTTGGGACTTTATGTAACTTCGAATGTCTAAATAGACCGGACTATAACTACTCATTTCCCCTGAAAGATTCATTACTGGAACTTCTATACCTTCCAATCTCTTCTCTATTAAAACCTAAAATATTTTTCAAAAAAACCAAACCCACCAGCACCGGCTAATCCTCCCTAACTCCCGAAATTCCCGGAAATGGACTGACAGAAGAGAAAAATGAACAGGAACACGGGAAAAGATCGCCAGTACCGATTGCCCGAACAACGGCGATATTTTTAACGAGAGTCCCCCGGACCCAGAGTTCGAAAAATGAACGAACCGCGCTTTTTATCGGCCATTTCCATCCCGCTTCTTGCATTGTGCTGTACAACCCTCATTATTAGCCTTTTTTGCCACCTGCCACCGTCTGAAAGAGGACGCGCGGGACGCCTCATTTGCCGACGCGGACTTTATTGCCCGTGAAAACAAGAAAATATTCAACGCTAGCCGGAGCGGGCGAGAACGGCGGGCGTAAAGGGCGTCGAATATTTCATCTTGATTGACACGGCCGCAGATGTGAGGAATCTGTGAGATAAATTCGTGTTAGAGCATTGGGAGTACCTGCGTTGAGAGAAAATTATATTGGACGGTTTTGGTCGTTCATAGGAATGGCCGGCGCATTCGCCATTTTGTTATCGTGTGATAATTCTGCTATTATGTCAAATATATTACTATATATTGTTAGAGTATTGGGTGTTAAGGCCGTATGACATTATGTAGTTTATGATTAAAGTTTTGTGTATAGCTTTCAATGTTGACAAAAACTATATAGTATCATACGAGCATGTAGTTTTCGATATCGAAAACTGTACAGAAATACCATTCCGTCATATTTCTGTACAGTTTCTGCGCTTATTCCTGCGCAATAGATCGAATATCGTGTCGTGTTTATGTTTAGCCTAACCTTAACTCATTCCTTGGTTAGTTGAAATCAGAGGTTGAAATTATTTTATTCGGTTTCCTATTATAATGGAGTTAAACGAAATGGCTGCAGGTGCTGAGGCTGTAGTTGGATATACAATGATATTCCAAACTATATGCAAACGTAATTATCGAAAAAAGCCAAAACGAAAATGGGATGGGCCGTGGATTCAAACGAGAACAAGTCATTCGACTTCGAATGTGTAACTTTGTTGAACAATGAGCTGTTGCAAGAAAAGATCCATTAGCATATTAAGACTTTTTTCCGCCGACCTCTAAATAAGAGGTGATTTTAATGTATACGGAATTGATCATTAATGACCCATTTTAATGCTTAATTTTTCAGCACTTTTAACTACGGGAAATGTCAAAACTCTACTGGAACATAGAAATTCCATTGTGTCAAATGTATGTCTTGTCTTGTGCAAAATGAGAATGTATTTCAATCAAGAATGTTCATGTTGAGATCGTTGAAAAAAACTCGTAATCAACACGGTTATTAAATCTAGTAATTAATGGTCAAGATATTTTAATAGTTCGAGACCATTAGATTTTTAGTTTAATATATATTTAAGCCGGCCTAAAACGTTCTACTTATATATATATGAAACTAAAAATCTCATTTTTCGAGTACTACCGATTTTAGTTTAATACGAAATAAAAAACCATAAGTGAAGTACACTGCGAAAATGAGGATAATTAACATAAGATTCATACAAAATCATATGAAGTTTTATAGCTTTTTCGATGTAATAAGTAACCGGATATTTACATGGAATTTTATGTAAAATTACTATATTTCAGGTATTTATCCGAATGTACAGCTGGAGAAACGTAAATTCACACATTCTTATGGAAAATTCAAAAAGATATATAATTTCCGACGGATTATGTAGAAACACATACAATTTATGCAATTCAAATCATGTGAGGTAATTATTTAATTTAATTATTTATGGAGATTATATTCCAAACAAATTTGCGGAACATTTATTCATTCTCAGAAATTTAAGAGGTATAATACTAGAAGAAGAAATGGCTTTGCCGTTGATAAATTTCGTTCGGAGTTGACAATCAACTCCACTCTAATCGAAGGTTTGATATGCTGTTAATTTGTCTATCGTATGATGAAGAAAAAAGCTATTTTATCAGGATGAGTCAGATAATGCGTTGTGGTTATCCAACAAATGAATGGATATTTCTGTCCGTTCTTCATTCAAGAAATCATGGCAGATTTGGATATTCCGAAATTCTTCTTTTGGGCGATTGGATCATTTCAAAAATTTCGATCTTTTGACAGAAAATATTCAAGGCTGGCAAGAGCAGACGGGAACGGCGGGCGTAAAGGGCGGCGAATATTTAATCTTGATTGACACGGCCGCCGATGTGAGGAATCTGGGAGATTAATTCGTGTTGAAGCGTTGGGTGTCGGTTTGGAAGTACCTGCGTTGAGAGAGAAAATGATTTTGGACGGTTTTTGTGGGCGATACCATAGAGAAAGAAAGATAGAGGAGAAACTCAACGATTGACCTTGAAAAGTCATTTTAGTTTCTCCAACAGCCGTCTGATGTCTCTCGCATCGCTTCACAGGAATTGTTAACGTTTAAACAACCATAACCTAAGTTTTATCTGACAACTGCCTTCGAAAGTTAGAGGTGTTTACCACGTTCATCTGTAAATGTTTAGCTGGTGTTATATTTCCTTGGAATATAATTTCGGAAATGTCTGGAATTGAACAAATGCTGTGTTCCCGGTTGTGAAGTCCAAACTAGTTTTCCAGAACTAGTAAGAATCCTGTTACTTTTGAATTTTGGCTTCGACAAGTGCAAAATCCATCGTTGTTCAAAAACAAGAGAACAAATCCAGAAGACATATATTGTGTGCGATAGACATTTCAGGGATGAAGTGAAATTGTATAATCTGATCTATGTTTTGGTGTAATCGTGTGGATGCCATTGTTAAGGGCTGTGATTCAAAATTTAGCACTATATCATGTAAGTCTGTCCAGAAAATATAGTCGACCTATGACTGAAATTGCAAGAAAAAATACCTCAAAATTGTAAATTCAAAATACGACAATAAATGTATTCTTTTAATTGTTTTTTTCGACCTGAAATACTTGTGGAAATATATCGATCAAAATCTATAGTATCAATATATTTCATCACGTATAGTTTCATCAGATCGATATCGAATTATTTTTCAGTAATTTGATTTCGAACTGATTGAAAACAGTGCGTGATGAAATAAATTAAAAGTGAAACTATTCACTATCATATGGATAAGAGAGCTTTTCCCGCCAATTTTAGTTCCGTTAATTCTTCCAACAGCCGTCCGATGTCGCTTTAGACTGTCCCCAGACTTAGCATTGCAGTTTCCATTCTATCTATAGCGATAGACAGATCATTTCGGTAGGGCTTCTATCTGAAAAAAAATAAATATTTTTAAAAATGAAGGGGTTGATTTAGCCCCGCTACTCACCAGCCAGGTCTGCAATCCCGAGTTGGAATATAATAGGAGAGGTATCTGACAAGTTTTCAGCTTGCCTCAAATACCTACCCTAAAATTCGTGCCAGCTCTCCTATATAGGAGATATCCGTTTGAATAGCCGCAATCAAATATGTATTGCATATTCTCCTTCGGTCTGTAGTTCTCTTCGAAATAAGCATATGAAACGAAATTTTAAAATATTGAACAAAAAATACCAAAGTATTTGACCCCTTCTGAAACGCTTTATTTCAGCTTTTTGCAAAAATTAAGTTTCAGTAAAACAAGCGCTCAAAAACGAATCGTTCAATGCAAGAGCAACGCTTACAGACAGTGGACGACGTCATTTCTGCTATAAAAAAGTAAATTATTTCAGTATAGTACTACAAAGATATCGGGTATTTATTTTATACACCTTCAATACCTGCAATCTCCTAAAGACACCACTCCGAAAGTTAGCTTAAGTTCTTACCTAAATTGTGAACATACCTATATGAAAAATTTCAGCGTTCATAAAATAGTTAAGTTATTAAGGACTCTTCAACTTTTGGGAGTCGCGTTCATTCAGTAATATATTTATACTTCATTTCGACTATCCAGGTCATCATAGAATATAATAAATAAAAGATACTCCCCATCATGTCTCCTTCGAATGATAGAATTCATAATTCAGAAGGAAAACTACTTCTATCTCGTCTGTAGTTTATGGAACGTCAACGTTCATGAGAGAGGAAAATAAAAGGAAATTGCTAGTACTACATGCGGGAAGTGTCGTTGCTGAAAGCGAAGTTTAACGTATAGGTCGATATATTTCCGAGACCTCTGTTGAAAATTCAGTCTACTAAATTATGCATCAAATTGGTCGCAAGATGATATTTCTGCATAAGCATGAAGAAGTTGTTTGAAAAAGACCATACGTTATTTTATCTCTTTCTTGACTCATAATTATAATTTAAAAAGTTCAGACATCGTCAGAAGAGTTGGTGTCATTGTATCCACTGAGTCTTCCTGGACAACATTAGAGGTACCAACAGGTGACGTTCTGTCTTGGTTTAGAAAATATGGGCCTCCAAAGTTCCAAAAATGTTCCATCTTCACGTCACTTTTTTCACTATAAAAACACAAATTAACTGCTCTAATTTAGTCTATAAATCAGCTTTGAACATTCAAATAACTATTGGAATAGTTTCATTACAGGTTTATTCAATAATTAATGCAGAAGCATCCATAAATTCTAAGGAAAACCGCCGTTCTTCATGGTAGGCTTGGCACCACTGCTCCGTTCTTCGGCGAGTGATATATCAAATGATGACAGGAATTACGGGAAGGCATCGTATCATTTTCGCGCGAATTAATCTGCGGCAGTGCCAAATCTACCATTGAAAACGGCGGGCTTTTCTTAGAATTTGTGGACATGTGGAGCCTCTAGAATTTCGATGTTTCTGCAATAATTTTTTAATATACCTGAAATAAAACTATTCGAATAGTTAATAATAAGACAGACTGCTACATGTTGGTTTCACTAATGTTATTTAGGAAGACTCAATGAATACAATGACACGAAAATCTGGTCGATATCTGCTGGTCACCGAAATCTAAATACTAACCCTATAAATAATTCAAAATGAATAATCCTATTTCATCTCATCCTGTAAAAAGCGAAGAGTAACAAACGAAGATTTTCTATCAAATATATTTCAGGTGAAATGAATCTCTTTTTCGGAACAAAAATTCCTCATATGATTTTCCACGATGAGATTTCTTCCATTTTATAGTCACTGAAGCCAAAATTGTTCAGAGGAACCGTATACAATGGTGCATAGATTACAAAAAATTGTAATGGACTTCCCTGCAACTGACCGTCATCTTCAAAAATTTCACAGTGGCTGAGTGGCATCATTTCAGTTTATGGTGGTATTCTGCTTTCATCTGTAAGCCAACCTGTAACTTTTCATAAGCCTACAGAAAAATTTCAATTCTGGACCTCTTTAAGGGATCTGTAGCTTACAGAAATCATTAAATATGTACGAGTACTCGACGGGTGATCGGAAGCATTATCTAATGAAATATTGTGAGGTTACCTTGAATGGTTTGTTTATTTTAGAGCAAACACCAACGTTTTAATATAAGAAATTCATAATGAATAAAAATAATTATGGCTTTGTTTATTGGATTTTTATCTGAAGAAAATCATAACAGGTAAAACATTGTTCAATATTATACATGAACTGAAAATCATTCTTTTTTGAAGTAGGAACTTCATGGGAATTGGAAGGAAAAGGTTGCGTGATCAAATGAATCCATTTGAAATACCGGATGCCCATAAAATGTTCAGATTGAATAAATGCCGAATGCCCAGTTTGTAAACATGTTCAGATTGAAGAACCAGTGTACTATAAACTTAATAAATGCTCTACAGCAATTTTAACCAAGAAATTTTTTTCTTTTCTGTTTACAAGTCATTAGATGAAACAAACGCAAACTACATCTAGATAAATGTATTTTGCGTTTATTCAAACCATTTACTCATAATACATAAAGTAATCATCAATTTTACGATTGAAGGTTATGTTTTTCGATGAGCAGTTCAAAAGTGTCGCTGTGAACAAGAAAGTTACAGGAGCCTTTTCAGAATTGCGTTATGTACGAATCTGTAAATCAGCCAGTTACAAATCAATCGTAACTTATAGATGGAAAGCAGAATACCACCATTAGTTTCATCAAGACGCCATATTATCCATATACTCCCAACCCAAAACCGTCTCGAATTCCGAACTAGAACATCAAAACCGAAACTCCTACAACAATCCAAATTACATTCCGAACCCCCTCTAACAGGATGCGTCGCATGCTATATTCCCTAACACAACCCAGCATCCATTAGCGATATTCTCACACACTTGAGCGAGTCGCGTCTGGCTGCGGAAACATCTTATCATCATCAGCCCGCCGCAACCAGCCAAAACTGGTCCAACGGAATCTTCGGCTCAACAATATGAGACCAAATCGACAACGAATGGGATGCTGATAACTGGCTGCATATTAAATCCTCGAAGACCATCGTTCCATCAATATTTCAACGCTCACTGAAAGCGGCATCAAACATTAACAGGTTAACACTTGCTCCTCTTCAACCCTTCAGTCGTGGTGAGAATCGAGTGCGTGGAGCGAGTGAAATGTCGTGTACGACGTCTCCTTTGCGGTTACAATGAGAGAAATGTAACGGGGAATTCTGCAAATTAGTTGCCAATGAGGAAATTGTGAAGCTGAACCTCTTGGATTTGCACATTCTAAGTGCGGAATATGATGGGGTGATATTTAACATTGTCATTTGAGGTGATGTGGCGAGAGAAAGCATAATTGAATTCTTCTGATGACACATCAGATGCAATATTTCTTCACTTGAATAATACACTGCGCAAAAAAATTAACGCACATTCTGAAAATCTCAATTTTAATGAAAGTTAACTCTACATCGACTTTATAACTTATTTTTTATGTTCTCCAGTTTTGAACAAAACAAGACACATTAAATGGAAGAAAAAGTCAAGATTTCACCGAATCTTATGTGAAAGAGAAGATATGAACAATTTTCAATATACTGGAATGTTGATAAGTGATTTAATACTTGGTATTTCCACCCCTTGTGTTAATTACAGCTCTGCAACGACGCTTTATACTCAAAATGAGTGATCTTAAAATGTTCTGATCTAATCCTTTCCAGATTTCTCTGAGTTGGATTCCTAACTCATTAAGAGGAGCTGGATGCTTTTCTGAACTTCTCAGCCTTCCATTGAGGTTGTCCCAAACCTGCTCAATCGGATTGAGATCTGGAATTCTTGCTGGCCATTCCATTCGAGACTTCAACCTCTTCAAGGTAATCCTGAACGATGCGCGCACGATGGGGTCTGGCATTACCGTCCAAAAAAATGAAATTTTCACCAATGTGTGGGACAAATGGCACTACATGCTCTTCAAGAATGTTCCTTATATACCTATTAGTATTCATAGCTCCATTATGACAGACCACTAGGTCTGTGCGAGCAGTCAAAGATATTCCGATCCTCCTTGCATTTCATATCTTTCATGTGGACGTCTGTATACAAGGGAACGTCGATCACAATGGTAGAGGCAAAATCTATGTAGACTAATCTGTGAAGAGAACTCTTTCCCAATCAGCTTCTTCCCAATGGATATGCTCTCTCGCAAAATCCAAACGCGCCCTTCGATGGGCTGGGGTAAGAGCTGGGCCTCTTGCCGCTACACGAGACCTTAAATCATATTCTTTGAGGCGATTTCTTTTTGTCTGAATGCTAATTTGCACCCCATGAGTTTGCTCAAGCTGATTTTGAAGGAGGCGAACGGTTGCAAATCGTTGTCTCAACGAAAAAACTCTCAAGTAACGTTCTCGAATGGCAGTTGTTACCTGTGGTCTACCCTGTCCTGGTCTTCGGACATTCATACCTGTCTCCCTGAATCGCTGCAACATTCTGTATTGTGTATGTCCACCCATCTTCTCGCAAAACTACCGCTTGGGCAAATTCCTCTGATTTCAGAATGGAGCCAATACATTCAAAATCTGATAATCTCATCTATTTTATTCCTGCTGGGAAAAAAAATCTATATTGAAGAAAAACGTTGAAAGTGAATAACATATGAATGCATAATTCTGATAAAAATAATCATCGTTGAGTTGTAGAATAAATTTGAGATTTCCATAATGTGCGTTAATTTCGATCAAGAGGATAATAACGATTTGACTAAGAACTTCCAATAGAAAAACATCAACAGGATGTAAAATCAAAGAAATTTCCAATATTTGTCGAAAGGATTCCTCTGCACTAAGGTCATTATCACATTTCTCTATAGAGGAAATACGCCTCACTTCCCATGAAAGATTCATTACTAGAACTTCTATACCTTCCAATCTCTTCTCTATCAAAACCTAAAATATTCTCAAAAAACCAAACCCACCAGCACCGGCTAATCCTCCCGAACTCCCGAAATTCCCGGAAATGGACCTGACAGAAGAGAAAAATGAACAGGAACACGGGAAAAGATCGCCAGTACCGATTGCCCGAACAACGGCGATATTTTTAACGAGAGTCCCCCGGACCCAGAGTTCGAAAATGAACGAACCGCTCTCTTATCGGCCATTTCCATCCCGCTTCTTGCATTGTGCTGTACAACCCTCATTATTAGCCTTTTTTGCCACCTGCCACCGTCTGAAAGAGGACGCGCCGGGACGCCTCATTTGCCGACGCGGACTTTATTGCCCGTGAAAACAAGAAAATATTCAACGCTAGCCGGAGCGGGCGAGAACTTCGGGCGTAAAGGGCGGCGAATATTTCATCTTGATTGACACGGCCGCAGATGTGAGGAATCTGTGAGATAAATTCGTGTTAGAGCATTGGGAGTACCTGCGTTGAGAGAAAATGATTTTGGATGGTTTTGGGGGATGATAGAGGTGACCGAAGCATTCACCATTTTGTCATTGTTTGATATTGCGCAATTTCTATTCTCGGGTTTTGCTTTAAGTCTCTTTGCTGATGGACAATCAACACATCAGATGAGGTTTTTTTGTGAGGAATCTGCGAGATAATTCGTGTTGAAGCATTTAGGTGTCGGTTTGGAAGTAACTGCGTTGAGAGAAAATGATTTTGAACGGTTTTGATGTGCGGAACTGCTGACCAGCGCATTCGCCATTTTGTGTTCGTTTGATTTTAGGCTATTTCCGTTGAAATCGAATAAACTGAGTTGTTTCTTAATCTGAGTTTTTGCTTTGACTTCCAATAGAACTCGTTAAATAGGAAGTTTTTTCTGATTTGAAATCAAAAACCATTTTTGAATTGCTAATTTTTCCGAAAAGTAAATGGTTTTGAAGACCATTCATGTTGATATTGTAATACCTGAATTTGGTTCTCATCAGACAAAAAATCTGTTGATCTCGAAACAATCTGGGTTCCAATAATGAGATCCTGCTCAAAGAATTTGGGTAAAAAATTAAATATGTGAAAAATAAATAATTACCTACAAAAATTTAATACTAGGTATGGTTCTGATGATGCGATTCCCTTGAAATTTCACACGAACATTCAGTGTAGTAGTTATAATTCTCAAAATAAATCTGACTTTTTGGAAATATAAAGATTTTTCTTTTTAATATTCCAATTGAATTTTCTATGGATGAACATTAAGAATATTGATCTCCATTCACAAAAATTTTTTCACTCGAATCGGATTTCTTTTTATGGAAATATGAAGTTACTTTTTTTCATATTCTAACTGGATTGTCTGTAGTTCTGTTCATACTATGGCCACAACATTTTGCATGAGGCTTGTTATCAGCATCATGCATTTGGCCGTCACACTTCATTCCGATTGTTTTCGTATTTTCTGAGATATTGAGAAACAAAAATTTTGAATGGCGTATTTTATAGAACACCCTATACGATTTGGCTGATTTACGAACTCAACCGGGACATTTGGGACCCGAACTCATCCTGAAAATTTCAAGTCTCTAGGACTATCCCTTCGAAAGTTATTGTGCTAACGGTCGGTCATCTGGGAGTGTAACCCTATCGTTTTTTATTTTTGGTTCAAAATTTGAAAATTACAGACATTTGGGCAAAACGATATAGCACTCGTTTGAACTTCTCGGTCAGTGACTAAAGATGCTTTTCTGAATACAATAAGCTAAAATGATGGAAGTAGGTCAAAAAATATTTCAATAAATAATAAATACGGTGTGGAACAGCCAAATGGAATAAATTCGATAACGAATAAATGAGAGCGTGTTGGGAAAAACGCTTGGACGTGATCTGATAAGGATTTGAAAAGCACGTCTTTCGAATAATTACAGTTCATTCCATGTTCATTAGTACGGAAAAATATCAGAGATAATCCATTCACAAAGAAGGAAACGAAAAGCTGAACAAAGTAAAACACATACAGCCAAAGTAAGGTTATTCCACTCAGAAGAGGATCAACGAAGGGTGAGGGTAGGGGGTTGGTCCGGCTAGGGTGCGTAATTTACTTTTCTTTACTGCTTACGTCTTATCCGGGACCCTCTGCGTCTACCAAGAAATGGGGTCTCCAAAAAACTCTCTCAGAGAAACCCTGCACATAATCAGTGAAATGGGAATGAAAATGGTTAGTTGTTGAACATATTTAAAGATAGAAAAAATTAATGGAAGTTCTGATGATTTTGCGCTTTCGTTCATATTGCAAGAACAATAATTCCTAGTTTGATGGCATATCCTCAAAACTATTGGTTTCCTGGTTCATTCACGAATTCAAGTTTTTGTTCAAATCGCGTAAATAGCAGGTGTTTTCAGGGTAGGTTGAAAATTGGATTGATGAATGATTGAAATGAGAGCAATACTCCTCACGATATTCAAATCTGAATAATCTTTCCCTAGAAATGAAGAATCAAGGTTTCTGATTTCAATGATGTAACACAAATCAATTAGCTCAGTGTCAATATCATTAACTAATGAATAATTAACCAAAGATTATAGAGTATTGAAAGATAGGAAACGGCCTTACATTCGTAGTTGTAAAAAAAAAACGACTACATTTTTTAGTTTACATTTCACCTGAACATCAATCGTATATTAAAACTATAATTTTGATTAGAAATTATAAGGATAGGAGACCAGCTTTCGAAATCTCAAATCCACGAGTCGTTGATTTCTCTCAATAATCATTACTAGAAGAATAATGGTTTGAGTGAAGTACTCTCAAATGGCAAATTGTAAATAATTTCTCGTTATTTCAATAAAAAAATCGTCATCAATAATCCAATCGCTTGAGACATCTCTAGGTGGAAAATTCAAAATCAAAACATATACAGGGTGATTTTTTTAAGTGTTTCATTAGACGTTTTCGAGGAAGGAATTGTAATACAGATTCAAGATTTTGGAGTTTTGTTTTAGAGTACATGAACTTTAATTGTAAAATATTTTCAAGAGAAATCTACTTCCGGTTTCACCGGAAACGAATGAAACTTCGTTATTTCAAATGCAACACCCTGTATATTTATACATATTCGAATCCTTCGTTCACTTCTACACTGATTTGATGTATGATATGTGCAACCACTTAAACGGTTCTTGAATTATAGCCTGATTATCAATTTAAAAAAAAAAAGTTGTCACAGATTAGTGTCCATATCTTCAAAATCCCTCATGACAAGAATTTCTTTTTGCGAAATTACGCTGATACTGTTCTTGTATAACTTATGAGGAAATATTATACAGGATGTCTAAAAAAGGGCCCCAAAGTGAGCCTCAATAAAACTATAAAATCTCATTTTTTTCAAATGGCAACCCTATAATTTTGTAATTCCAATCGATGGCTCGTCAAAAACCAGTTAGGGTGTCCCGAACATTTTATGCCTCTGAAATCAGTAGTTTTGCCGTTATTGAATAAAATTCGAATTTCAGGATTGAATCAAGGTTCTTAGTCTAACCGTAGATTTATTAGGATAGAAGTTTTCAAGAAGTCTGTTGATTTATAATGCATTTAGAGAACTGTCATTTACACTTTTTCATTAATCGGGCACTATGCAAAATATGAATTACGGTAACATTTACCACCTTTAACAAAATAGAAGTTCAGGAAGTATCAAAACAATTTTCTCCGTAGTGGAAGCATTAACCAAAACGGAATCGTGTACAGTAACAGATAATGAAAAAATCAAATAAATATTCTAGGACATATTCACGCAAATCCAAGCGGTTCCATCAGACAGGTTTCACAAATTTTAATTTTGATTTCGTTAAAGTCAGTAAATGTGAATTTCGTTCGTTGAATTTCTAATTACCTCTTCTAGGAATTTGTTACATTTGTCGCAAATAAAGAACATATCCTTGATATATCATTTCAGTGAAATTATTATTGCATGTTTTGCTTAGTGCTTGATTTGTAAGAAAAGTAATAACAGTTCCTAACATAGCCTACTTCAAAAATGCAAGCTTACAAACTGTGCGAAACTTGTCTTTAATCGTGAAATTCGAATTTTATTGAATAACGGCAAAAATACTGATTTTAGAGGCATGAAATGTTCGGGACACCATAACTGGTTTTGATGAGCAATGGATTGGAATTAAAAAATTATAGGGTTGCCATTTGAAAAAAGTGAGATTTCATAGTTTTTTGAGGCTCAATTTGGGGCCCTTTTTCAGACACCCTGTATAATATTCCTCATAACTTATACAAGAAACAGTATCAGCGTACTTTCTTTTGTTCCACTTTCGCAAAAAGAAATTCTTGTAGTGAGGGATTTTGAAGATATGGACACTAATCTGTGACAACCTTTTTTTCAAAAAATTTGATAATCAGGCTGCTATTCAAAAACCGCTCAAGTGGTTGAACATATTATACATCAAATAAAAGTAGAATTGAACGAAGAATTCGAATATGTATATATACAGGGTGTTGCATTTGAAATAACGAAGTTACATTCGTTGCCGGTGAAACCGGAAGTAGATTCTTCTTGAAAATATTTTACAATTAAAGTTCATGTACTCTAAAACGAAAATCCAAAATCTTGAATCTGTATTACAATTCCCTCATCGAAAACGTCTAATGAAACACTTAAAAAATCACCCTGTATATAGATTCTAACATAAGTAAAGCACGCTGTTCTTTCAGAAATAACCACACAAATACCCTGATAAAGAAAACATCAACTACCCAATACCACCCCCCAAGATCCGCCCCTGCCTCCTACCCCCTTCAACCCCAACCTCTCTCGAATTCCGTTTGTTGTGCGGTCACCGAAGGATAATTAAAGAATGGCCGCTTCTTTGACCGGCTCAAGAATCCAAACATCAAACGTCGTGCGGCGGTCTTCGGTCTTGCCTAAACGGCTTTATCGATTCCTTTGGCGTATCAACGTCCACCAGTGGCGGCTGCTCATAAGTGCACATGTGCACGTGTACCCCCAACTAATATCTTCATCTGAAAAAATTTGCTTTTGTGTTCAACGTAAGCGTAACGTTTTCTATTTGGGTATTTAATTTTACATTCCATTTCCGATGTATTTTAGACTACAGACGGCCGGCGGACGAACTTGACAACCACTCTGAACGGCAAAGGAAATATACTCTGCTTTCTTGAACTCATCTTTTATTGAAGCAGCAGGGACCCCCGCGCTCCAAACGTCCCGTAACAATCCATGGTAGAGAGTTGAAGTGCTGCCAAGGACGTAGCCGTAAACGTTACAATTGACATGTGCTCATGCGCACTCGTCAGTGTCTTACGTTCACGGTTGGGCCGGTTTTACGTGCGACGTAAACTAGCGTCCTGTCACGTACTTCTGTTACGAGATTGCATATAAGTACCAAGAACTAATATATTATTTCGATAAGTTACAAATGTGGAATTTTCCTTTCAAATGAGAGTGATATTTACATACAAGCAACTCATTTGTGATGATTTCCTCTAAAATTCCTGCTTTCGGCAAGAACTCAAGTTATAAAAAAAATATTTTCATTATTATTCATTTTGAAATTCGAATGTAATGAAGGAATCCTACAAATATATGTTAACTTCATCAATTTGTTTATAGGACAGACAATCTGAATCCATAGACAAACTAATAAAATAGATGAGCCACTCGTATACATATTCCGCGACATCTGTTGGAGGAGGAGACTAATACACGAAAAAATTATTTTCAATTTGATAGTTAGATGTCGTTGCATTCATGGAAAACCTATCGAGAAAATAGTAAGTATGTAAAATCATTATTATCGAAAAACCTTTGAATTGCCAACTGACACAAGGAGTGGTTTGACACGTTCTTTTTGAAATATAATAAATTTCGATATGCCTGCAAGAGTGAAGACGTGCTGTGTTATTGGATGTGAAAATCGAAATGCAAGAAGGTAATTATAAAATTTACATGTATATTCTGTTAACTATGAATTAAGATACTCGTAGTTTTCAAAAAACTTTTTCATGTATTGAATAAGTTTAGTCGGTAAATACTCATATTTTGTATTATTGAATTCATTATTTTTAGTTTTTGGGAATGTTTTCAATGCAATTATTAGTTATTGATTAGATATTTATGAAATAAATCTGTATTTTCAATTGGTGATACCTATTTCAATTAATAAATTTTTATTCTATCCAGAATTTAATTATTGATCCTCATTTCTCGATTCCAAAAGAAAATCAGATGAAAGTTCGTTGCAGGTATTATTTTCATGAAAATAAATTTCCTCACTCATCGATAACTTGCACGAATCCATTTCTGATTTCCTTTTGGAAATTGAATTTCAAAAAGCTTTTTGCCTCTTGTATATGGGTGTACCTACCTATTCAAAAGGTGCACTACAGAATTCTTTTTGAGGCGGCTTACGATACAGATTCCTTTTTCAATTGAGCTTTTTTCACGAATTAGTAATGTTGTACAAAAAAGATGGCGTTGAAGCTTGTTCTACTAGTGTCTCATCTATTCTCCGTTTAGTTAGTCTATGTCTGAATGGCTAATATCAGAAACTGTCAGAATACAACAAAAAGAAATAATAGGTTAGCTTTAGTCTCTAATGGTCTGCCGTACGTACGTATGGCAGCATTTCAACTCTATTTTTACTTTACAAGACGTAAACGTTATATTTGACTGTTTTTCTCACGTCTACGTCCACGTTCGGGCTTACGTGCTGCGCGCACCTCAACTCTCTAATATTAAGCTGACATACGTCCACTGTCCAGTATGTGTAGGTAAAGATTAAAGAGAGAAAGATAGGAAACGGAGCGACTACGATGATGTTAGCGACATCTATGTGTCAGGATTAAGTACTAAACTTCAAGAGAATGGGTAAAATCAAAAATTGTAGAGGCAATTTTGAGCCAAACCAGGACATTTGAAAACATTGCCATGATTGCAAGTGGGTAACCTCTTCGTGACTTCATTTTAGTTGCGTTTCGTATTGTGTTTGTGTTTATCTATTTTGTGTGTGCATCTTTTGAAATTCAAAACGGTTTACGAAGCATATTGTATAGTGATAGACTGCCAAATCATAAAAAGGCCAATCCTGAACCTGAGAAAATGGAAATGTAGGTATTGAATCATGTATCTCTTTTTCTTATTGCTTTTCAATTTCAGTGCTCTCAAATGGATATAGATTTCTGGACGGAGAGATATTCATTTTAGCAGCTGTTATAGAATGTGCAGTGAGGATTTTTCTACAGATCAAATGAAAACAAATTGAGAAGCACTATAACGCCATTGTTTTTCAACTCCATCTTGTGGTTTGTTTTAAATATTATTGATAATTCGGTAACTGATGTAAGAAAATTATTGATTTGTATTCTATTTCATTATTATAATTTTTATGAGTAATGATTTCTTATAAAACTCTAAAAATACAATATCCCATTTCATTAATATTAATTCATTTTTAATATTGTTGAGATAAAAAATCATCCTGTTCTATAAATCAAAGCTTATGCTTCCCTTCGTGATAGGGATGTTTTTTCTGGGCTCGTCTAAATTTTATGTAATAAGAAGGAATAATTTAATTCGAGTTTGGCGCCCATTATAGCAGTTTTCTGTATTGAAAAATTTATCCTTTGGGGCGCCATCTATGTGTCAGAATTAATCAACTAACCAAAAAACGTAGTCGGATTTTAGTACTAGAGTTGTAGCGGCGTTTCCTATCTTTCTCTCTCTTATCTCTGTGTGTAGGTACGCCGCGTCGAAAGTCGTACGTTTTTGTTTTTTCGCACAGTTATGGCTGCGAACATGGAAAATCGATTCGTATTATCGTACAATAGTCGAAAACGTTTCGTTTTCCTCCGCTGACATTAGAAAAAAACAAAAAATACAAAGTGCCGGTATTCAAGAACCGAATTCATCGATCACGCGTGTAACAAAATGTGAAAAACGCGATTATAAAAAAACCTTTATAAGCTTATAGCCCAGCGAAGGTAGTGCTGAAAAGAGGATTAGCCTCTAAATATTGTTCAATAGCTGTAAATCGTTAAATCCCTCCTGAGGGTATTGAAAAGGGTTTCTGAGTTTGCGACGGTTTCTAGGTTGTGCTTCAGATTGGAGAGTTCTGAAGGTTAGTTTTCGAATTATTTTTTCCCCTGAACCCTGCTCCTTACCACTAGACTCCCAGTACCTGCCCACATGTGCACTACCAAAATAAAAAAAAATAATAAGGAAGCCCTGAGAAGGTGCGTTTGAGCGCTCGTTCATTGGTAGAGCAATGAGGCCTTCAAAATTCTGTATAGGACTCGATACTAAATAAATAAATGCAAAATCTCAGCACGATCGGATTAATTTTCTGGAAATTATTCAAAAACTGAAATATGTAAAACCTTGACAATTGAAAAAAAAATAATGCTATGATGCGATCTTCTTGAAATTTCGCATGAACATTTAGTATATCAATCTTCATTTACAAAACAAATATCACTCGAATGGGAAAACCAGTTTTGGAAATATGAAGAATCTTCTTTTCAATACTCCAATTAAATTTTCTATGCTTCTGTTAACAATATTGCCACAAAATTTTGAGAGAGGTTTTTTATGAGCAACTTGCATGTGGCCGCAAAATTTTATTTCGATTGGTTCGGTTTTGTCTGAGATACTGAGGACAAAAATTTTTAATGGACATATTTTTTGGAGAGCAGCCTCTACGATTTGGCAGGTTAACGAACTTAACCGAGTCATTTGGAAACCGAACTCACCCTGAAAATCTCAAGTCACTAGGACAATCCCTTCAAAAGTAATCGTTGTAACGGACGGACGGACGCACCACGGACAGACGGGAATTTGACCACTAATTCGTCATCAGGGAGTCTAACGCTATCGTTTGCAACCATTTTCGGCGCAAAATTCGAAAATTTTAGACATATGGGCCAAATGATATAGCACTGGTTAGGAAAAACGAGCGCTAAAAACCACGCGCCGCCACTGACGTCCAGATATTTCCCGACTTGAAATTTCTTGTGAGAAGCCAGAGGAGAGCTTTTCCAGATTTAATTGGCGATCGGTCCGATGGTTAAGGGTTATGTTTCGATATTGGTATTTATCGGAAAATTGGGGATGGGTTTTCCTGAAAATGCGGAATTTCCTGATTAGTAATTGCAGTGGCCGGAAGCGGGCTCTTATTAAATACTTCTGGAGCCGGGAAATTCGAGAAAAATAATGATAACCGCCAACGGATAACTTCAAAGGCTAACAATTGAGAAGTTTGAGAGGAATGGTTGGGTTTCGTACAAGTTTTTGTCAATAATGAGGGTTTTTTCTATGTTAGGAAGTATTTGAAGTTCCTTTCTGGGTTGCGGTTTATTTTGTGTATAGAGGAGAATGAAAATTCTTAGGAAATTTTTTTATCTTATTAGAGCGGATACAACCGGAACACAAGAAAAGAGGAAGACCAAAAACGACATAGATTAGTGGAATAAGAAAGTCAATGAGTGAGAGAGGAGTGAATGATGAAGACTGCAACAATAGAAGACTCTGGCAATTGGGTATCGAACAACGTCCTAGGATGTTTCAAACCGAATAAATAATAATAATTAGAGTGGAGAATTATTCAGCAATTTGATGCTAGAGATAATATCGGATTTTGCAATATAAGATCAGGGTCGACCTGAGGTAATACAGAGGGAAAGCTTTTTTTGAATCTGGAACCTTACTGTCTTGATGATTTCATGAATTAAAATTGTTTATCCAGGACTATTGTAAAATCCGTCCATTCTACGTCTCTGTGCTCGGCCTTAATAATACCCATCATTCACGGGAATAATGAGATTATAATTCACTGTTGTCAGATACTTCATAGATTTAGCTTCGATATATATTCTTCAAATTGCATGGTATTTCTTCATTCTGAAGTACTCCAACTAACAAATATGGGCATACCTCGTCAATCGAGGGCCAAATATACTTTCATTATATCAATTGAAGCTTTTTTTATTACAAAATATACAATGACCAGTTCTCCAAAAATTTCTCATGTGTCAACTTGACTTTTTCCACACTTATAGAAGTCTTGTCGCGATCGCCAAATATTAAAATCTTCAAGAAATATATTCGGTAGTCGTGGATAATGTATACTATGCTACTAGCGTATAATGGTTGTTATTCACGCATTGATTTGGGCCACTCGAGTACGGCTCGCGAATAATGGCTATCATTATACGCTCGTTGCATAAAGCGGCCTACAGACGATCAACTTAGTTGAAGACTATGTTGTCAACTAGGTTGTAAACCAAATGAAAGTGAAAAAAGCGGTTGCCAACCAAGTTGAAAACATCATTTCAGCGGTGGTTTCCGTCGGGTGAACTAGTCGGCTGATTAGGAGAAATTATCGAAACATGGAGAGAGATCTTTCGTTATATGTTATTATAAACGATATATGCGACAATAAGGTGCAGCACAGTTCTTGAATGAAAGAATTTGGACCAAGGATTGGTACCACAATCGGTCTCATTTTTTCCATTTCGGTTTAATGAAAGAACTTTTAGAATTTTGAGCCGAAATTGGTCTCCAACGATAGGTTCTGCTCCCTGATAACGAATCCGTGGTCAAATTCAATCCGGTCCGTGGGACCGTCCGGCCATAATCACGATAACTTTCTAAGGAATTGTCCTTGAGACTTGAGATTTTCAGGGCGAGTTTGGTTTCCAAATGCCACAATTAAGTTCGTTAATCAGCTAAAACATACAAGGTGTCCCATAAAATATGACCATTCCGAATTTTTGTTCCTTAATATTTCAGACAAAACGAAACCAATTGGAATAGAATAACTCGACCACATGCAAAATGCTCACAGTAAGCCTCATGCGAAATATTGAAAGAAAGAATCATTATATGTCATAACAAGATATCCAAGAATCGCATCATCTGAAGCATATAGTTCAATTTTCTTTTAATTATTGATTTTTACATATTTCATTTTTAATAATTTCCATAATAAAAGTCTTATCATCCTGAGATTTTGCATTCGTTTACTAAGCATGAATCTCAAGTACTATACAAAATTTTGAGGTGATAGCATTATTGCTCCATCAATGAATGTTCGCTCAAAGCATCTGCTTAAGGTTTTTTTATATATCTCGGATTTTACTCTCCATAATTCAGGAAGATCTTTCACCCAATCAAAGAAATCTACCCAAACCTTAAAGTTTGGAATTTTGCTCATATTTTCTAGTTAAATTACTACCTTTCCTTGAATATTTACGACGGATTTTGAATACGCTATGAGATGTTCACTCTACAAGGTAGAATTCCAACTGGTGTTGTCAACCTAGTTGATGACTACCATACAGACGCACCAACATAGTCGTCAACATCGGGCTCCGCCCACCAAATATCAAACCGATTTGATCTCGCATCAACTTAGTCTTCAACCTGGAATATCAACCACCAACCAGCCTACAGACGTTCAACTTGGTCGTCAACATGCCGTGTTTACAACTTAGTCTTCAACTAGGTTGATCGTCTGTAGGCCCCTTAATATACTATTATTTGATATTATATCATTTCATTTGCTGTTGCAGTATTATTGTTTGATGTTAAGTATTGATAATTTTGGAAACAAAAAAAAGTTGGTGAAATGAAACCTATTGGAAAAGTCAGAAAATACAACGAAAATAAAATGGAAAATAATTAAAGGGCGAACTGAGGTCGAAAATAGTAAAAGTGAGTTTTTCAGGGTAAAAAAACTGTTTATTTTTATTGTTTATATTTTCCGAAAATTCGGAATTTCCTGATTAGTGATTGCAATGACCGGAAGCGGGCTAGGTTTGAGAAATTCCCATCTTTCTATGGGGTAAGTATTTTGCAGTTTTTTCATTTATTTAACACTAGCTTTTACCCGCGACTCCGTCCGAGTAAGTTCTTGTGTTTTCTGCCGGCTGTAAGTCCCCCTGCAACAATGTCCCACTATCGTGTTCCAGTCCTCAACTTCACATCCTTCCTTCGCGCCGCACCGCCTCTTCGCTCGGCGCAGCGTCTTGTATTCACTATGACGACGTATGATTTGAATTTTGCGTTATATTGAATTATTATCCCTCGTTGAATAGTAAACAAACTAAGTGTAGGTGTTATACTTTAGGTGATGAACTGATTACCTATCCGTTTCTCTGTCTAAAATGAGTATCAACTTATCACTATGGTTGATGACTGAGCTTAAAGTTCGTATAAATGTCTATCTAATTAATTTTGGTACCTTTCTACCCTATAAATAAAGTAGTGTGATGGAATGTCGCTAAGTTTCGATCCAAGTAAAACTGTTAAATAAAGACAGTTGCATCAAAATTTCATCATCAATTTCTTAAATGATGGCGCCTACCGACCCTCTAAGTTAGAAAGTGATCAAATACTAACTTGAAGTCTTAGTAACACTCAGTTAAAAAAAAGCATCAAAATCATTTCAGTAGCTATGGCATCATGCGTCATGCGCTTCTTGACACGATCACGCTAGATTTCCGCGGGAATGAAGTATTTTCCCGCCGTAAAAAGTAGCCTGTGTCCGTGCCTAGGATCCTATCTTTATATTAACCAAGTCTTATAAAAATCCGTTCAGACGTTAAGGCGTGAATGGGGTAAACTTTCAAAACAATCGATTTAAAATCACTAACTTAATTAGTACGATAGCATGAATATTAATAGCCCATATATTTATAATATTATTATGGATATTTTTTTCTAGGTTATTATCTATCACCTAACTAAATTTCATCAAAATCCGTTCAGCCGTTTAGCATGATAAAGCAAAACTCCCAGCAAAAAGCATAAAAAAATCACTAACTCAATTCAGTTTTCTGCCTACTTCCAACCCCCTGAGTACGATGACGTGATCATTTCGATCTTATATCCGTTTTTAGGTAACCATCTATTACCTCACTAAATTTCATCAAATATTGTTCAGCCGTTTAGACGTGACAGAGCAAAAGTCCCAACAAAAACGACTAAAAATCACTAACTCAATTTAGTTATCTGCCTACTACCTACTCCCTAAGAACGATGGCGTGATCATTTATAGCCTATGACCATTTCTAGGTTATCATCTATCACCGTACCAAATTTCATCAAAATCCGTTCAGCCGTTTAGGCGTGAAAGAGTAACAGACAGACAGACAGACAGACAGAGTTACTTTCGCATTTATAATATTAGTATGGATGGTCGTCCTGCATGTTGCTTTAATAAAAAATATTCAGGTTCCTGAAATCACTGCAAGCTACCCAAAAAAGGCTTGAAATCTAGAACTTCAGTTTTCTGTAGGATGTACTCAAACATTCATTTTCGATTCAGAAATAAAAAAGGTGTTTTTTAGCTTTTGGCTAATTTTGAAAACTTTGAGGAGTCCTAAACTACGAAAGTCATTTGGGTGGATTGTAGTTATTTCAGGTCAGCTTGAAATGTTTTTTAATGAAGCAACCTTCAGGAAGACCATGTTAAAAAAATAAAAACTGCAAAATACCTACTGCATAGGAAGATATGATTTTTTAAACCTAGCTGGCAAAATACACTGAAAAAATACTCACAAAAACATAACTCGAGAACTACAAAAAATCGCATTACATACATGGGGTATTTTTGAATAGTCACAGGTCTGAGGGATTTGGACACCCTGTATTTAAGCTTGCTTATATATTATAATATTGGAACCTCTGATTCAAAATCAGATACCGATCAGTTGTTCAATCAATTCTGTTTCAGTTTTCAAGTAGGTTCTTTCTTGTTCACATTCAAAAATCGCTTTCCCAATAATACTAAACATCGTCGAATCTTCTGATAACACAAATGTTCTCGCAATAGTCACAAATTTTATAATCGAGGCGAAGAAGTAACGATATGGCGAGGGTAATCTTAAAATTAAAATTCGAAGGGACATGAACATTAGATCTTTGTGCTGAGAAAATACTTATACACTACTGGAAAAATTAAAGGATCAAAAAAATATTCCAAATTTTTCGGCAATTTTCAACATGCCGTAACTTTGAGAGGAATGGTCGTACAAGGAATATAAAAAAAGGAAATTGTAGTTACAAGTGTCTTATTTTTGGATTTGAACTTCAAGAATTTTAAGTTTCAGTGGTTTTCGAGTTATGATAGAAAAATCAGCAACAAAAAAATTCTCAAAATTTTACCATTTTTTTTTCTTGTCTACGAGCGTGGAAATTTTATTTTTGCATAATCGTTATGATGATGGGATACTTTGTTAATTCAGCTTTAATTTATTTTTTTTGACCTCAATACGTCCACTTCTCGCCGAGATATCGGTCTTCAAATTGCCGCCTGCATTAACATGGATGAACGTTTGAAAGCCGTTATTGAAAACAGGGGTGGCAATACCCGTTATTAAATTAATAAAAATTTTATTTGTTAGTTTATTTTATTTTTCTTTTTTCGAAATTTATGTACTATCTGCAATTGAAATGTGGAAAAAGCTCGAGAAAATTCTTGTTAGCCTTTTTTGAAGATTATGAGCTTCTCAGAGCAAAAGAAGTGATCCTTATTTTTTTTCAAAAATTCAATCGAGTCAAACAAAAAAACGGCTTGCTGGATTGAGTTGGCTCTTTGTAAGGTTTTTATTAACATATTGAACTGTGAAAGTCACACTTAACATTATTGGTTGCCTCAACATTTTCGATCCAGCGGTAGATTTTCCAAGAAACCACCAAAAGCCCTTTTTTGTTAAATTTTTACATGAAGAAAAAAATTTCTATGAATAAGCAGTGGGTGTTCATTAATGGGAGTTCATTTAAGGTCTTGAAACCCTCCTTCAATTTTCTGTGCGATCATTGGTTGCTGAGAAATCGATAATCAAAGACAAATAGATCCTTTTCCATTTGAAGACCGATATCTCGGCGAGAAGTGGACATATTGAGGTCGAAAAAAAATATATTAAAGCTGAATTAACAAAGTATCCCATTATTATAACGATTATGCAAAAATAACATTTCCAAGCTCGTAGACAAGAAAAAAAAGTGGTAAAATTTTGAGAATTTTTTTGTTGCTGATTTTTCTATCATTACTCGAAAACCACTGAAACTTGAAATTTTTGAAGTTCTAATCCAAAAAAAGACACTTGGAGCTACAATTTCCTTTTTTCAAATTCCTTGTACGACCATTCCTCTCAAAGATACGGCATGTTGAAAATTGCCCAAAAATTTGGAATTTTTTTTTGATCCTTTAATTTTTTCCAGTAGTGTATAATACGATGTCGTATGTTAGTAATCCTTCGAGATGACATGTATAGTCCGTTCACGAAAGGTTGAGCACATAGTAGGCGTTTCTTTATTTATCTGAAGTTCGCAGTATTTGCTGTCATTACGTAAAATAAAGTCAACGTTGCCGAATGTACCCGGCCTCGTCCGACGAGCTTGCGAGTTGTCAGACAACTCTATGCAATATTGACAACATTGCAAATCAATCTGACAAGAAAATAAAGAACATAACCTAAAATTTTAATATACACAGTGGAATATGCTAAATTTCCATGGCCAACCGACGGCTCAACCTTTCGTGAATGGACTATAGTCTTCAGGACAAATCACAATAATACAAAACTTCCAACTAAATATCGAAAGTATCAGAATAAAATTGATTTGCAGAATGAAAGCACATAATATTGTTGATTTTTCCTAAACAAATTTGCATTTAGTGTTTTCAGAGATAATGTAAAGTGATTGTACCTTTTTATACTTTGGTACAACAGTGAACATTAGAACTTTTCAGTTATATGCCTAGATATCAGAAGAACCTGCGAGTTTCTGGTATCTTATTATGAAAAAGTTCTACCTACCTTGAAAGAGGCGATGTCAGCTTGGGATGCCCTGGTCTGATCTACGGAGTATACTTCCCAGTCAATAGAACACACAATCACACACAACCACGAAAATTATAAAGTTCGAGAGAAAGAGTCAATTTCAAAGTTTCCAAAGAAGAAGGAAATAATACGCGAGATCTATAACTCAACAAACGGTTGAAAACACGCACACATGTTTACAGTATGAACTGTAATCTAGAAATGATACTTTTTGCATGATCGCTGTTATCGTCATTCCAGTCAATACCAGATGTTTTTCTCGTAGTTGATACAACTGCGTTTCAATGAATCAGGTAATTCTGAAAAGAAATAATAACAAATTTAATAAAAAATCGAAGTTTATGACTGACGTTTGCAGTTTCAGACCATATGTAATCATGAAATTATTCTTATTTTTTGGATATCGTGAATTTTTCGAAGATTTTAATTACCATATCATTTATTCCTCCATTTATATCATTTGTGAAACATTCAAAAAAATTCTGGATTTTTTTCAAACCAATGTGTATTATATAGATAACAGATTTCACAGAAGAATCTCACAAATCTGTTTTCTGTTGAGTGCCAGTGCCTGAAGAACCTTGAATTTCTCGAATTTTTCAGATATTCTAAAACTCTCGATGTTGCAGCTACTGCCAATCGTAAACACGATAATTTCCGTAAGGAACAATTTCAAAATTCGGCATTTTCATGGTGGGTTTAAGATTCGAACGAAAGAGTTGGCTGGTTCATCAAAGATGATCACAGGAAGTCTGAATTAATCGAAATATTGAGTTTAGAATTATTGATACATATTTTATTGATGAATCTAATAACTACGAAAATGGATTTATTTCGGATAGTTTTCTGGAATCTTCACCATATTTTGTATAAATTTTCGAATCACTAAATATTGAGTAGAGTTCCTGATAGATTCCGTGTTTCGAACGTATCAAAATACATATAGGGTGTTGTGTGTGTCACAACTTGAGTGGATGAATATTCATGAAATTCTAAGAAAAAATGTTTATATAAACATTGGGCCATGAAAGCTTCGTAACGGTGCTACAGGGTGTTGAAATTTCCAAAAAAAAATTGTTTTTTTCTTTATAACTCCTGCAGTTTTTGAAATATTCAGTCCAAATTTGGAATGCGAGCTATTTTCAACAGTCTCCATCATTGCACTTCCTGAATCTTAACTAGAATCTACAGGGTGTTTTCTTTTCCGGAGCCATGTCTCCTTTTTTCCTCTCAAACTTTTTTGCGGTACGTCACTGATCAGCGTAAAATCAATTCCGTGTTTCGAACGTATCAAAATACATATAGGGTGTTGTGTGTGTCACAATTTGAGTGGATGAATATTCATGAAATTCTAAGAAAAAAAGTTTATACAGGGTGAATCCTGTTGAACTGTACATACTTCACACAGAGATAGAGGACACTTTGCTGGTTTCAAAAAGACCCCACATGAAAGGTCTCAAACGATTCGTTTGAATTATACAGGGTGATTTCCAGTTTTGGGTCATATTTTCAAAATGCTCTATTGGACGAACGAATAATCACAAATTCATCGAATTTGGTACGTAGGAGGACTGTATCAATCTCCATACAGCCGAGTTAACAGATTATCAGTTTCCCGGACCGGACTCTATTTTTCTGATATTATCGGAATTTATGAAAAAAAAACACCCTGTAGATGAAAAAGTCAATAACTGTCATGACAGTTCAGACTACACTAAAAACTCTACAATAAAGAGTAATAAAATCATGTGGCACACCTACAAATTTAGAGAAAAAAAATATTGAATATGCGTACTCGGAGATAAATTTTTTGGACGGACCTAATTCACATGGAAAACCATACCCAAATGCATCAAAAGTTGAAGACAGGAGAATATTATCAGTTTAAATCCTCTCGATATTCGAATATTCCACTTTTCAGGTAATTTTTGTCAGTTTCCAGGACCGGACTCTATTTTTCTGATAGTATCGGAATTTATAAAGAAAATCACCCTGTAGATGAAAAAGTAAATAAACCTGTCATGGCAGTTCAAACTACACTAAAAACTCTTCAATACAGAGTTATAAAATCACGTGGCACACCTACAGATTCATTGGGCCATGAAAGCTTCGTTACGGTGCTACAGGGTTTTGAAATTTCCAAAAAAAATTGTTTTTTTCTTTATAACTCCTGCAGTTTTTGAGATGTTCAGTCCAAATTTGGAATGCGAGCTATTTTCAACAGTCTCCCTCATTGCACTTCCTGAATCTTAACTAGAATCTACAGGGTGTTTTCTTTTCCAGAGCCATGTCTCCTTTTTTCCTCTCAAACTTTTTTGCGGTACGTCACTGATCAGCGTAAAATCAATTTTTGTTATCCTTCGTTCAATTCAAAAACTTTTTTGACTTTTGTAATTTTTTCGTATCTCTAACCGTTTTCGAGAAAAAAATTATTAAACGATTGTATGTTTATATTGCATAAGCTTAAGTTTAATCTTAGATGACAATAAAAAAAAAATAATTTTTAATTAGCGAATAATATACAATCGCTCAATAATTTTTACTCGAAAACGGTTAGAGATACGAAAAAATTACACGAGTCAAAGAACTATTTTTTCTCCAACCAGTCAAAATTACAATAAAATTGGTTTTAGTGAAAAATCGTTCATAATTTGGTTATGAATTTGAACACAGAATCATGACAGTGATTGTCAAGTAGACTTCAAATGCATTTACTTTTAATCCAAGGATTAAAAGTAGCGTTTTTAATCCTACGATTAAAAGTGTTGCTAAGCAACGAGCAAATTTCTGTACGGTAAGGGAATTTATGACTTTTTACCTGAAAATAGTACAAAAAAGTCAACATTTTTTGATGGTTGGAGAAAACGCTATTTTTAATCCTTGGATTAAAAGTAAATGCATTTGAAGTCTACTTGACAATTACTGTCATGATTCTGTGTTCAAATTCATAACCAAATTATGAACGATTTTTCACTAAAACCAATTTTATTGTAATTTTGACTTGGTTGGAGAAAAAATAGTATATATTATTCGGATTAAAAGTGCCTATTTTAACTCGCAATTCTGCATTCGCTCGGCTGCGCCTCGCAACTGCAAATATTGCTCGTAAAAAAAATATGCACTTTTAATCCTTATAATATAATATACTATTATATTGAACGAAGATATCAAAAATTTATTTTACGCTGGCCAGTGGCGTACCACAAAAAAGTTTCAGGGGGAAAAAGGAGACATGGGTCCGAAAAAGAAAAAACCCTGTAGATTCTAGTAAAGATTTAGGAAGTGAAATGATGGAGACTGTTGAAAATAAAATTGTTATGAAGTTTTTGCGGACGCATGTTTATATGGAAATTAGAAAATTACAGACATTTGAGCAAAGCGATATAGCACTGTTTATGGAGAACGAGCCCTCAAAAGCAATCACGTCTACGAGTCAAAATCATTGATAAAGACCTTCACTGTATGTAAGCGTTGCTTACGATCAACGCCAATTCTGCAACATTGATCTAACTCCAGGACTTAACCTTCACAGTCCCAATATTCTAGAACCGTTTCACTCTCATTAAATCGTTTCGACCGGACTGATTCAAATGGAAGCAACCTTAATTCAATTAGCCAGGAATCGGACTCCTCCAAATTATCACCTGAAGGATGAAAGCAGAGTCCTTCCAGACGATCCCCAAACAAAGACAATAGTTTCCTTGAGAGTCCGAGTGTCGTCTTTCCAGGGCGTGCTCAAAGGGTCTCTCCTATCGAGATCGGGTTGCTTTTGATGTGTCTACCCCTTTCGCAGGGGAAGCGACAAATCCCTAGTCTGCAACATTGAGAGCCGAGCTCGAGGAGGGTAGCTTGAACACACACTTCAGGAATTGGGGGGCTTGGATGGTCCTTCACGTCGGATTTTATCATTATTGGAGTTTTTGAAGGAACTCGAGACGCTGGTGACTCGGTGTGTGTTTGCAGATTGCGAGGATGGAGTGGTGTGATGGACTGTAAGGGTTACTCTGTTGGTATTGTGGGGCTTTGTGGAGATTGTATTGACGACGTGTGTGAATCTGCATTCGTTTTCGGAATGCAGAAATATGTGACAAAAAAAATTAAGTAAGCTTAAAGCAGGTGCTTTTGAGCGTTGGTTCATTTATGAAGCAATGATGCTATGGCCTTAGAATTCTGTATAGGGCTTGAAATTGATACTAAATATATAAATGCAGAATCTCAGCATGATCGGAATAATATTCTGGATATTATTCTAAAACTGAAATATACTGCGCAAAAAATTAGCGCACATTATGGAAATCTCAAATTTATTCTATAACTGAAGATGTTCTCAATGATAATTATTTTTATCAGAATTATGCATGCATATGTTATCCACTTTCAACGGTTTTCTTCAATACAGATGTTTTTCCCAGCTGGAATAAAAAAAGATGAAATTATCAGATTTTGAATGTATTGGGTCCATTTTGAAATAATTTGTTCTCGTTCAATTCTAGTGATCAATAGTTTTTCTTTGGTTTGATTTTCTACACTGGATCGCTATGCAACGCGAAACACGCAATTTTACCTAAGAGGAATGTGCCCAAGCGGTAGTTTTGAACTAACTCATGGGGTGCAAATTAGCACCCAGACAATAAGAAATCGCCTCAGAGAATATGATTTAAGGCCTCGTGTCGCGCCAAGAGGCCCAGCTCTTACCCCAGCCCATCAGAGGGCGCGTTTGGATTTTGCGAGAGAGCATCTCCATTGGGAAGAGTCTGATTGGGAAAGAATTCTCTTCACAGATGAGGCTAGATTCTGCCTCTACCATTGTGATCGACGTTCTCTTTTATACAGACGTTCAGATTGAAGATATGCTAAGTGCAATTTCCTGAATACAACCTACTGGTTTCGGGGGTTCGATTATGGTATGGGGTGGAATATCTTTGACTGCTCGCACAGACCTAGTGGTCGTTGATAATGAAGCTATGAATGCTGAAAGGTATATAAGGAACATTCTTGAAGAGCATCTAGTGCCATTCGCCCCATACATTGGTGAAAAATTCATTTTTATGGACGATAATGCTAGACCCCATTGTGCGCGCATCGTTCAGGAGTACCTTGAAGAGGTTGAAGTATCTCGAATGGAATGGCCAGCAAGAAGTCCAGATCTCAATCCGATTGAGCAGGTTTGGGACAACCTCAATAGAGGGCTGAGAAGCTCAAAAAATCATCCAGCTACTCTTAATGACTTAGGAATCCAACTCAGAGATATCTGGGAAGGATTAGATCATAACATTTTAAGATCACTCATTTTGAGTATAAACCGTCGTTGCCGAGCTGAAATTAACGCCAGGGGTGGTAATACCGTGGTGGTCATTTGCCTGATATTATTTTCCTCTATTAACGATGTAGCTTCTTCTTTATGATGAGATAAACATCCGATCATTCATATTGAAAAATGGCATTTTTCTTTCAATATTAAAATGACACTTCTTATTGGAAAACCCTTTATTTGCTATCAATCTCAGATATAAAATGATGTAATTGTCTTATTACTCCACCAAATAAGGGCGCTCAAAAACTCCTGCTCCGGGTTTTTCTTAATTTTTTTTATTAAAACTGTGATATTCTCACTTAACACATACAGGTTTGTAAAGTTCACTAGGGAACATAGGATTCAGCGTACAAATCTTCAAGTTGCTCTGGCTCCAATAATCGAACAGTGGTAGAATCAAAATATGAATGCGATACCATATCAAGTGAAAATTTAGTCACGAACGGCCGCTGGCAAGTGGTAGTGGGGATCTGTCGGGTCTCTAGACCTGCTTGCGCGAGGGAATCAGTCGCATTCCAAACGTGACGTTGGACCATATCAGTTTGGGAATTAATTAGGTTTAGTTTACAAGAAAAATTCAAATAATAAAATGGTATTTTGGTGGTCAATCAATTCAGGGGACAATAAATTCATTCATTGTTGCCTTGAAGATAGGACGATACCTTGAAGATCCGCGATTTCGAAAATTAAAAAAAAATCGGGACAGACAGTAGATGTTTACAACAATGTTGTCATTGCATAATTGATAAACCTACCAAAACCATAAATGAGAGTCGTCTGAATAGAGAGGTATATGTGTGTGGTGTTGTTGAAACCAATGAACTCTTTTCAACAAGTCAATATGAGTGATAGAACTTTTCCAAATATTTTGAAAAGAAATGGTTATCGATCTCATAAGGTTCAAACAACTCAGGAGATTAATAATAAATAATGAATAAAAATATATCGATCGAACACTATATCAAAGTCTGGCAGTTCCTATCAAAAAATCCTTAATTACGAAGACCTAATCATCTCCTCAGCACCCTGCTTGATTCCCCGCCAAAAATTCTTCCAAACAACCATCATAACTGATAATTGAGATAAAAACTCCTCTCAAAAACCGAAACCGTATAATCTTCACGTTGATCTTATCCAATCATTCAACATTTGCAAAGCCAAATCCTCAACCTTCAAGCACAACAGACCTGAACGATCTCAACGACCTCTTCCGGCTCTCATTATACATTTTCATCATGCAACTTTTCGCGTCCGTTCTCGCTAAAAAGCCCATAATTATGACTTTTGAAAAGCTTGCGAAACGGCTCGAAACATGTCTTTGAACATGAACGACGAGCAAATGAGCAACGTTGCGTTTTATTTTTCATCTTTTCGAAATAATTAAAAGGCCTGCCGATATCCCGCAGTGTGCTGTGGAGCACCCACTCGCTACGAATGTTCTTCGCATTTGGTAATTGGTTTCATTTTGTTCGAGCGTGTTTGAAACATAACACAATTTTGTCTGTTCCGTTTCTGGATGCTGAGAGGTCTGAAGATGGAATGTAGAGATGCGGTGAATGTTGCTAGACTGTTAAGCCTTGTTCGCACTACGCTAGTAGTTTCTTCTTCTTTTCTGTGCGGTGCCTTTCCGGCCGAACTGAGGCCTAGTGGCCCATTGTTCACCCGCATCGTTCTATAGAGACTCAGCTCCTCAGACACGAAGACAGAAATGTCGCGAGCCTGCCAGGAGTGGTCCCTCTCACCATAGGGATAGAAGGTGTTGGATTTCCTAGGTGTGTTGACCTTAACTCATTAAGGTTCCCACAGTTGAACAAAATATGCTCAACCGTTTCATCAGTACTCCTGCACCACCGGCATAGGGAGCAGCTCGTCAATCCCATTCCCTTCAAATGCTTGTTAAACAGGTGACCAGTCAATGCACCAGTCACCAGACCGAGTTGTTTCTCTCCAGCAACAGAAGCCTATTTACCTCAGATCGCGAGGACAGTCTCTCAATGAGAATCCTCGACCACCTTAGCCCACCCCTGCGCTCCATTCCGAGGAAAATTCTCTGTTCAGCCAGTTCCTGAAGAAACTTCTGACAGATGTGCGACAGATTGGCAGCGCAGGCTCCGGACCAACAAATGCTAATCCGGCTCCCCGCCTAGCCAGTTCATCTGCCTTAACGTTACCAGGTATATCCGCGTTAGCCGGACACCAGATTACTTTCAAAAAGTTATCAGAGCCCAGCCCACGCAGAGCTTTCCTGCATTCTTCTACCAAAAGAGAATCAACTCTAACATCGGATAGAGATTTCAGAGTTCCCTGGCTGTCGCAACATATGTAAATGTGCTGGCCAGAGTATCCCCTGCGAATATTTTCTAGTGCGCATGCAAGAACCGCAAATAGCTCAGCCTGCACAATGGAACAGTCCTTCCCCAGAGGGATAGCCTGATTGAAGTGAGGACCCACGATTCCGGCACCAGACCCTGTTGCTGTGACAGAGCCATCAGTGAACCAGGTGGGACCCTCTGGACTAAGAAGCCTGTTTGATGAAGACCATAGGTGTCTGTCGGGAACAATTACCCTGTACTACCGCTAGTAGTTTAGTCGAGTAGCTAAAAATTTAGTTACTAAACGTTACTAAACTTGTGTGAACACCAAGAATTTAATCCATTTGGTTCTATTTTATCGGGCGAGTAGAGTACCCCAACACGCGATACTCTTCACTCGCTCACGGACTAGACAGGTCCAAACCGATCAGTTATTAGTCAACTGCATTAGATTATTATTTGCTGCCAACATGTCCCATAGATAACCTAAAATCCTAGGTAAAATACTTGTTCTATGCCGAAAATGTCCTTCCGTTAGAACGAATCACTCTTTAATTCGTAACAGAATACCTCGAACATGAATGTTTGTGGAATATTAAATCTCAATCATACGAAAACAAGCAAATGAAGCAGTCCGCATACCAGGATACAAATTTTATCATCCACCTCTTCTGAAATAGCCATCACGATTAGATTCACAAGTATTTTTATTTTATTACATTGCAATTTGTCCATCTTACGATTGGTTTCGTTTCGCTTCGAAGAAATCGCGTAAAAATTTGTGCGTTGCGAGTTGTTCATTCGACAAAGCGCATCTCTCTTGTGAACTCTACTCGACCAAAGTGCAAACGATTGGATGGACAGTAGCTACTAAATTTCTCACTACTCGACTAAGCTACTAGCGTAGTGCGAACAAGACTTTAGTCACTGATAAATACTCGTATTCCTCCTGGTATAGGCAGTGAACTATTACCGCCTAGGCCAACATAGGCCATGGCCTAGGGGCAGCAAATTTTCGATAAATAAAAAAAATTCTTGCTTATTCAATATCAACATACAATCGTTCAATAATTTTTACTCGAAAACGGTTAGAGATACGAAAAAAATGCACGAGTCAAAAAAATTTTTAAATCGAACGAAGATATCAAAAATGGATTTTACGCTGATCAATGGCGTACCGCAAAAAAGTTTGACAGGGAAAAGTGAGCCGCAAATTTTCGATGAATAAAAAAAATTCTTGCTTATTCAATATTGACATACAATCGTTAAATAATTCTTTACTCGAAAACGGTTAGAGATACGAAAAAATACACCAGTCAAAAAAGTTTTTAAATTGAACGAAGATATCAAAAATTGATTTTACGCTGATCAGTGGAGCACCGCAAAAAAGTTTGACAGGGAAAAATGAGACATGTAGACTCTAGTTGAGATTCAGGACGAGCAATGGAGACTGTTGAAAATAGCTCGCATTCCAAATTTCGACTGAATACCTCAAAAACTGCAGGAGTTATGAAGAAAAATCAATTTTTTGTACAACTGTCAAAAAAACTTGACTTTTCTTCATCACTATGGATGCGTAAAATATTACTTTTTTTCACCGTTAAAAAAAGTCTTTTTTTCACCGTTAAAAAAAGTCTTTTTTTCACCGTTAAAAAAAGTCTTTTTTTCACTACTGATAACTAAAATTAAAACAACTTAAAAATAATGAATATTTTAATTACAACTATGTAATTTCACAAAATTATGATTGTATCTGTACCTTTTAAAGTAAATTAGTTTCATCATCAGCATCTCTGAGAAATTTATTGATATTATCCCTCCATAACACTTTAGATTTCTTTCCTCGGTATCCGACGCTTTTGTTCTTATAAGCGGGACCAATTTTGAAAAACATTCGATGTTTTTTATAACATTGAGCTCCATAACTTGGAAGGTTTAAAAGTTTTTTTATTTTTCCTCGAAATAGCATGTGAGCACATTTTCAGAAACCTTTTTTACGTTGATCTTGTTGCGCCATTCTCGAAATTGGTTATATGTATTCTCATATTATTAACTTTGATTTGGCTGGTAACATATAAGATACAATTGTATTTGCTTCTTCAGCCATATCTGCGGGGGTATCACTACCACTATCATGTTCAACGTTCATCTTCTTTAAAATAATTCGAAATTGAAACAACTACGAGCAAATACTGTCAAAGATTCAAACAATTTCAACAAACTGTTTCTATAGTTACGACACAGAAAGATCACTGGATTCATTTAAATATTGTACTGAAAGCATTATCTTCAATGATTATACGTATTTTTGACGATGTAAATTCACATTCACAGTTGTACAAAAAATGTTGTTTGTATTTCGTGCGTATAAAATTCGTGTTTTCATGGCACATTCGAGTGAATTTTTGGCCTCGACCTGCGGTCTCGGCCAAAATTGACACTCTCATGTGCCATGAAAAAAACACTCATTTTACGCACTTAATACAAAAATAACTATTTTTGGAAATTTCAACAGCCTTTAGCTCCGTAACGAAGCTTTTACGGACCCATGTTTATATAATCTTTTTTTCTTGAAATTACATATAGATTCATCCCCTCAAGCTGTGACATACTTTTATGTAACACCCTGTATATCGTAGGATTAAGAGATCAATTTGATAGATTTGAGGAGAGAGCGAAGATCAAATCTGGATATGAGAAATATCGAAGTGAAGAAAGAAGAGCATTAACAAGAACTATTTCTGCTGATGAAACTCGAGTGGGACATACCTACTGTTTTGAGTGGGAGGGAAAACTTCAGAGTAGGGGTTTATCTTGTTATAATTGACTTTCTAACAGAGAATTGAATGAGCGTAATGAGTTAAAATTGCAATCGATTAGTTCTGAAGAATTAGGAGTAGCGGTTACTAATCTCATCTACAATTGTCCTGACGATTTAGATGAAAAACTTCACGATGAATGTTTGTACTTCCTACTTACGTCAGTTAAAACAACATCGAAAAACACTACACGAGATTAATACCTTCATTAGAAGTGATAAGAGCTTAGTGTTATGCTGGATTCACAATGGACGTAACCATAAAACTCCCGCAACGTAAACGAAAAACGCAAAGTTGAACCAATGCAAATCATATGGAACTGTTCACAATAGGCTCTGTAATTTTTACGTTTACGTTGAGCTTACGGTAGTCCGTAATTCTAACGTTGATTTTAGAAATTTGTTCACATTCTGTGAGTTGTGAGCCCAATACGTCAAAATGACGTAAAAAGACAAGACAATAATAATAATAGTTTGGGGCCAGCGACAAGTTTGGGCATTTATATTGTATTTCAGTTGGGTGAGTATAATTTGAAACGCAAAGTAACAATTTTTTTAAGCTATGAAATCTTTTTAGTCTATAATTTGCTACTGCGCCTTAAGTCCATTCTGAACACCATTACGTTTACGGACAAAGTACGTTTACGTGTTCGTTATGGTTACGTCCATTGTGAATCAGCACTAAGTGTTTCTCCATATCGATATTATTAGAATGTTTTTTTGCACTCTTCCAACGAACTATGCAGCAGAGAGGTCTTTGAAGTGATGATTTGAAAATCAGCGTCTTAATGCTCTTGACTTTCCTAAAGCTCTATAATAACATCTTAAATATATTTTCATATTAAACTGAGCACATCACTCAATTGCTTTTTCCACTTGAAAAACTCTTGTATATGTTGTCTTTTGTTCATATTACTTTAACGCCATCATTTGATGAAATCCAACGTTGCCGAATGGCTTGATAATTTTCTCCCGTTAATATATGTATCAACTGACAACAGTAGTCGAAGATATCAATATGAAGTGTATCGTTTATAATCAGATTTGAAACTTCCAAAGAATATACATGAAAGGGTTTTCCAATAAGAGGTGTTATTTTGAATAGCCCGCTATTTCGGTAGATGTCACCTTTGAAGTTGTAATTTTTTGACATTTGACTAGTAGAAACTACGCCATTGATAAAAATGGAACGATACACGCTTCAAGAACGCACTGAAATGATTGAAATTCACTATAAAAATCGTGAGAAATTGGCAGAGACGGTTCGTAAAACTCTAACATTTTTGGTCGTCGTGAAGCACCTTGTCGAAAATTGGTGGAAAAATTCAAGCTGTTGGGAAAAGTTAGTGATCTGAAGAATAAAACCCGTGCACGTCACTCAAGAACAGCCGAGAATATTGCTGCTGTAGCCGAAAGTGTTGAAGAAAACCCAGGATTGTCCATTCCTCGTCGTTCTTTGGAATTAGAGATGATTAATGATTTTTTATGGCCAAAATTGGATAGTATTGATCTGGACAACGTTTACTTTCAACAAGGCACACAAGCAACGAAACCATTGATCTTTTGCGGAAAAAGTTTCCACACCGTGTTATCTCTCGAAGAGGTGATCAGGATTGGCTACCGAGGAAGAGAAGGTCTACGCCAGTAGACCAGCGTCGATTCAAGACCTCAAAGATGGAATTCGTGAGGCTATCGAGGACATAAGGCAGACACTTTGCGAGTTGGTTATGGAAAATTTCATTAAAGCGTGGTCGCGGTCGTCATTTGCCTGATGTTATTTTCCACTATTAACTGCATAGCTCCTTCTTTATAATGAAATCAACATCCGATTATTTATATTGAAAAATGGCATTTTTTTTTAATATCAAAATAACACCTCTTATTGAAAAAAAACCCTTTATAATGTCGCGACCCAGTTTTACTCGCAATCTTGGAGGAAACCTGACACTGGTAAAGACGTCACACCCATCTCTAGTTGATGCGAGACTGTCATTCTGTCCGTTTTATCCCCACGCGAACGCGATCTTGTTCTTCTTATCCAATTATGGAAAGGCTGCGGAGAGGATTTGAGTCTTGATTCAATTATTTTTCGGCCAGTTTGAGGCAAGAAGTTTCATATTTTTTTCGATGAGGGTTCACTGACGAAAATTCGATCTGGGGCATTGAAGACAGGCACTCTGAACTTTTCGAGGGTCGTTATAGGGTGGGGGGTTGATACGACCACATCGGGCTGAATGGTAACATGATTATTATTTTTTTATGGTTCATACTGAGATTTTTGATATCTATTGATAACGGAAAAATTTAAGTATTCGTAATAAAAGATTTTCCAATAAGAGGTGTTATTTTGATATTCAAAGAAAAATGTCATTTTTCAATATAAATGATCAGATATTTATTTCATTATAAAAAAGAAGCTATGCCGTTAATAATGGAGAATAACATCAGGCAAATGACCACCACTACCACGCTTACAGGACCATATCCTTTTAATGAAATTTTCTATAACCAAATCACAAAGTGGCTGCCCCATGTCCTCGATAGCCTCACGAATTCCATCTTTGAGGTCTTGAATCGACGCTGGGCTATTGGCGTAGACCTTCTCTTTCACGTAGCCCCAAAAGAAGAAGTTGCAAGGTGTTAAATCACAAGATCTCGGTGACCAATTGTGATCACCTCTTCGAGAGATAACACGGTCCGGAAACTTTTCAAGCATTTCAACGACCCAATCAGCAAGACACGAGGTTGTTGATGATCGGCTGGCTTGAGTTATTGTGTTAACTGAACTTTATAAGCTTTAAGATCCAAATCTTAATGCAAAGTACGATATAATGACGTTTGTGGAATGCCTAATTCCAAAGAACGACGAGAAATAGACAAAGCTGTGTTTTCTTCAACACTTTCGGCTACAGCAGCAATATTCTCGGCTGTTCTTGAGCGACGTGCACGTCATTCTTCACATCACTCACTTGTCCCAAAAGCTCGAATTTTCCACCAATTTTTTATGGCGGTCCGACAAGGTACTTCACGACGACCCAAAATGTTTGAGTTTTACGAACCGTCTCTGCCAAACTTTCACCAATTTATAGTGAATTTTAATAATTTCAATGCGTTCTTGAATGGTGAATCGTTGCATTTTTATTAATGGCGTAGTTCCTACTTATCAAATGTCAAAAAATGACAGCTGCAAACGTGACATCTACCAAAATAGCTGGCTTTTCAAAATAACACTTCTTATTGGTTCAGTGAAATTTCTTGAATTAAAGTTAATCTGTAAAAAACCTGGCGGTTGAAAAGCTATAAAATCGATCTTCAAGATCTTCCAGATTGTTGAGATTGTGATTTTGTATGTTTTTAGATTATTTATTAAATTAATTTGATATTTTTAGAATAAAAAGACGTATAATTTGTGTTCAAAATGTATTCTGTGAACACATATTTCATCTTGACAGGCGACATACGTTGAATGTCGTTGCATTTTAGTTTGTTGTGCATGTTGAGATAACACCATAAGGAGGAGAATTCTGATGAATTTATGAACAAATAGACAAAGATTATATAGTATAAAGATCGGAACGACACGACTACAGTGTATGAGCGCCATCTCTGGGTCAAATGTGAACTAATGTCACTAAAGAATGGTTAAAATCTGGTTCTATGATTATAAGTTTCGAAATCAATATACATGGGAAATGTCATTGATATAAAAAAGTGCCAATCAATTTGTTTGCACAAATATTATTTCACTTCGAACGGCTTTTGCCGTTCCTGTCGTCTCGAAAAAAGTGGAAAAAAGATGAGTTTGTACCCTTCAGTAATGCAGATTACGAACGAGATAGTGAAACTGGATGATCCACTAGTGTTTTATGGATGTATGCAGGTAAATCTATATCTTGGCTTGATCAACGTCAAACATCTGTTGCTATTTCCACGATAGAGGCAGAAATAGTGGCTGATAGTGAAGCTGCACGGAAAATGAAATGGTTAAAGTGACTATTCAGGAAAAGTTTTCCGTCAATTCAAACAGTAATGGCATTGTTTAAGGTAATGGTGAACAACGAAGCTGCAATTGAATTGAGCCAGAAACTGGAATTCCACAGACGCACTAAGTATATTCATATTCAATCCATGTATAAATCTTACAATAATACCCTAATATTTCTGTTATATCTTCTATAAATGCATAATAAAAATATTACACATGGAATACTGAATTTTATTGAAAATAATGGATTTAAAATATAAAAATGAAACATCCTGATGGGAATACGAATTTCGCATTAATTCTCATTACAGTTTTCTTTATATAGTTTCTAATCAAAATTACAGATTTTATATAAAAATTGATCTTCAGTGCCATCTTTGGGTCAAATGTGAACTAAAAAATGTAGTCGTTTTTTAGTACTACGAATGCAGGGCCGTTTCCTATCTTTCTATACTCTATAATCTATGCAAATAGACTTAGATTTTCAATTGTATGTTTTATAGTTTTAAGCTAATTAATGAATAAGGTAAATGTTTGTTTTAATTGGTAACGTATCATATCACCACATGCTGCTTTTTATATTTTTAGTCATGATGAAGGACAACAAAATTCTGTTTATCAGAAAATAAAATATCCGAAACGTCGACAACGTTCATCTGGGTTTAATTTTTCCTTCTATTCCCAATTAAGGTCCAATATAGCCACGACATTTTTTATATTATTGTTATTATTATATGAACTGAGGTCCTTATGATTGGGTTAGCTGCGATTGCGTGAAAAAGCTGAAATTTCAATTTTTTTTCTTGTTCAAAACATGATGAAGTTTTCTTGAAACCTCACTACTCTATCAATTTCTCGCCACGTGGCAGGGGTCCATTAGATGGGGATATTTCAGAGACTTGAGTGTTGGCTAGAAATAGCAATAAATATTAGTTTTTTTGCATCAGAACCTTTAAGATTTGAACATATGTGTATGGGATATTGATGAAAAACAGGGAGACTATGCCTAAAGTTATCATTTGATTCTCAATTAAAAAATTGCATCTTATCATTGAGTTTAAAAATATTTTTAAACTCAATAATCTAATATAATCTAACCATTGGATCATTTGATGGTGTAAGCATTTCGAGCCCACCTCGAAAATATTTTCTAAATACGTCACTGCTAACGACTATCCTTAAAACGAACGATGACAAACGACGGAAACAACCGAATTAACGACCCAGGATAACTCGAAAATCCAAACAAAACAAAATATACATATCTCCAAACGACCCCCCTTAATAATTTCCCTAGCAATCATAACCTACTCCCTCTGACCCATTTCCCCCCATCTCTGACGTCACATTCATTAGCGCGACGCGAAATTCACGAGGTCACTTCGCCAACCCCTATCCAGGCCGGCCAGATCGCATTCCGTCGAATTATCGTGATTAGGGCGAATTAGAAATGCAGCTGTCAGTTTTCCTGGCTCGGAAAATGGCAAATTGAGTTCAAGCAGCGTCCGAAACGAATACAAAGCGCCGCGACGCCCCACGCCGATGGAAAAACCAAACAACAACCCCTGAGATTAAGAGAGTGAGACCTAAGCAAACACTGATTACCGAAGTAGACAGAGGACGGGGGATGGGGATGAATTCTCAGAGGTCCCAATTGGCATTTTCCGGCTGTGTCTCATCGTGGATGACGTGGAAAATGAGGGAGGATATTTATTCAGGTTTCTATTTTTCGTGGTTTCGCCTTAGGGGTGTGTAGCTTTAAGGGAGGTCTGGAATGTATTTGGTATTATCTAGGATAGAGGGAAACCTTTGTCCGATTGGGAACACATGAAAATGGGTGAATTTGGAATTGAAGAAGGTAATACAGGATATCATACTTTTGGTGCTATTCTGCTTTTTATCTGTAAGTTACGATACTGTAGCGTACGATTGATCTGTAACTGCGAGACTTACAGATTCGTAAATAATGCAATGCTGGAAAGTGTCATTTTTGAACTACTCATCGAAAAACATAACCTTCAATCGAAAGATTTGATCATAGAACTTTATGTATTATGAGTAAATGGTTTTGATTTGAATTTGAAAATACATTTCTCTGAATGTAGTTTGCTTTTGTTTCATTCATATAATAAATAGAAAACAGAAAAGGAAAAAATTTCTTAAGATTTAAATTAGATTTGCTGTAGAGCATTCATTAAGTTTATAGTACACTGGTTCTTCAACCTGAAAACGTACACAAACTGGGCATTCGACATTTCTTTAATCTGAATATTTTCTGGGCATCCGGCATTTCAAATGGATTCATTTGATCACGCAACCTTCTTCTTCCAATTCTCATTAAGTTCCTACTTTAAGAAAGAATGATTTTCAGGTCGTGTATATTATTGAACTATGTTTTACCTGTTATGATTTTCTTCGATAACAATCTAATAAACAAAGCCATATTATTTTTATTCATCATGAATTTTTTATATTAAAACGTTGGTGTTCGTCCTAAAATAAACAAAACATTCAACGTAACCTCACAAGATGTCATTCGATAATGCTTCTGATCACCTGTCGAGTACTCGTAAATATTTAACTATTTCTTTAAGCTACAGATCTCTTTAAAAGTTCCAGAATTGCAATTTTCATGTGAGCTTATGAAAAGTTACAGATTGGCTTACAGATGAAAGCAGAATAAGTCACTCATTTCATTGAAAAAATAAGTTTAGGATCGAAGTAGTTTCTGCAGTAATTATTTTGAAATGAAGGAGGCTGTATTTGTTAATACCCTCAATTGGCATCATTATACAGAATGTCAACTTGTCTCCAAGATTTTTTCTTCAGGAAACTTCAAATCCGTGATTTACAGAAGTGAGTCCTTTTCCATCAAAGAACTTAGGGATTATTTCAGGCAAAAATACCGCATCGAACAACAGAAATATCCAGTATGAGACTCATTCTGTATGTAGTTTTCGCGAAACACCCTGTTTGGTCGTGAATAGTTGCTGAACCTTTTTTTCAGACTTTGGCATTAACACACCCTTAAAACAAAATCCAAGCCGTATTTTCTAAATATTCGATCACTTTCCACCTGAAACCTGCAATAAATTCTCATCCATTCCACGACAGCCTTAACCAGATCACACACTCATCTACAACTCCACCGGCAATTTTCAAACACATCCCAGATACGGCAGTACCACCCCGCCATAAAACCGAATATTATTATCATTACTTTCCATAAATTCCAAAATCACCCACTAAACTTCTTCCAATTCGTGTTCAGCGGCTACAAAAAGCCGTTGCACGTTTAAATCCACCCTCTCCAATCTGCAAGACCATCAATTTCCAGACTGGAGGCTGGTTGAGGATGAACGAACACTATCAGAAGTGCATTTATGCACTCTTTATCTTCTTCTCAAGAAAACGATCCGACTTTGGGACGTGAGAGGATCAGCTTCCAATAATAACCCTTATCGCGAAAAATATCTTCGAGACTCTGGAAGAGCTTGGATCTGATAGGGTAGATGGAATTTTCTCATAATTCCAATTCGAAGGGTGTAACTCGTCGGATATTATTGAAAACGGAAGTTTTAGGGGGTGAGACTTGACGCTGGCGAAGAAGGATTATGAGGTCTGTCTTGTTGAATAGACAGTGATTGATTGATAATGGTGATGGTTGCTTTATTGATTGGTGTTTGTTTAGAGTTGAACGTGTGATTAGATGTTACGTTCTTGTTTGATTATTATCATCACAATAAGAAAGGTTCAATGAGTATAACGCAATAGAAAATATGAAAAAAAAAGAAGAGAAGTCATACTTCTGAGCTTGTCTGTTGATCGTTCAAAGAACCTGTAAGGAGATAATATCATCCAGGGCATCTATACACAGCTGTCATTGATGCTCATTCATAAAGAGATAGATCTGAACTCGGAGCTATCTTTTATTCGTAGGCGTTTTCAGTATTCAGCAAAATAGTTCGTTCGACCAAACCTAGCCATCTCACTTCGTCTACTCTAAACTCCAGACAGCAGTGTACCATTTATTCGAAGGTCAATAGGAAAAAAGGCTCAATACTTCGTTCAAGGCTCAAGCAATGGGAGGGGGTTGTTTGAAAGTTTTCTCAAGGTATTGCATCCATGTTCAGCGATTGTAAAAAAGTTCTCTCCAATCTGGAAGACCATCAATTTCCAGGCTGGAGGCGTGTGGCTGGTTGAGGATGAACAAACACTATCAGAAGTGCATTTATGCACTCTCTATCTTTTTCTCAAGAAAACGATTCGAATTAGGGACGTGAAAGGATCAGCTTCAATAATAACCCTTATCACAAAAATATCTTCGAGAGACTGGAAGAGCTCGGATATGATAGGGTAGATAGAATTTTCTCATAATTCCAATTCGAAGGGTGTAACTCGTCGGATATTATTGAAAACGGAAGTTTTTGGGGGTGAGACTTTTGACGCTGGCGAAGAAGGATTATGAGGTCTGTCTTGTTGAATAGACAGTGATTGATTGATAATAGTGATGGTTGCTTTATTGGTTGGTGTTTGTTTTGAGTTGAACGTGTTATTAGATGTTACGTTCTCGTTTGATTATTGTCATCACAATAAGAAAGGTTCAATGAGGCTAACGCAATTGAAAACATGAAAAATAAAAGAAGAGAAGTCATACTTCTGAGCTTGTCTCTTGATCGTTCAAAGAACCTGTAAGGAGATAATATCATCCAGGGCATCTATAGACAGCTGTCATTGGGGCTTATTGATACAGAGATAGATCTGAACTCGGAGCTATCTTTTATTCTTAGGCGTTTTCAGTATTCAGCAAAATAGTTTGTTCGACCAAACCGAGCGATCTCACTTTGTCTACTCTGAACTCCAGACAGCAGTGTACCATTTATTCGAAGGTCAATAAGAAAAAAGTCTCGATACTTCGTTCAAGGTTCAAGCAATGGAAGGGGGTTGTTTGAGAGTATTCTCAAGGGATGGCATTCATGTTCAGCAGTTGCAACGTTCTTTCCAATCTGGAAGACCATCAATTTCCAGGCTGGAGGCGTGTGGCTGGTTGAGGATGAACGAACACTATCAGAAGTGCATTTATGCACTCTTTATCTTCTTCCCAAGAAAACGATCCGACTTTGGGACGTGAGAGGATCAGCTTCCAATAATAACCCTTATCGCGAAAAATATCTTCAAGACTCTGGAAGAGCTTGGATCTGATAGGGTGGATGGAATTTTCACATAATTCTTACTCCTCGAATTTGATTGAAAACGAAAGCTTTCGAGGTTGAGAATTTTGACGCTGGTTGAGAAGGATTATGAGGTCGGTATATGCTAGCTGGATAAACGTATTTGAATTTGATGAAGAATATGGAAGACCCTTCAATTGTGTAGAAGCTCGAATGCAACTCGAAATCCTAAGTTTCGTCAAGATTCAATCGGTTTTTAACAGCACGGTTTCATCTTACTAGTTTATCACTGTGAGACTTCGGTTGAAACAGCTTTATTCTCGTCGTTGAATCTTTAGGAGAGGGGCTTTAAAGTGGACTTCTAGAACCGCGGATCTTCTTCCAGGTTTTTTTCTTCTGGAAACTTCAAATCCGTGATTAACAGAAGTTAGTCCTCTACCATCAAAGAACTTAGGGATCGTTTTAGGCAAGAATACCGTATTGAACAACAGAATGATCCAGTGCAAGACTGATTCTGCATGTAGTTTTCGCGAAACACCCTGTTTGGTCGTGAATAGTTGCTGAACGTTTCTTTCAGACTTTGGCATTAACACACCCTTAAGACAAAATCCAAGCCGTATTTTCTTAAATACTCGATCACTTTCCACCTGAAACCTGCAATAAATCGTCATCATTCCACGACAGCCTTAACCAGATCACACACTCATCTACAACTCCACCGGCAATTTTCAAACACATCCCAGATACGGCAGTACCACCCCGCCATAAAACCGAATTTTATTATCATTACTTTCCATAAATTCCAAAATCACCCACTAAACTTCTTCCAATTCGTGTTCAGCGGCTGCAAAAAGCCGTTGCACGTTTAAATCCACCCTCTCCAATCTGGAAGACCATCAATTTCCAGGCTGGAGGCGTGTGGCTGGTTGAGGATGAACGAACACTATCAGAAGTGCATTTATGCACTCTTTATCTTCTTCCCAAGAAAACGTTCCGACTTTGGGACGTGAGAGGATCAGCTTCCAATAATAACCCTTATCGCGAAAAATATCTTCGAGACTCTGGAAGAGCTTGGATCTGATAGGGTGGATGGAATTTTCTCATAATTCCAATTCGAAGGGTGTAACTCGTCGGATATTATTGAAAACGGAAGTTTTAGGGGGTGAGACTTTTGACGCTGGCGAAGAAGGATTATGAGGTCTGTCTTGTTGAATAGACAGTGATTGATTGATAAAAGTGATGGTTGCTTTATTGGTTGGTGTTTGTTTCGAGTTGAACGTGTTATTAGATGTTACGTTCTCGTTTGATTATTATCATCACAATAAAAAAGGTTCTATGAGGATAACGCAATTGAAAACATGAAAAATAAAAGAAGAGAAGTCATACTTCTGAGCTTGTCTCTTCATCGTTCAATGAACCTATAAGGAGATAATATCATCCAGGGCATCTATACACAGCTGTCATTGATGCTCATTCATAAAGAGATAGATCTGAACTCGGAGCTCTCTTTTATTCGTAGGCTTTTTCAGTATTCAGCAAAATAGTTCGTTCGACCAAACCTAGCGATCTCACTTCGTCTACTATGAACTCCAGACAGCAGTGTACCATTTATTCGAAGGTCAATAGGAAAAAAGGCTCGATACTTCGTTCAAGGCTCAAGCAATGGGAGGGGGTTGTTTGAAAGTTTTCTCAAGGTATTGCATCCATGTTCAGCGGTTGTAAAAAAGTTCTCTCCAATCTGGAAGACCATCAATTTCCAGGCTGGAGGCGTGTGGCTGGTTGAGGATGAACGAACACTATCAGAAGTGCATTTATGCACTCTTTATTTTTTTCTCAAGAAAACGATTCGAATTAGGGACGTGAGAGGATCAGCTTCCAATAATAACCCTTATCGCGAAAAATATCTTCGAGACTCTGGAAGAGCTTGGATCTGATAGGGTGGATGGAATTTTCTCATAATTCCAATTCGAAGGGTGTAACTCGTCGGATATTATTGAAAACGGAAGTTTTAGGGGGTGAGACTTTTGACGCTGGCGAAGAAGGATTATGAGGTCTGTCTTGTTGAATAGACAGTGATTGATTGATAATAGTGATGGTTGCTTTATTGGTTGGTGTTTGTTTAGAGTTGAACGTGTTATTAGATGTTACGTTCTCGTTTGATTATTATCATCACAATAAGAAAGGTTCAATGAGGATAACGCAATTGAAAACATGAAAAATAAAAGAAGAGAAGTCATACTTCTGAGCTTGTCTCTTGATCGTTCAAAGAACCTGTAAGGAGATAATATCATCCAGGGCATCTATAGACAGCTGTCATTGGGGCTCATTTATAAAGAGATAGATCTGAACTCGGATCTTTTATTCGTAGGCGTTTTCAGTATAATTCAGCAAAATAGTTCGTTCGACCAAACCTAGCGTTCCCACTTCGTCTACTCTGAAAAACTCCAGACAGCAGTGTACCATTTTTTCGAAGGTCAATAGGAAAAAAGGCTCGATACTTCATTCAAGGCTTAAGCAATGGAAGGGGGTTGTTTGAGAGTTTTCTCAAGGGATTGCATCCATTTTCAGCGGTTGTAAAAAAGTTCTCTCCAATCTGGAAGACCGTCAATTTCCAGGCTGGAGGCGTGTGGATGGTTGAGGATGAACGAACACTATCAGAAGTGCATTTATGCACTCTTTATCTTTTTCCCAAGAAAATGTTCCGACTTTGGGGCGTGAGAGGATCAGCTTCCAATAATAACCCTTATCGCGAAAAATATCTTCGAGACTCTGGAAGAACTTGGATCTGATAGGGTAGATGGAATTTTCTCATAATTCCAATTCGAAGGGTGTAACTCGTCGGATATTATTGAAAACGGAAGTTTTAGGAGGTGAGACTTTTGACGCTGGCGAAGAAGGATTATGAGTCTGTCTTGTTGAATAGACAGTGATTGATTGATAATAGTGATGGTTGCTTTATTGGTTGGTGTTTGTTTAGAGTGTAACGTGTAGTTAGATGTTACGTTCTTGTTTGATTATTATTATCTTAATAAGAAAGATTCAATGAGGATAACGCAATTGAAAATATGAAAAATAAAAAAAGAGAAGTCATACTTCTGAGCTTGTCTCTTGATCGTTTAAAGAACCTGTAAGGAGATAATATCATCCAGGGCATCTATAGAGAGCTGTCATTGGGGCTCATTCATAAGAGATAGATCTGAACTCGGAGCTATCTTTTATTCGTAGTCGTTTTCAGTGTTCAGCAAAATAGTTCGTTCGACCAAACCTAGCGATCTCACTTCGTCTACTCTGAACTCCAGACAGCAGTGTACCATTTATTCGAAGGTCAATTGGAAAAAAGGCTCGATACTTCGTTCAAGGCTCAAGCAATGGGAGGGGGTTGTTGGAAAGTTTTCTCAAGGTATTGCATCCATGTTCAGCGATTGTAAAAAAGTTCTCTCCAATCTGGAAGACCATCAATTCCAGGCTGGAGGCGTGTGGCTGGTTGAGGATGAACGAACACTATCAGAAGTGCATTTATGCACTCTCTATCTTTTTCTCAAGAAAACGATTCGAATTAGAGACGTGAGAGGATCAGCTTCCAATAATAACCCTTATCGCGAAAAATATCTTCGAGACTCTGGAAGAGCTTGGATCTGATAGGGTGGATGGAATTTTCTCATAATTCCAATTCGAAGGGTGTAACTCGTCGGATATTATTGAAAACGGAAGTTTTAGGGGGTGAGACTTTTGACGCTGGCGAAGAAGGATTATGAGGTCTGTCTTGTTGAATAAACAGTGATTGATTGATAATAGTGATGGTTGCTTTATTGGTTGAACGTGTTATTAGATGTTACATTTTCGTTTGATTATTATCATCACAATAAGAAAGGTTCAATGAGGATAACGCAATTGAAAACATGAAAAATAAAAGAAGAGAAGTCATACTTCTGAGCTTGTCTCTTGATCGTTCAAAGAACCTGTAAGGAGATAATATCATCCAGGGCATCTATAGACAGCTGTCATTAGGGCTCATTCATAAAGAGATAGATCTGAACTCGGATCTTTTATTCGTAGGCGGTGTCAGTATTCAGCAAAATAGTTCGTTAGGGCGAGACGTAGGGCGTAAGGATGAGTATAAATGCGTCGGAACTCGCTTCTATACTCAATACTTCAGTAAAAATACTGTGATGTACCCAGTAAGGGTAGATTCGGCCAAATCGTCTATAGAGTTGGGGGTTGGCGAATAAAACTCATCAGACTCATCGAAGGTGTTCATTACTTAAATCATTCGGAACTCGCTACATATTAAAGGTACTCAATTGCCAATTGGAACCCTATTGAATAGGCAATTATAATTCAATTCTTACTGTCTAGCCCATAAGCATCTGTTATTTTACATGTTGTGTGTATACAAATATCAGGAAATTATAAATATGATCGATAATGGTTATAAACATAGAGATCAGATTACTTGTTATCCCAATATCAGTTACATCTATCTGAGACACGTTTTTGAGAAGACGTAAGGTTATACAGATCTCGCTGTATAGCCTATGAAAATTATACATGCTGTTTGCGTTGGTATATAGTACACAAGAGCCTTCATACACTCTCAACTGTCTTTCCTGTACTCTGTCGAATTTCAATCGATTTTCTGCCAGAGCAACAACGAGCATGTTGGAAAGAAATAGTCTGGAACAAGGGCATAAATTTTCTGCCAACCATGGAGCTCAAATACAGCCCATGATAAGGAAGCACGATTAGGACGAGACGTAGGGCGTAAGGATGAGTATAAATGCGTCGAAGCTCGCTTCTATAACAAGCAAGCAATTTCTTACGCTCTCGAAAGTGCGCCAGGCTCGACAAATCCAACTATCCCAATTTATCAGGAAAATTTAATATGCGACAGTTCTCCGCTTCGAGTTTGTAAACAAAAAAGAATCTCTGTAGAGCGTATTTTTTGATCGTCGAACAACCTTCGGGACCTTGTTATGATAATTCGCGAGGAAAATACGTCGTAGGCGATGGAAAAACAATGGATTATGTGCTGAGTGGCGATGGGATGATCGCAGGTTATTATAATGGATCAGGAGGATACGAGGAGTGTCATCCTGCGCTTCGGAATATGTTCACAGCTAATACGAAGTTGATTGAATTTTTGTATGTTGTCGCATCTTTATGATAATGCTCGCATGAACTGAAAAGCGTGTGAGAATGACATAATATTCTGTGTCGAGGTGGGAATAAATAAAAATCAAAATTTTACCACTTCTTTTTTTCTTGTCTACGAGCGTGGAAATTTTATTTTTGCATAATCGTTATAATGATGGGATACTTTGTTAATTCAGCTTTAATTTATTTTTATTGACCTCAATACGTCCACTTCTCGCCGAGATATCGGTCTTCAAGACCTTAAATGAACTCCCATTATTGAACAACCATTGCTTATTCATTGAAAAATTTTTTTTTTCATGTCGCATCAATATAAAAATTTAACAAAAAAAGGGCTTTTAGTAGTTTCTCGGAAAATCTACCGCTGTATCGGAAATGTTGAGGAAACCAATAATGTTAAGTGTGACTTTCACAGTTCAATATGTTGATGAGAACCTTACGAAGAGCTAACTCAATTCAGCTAGCCGTTTTTTTGTTTAACTCGATTGAATTTTTGAAAAAAATAAGGATCACGTTTTTTGTCCTGAGAAGCTCATAATCTTTAAAAAATGCAAACAAGAACTTTCTAGAGATTTTTCCACATTTTAGTTGCAGATAGTACATAAATTTCAGAAAAAAAATAAAATAAACTAACAAATAAAATTTTTATTAATTTAATAACGGGTATTGCCACCCCTGTTTTTCCATTTGAAGACCGATATCTCGGCGAGAAGTGGACGTATTGAGGTCAATAAAAAAATAAATTAAAGCTGAATCAACAAAGTATCCTATCATTATAACGATTATGCAAAAATAAAATTTCCACGCTCGTAGACAAGAAAAAAAAAGTGGTAAATTTTGAGAATTTTTTTGTTGCTGATTTTTCTATCATTACTCGAAAACCACTGAAACTTAAAATTTTTGAAGTTCTAATCCAAAAACTAGACACTTGGAGCTACAATTTCTTTTTTTTAAATTCCTTGTACGACCATTCCTCTCAAAGTTACGGCATGTTGAAAATTGCCGAAAAATTTGAAATTTTTGTTTGATCCTTTAATTTTTTCCAGTAGTGTAATATATGCCCTTTTGACTTAGCGAAGTTTCTTGGATATCAAAAAATATAGCATGTGTAATTCACAGTATAAGCAGAGAAAATGATCCTAAATCAGAACAAGTTTCAATAACTTATGTTATGACTAACATGAAATAAATAATTTCATTCAGATGACAAACTAAAAAATTTAAAAACAGCCCTGAGCAGGAGACTTTGAGTGCTCGTTCATTGGCGGGACAATAAGACTATTACCTCAAAATTTTATATGGGATTTGAGATTGATACCAAATATATAAATGTAAAATCTCAGACAATCGGAATTATATTCTGAAAATTATTCCAAAAATGAAATATGTAAAAAAAGAAATTGAAATAATTGAAATAAATTGAATTATATGGTTCTGATGATCTGATCCCCTTGAAATTTTGCATGAATATTCAGTATAGTGGTTTTCATTCTCAAAATAAATGTCACTCGAATCGGATATTATGGAAATATGAAGATTCTTCTTTCAATATTCCAACTGAATTTTCTATGATTCTGTTAACGCTATGGCCACAAATTTTACATGAAGATTCAGTAATCAATCTTTATTCACAGAAAAAATTCCACTTGAATCTGATATCCTGTTATGGAAATATACTGATTTTAATTTTCAATGTTGAAATTTCTATGGTTCTGTTAGAACTATGGCCACGAAATCTTGGATGAACGTTCAGAATATCGATTTCCATTCACACTAAAGCATAAACGAAAAGTTAATTCTCCATTTTAACATAAATCATTATCCCACACATTCGTGATAATTAATTAAATAATAAGTCTCAACAAAAATGATCAGTAATCAAGTTAAAATCACAATAACACAATGAATCGAAATCTGCTAAGAAGATATGGTTTTAGTTTAGATGTCCTAAGGAGCACCTAAACCTCAAAAATCAGGGCAACTATCCTTCTCGTTAGGTATAGATGCCCATGAATTTTTTTAATAAATTAAGAAGAAAACAAAAACTATTTGTACTCAGATGTACACTCAATGAAACACTGTTTTGGCGTAATGAAAAAATTAATGAATTTATTACCACTTCAAAAGTTATATAGCGGCAAATACCTACCTCTAAAAGTTTGTGAAGTTCACTGCTGAGATGATCGCACACACTAGCGAAAAACGGCTTCACTTTACAATAACCCTTACAAAACGGTCCATGGTGACTGTAGCAGCAACTTATAAAATTAATTTTTTGATACGTGTTTCGGAAGTTAGGTATTTTGAAAATGGGACATCTATCCAACTGAGGCATCTATCCGGGTTTTACCCTAAATGAAAAGAAAGGTAATAAGAGACAGTTTCAACTCCCATACATTACAGTACACTATGGCTTCGTTAGATTGATGATTTATCAATTCAAATACTCAAAACAATTAATCAATATTCATAAAAATACAATTTCCTTATATATGATTTCATCTCCATTCACCAATATCGACATGGAATGACTGCACCGTTTTCCTAATAAAAAGAGAACATCCAGGTATGGAAATTCTCAATAAGCTCACATATTTCCTCTCTTATTTGCGAATACATTCAGAATTCTGCCTCAAAAGTTAGAAATATTTGTTGGGAAGCAACAGTGCATGAAAAGAAAGAATGGAAAACCCGCCGTCAATTCCCTATACGGCGAGTTTTTTTCAGGAAAGCCAATAACATGGGAAATATTTTCCATCCAAAGACCGAACTATAAATCTTTGGAGAATTCTAAAGGCGAATTTCGACAAAACATTTCTTCAATTCGGTTGCGGGATGAATGAAAAATGAAACGGCGACGGAGAAAAATTAGATGTATCCCCGTCCATTGGTGATCCTTTTGTCGTCTTGATTCGACTCCTGTGGAATTCAAATATTTCGGGGTTGTGTATTGGAAACGAATTGTTATTGCAGTATAGAATTCAAGCTTTCCGAAGAACGATTGCTATGTTTGGCGTGATGAATACTAGGGAAGATAGATGATATTTTAAAATATCCCCTTCCAACGATAACGTTTCAATTATAAAATAACTATGCCATTTACAGAATATGATGTACCAAGTGTCCTAAATTCGTTGTCTAGTGAGGGGATATCAGAAACCCGATGAGCTAGAACAAAATGAGTGGCATAATTTTGGGCTCGATTTTTGAAAAAACTGATTTGGTGAAATCCGCAACCTTCTATGTCAAACCGTTTTCGAGCTATTAGAGAAAATTGGATAATGGCGTCAAATGAAAAGTTCTTATAACTTCTTTATTACTGAAGTTATAAACATGAAACTAAAACATTATAAATGCACTCTTTTCAGTAAAATTCATTGAAGTAATCAATTTTTCTTCATTACATTTTGTTCCAGCTCATCGGATTTCTGAGATCCCCTCACTAGACAACGAATTTATTACACCCGGTACAGGGTGATTCACTTATCTTGGTAACCTAATTTTTCTCCGAAAAGGGATGATAATTTTATTATTCTGTTGACGGTATTTGGTACATGTAAATGTTGACTTGAGATGTGCATAAAAGTCGAAGAAAAGAATTAAGAAGCCTGGCGTCGCGGCGCCTTCAAAAATTGTTTTCTTCAGGAACATTCCTTTTTCATTGTTTCATTCGAAATATAATTTAATTCCTAATGTTTCTTCTGACTACCATTTTTTTTATTTCTAACCGTTAGCGACCTGCAGCGTGTTTTATGTTAATTCTATTCTATTTATTTTTTTCTGTATTGTGAAAGTATCCCTTGATTTAGATATGATTGTGTTTCTTAAAATCAAAGCGACTTTGTAGCAAACTTTTTCTCAATCATTATATTAATCAAATATTATATATTATAACAATAAACAATTTTTTTAATTTTAAATTTCATTAAAAGTTAATTTGTCCAAGTGAACCCTTATATTTTGGCCAAAGTAACTTAGGTATAATGAAATAAGGAAAAGATATGATTCGACATGTTTCGTTTATTAATAAAAAATGTTCATTTTTATAAAATATAATATTTGATGAATATAATGTTCAAGAAGGAGTTTGCTACAAAGTCGCTTTGATTTTAAGAAACACAATCATATCTAAATCAAGGCATACTTTCAAAATACAGAAAAAAATAAATGAAATAGAATTCACATAAAACACGCTGAAGGTTGCTGACGGTAAGAAATACAGAAAAATTTATTCATTATCTTTCGAATGACACAATAAAAAAATATGTTCCTGGAGAAAAACATACACCTGGCGTCTTAATTCTTTTCTCCGATTTGACCATAAATCATTATTACCGATTTCATAAGTTTCATTATGTGGTTGTACCATCCTAGGATATTGAATAAATAAAAATTCATTCTTTGAACGAAAAAATCCCAGTGTCTAATGGGCCCCACTCACTTCGTTCTCTCTCCGCCGTCCCGTTTTTACCCGACGGTTTAAAAACGGTCGGGTAAAACTGCCGCAAAAACGAAGTGTATGGGCTAAAAACGGCGCACTTACCCGACGTTGCAAATGTCAAACGAGGCCTGATTTTCGTCCGTTCTCTTGACGTTTTTAACCGTCGGGTAAAAACGGCGGAGAAGAACGAAGTGAGTGGGGCCCTTATGGAACGTATATACTTTCACTGAATTTATATTACCAATTCACAGAGGTGATCGAATTTCACCACAGCTAGATGGATAAAAAGGTTCAATTGTTTCTTTCGGAAATAGAAGTATCATTGTGGTGCATCCATAGATAGCTATTGTAGTGTCTTTACTCACTATATTATGAATTAAAAGTATTTAGTGTAAGGTAGCATTTATTCAGGTTGAATTATATCTGCATACTCTATTATAATAAGGAAAATTATACAGATGTGGAAGAAACGGATGGAAACAGGGGAGTTTCAGTGTTAAATTCACGCTGGTTCGGAGTCCAGTGGAGCAGTGGAAGAATCGAAACCTCGGAGCGATGCGATGTTGAATAAGCGGCTGGTCTGTTGGAATGGCAGTCTGTAGTGAGTGGGGAAGCGCGCAGGCAACGATCTAGGATCGAATATCGAATCAGTAACACCGCAAACGGGAGATGGATAACATCGCATGACTATTGAAAATGAATACGACAAATTTTCTCCACTCTTATGGGCGCCATGGGCGGAAGTTATTTGCCTCAATGAATGAAGCAAATAATTTCCTGTGAAAATTAATATTCAGGTTCTTTTTGTCATAACTGGTTTGAAAATAAAATAATTAATTAATTGGTAGCTGTCGAACTGTCAGAATAATTTGATTCTGTAATAGATCCAAATATTTTGTAGCGTTTAGGTACCATCGATGAAAACTGGCCCTATCAATTACCCCATTCGTTTGGCAAGAGAAGTGGATGTGTGTGCTGCTGTTGAAAACCAGTGCACCTTGTTCTAGCAGAAAAATTGCCCAGCAAGTCGATTTGGGCGATAGAACTGTTCGGAATATTTTGAAAATAAATGGTTACAAATGTTATAAGGTGCAAACCTTTCAGGAAATTTTTCCAGAAGACCATTTCAAAAGAATGGAATTCTGGGAAAAGATGATGGAAAAAGAGAATGAGATTAGTTCTTTTCTGAGCAATATCTTATTCACGGATGAGTCACACAAAAAAATCAAGTTGTTACCGGCATAGTAATTTTTCATAAAATCCGGTATACAAATTCTTATGTAAACGAATTTTAAACAGGAAAACGGTATTAGCCTAGTGATTTTACTAAAAACGTTCATGTTTTTCACTCTATGGCACCATTGTATCAATTTAACGTTCTAAACAAAGCAAAGATATTTTCCTTCATAAATTTGCTGAATTATAATGGAATATATCACGGCTTATTGATTTCTACAATTAAGTAGAACTCGATACACTTTCTATTATGAGGATTTATGCCATTTAACCACGAATCTAAAAATTTTAAAACTACAGAAAGTCAGCGGTTTAATCGCTTTCCAACTCACTGCGACTGCGGCGAACGCGGAAGCTTCTTACTCTGAGGATCGTTGCTTGCGCGCTTCCGCACTCACTACAGACTGCCATTCAACAGACCAGCCGCTTATTCAACATCGCATCGCTCCAAGGTTTCGATTCTTCCACTGCTCCACTGGACTCCGAACCAGCGTGAATTTAACACTGAAACTCCCCTGTTTCCATCCGTTTCTTCCACATCTGTATATGTGCAATATGAGGTATGGTGGTAGTGGTAGGGTTAGGCGCGTAATTCAAATATACTACAGCTATTTTACCCCATCGGGGCTCATCAGTATGGAGATTGTTTTTCAATGATAGAGACATTTTAGGGTCCTTTACTTAGACCCTCAGAGATTTCGTTCTGTTTTGGTATTCGTACAAATCATAACCGGAGCAGTTTTCCAAATCTAAGTGAAGAGCCTTACAAGTCTATCATTCACAGCTATTCTCTATACTGATGAGTTCCAATAGGGCGAAATTGCTACCTATGGATGCTCTAGATCAGTGGTTCTCAACTTTTTCACCACTGAGGACCACTTGTAACTATCAGAATTCTTGGCGGACCACTTGTACGTATCAGAATTCTTGGCGGACCACTTAGATTTTATCAATATTTCCCAATAATAGGTAAAATGAGTTCAGGCGCGTTTGGTCGTCTGGTTCTGGTCAACGCACAACTAAAAACGTTTTGAGTTAAAAAAAAATGGCAGATGCATCAATTTACGTCTCAAGAGGCAAGATTTAAATTGATTATTTTATGACTTTTTTTTTCGCGGACCACATGAAAACCGTTCGCGGACCACAGGTGGTTGAGAATAATTTCTCTAGATGATAAAGCCTGCGTTGACGAGAGTTGCTCCGAAGTATGATTTTAATATTGGTTGATTTCAATCGATTAATGTTATTCTCTGCTTTTGTTTAGTCGTGAATGTACCTCTTGGAATAAATTGTCCCGATTGCTGGCGCTACCTGCGGCCGCGAAATAAATAAGATTTTCCCAAATATCGAACTGTGCGCTCCAATTCGAAAAGTGATTTGATAATTTTAAAAATCCATCAATCATCTTCTGATAAGCACCTATTTCAATTTCATCTGTTCTTCTGTTAAAACTAATTGGCAATTTCGAGTGAAGTGTGTGAGACTCGACCAACTAAGTGATAACCACGAAGCCGGTGCAGAAAAGGTTAATCATCCCTTTTCCCTATCCCAAAAGCCTCTTCTGCTACCAGATTGGGAGTGAGTTCACCGACACCTTCTCTTTCAACTCTCGAGGTGAGTGCATACAATTTTCATTCTGTAAATTGCTCAATCTTGTAATTGTCGTCTGAAATTGGTTGCAGTCGTTTGCGACCATTTAGCTTTCATTGTTGATGTAATCACTTGCGTTATTCGCGTTAATCATTGGGTATGTTCAGCAGCATTCAACTGTTGGCATAAAGCGAAAATCAGTTGAGTACCTACAGTTAAGTTTCAGCGGATGAAAATTTTCTGTACGCTTCGCTTAGTGATTTACAAATCTGACATATCATGATATATAACCTTATTTTTTGATACCCAGTTGAGAAACTTTTTGTGATTGTACTTGCAGATTATAAATAGAAGTGTATTGGAATAACCAAAATATTACTTAATAAACTTTAACTCACAGAACACAACAATACTAAACTGAAATAAAACCCTAAACATAACTAATTACAAAATAGGTAAATGCGCATGTCTCAGCGGTCAGATGAGTTACAAAGCGCAAATTTTCACCGCTGCCAGAAATCGACAGCTGCTGAGAAACATCGATCTGACAGCGGTTTTGCTGACCGCTTTCGCTTTCTCAACTTACTCAACTGTTGGCATCATATATTATAGAGTATATACTATACTATATAATCTTTGGTTGGCATAAAGCAAAAATCAGTTGAGTAGAGTTGAGTTTCAGCGTATGAAAATTTTCTGAACGCTTCGCTAAGTGATTTACAAATCTGACATATAACCTTATTTTTTGATACCCAGTTGAGAACCCTTTTGTGATTTTACTTGCAGATTATAAAAATACTCTCTAATATACTTCAACTCACATAACACAGCAATACTAAACTTCAACTAAAAACCCTAAACATAAACAAATCACAAAATAATAGGTATATGCGCATGTCTCAGCGGTCTGATGAGTTAAAAAGAGCAAATTTTACCACTGCCAGAAGTCGACAGCTGCTGAGAAATATCGATCTGTCAGCGGTTTTGCTGAACGCTATCGCTTTCTCAACTTAAGCCTGGTTCTCAAAGCTTCGACGTGAAGCCAGCTACAATCCCCACTACTCCTATTTTCTCCCTCACTGTCGCAGAAATACAAATGAAGTTGGTTTATTTCAACTACAAAAGAGGCGTGTCGCGACAGATTTTGACAACCTGCCACGTTCTTTATTAAATGATATACCTAGATAAGATTAGAATTAGTAATATGAAGATTTACAATAACTAATAAAAGAGTTACTCAAATTCTGGCTCAGACCGGGTCAGGTCAGGGTACATACCCTCGAAATCACTATGTGGCAAAAAAAAGAAATGCTCCGTTAATTGGTTTATTAATTAAATTCAAGATACTTAAATCAGTGTGGAAAAACATCTATCAAAAATCAGCAAATAACTTGTACAATTGTATAAAGTACCCAATCAAACGTCATAATCAGTTAAAAAATATCAGAAAATGATTCATGCAAGAAGACTTCTCATCATTCCATGACTTTATAATTTATAATATTGAAAGTGATAATGCAGTTTATGAAATTACACAATAACAGTTACAATTACAAAATAATAAAAAAAACCATACGGAGGGACTTAACTTAGTTAGAGCGAATGTCTCCTCTTGATCTGGTCGGTGAACCTATTTCTGGTACGACAATAGGTAGGCCTCGAATGCTCTTTCAGGATTTTTCCACCAAGAAAATTTAATGGATTTTCTCCTTGGGAAGCTAGTCAATGGGCTGGTCGATGTCACCATTCAACGTTGGTCCAAATAAATTGAAGTCGAAGTTATTATCCAAATTATGTTTGTCCAGAATCCATAAAAGTAATTTTAGGCTATCCGAATTTAATCGATTTTGAATAATGCCTTTACAGCTGAATTTACCAATTAAACTAATATTCAATATCAAATTGACTTCTACAACTCTGCTGCAATTTACTATTTATGACTATGTCTGAACTCACGATAATCTCTAAGAATAATAATATGAATTTAAAATTTGAATTTATCAGAAGCCAGATTTCAAAATTTATAAAAACGAGTGTAAAAAACTGATAGTGAACCTACAAGAAATACACAATAATACGCAGAATTAATTCAAAGGAAAATGAAACGGTTGACCAACAGTGACATCTACCCATGCATTGACGAACTTACCAATCTAGAAAACCTTATGTGCAAATTGAAAATGAAGTCTATAATTATTAAATGACAGTGAGATGAAAACCTTAAACAATTAAAATTACAATCAAACAATGAGAATTTTAGAATTCAAATTTGCAAATGAACAATGCTATGAAATTATGAAATGGAATTAATTATGTTATGACAACGATGCAAAATAGAACCTGAAATCAACAATTCATGGAATAAACCAAAAAACGAGTTTTTTCAAACAATAGGAAAAATGAACCGTAACAAACCAGAAACCAAAAGGAGGGGGTCAGGGGAAGTTTTGTTGATATTCTCTGATTGGTTGAATTGCTGTAGCTGGCTTCACGTCGAAGCTCTGAGAACTTGGCTTTACTCAACTGTTGTCAACAGTTTAATGCTGCTAAACGTACCCATTGTTTCATCAGTAAGTTCAACCAAACCGTCCGATGAATGTTTAAAATTTGACCATTCCAATGGTTCGGTCCAAATATTCTCGCCCCAATTCCCACAACCAATTGCCCAAAAACTATGTTGATTTATCATACAACGTGTTATAAATTACCCCTCCCGACAGCTCCATTCCACCCCGCTCCCCCATTCCAGCCAACAATTCAACTTCATTCTCCCTGAAAGAATCCTTAAATTCACCTTTTATTGAGAAATGCGCCCCCTCGACGGCAGACCGCGAATTAAACGCGTTCTGGTTTCAGTGGCCTGGAAGATTGATGAGTCCCACGGCTCGTATTAATGGTGGCGCCATCTGTGCGCCCGCACGTCATATCACACACTCCCATAAATTGATTATGCCCGAAAAATATATCTTTGCCGAGGGAGATCCGTCAAACTGGATGGGACCCAGTTATTGTTTCAGCTGCGGTTTTGCGGAAAAAACAGTTGAAGGAGAAGGTAACCGATTGGTTGCGATTTTTTTTCTTGATGGATTTTTTGATTGCGTCTTTTTTCTCCTATGTGAATTTTGCATATATTGTAGTTTGTTAAGGGGAGGTTAAATTCTACTGTGCCCTATCAGAGCGGTTTTCGTAACTGCGCTACTACTGCCCTCTACTTCAAGAGCTTCAAAAAACTCTAAGTATCTGGGAGCTTCAAGAATGCGTTTTCCCTATTAGAGCAAGAGCCCGTGAACGCCAGACCTTCGTTATTTTATAAAAGCTGAAAACTTGTCTACGCATGCTCCCAACATAGGTAAGAACGATGGACCATTATGAAGTTTGGGTTACCCTGGCTTTGGCAGGTAAAAGGTATTAAAGGGGTGTAAAATACTGATCTAATTTCGTCAAATATAAAGTGTGATTTTTTTATATTACCTTCAGAATATCATTGAAAATCACGTCATTAATTGCCAGACACTTACTATAGTGGCAACCCCTTGCCAGACACCCTTAATGTTCATAAAATCATATGTAATTTTACTTACGTTATAGTATAAAAGCTGATTTTTATATATGATACTTGGGCAATAATAAGATAATGTTTCCTCATTAGCCAGACATTTTCGATAGTGCCAACCCTTTGCCAGACAAGCTTGTAGTTTAGCTGCAGGTGCGAGCGCGAGACAGTATTTATGAGTGGGTGCGAGTGAGACGGCATGATTATAATGACTTATGCAAATAAATTTTTTGGTACAGATTTATATACCTAATCATTAAGTGAATCTCAAAAACATCTGAAGAAAAGACATCCGATGCTACAACTAAATAAAATTGTTAAAAATTTTAATTTATTCTATTAACAATTCAATTTAGTTGTAACATCGAATGTTTTCCCTTCAGATGTTTTTGAGATTCACTTAAATGATTAGTTATATAAATCTGTACCAAAAAATTTATTTGCATAAGTCATTATAATCATGCTGTCTCACTCGCACCCACTCATAAATACTGTCTCGCGCTCGCACCTGCAGCTAAACTATAAGCTTGTCTGGCAAAGGGTTGGCACTATCGAAAATGTCTGGCTAATGAGGAAACATTATCTTATTATTACCCAAGAATCTATATAAAAATCAGCTTTTATACTATAACTTAAGTAGAATTACATATAATTTTATGAACATTAAGGGTGTCTGGCAAGGGGTTGCCACTATAGTAAGTGTCTGGCAATTAATGACGTGATTTTCAATGATATTCTGAAGGTAATATCAAAAAATCACACTTTATAATTTGACGAAATTAGATCAGTATTTTAAACCCTTTAATACCGTTTACCTGCCAAAGCCAGGGTAACCCAAATTTCATAATGGTCCATCGTTCTTACCTGTGTTGGGAGCATGCTTAGACAAATTTTCAGCTTTTATAAAATAACGAAGGTCTGGGGTTCACGGGCTCTTAGACTATATATTTTTCTGTCCATGACATTCTTTGCACAGTGTCGTAATAGCGAGACATTCACTAACTTTTGAATGAACATTAAGAGATGTAGAAGTCCCTGTTCAATTTACAAAACCTCAGGTCAGAAAGTTACAGGTTTGTCAGTCATTATGCCGTATATAAAGGGTTTTCCAATAAGAGTTGTTATTTTGATATTCAAAGAAAAATTCCATTTTTCAATATAAATGATCGGATGTTTATTTCATTATAAGGAAGAAGATGCCGTTAATAGTGGAAAATAACATCAGGCAAATGACCACCACAACCACGCTTACAGGACCATATCCTTTTAATGAAATTTTCCAAAACCAAATCGCAAAGTGGCTGCCCTATGACCTCGATAGCCTCACGAAATCCATCTTTGAGGTCTTGAATCGACGCTGGGCTATTGGCGTACACCTTCTCTTTCACCTGGCCCCAAAGGAAGAAGTGGCAAGGTGTTAAATCACAAGATCTCGGTGGCCAATTGTGATCGCCTCTTCGAGAGATAACACGGTCCGGAAACTTTTCCACAAAAGATCAATCGTTTCGTTGCTTGTGTGGCACGTAGCGCCGTCTTGTTGGAAGTAAACGTTTTCCAGATCAATACTATCCAATTTTGGCCATAAAAAATCATTAATCATCTCCCGATAGCGTAATCCATTCTCCGTAACTGTTGCTTCAGCCTCATTTTCGAAAAAGTAAGGTCCAATGACTCCGCTGGACCATAAACCGCACCAAACAGTCACACGTTGATGATAAAGAGGCATTTCACGCGACAATTTTGCTTATTGACGAAGCCACCAAGCTGGAAATGGGCCTCATCACTCAAGATGATTTTTCGATGGAATTCCAGATCATTTTCGTGCATTTCAACGGCCCAATCAGCAAAGGCACGACGTTGTTGATGATCGGCCGGCTTGAGTTCTTGTGTTAACTGAACTTTATAAGCCTTAAGACCCAAATTTTTATGCAAAACACTGTGTAATGACGTTTGTGGAATACCTAATTTCAAAGAACGTCGAGGAATGGACAAACCTTGGTTTTTTTCAACAGTTTCGGCTACAGCAGCAATATTCTCGGCTGTTTTTGAGTAACATGCACGGGTTTTATTCTTCACATCACTAACGTGTCCCAACAGCTCGAATTTTTCCACCAATTTCTTTATTCCGGTCCGACAAGGTGGTTCACGATAATCCAAAAATGTTTGAGTTCGAAGCGTCTCTGCCAAATTTTCACTATTTTTATAGTGAATTTTAATAATGTCAATGCGTTCTTGAAGCGTGTATCGTTCCATTTTTATTAATGGCGTAGTTTCTTTTCGCCAAATGTCAAAAAATGACAGCTTCAAACGTGACATCTACCGAAATAAAGGGCTATTCAAAATAACACCTCTCATTGGAAAACCCTTTACTATTATAATCTACCTAAGCCAAGTAGAATCTGCTTATGAACGCGAACAACATTCCGCGTTGCGAACTTTTTCCGTATCTTTATTCCGTATTGGGACTATTGGTCTACGGCTCTCCTATTATGGTACTAACATCAGCTAAAAATTACTATAGACGATTCTGTCAGGCAACATCGCTCTATTACTGTTTAGTCATTTGATATAACGTGTTTACTGTTTCGTGTCGATTTGACGTTTATGAAGTGAATTATTTTACTGATTAGGTGGCAATTCATTGTTACTCAAAAGTATAGCGGTAATTATGGATATAGCAAAATTACGACAATGTTGTATTATATTCAGAAATCGTAGAAAGGAAAATCTAACCTTTTGTTTACTTCACCCCCAGTTCGACAGTAATGTGTTTTCCATCTCACTCTAGAGCTTGGTTGATTACAATACAATGCTATTCACGCTTAGGAGCATCTCTATATGCGTTTTCGGATACTTACTCGGGTTAACTCGATCCCTTAGCTTCGCGTTCGTTTACCTAACCCGAACATCCAACCCGTGTTCGGAAAGTACGATACTATTAACACGATCACTGACTCAGGTTGATCTATCGTAACCCTACAAGAGAGCAGGGTCGTCGAATCACCGCATGCGCACTGCAGTTCAATTTTGTATTTGAAAGGGCGGAAACAAGTCTTCTACTCTTTTCTCAGTAATATCATATATTCTATTCCTAAGAATTATGGAAAGGGAAGAGAATTTGGCACAGTGTAAAATGTGTGGTGCCATGAGCCGAGAAAATAATGTGAAACAACTTCTTCATAACTTTGTATGCAGATCTTTCTGCGTTAAAGCTAAAGCTTTCTTTACTTCTTTAATAAAGGAACTCAAAAATAACATTGAACATGCGAGAGCACACCAGAAACTATAAGAAAGATTTTACAGAAGCCAATAAATCCAAGCAAAGCTAGGACAATCAGTAAATAAACTGGAACTGAAAAAATAAATTGTCTACGTCTTCAACATAGGTACTTAAAAATTACATTAAACTTGCGAGGGAACACCAGAAATTATAATAAATATTTCACAAAAGTCAATAACTGCAAGCAAAGCTAGAGACAATCCGAAAATAAACTGGGACTGAAAAAATAAATCTATAAGATATTTGGTTATGTTATTGATACGGCTGTCACTTCAAATCCTAAAACTGATGTGTTCCTAATCTTAGAACCCGGGTCCGTGATCCGAGTAGATCCGTCACTTGACCCAATAGCCCCGTTTACACGTACACTCCGAATCGACGCTCCTGTAGCGTCGCTTCGATGCGGCACTCCGGAACGGCGTTCCAGGAGCGTGAGGATTGATGCGTGGTCGTCAAATGGAGCAACACTTTTGGATCGCGCATCGATGCGGCAGATTTTACTGTACGCTCCAAAACTCTCTTATAAATACCAGTCAGTTGATTCGAATACCCGTAAGTGGACAGTGAAGTGAACATGAATTTGAGAAAAAGGAAGGCTATTGCGTGTTTAGGGCTGTATGTCATCAATGAAGAAGAGAATAAAACTTCTCGGAAAATTTGAGTTAAACAGTGGAGGTTGAGTAGAGAGCGTTTTGATCATATGCCTCTATTAAGGGAACTTCGGGAAAATTATCCAGAGGACTACAGAAATTATTTAAGAATGGATGACATAACGTTTCGGCTTATTTTGAATTTTGCACTCGGATCTACATTTTCTTTGCAAAACTCAAGCAATTTATCATAGGCATTATTCCTCAAATTCTTATTTTTATATTCGTCACTTTTTATTTTCCATAAACACGGAAAGTTTCTGTACATGTTTATGAATATTTCTAAATTATCCCTATTCCACATTGTGTGTGTAGGTACTGGTGAAACTGAGCAGAATTCAAGTTTATAAACATAAATAAAAATTTCCATCTGTGAAAATTCGAGAGAACGATAAGCATTTACTGCTACATATCTCAGTAGATCGGAGTGTGCGTGTAAATGCGACGTTGAAATCACAACCAGCACATCTGGCACGTCGCATCAAATCGACGCTTTTGGACTCACGATGGTCTAGCATTCACACGCACAAGATTGGAGTTAAGAAATGGAGCGAACGCTCCAAAACTGCCAGGAAAACTGTCCGTGTAAACGGGCCTATTGGATCAAGTTAGCAACCGTGAGTAAGTTACCGAAAACACCTTATGTTTACTTCTTACTCTGAGAATTCAATACCTATTTGAATCGAGTTTATTCTGGCCAATAAATTTTCCGAATTATGTTGCTATTCACTGTATTCACCATGAGATACATAATGATTTTTTCAATTCGACCATCTCCATCATTTAATCGAATTCCGAAAAGATCCGGCTCTCTAGAAACATGATTGATGCGTTCGTAAAAAGCATATACGAGGGGGAAACCTCATTAAGAAAACTGAGTCACGTAATCCAGGTCGAATAAATAATATTCCCGGTTCGAATCTTCCCGGATTAGGATGTTTATATATGATCATCCGAAACGAAGGGATCGGACAAGCAAATCGAATTCAATTCTGCTGTAAGCAACAAAATATATTGATTCCACCTTGTAGAAAAATGGGAGTCTCTCTATAGTAGGGAGATTTTATCTTTCGAAATATGATTGAATTATTGAAGTTAATTATTAAAAACGAAGATATACTTTTTCAATGCTATGGCAACTCTCATCTGATAGACTCTTAGAATTGAGGTACGACTGAATACCTTGTAGAGTGAAATCATGCGAAAATATCTCAATCAGGTATAATAGAAAAGAAACGCTATGACATACAATTGAGTAAGGAAAAATAGTACCACTGGGCGAGGCTAAGTCGGGGACCAATATGGCGGAAAGTTCCGGATTGAATTAAGTTGTCTGTTTTTTCTGTTCACAAATTTCACCCAAAAAGTACGACGTGTTGGGTCTTAAGGAATCCTGTTCAAATAAGGTCAATTGAGTATCAAATGAACAATTTTTCTCCAAGCGTTAATATACACATATAAAAAGATATCAGATTACCAAGACAGACTAGCAAAAATTTCGAAAGCGGATCTGTTCAGTACTCATCCTTACCTGCGATATGTTTTTCCTCTATTCTTATCTATCTCTTCTCTGCTTATAGCCTTACAGTGTACGATACCATTTTATTGTATATTATTAAGCAGAAAAAATCACAATTCAACTAAAAACCAGAAAATTCAACGATTGTCAAAATTTACGTTAGGTGGTAGTAATATGGTGCATCTGTTACCACGTTTATTTCAATGATGGCAACTCTATACTATCCTATCTCCTATCTCTGAATACCTTGTGTAATGAAATCATGCGAAAATATTTCAATTCTAAGAGTCTATTGGACCCCTTATGTTTTGAGGTGTCTACGGTACTAGCCTAATATATCTACGTCCATTTTCGGAATCTCAGAAACTGGAGAGGTACCTAACTTACCTAAGTCCAGAAGTATTTCTTCAGAGGGTGATTATGTTATTCAACATCCAAAGCTGGACTGCTGCCTTATATTGGTCTTTTCCGAGCCCTCAGAAAGGCTCAGGTCCATCAGGTGTTAACTTGACAGTGTTTAATCTGGATTGAACATTATGGAATACCTAGAAGAAATCACTTCTAAAAATCAAGAATTCAAATCTTGTGAAGAAGTGCCAGAAAGCAATGTTTGTACCATTTCTAGGGCAAATAATATGCGTATTTTGCAGATTATAGCAAACTCCGAAAACGGCTAATGACGAAAGCTGTGTTTCATCACAACTGATATATGTTCCAGTTCCCATTTATTTCTTATTAATATTTATTGTTCATATCTTGTGTGATGTACACTTAATAAATCAAATTCCACCGCGAGTTTCACTTCGTTTGTAAGGGATTTACAACCTCCTACTAGGAGTTAAGAACCGTTGAAGAAAGATGTCTCTAAACTCATCATCTAACCCTTAATCCAACCAAATGACAACACCCCGAACAACCGTCGAAATCCAAAATTTCACCAGGGTAACAAAAGGAAGAGGTCGAAAGGGTTGCGATAAAAGCTGTACTTCATTCTTCCATTTATACCCCTTTATTTAGGTCCTATTCAGCCCGAAGTTCGAGGACCTCTCTGACGTATTCGAATTAAAGTGGTACACCGAACGCACAACGTGAGGTAATATCGGGTAAAACTTTTACACCCCCATTCCTGCAAGCCGCGCTTCTAATAAAAGGGTGTAGGGGGTCCTGAAATCAGTCAGATGCGACGCTCAAGAACAAAAGGCCTCGCCAATTAACATAGGAACATGTGCGTCTGTAAATATTATACGGCTCCCTTCGGGTTTCGCGTCATAATTCGTCTGAATGTGGAATAATGGACTGTAGAAAACTCATTAGGACTGCGATTTCGTTTTGTTTGAAGGTGTAGGAGGGAATTGTGGGGTGGCAGTGGACCTGGGTTGAACTAATTTGTCATTCATGTGATGTTTAATATCAACGAAACCTACCCAGTGATGTTATGATGAAAAAAATGACCTACAATAAACTCGATGCTATAGAAGCAGCCTGTCTGCATTCACTCCTGGACATAAGCCTTCCCTTGAATTTTCCAATTTCCTCTATCTTGAGCCAAATGGTGCCAATGTCGTCCAACCTTTGCTTTAATGTAATCTAACCAGCTTTTTGGTGGTCCTTCAACACTTCGTTTATGTTCTCGTAGTCTACAATGTACCGGGTTTTTCACTATAACTTGACCCCCCTTTAACTTTGTTACTGAAGGAGATACAAAAAAATGTTTCGTATAAAAGTTTCACGAAATCAACTGAGGTTCTTCATATGAATCCAGGAACTGAAATATTTACAGGGTGACCAACATATTGATGGCAACTTCGTTTTTTCAAATGGAACACCCTGTATATTTTTCCATATTTGGTTAGCTCTTTTTTCCTGATTTCGAATATGTAACATACGTTGGTCTATCTTTCTTATTCTGAGCACCACAGAGTTTCAAATTTCAATAACCATCAATCATAGCGTTTTGGAAGTTCGTGAATATTTATGTGGCAAATTTGATCTTTGGACTGGTAATGGCGCACCCATTTTATGGCCACCAAATAGTTACATCTGCCAAATTAATGATATCTATCATTGAAAAAAAGAATGTAAAACATAGTAAGTTTTTGCATATGGTTCATAAGGAATTATTTATTTATTACTGAAGAGAAAACCGATGGCCGATTAGTTAAAATAAAGAGGTTTCCGATACAAATTCGAATCAAAATTCGCCATCTATTTAGGAACAACCTGTAACTTTTTTCTCTTGCATATTAGGGTAGTAAAATCTAAAACATGGTTTAAGTAACAGTTCCTGAAAATTTCATCTTTTGGGCGTGAAGGGAAAGAAATAGCTGAAAATTCAAGACGAAAAACAGTTTTTTGTGAATAACTCAGAAAATATCCACTTTAGGGCAAGGGTGTGATGCATACGCTCACATTATTTTTTAAGGTAGATTCAATATCTGCCATAAAAAAAGGGGTTCTAATTTGAAAAAATTGATTTTTCACGATTTTGTCATCTCTAACTTTGAAAGCGATTTTTTCACCCCCTGTATCATGAATCGCGATTTCGATTTTTAAAGTGGATACATCAATCTTATATCTTAAAAAATTTTAAAAATGAAAATTTTCCATCCAAAAACCTCGAAGTTATTCTTGTTTCAGCGGAGCTCTATTTTCGATTTTTTTTTCGTATTTTCCCGCTCAGAGAGAATTATCCAAACAAACTGAAAAATGTTACATCAAAATAACTTGAAATTTTCTAAGGAATCGATTTCTGCCATAAAAAAATGGTGTTCTAATTTGAAAAACGGAAGTTGACGTCATTTCCGGGAAAACCGGAGGTGCTCATGCATTGAAAATATTTTAGATTTCATCAGCATCGTGAAATACTTATAAGGCTGAATTTCATGAAAATACGTTCAGTAGTTTCTTGTATAAATATGGGTGAGGTTCCTCGTGAAAGACCCTGTATAGCAGTAACGTAGATCTAGGCTTCTTGAAGTCCTCTCACATATAAGAGTTTAAAGTCACTTCTAAACTAGAGGCTATCTATAGAGCAGTTGTGAAAACAGCTCTAATGGGGGACATATAGACCCCAAGTGGAATGTAACCCCCTTAATAATCAACAACCTCCAGCGAGCCCAATATCTCTACTTCATCTCTTTCATTCCACGAACTTTTGGACCCCGGCATAAAATTCATAACTCACAAACATTTGGCCAAAAGTCTCTATTTTTCTCTCAGAAACAAGCGCGTAAACCCAAGTGTAAATGTACGAACGATTTCAAATGAACGCAATCTAGAACCATCAGAACGACGACCAAAAAACGTATATCCCTTGTTATTCTTCCTCTGAGACAAAACCCAAAACCCCTAGCAGCTAGCACCTCCTAACCCGACCGATGTAAAGCCGCCATTAGCCCGGGTCTTCCTAAACCGGCTCACAAAACACGAATTTTGCGGATCCAGTGAAATCGGGAATGCAACAATTCCTACGCTAGCGGCTCCTTTCATCGGAAACAGGATTTCCTAGCGGTAGTGGAAGAAATTTAAAGAGAGGAGAAGGAAGCGAATGTCTCCCAGTGCAATTTCACGGCCCGGCAATTCGACCGGATTTGGGCGAAAGCCGAAGAGGTTATGTTATTGTTGAAGTTTACGTTCCGAGGGGGTGAGAGCGTTCCTTTAAGTTCGATGTGTACGAGGGTGTGCTCTCAACACTTGATTAGCGGTCGGGTGGAACTAGGCACTTTCTGGATCTGTTCGGGAACCGGGAATAAATGTGAAGTTTACGTTCATCAATAAGTTACTACCTTGATACTTTTGACATCTGTCTAGGCAGAATTAGCTCTATCTATAGTCCGTTCACGAAAGGTTGAGCCGTCGGTTGGCCATGGAAATTTGGCATATTCCACTGTGTATATTAAAATTTTAGGTTATGTAGTTTATTTTCTTGTCAGATTGATACGCAATGTTGTCAATATTGCATAGAGTTCTCTGATAACTCGCAAGCTCGTCGGACGAGGCCGGGTACATTCGGCAACGTTGACTTTATTTTTCATTATGACAGCAAATACTGCCAACTTCTGATAAATAAACAAACGCCTACTATGCGCTCAACCTTTCGTGAACGGACTATAAAAGTAGGTTGTTAGGGAGGGTTTAGTTTAAGTTTAGTTTAGTTTAAAAAAAGGGTTACAGTTCACTGCTATCGCTAGGACCATTGTAACCCCAGCTGTTCTGACTACACCCTTCACTAGTTCCAGAGATCTGATTGAATCCAATATCTGTGAAGGCTTCAACAAGGCTAATTATTCATACTTAAAAGTTTCTCGCCGAAGGCATTCTCTCCATAGGCTTGCAATACCAAAGCATTTCGTGACTAGGTGAATAGGGGTTTCTTTCTCCTCCCCACAGAACCTACACTCGTCAGTGTCCGATAATCCCATCCTCAACAGGTGCTTCTTGAGGCGACAGTGTCCTGTAAAAATGCCAGTGAGGAGGTGTAATTGTTATTACTAAGATCCAGATATCTTTTGGATCTTGCTGTTTCAAAATCCCGAAGGAACTCAGTGGAATGATATATGCCTGGGAGATTCCGCCAGACTTTTTCCCTCTCAGCTTTCTCCAGAAACTCCTGCCCCCCAGGTACATTTACATATACCACAGAAGGGTTCTGGGCCAATGAGTGCCATTCGTGCGCCCTCTTTGGCAATTGTATCGGCTCTTTGTTTCCTTTGATACCCGAATGGCCGGCAACTCTTATTTTTCTTACCTACCTCATTGTGTTTGTTCCGGCACTCCCAGATCACCTTTGAGTCGATAACGTAGGAGCTCAGTGCTTTAATTGCAGCTTGACTATCTGAGTGTATGGATATATCGCACTTTCCCATTCCTCTCTTTTACTAAGCAATGTCCTGAAGTTTTTCTCAGTGCTTACTTTCTTGATCACTTCATCATCAGGGAGGTTCGCAGATGAGATGTAGTTGTTCAGACAGGACCAGGCTCTCTGATCACCAGACTTCTCAGAAGATTGTAGATTTTTAATGGAGTTTGATTCCACTGCGGCCATTAGATCGATTGTGTTCCCCCCTCAGAGCTGTTTTTGCAACTGCATTACAGTTCTTCCTTAATCTGGAGAACTTCAATGTACTCATCTAGTATCTGAGAGGGCTTCAAGGAGACTAGATCTGCGTTTCTCATATAATGGCGATTCTGAAATAGCTTCAAAGAGGCTATTTCCCTATTATTCTCCTGTTCAAGACATTCTTTGAGGAAGCTAGCAATGACAAGGTACCTATTCTCCTACTAAGTGAACTAGAGTTTCCTCCTCTTCCAAACAAAATCTATATTAGGCCAGTTTCTATTAAACCAATTCTCATCATAAACTTCTTAAAAGGGCAATGTCTGTTCAGTAAGTCAGTAAAGAGGCGTAACTTATTCTTACTGAAATTCAAATAATTTTTGGACCTTGCAGTTTTAATGTTCAAAAGGAACCTACACTGAGAGACCTTGTTGTTCTTGCCTACTTTATTGAGTTTTTTTTACTTCGATACATTGATGGGAAAGAACCTCCACACTTTTGCTAAAAGACCATTTCAAATAAAATTAAGTATATTTTAGGATCAGCAGTTTTGCAGGTTAATCTGTATCTAAGTAACTAATGGAAAAATGAAAAAAAAACCGAGGATGTGAGTCGGATGTTTTTGCACGCTTTATTATTCAAACCATCGACTTTAAATACTATAACATCTCCTAGAGCATCTTGAAACTGCCCGAAATGTTGCATTGCTCTGGAAATCATCACGAATAACTATTGGCACAGTTCCAAAACCTATTACAACTCCTATCAGTGACCGTCCCATTTTTCTTCGAATATAGATTTATCAAAAACTTTAGTAAACTCCTTAAAACTCAAGACCACCGAAACTTCAGGAAGAATACATTTCCATCCAACTCCAGTTCGTTTTTCCTTTCCACCTCGGAAAATTCGAGTTAAACACCTTTTCAGCCAGTTTATTATCTCGGTCTTTCCTTTCCGCTCTCCACAAACAAAAAGGTAGTTTCTTCGAAGGTTTTATTTATGCCCATACTTATGTTCAACTTTGTTTTCCCGACAAGTTGATCGATGACGCGCATTTAGGCCCAGCACGTAGGTCGAAAAAGAGATAAAATAAAAATGATGACCGGTTGTTTGCTTCCGTGCTGAATTCGTCGTTTTGCGTTTTCCACTTCTAGACGCTTTCGATTTGTCAAAGATTGCTTTTGTTGTTTTACGTACTTGGGTGGCTGGTTCGATTAATTCGTGTTGCTTCCAGAGGTGCTGGAGGCATGTGGTTGAAGATGAATCGAATGCGCAGTTATGGATGTGGGGTTTTTTAAAATTGGGTCCTTTTCGAGCGGTTGTTCTAATGCCTCAATTACACTCAGCCCTCCTCACTGCCACTCGCGTTGTCGGCAATAATTCCCGAAATACTTCTGCAGCAGTTTCGAAGGCAGTGTGCATTTACACTCAGCCGCAGCATTGCTCTCGTGCCGTGACCACGGTTCGGCATTGACGGACGAAGAAATTGCAGCCTCAGCGCTTAGTCTCGTTGATTTGTATGAATATGTGGGTGTCTTGAAAACATGTAGAGAAAAAAGAGTTAGTCCCTCAGTATCAATTTACCCTTTTTCTATCAATTCAAACAAAAATAGTTCTAAATACTATTATATTATTCCAATTTGCGACTACAATTTACAATTATTCGATGTTTCGTATACAGGAATATGGGATGGAAGTTTTCTGAATGAAATGACTGAAATGATTTTTGATTTCTCTTGAACAAAATTCAACCGATGATAAAAAAGAAGATACGAGATTGAGAATGGCAATTCCCCCAAAATTTAGATTGGCGATAACTCTGCGATTCTTGGCAACAGGGGGTAGTTATAGAAGTTTATACTATCTATTCAAAGTTTCAGAATCAATTATCTCAATAATTGTCCCTGAAGTGTGCAGAGCTATTAACATTGTTCCCAGTGATCTTATCAAGGCAACAAATACAGATAAAAAAACGTAAATACAATTCTCACTTCTCACACAATTAAAATTGAATAAAAAAACCGGAAAATATATTATCAAGAGCGATTCATAGTTTTTTTATTTTCATTACTCCATTCCATCGTGTACATTTTCGATAATAATAAAAACAATATTTTCGTTAAAATTATAAATTTCGTGAGAGCGCAGGGCGATCTTTTCTCAGCGCAGCAGCAGCAACCTAGCTGAATGTAATCACACACTGCGCCCGTATTGCCAGTCCCTTTGACTTCCGTCCGAAAAACCGCCAATTCGGGGAGCATGAGGCAGCACGAGGATTCACGGCCAACGGGTCTAACACCCCGATTACACTCAGCTCACTTCGTCGATTTTTGACCAAAAATCAATAACTTTTTTATTTCTCGATATTAAGTTCTGAAATTTTGCACAAATATAGAGTAGTGTATATGACTTCAGATAAAATGGAAATTATTGTAATTAAATTTAAAACCATAGATTAAAAAATAAAACAAATTGAAAATTATCGAAAATGTCCAATATACATCTCGGGTGTCCCGGGAAGAATGCAACAAAAGGATACCATGAATCAAGTACATCAGGGAGGACTCTCATCAAGAGGTTTAAATAGTTTGAGTGCCTTCGTTTGGAATATACAGGGTGATATTCATCTGACGGCTGAAATTTCAAAGTTCAATAACTTTTGAACTATTGGACTGAATGATTTCAAATTTGCAAGTTTTGTCACCCTTTACGATTGCCGTCTTTCGAAATTTCAGAAATTGAAGAAATCAGATCCGGACTAGCAACATTTTTGGACTTTTTTTTTCATGAATATTTGAATACCCTGTACCTACGTGAACATTATGTTTCTATTACATTTTCGTTACCACAAAGAATCAATCAATAATAAAAATTAAAAATCTCTGCTTGGCACGGTCATACAGGGTGAGCAGAAAACATTACCTCATGAGTAAAATTTCAAAGTTCAATAACTCTAAACTATCACACCGAATTTCTTCAAATTTGGAAGTTTTGTCACCCTTTCAAATTTGAAATCTTTCGGTTGAATAATTAAAGATTTATTCAAGTTTGAAATTTCACTCATGAGGTAATGTCTTTTGCTCAATTCTTGATGACCCTGTATGACCGTGCCAAACAAAAATAATGAATTTTCTCACTAATTGATTCGTTGTGGTTACGGAAATGAAAAAAAACATAATGTTCAAGTACAGAGTTGTTCAATATTCATGAAAATAGAAAAAGTCCGAAATTTTGCAAGTCCGGATCTGATTTATTCATTTTCTGAAATAGTGAAAATGGCAATCGTAAAGGGTGACAAAACTCCCAAATTTGAAATAATTCGGTCCAACAGTTCAAGAGTTATTGAACTTTGAAATTTCACCCATGAGGTAATGTTTTTTGCTCACTTCTAGATCACGCTGTATGACCGTGCCAAGCAGAGATTTTGAATTGTCTCATTAATTGACTCTTTGCGGTTACGAAAATGAAAAAAAACATAGTGTTCACCTACAGAATGTTCCAATATTCATGAAAATAGAAAAAGTCCAAAATTTTTCTAGTCTGGATCTGATTCATTAAATTTCTGTAATATTAAAAGATGGCAATCGTGAAGGGTGACCAAACTTCCGAATTTGAAATAATTCGGTCGAATACTATTGATGTAAACACGAATAATTCAATCCATAGTAAGTAGCAAGCAGTTTTCCGTTTTTAACTTTCATAAAATTTCATTAATTACACCGAAAATCGCAAATATCCGCAGTTTTTTTTTATTTGATTATGCTAATGGTTAGCTAGGCTACAAATCAACATTGAATTCGCAGCAGGGGTAAACGTGGGCAACTATGAAAAGTCTCGATGAACTTTGAAAAAAAATTTTCATCATTTTTCATTTTGCAATTATTTTAAGGTTAACGTTAACATTATAGTGAATAAATTCTGATTGTTTCATATTCTTCAAAAGACGAGTTTTCCAGAAATATATCATTTATAATACCTTTTTCTGTAACGTATAACAATAAAATCAATTTGAATGTGATGAAGTGAACGGGCTAAACATGGACGACCTTCATAACTACAAAGTTTGTGGTGTTATAAAAAAATCATTTCATAGAATATGTATATTTTTTGATATAATAGTCGAGTTTGATCCTTGAACTATTGAACAAAATAAAAAAAGCATGCCAGTAGCGACATTGACAGCAACCATTTTCATCATTTTCCACTGTGCTGCGCCCAAAGTCCATTCTGAACACCATTACGTTCACGGACGAAGTACGTTTACGTGTTCGTTATGGTTACGTCCATTGTGAATCAGCACTTAGTATTTTTTAGGAGTTCTAAAAAACACTGAGTCAAAAAACTATACATTATATAATTCATCAAGTAGATGTCACTCACCTAATTTTTTATCCGATAACTTTATTATTATGGGGTGAAAATAAAAACCCCTTATGATTTTCCTTCAAGAATTGTTTTCGTAGGATAGATTTTCGAGAAATGAAATTCTTTGATGGTTTCCCATTCAATTCTGGAGAAAAAAGTCTATTGCAAAATTTCGATACAGTAGATACTTTTCTTGGAAAAAATAAAAACTTACAAGCGGTAATGATCACTGTTCATTCCATTTCATAGTATGTTCCATAGAATGAATATTCTAAGATTGTTGTTTATGCTCAAAATTGGTTTTGTCAATTGTGCTTATCAATCGAAAGAAAGTTCTATTTATGAAATTAAAATATTACGGATTTAATTTTCCTCCTGAAATTAGTAATTAAACCTTGTACGATATTCCTTCACTTGTACGATGAAATGAAAAGAACAGTGATCATAACTGCACGTAAGTTTTTATTTTTTCCGAGAAAAGTATAGACTGTATCGAAATTTTGCAGGAAACTTTTTTTCTCCAGAATGGAATGGGCAGCCATTAGAGTATTTTATTTTTCGAAAATCTACACCTCGAAAACAATTTTTGAACGAAAATCATAGGGGGTTATTATTTTCAACCCCTAATAAAAAAGTTATGAGATCTTAAAAAATTTTGTGTGAGTAGCATCTACTTAGTGCTTCATATTATGTATAGTTTCATGACTCAATGTTTATAAGAGGCCGTAAAAGAATTAAAAACTGTCAACTCGTCGTCTCCTTCTAAAGGCTGTATCTTGGACGGGGGGTCGATTTCGAAAAAAATTCATATTAGTCTCCTCTGCTCATTTTCATCGGGGAATCATCTTCCAAAGTCTCTTAAATTTGTTTATAGACACCCTGTATACATAGACCTATGCGTGCAGAATACTGGCATACAAAAATTGATATAACAGCAGCAGTGGCGGTTTGTCCTATGAGGCAGGTGAGGCAGTGCCTCACCAAATAAATTACGGAAATCACAAATAATATCAAGCGAATTAATCCAATATTTTATTAATCAATTTCATCATCCCATTATGTTCTTCAGTCTCAACTTTTGTACGATACTGCACTCGTCTTCCATAATATCCGAGCTCAATCTCAAGCCGGGTACAGCTACAGACGTCTGTAACATTACACGTTACTGACGTTACGATGAATGCACAAAAATCGGACCGTAACGTTACATGTTACAGGCGTTAAGGTCCAATTTTTGTACATTCATCTCACTTCCTCTTCAAGGCGTAAACGGTGAGGTGAGGCTTGCCTCACGCGCTTCCTTGTCTAGCGCGTTATTCACATCGACGTGACGAGATCATGAACCTCCCCTTCGTTGTTTATCTATTGCGGCTTCTAAGGTGAATTTGAGGCTAGCCTCAGTAACAACTTTTAGAACATTTGAAGCGTTTTATCTCAGAAACGGTGCCTCGTAGGAAAAAAAGTATTGATACATTTTAACATCTACATTTTTGTATGAATTACTTTTTTGATGAAACTCACCAAAACAAAACTGAAAATCGCGAAAAACTCATTTTTCGACCTTTGAACTTGAATAAATTTTTGTCCATCCACGGGAATGATTGGGAACTTTTATATATTATTTATTATTATGTTTTGAACAATTTTACCGATTGTCAGCTTGTTGGGATTTTATGTAACTTCACCCTAATTTTTTGGTCTGGATTGACCGGACTATCTACCCTTGATCCGTGATCGTTTCGTTTCGTTTCATCGGCAAACTGCACATATTCGGGTTAATCGTGAAGCGGAAGATAGTGAAATTTCACTCTGGTTTGGGTTTATTGGGTTTGTGCAGTACTCGGGATATTGCAGAGTTTTCAATAAAACAGAAACAGTTTTTGAGTCATTCCTATGAGTATAAAGTACAATTGAAGAAGTTATACAACCTATTCCAAATCTTGACTATCGGTTCGGTAGGAAAATCGAATCGGAGGTTTCAAAATGAGAGTACTACTGGCCTACTGGCAGTGTAACTCTAATCAAATTATTTTTTGGCAGTGTTAATAATACATATTCCGATAGGGTTTAGTGAAAAACTGGTTGAAGCGAGTTGAAAAACTTATCTCAGGGCAATTACCACCCAATAAAACGCTATAGAATCATTGGAGCATTAATACCGAAGGATTTTTTCATAATGATAAGTATGCAGCTGACAAAAAGAGTTTATAAGATTAATATTTTTTTATGTGCCTCATCACTTTATTCTGTCACAAGCCGCCACTGAACAGCAGAGATTATCTGCAATCTTTCTACACTTTTGATTTCTTATGTCATGAAATAAACACATTTTTCGCCTATAAATCATTCATCAACCATACCCAACACACATGTGTGCATATGTTCGCAACCGCGAGCAAATATTGACAATAAGAGCTCCTATTAAAATTGCATCCAGAAATCGAACGATTTAAATATTAACGAGGCTTCCAATTACATCCGGGCCTCCCAAAATCCCGCCATTCTTTCGTCCCGGTTCCCTGGAGAAATTTCCATAGTCAAAATACTGCATTCATTACGTCCGTATTAATTAACCATAAATAATTGAACGGAGGCGTTACCGGTCCGTCAAATCTTCGCCCTTATTATTTATGTGAAATCTAGAGCCCTTGGTTTGGAAGGCGCGGAGTTTTTAGGCACTTCGTGGTCCTTTCGGTTCATTTGGGAGCGCTTAAGCCTTGTTCGCACTACGCTAGTAGCTTAGTCGAGTAGCTAAAAATTTAGTTAATAAACGTGTGTGAACACCAAGAATTCAGTCGAGTAGATAAGTGTGTAGTTTAGTCGAGTCGATCTATTTGGTTCTATTTTATCGGACGAGTATAGAGTACCCCACCACGCGATACTCTTCACTCGTTCACGGAATGGATAGGTCCGAACCGAACAGTTTAGTCGACATGTGACATGTCCCATAGATAACCTAAAATCATAGCTAAAATACTTGTTCTATGCCAAAAATGTCTTTCCGTTGGAGCGAAGAAATCACCCTTAAATTCGTAACAAAATACCTCGAATATGAATGTTCGTTTCGCTTCGAAGAAATCGCGTAAAGATTTGTGCGTGGCGAGTTGTTCATTCGACAAAGCGCTTCTCACTTGTGAACTCTACTCGACCAAAGTGTGAACGATTGGATGGACAGTAGCTACTAAATTTCTCACTACTCGACTAAGCTACTAGCGTAGTGCGAACAAGACTTTACTGCTTTGGAGCGACGTTGCCAGATTTGACGGACAAAAACAAAAGGCGTTTTCGGAAACTCACTCAAGGTTCCATTGGGTCACGTGACGGATCTACTTGGATCACGGACCTGGGTTCTAAGCTTACGAACACATCAGGTTTAGGATTTGAAGTGACAGTCGTATCAATAACATAACCAAATATTTTATGGATATGTTTTTCAGTTCCAGTTCATTTTCGGATTGTCTCTATCTTTAGTTGCATTTATTGGCTTTTGTAAAATATTTCTTATAATTTATGGTGTGCTCTTCGATGTTTAATGTTATTTTTGAGTACCTATGTTAAAAAAGTAGAGAATTTTTTTTTCAGTTCCAGTTTATTTACTGATTGTCTCTAGCTTTGCTTGGATTTAATGCTTCTGTAAAATCTTTCTTATAATTTCTGTTGTGCCCTCGAATGTTCAATGTTATCTTTGAGTACCTATGTAGGAGTAAAGAAGGCTTCAGTTTTAACGCAGAAAGATCTGCATACAAAGTTATGAAGAAGATGTTTCACATTATTTTCTCGGCTCATTGAATCACACATTTCACACTGAGCCAAATTCTCTTCTCTTTCCATAATTTTCAGGAATAGAATATATGAAATTACGAATAATAGATGGAAGACTTATTTCCGACTTTTTTGAATACAAAATTGAACTGCAGTGCCCATGCGTGTAGGGTTACGATAGATCAACCTGAGTCAGTGATCGAGTTAATAGCACCGTACTTTCCGAACACGAATTGGATGTTCGGGTTAGGTAAACGAACGCGAAGGTTAGGGATAGAGTTAACCCGAGTAAGTATCCAAAAACGCCTTTAGGCTATATACGAAATTTTGGGAAAAGCCCTGAGCAGCGGAACATTGAGGCTATTACCTCGAAATTTTGCATAGGACTCGAAATTGATACCAAATATATGATTAGAAATCTCAGCACGATCCGAATCAAAATCTGAAAATTAATCAATGTAAAAAATTACTCAGAATATCAAAATTTTATGGTTTTGATTTCACAATTATTATGAAAATTTGCATTATCATTTGCATTGCCAATTTACATCATCAAACTCGATTTTATTTTATTCGAAAATTGTTAATACAAAATTTTTAATCACGCAATTCCCACGAATTTTTTAAAACTGCTGTGAATTGATATTGAACATTTTGATGTAAAATTTCAGGTTGATCGAATTGACAAATTCTAAATTATTGAAAACATTCTGTGGCAAGGGCACAGCCAGGGGGGGGCACCGAGGGGCCCGAGGGGACCGCCCCCTGGCCCCCCCGAGATTTTTCTGCATGTAAACTTTTCTACCTGTATCTCCGTAGATACGGTTGAATTCAAGCACATCTTCAATATTTTATTTAAAATAGCTAAATGGTATTCATGCATACAGTCAATTTTCAGAACCTAATTGATTCGGCTTTCCAGCAAAAACATAATGATTAACCTTTTGAAAATGAGACTAGGTACACATATACAAGATGTCAAGGAAAAAAGTACCATGCATTGTGCCAGGCGATAGAAGGCTATAAAATATGAAAAAAGGTCCCAGGAATATATGTCCTAAACTGCTTCCTTTAAGATATACAGGGTGTTACAGTTTATTTTTAATTGGTGTTTTTTTGAATACCTTTGGACATAGAGGTGAGAATTGAACAAAATGTGATATGCGGGGGTTTTGTATGATGCAGAATCCAAATATCCTATTTTTTTAGATTGCTAATAGAGGGCTTACATAAAAAGTCCTCCACATTTAAATTAACCCTAAATTACTTTAGTTTAAAAAGGGGTTACAGTTCAGAGACCTCAATGTCTATTGTGCCCCCTTACAGAGCTGTTCTGAAAACACCCTTCAAACTCGCCTTTCAGTTCCAGAGATCTAATGAAATCCAATATCTGTAAGGCTTTAACGAAGCTAGTTCCTCACCCTTACAAGTTTCCCGCCCAAGGTATTCTCTCCTTAGGCGTGCAATGCCAAAGCATTCCGTGACTAGGTGAATGGGGGTTCCTTCCTCCTCCCCACAGAACCTACACTCGTCAGCCCTTGCTTTTTTGCCGTCATTTTCATTATTTTGTGTTTTTGATTTAATTCCTTGCTATTATGGTTGTTATTGTAAGTAGGTTACTTTGGGGCTTCTGGACAATTTGCATACATCATAACTTTTCGATGCATTTAACCGGAAACCGTTTGTCCTAGCGACTTCATTAAAGTACTTATACAATTTTGAAGGAAAAAAAAGATAGAGGAATCGCTTTTTCTACTCCAGAATGGCATACAGTGTGAGGCAAAAGAATTAGGGTTGATTTAAATGTGGAATCCTGTTTGTGGCGTCCTCTATAAGTAATCCAAAAACTAGTAGGATATTTAGATCATACAAAACCCCCGCATATCACATTTTGTTCAATTCTTACCTCTTTGTCCAAAGTTATAAAAACAACCAAATAAAAATTAAACTTAAACTCCTTGTATTTCTTAAAGGAAGCAGTTTCCAACATATATATTCATGGGACTTTTTTTCATATTTATGGCCCTCTATTGCGTGACACTATGCATGGTACTTTTTTTCTTGATACCCTGTATATTGGAAAGGCGTTTTAGATAATAAAATTCAGATTTCAGAAAAGATATTGTAAATTTGACATTTTTTATCAACCAGAAAGCGAAAGATAGAAATAACAGTATTTTTTTTTGTTTTTTCTCCCTGAATATTTGCATCGCCCCCCCCCCCGAACGAAAATTCTGGCTGCGCCACTGTTCTGTGGTTCAGATGATGCGATTCTCTAAAAATTTCCCATGAACATTCAGTATACCTATTAGTCTTCATTTACAAAAATTTCACTCGAATCTTGTTATGGAAATATAAGGATTCTTTTTTTCAATATTCCAACTGAATTTTACATGGTTTTGTTAACACTATAGCCAGAAAATTTTGCATGAGCCTTCTTTTGAGCATTTTTCAAGTGGCCGATTGGTTTCGTTATGCCTAAGAAATTGACAAACAGCAATTTTGAATGGCCATAATTTATGGAACACCTAGTACGATTTGACTGATTAACAAACTTAACCGCGGCATTTGTGAATCGAACTCACCATGAAAATCTCAAGTCTCTAGGACAATTCTTTCGAAAGTTACTATGTTTACGGCCGGCCGGAAGGCAGTCCCCGCGGACATAATTTAAATTGACCACGGATTCGTCATCGTCGAACTCTATCATTTGATACCATCTTCGGTTTTTTTTCGATTTTAACAAACCGATATGAAACTCGTTTAAGAAGAACCAGCACTAAGAAATTGTGCAGTTTGCAAGATCTATCGAAATTTCCGGTAATCTAAGTTCCAACTAGATAGCCCGGCTTCGCTGCTTCGGAAATCTTTTCGCCCTATTTGAATATATATTGGCCAACTTATGAAATGTAAACATTCGAAATGGGAAAAAGATTTACGCAGCTACAACTGTATTATACTGATTGAATAACAGATGAGATATCGTAATCTATCTCATTCGGAAAAATCACGAAGCAAGGGCTTGTTAATCTGATTATTTGGTTAGGGATGGATTCTCTGATCCTGACTAAATATTGATACAAGTTTTAAGGGGTTGTACGAGCATCCGGTCAAGAGAGTCATTGAATAATGTTTTACGGTGATTGCAAGGTAGGTTTCTGGGATAATGCATAAGAAAATTTTCGGTTTAAATTCAAGAAAGCATTCAGATGAAATTAACGGGTTCTTGTTCAATAGAAACGATTTGAAAAATCTGAATTTTTCTTGTGAACTTCAGGCGTCGTGGCAAAACAAAGTCGGAGTTAAAATTAACGCTCAGTGAAACTGTTACTTTGAGGATCTAAGACATAACTTAAGTGTTTGATTATTGCAAGAAAAAAATCGGTTTAGCAGATGTTAACCATATTTAATTTTTGATTAAAAGAATTCGTTATTTTTTAGAATAAACAGTAGCTTCCCAACTCCACGAATTATAAGAATGTAAAAGCGGTAGGTTGAGAAATCGGATAACCACATACAGTAGGATCTCGCTAATCCGGCCCTATATTGAGATCGGTAGTGCCAGATTGCCGAAATTGCCGGATTAGTGGAGATATGGTAAAAAAAAGCTAAATAGACCATAAAAACATCGTATAATTACTACAAAACAAGTACAGTATAAAAATCATTACTTACATAATATTATGTAAATCAATAAAAATATTACATATAAGCATTGACAGTTAAGGTCAATGTAAAAAAAACGGTTTGTTGACATGCAGAAACATGAAAACATCTGACCCCTCCTCCGACGCCGAGTGCCGGATTACTGGACGTGCCGGAGTGGCGCACGGCCGGATTAAAGAGACTGTACTGTACAAGGAAAAGTAAATTTGGCTGCCTTCGAATTCAACGTAGGTTGAAACCATGTGTATCATTGGAATAGAAAAGACTTGAATTATGAAATATTGAAATTTTCGAAAGAAACAGTATTTTCATACTTCATTTTCGGATAAAATGCCTCAATGCAAAGCTCGAAGCAGCTGAATGACGGAACTTAATATCAATATATGATTATGATTATACTCATTACTCCAAGTTTTTATTTGAACCCCTCAGAAGATATTGAACTTTTGCGAGTTAGGTTAATCATTTGTTGTCTATGTAGGTTTTGTTAGGACCTCCTTATGCCAGCTAAGGTACACACTGTTAATAGTCAGATAAAGCAAGAAAAAAAGAAAAAAATGAATTTACACATTTACGTTTTACACATACAGTGTTTGGTCATGACTTAGCGATAATTTAAGGTCATCAAATATACCTAATATTATCGACAAAAACACCCAAACTTGAAAGTTTACCCCCTTAGTTTTGGAGTAGCCCCCATTTTAAATTTACTTTTTTATTTTCGTTGACCCTTCCAAATAATATCGAGTTCTTCGGGCATAAAGGTCCTACAGATATGAAAAAATGGTTTTTGAAAGATTTCTTTGAAGTATAACAATATAAAAACATTCAACTTGAAAATGCCATCAAAAATTTTTTTAAAAAAGTTCATAGTAAAAATATGTACTGATTTTCTTAGTAAATCCGCAATAGTACAAGAACTAGCACATTGAAGTATAATTTTTTTTCGATGATTCAACACGCAAGGATATTAGCTACAAAAACAACACTCAAATCATATCTGTAAGTTACATAATTTGAGAGTTATTGCTGTTCGAACATGATCACTACGCGAGCAAAAGACACAAGACAGGTCGTCATGAAGGCCACTGCCTGTCTACAGAGCAGAGGCGGCCATTTTGAGCAATTTTTATGATTAATTTGTTTGTTTGATCATTGAAAATTATCGAAAGTACAGTACTGAGGTTTTTTATTTTATCAATTTTCATAAGGGTCATGTTCGAACAGCAATAACTCTCAAATTATGTAACTTACAGAAATGATGTGAGTGTTGTTTTGTAGCTTGTGTCCTTGCGTGTTAAATCATTGAAAAAAAATTATACTTCAATGTGCTAGTTCTTGTACTATTGCGGATTTACTGAGAAAATCAGTACATATTTTCACTATGAACTTTTTCAAAGAATTTTTTTATGCCGTTTTCAAGTTGAATGTTTTTATATTGTTATACTTCAATGGAAGGTGGTAGTATCATCTTTCAAAAAAATTTTTTAACATCTGTAGGACCTTTATGTCCAAAGAAATTGATATTATTAGGAAGAGTCAAGGAAAATAAAAAAGTAAATTTAAAATGGGGGCTACTCCAAAACTAATGGGGTAAACTTCCAAGTTTGGGTGTTTTTGTCGATAATATTAGGTATATTTGACCTTCAATTATCGCTAAGTCATGACCAAACACACTGTATATGTAGAACACTATCAGCTGTAAGGAAGTATTGACTTTTCATCGAGAAATTTTGTCGGAAATATCGAAATTTCCTAGCGATTTGCGGGGAAAAACGCTTCCCAACTTTTCCAGGAGTATCATATCATTCTAAACCGCTCAGAGACTCCCAAATGAGTACCAGGAGAACCATACAAATTGCGGTCCTCCCATTTCCTCTAATTATCGGAAGAACCACTTCGGCTACACCATAAATATTAATCGGTACTCAATCAAGTAAATTTTTCATGAAGGCCGGGTCTCCGCGACTAGTTCCCAGCACATCCTGCAGCTCCTGCCCGGGCTTAATATTCAGGCTCAGTTCATATTGGCCGATTAATTAAGGATGTCGTTTAATATGCAGCGCAGCATCCTCCCTTAACAGTTGCCGTAACGGTAATGACCTCGTTAGTGCGAAATAAATACAGCAGGTTGCCAGATACGCCCCTATACGCATTTTAGGACATAGGGGGTGGCCTGCCCTGGATGAAAATTATGAAAATTTTAGGGCAGGGTTACACCGCGGGGTGTTTCTGTTGATATCTTCAGGGGGGAAGAATTAACCTTTTCGCCACTTATGATGGCGTTTGCTACCAGTCAATTCACAGATTTTCAGATCAATTTAGCAGCCATTTTTGGTAATCATCCATCTTATGTGGAGAAATCACCACAGACAAACATATACAATATACTATGAGGAATAACAGCAAGTGTTAACCTTGATGAACTTGCAAAATGTAGGCAACATCTACTGTAGCTGAGCCTTTTTGCAGGTTGGAAAAGATCGATATAAGACAGCTATCCAGCAATGGGAGTTGAATGACAGAACAAACCTCTGGAGAAACACTCCTGGATGTACTTAGACCCAAAAATTCGTGACGATTCCACCTACCTATTGGATAAATAATTACCGATTGCGGCGCTGCAATCGCCGAATCAGCTGTTCCCGAAACGAGTATTGTTTCGTGCATGTCAAAGCAAAACAAGAGAGATTCTGGTGTTTCTCAAGTGTTTCAGTGATTTATTTAGTCTTTTGACTGAACAATCGTGAAAATGGACCTATGAAATGATTTATTAAGTTCATATCATATACATCGAGGACGATATGTAGAAAAATATCAGTTTTGGGCATTCGCCCTTGTCAACTGCAGAAGGAAGATATTTAACCATCTAACTTGGCTCATTTCAAAGATAAAATGTATCCTGATATGATTAGTTATTTAGTAGAAACAAGGAATCCTGCTGCAGTGAATCAAATTATATTTATAATATTTATTCTTGGATATATAGAAAGAAAAAATGACAATATTTGTTATTGAAATGAAAGCCGTTGAATTCCATGATGATTTTATTACTGAAATGAAAGACTTTATGAAAATAAACAACTCAATTTCAATTATTCACAACATCAAAAACTATTTTTATTGAATACAAATCAGAAAAATTCATTAATATTTTGTCGTAAGTGAAGCATTTATCATTCAATACAAACCAACAAATTTTATTCCCTGGTATAAACAAAAACTTAATTATCTGATAAGAAATGATAATTAATTTTACAATACAGAGTTAAAGTAAGTATGTGTATGCTATTTTTTTTATAAAATAGTGAATATAGCAGTTACCTTCTACTTGTCTCATATAAAAAACAAAAGATATACTGCAACTTGAAAAAACATCCAGATAAGTTTTAGCCAAGCGATATGATTTCAGGGCATATATTCATAAAAACTTAAGTTATCACAACAATTTGTCAATTAACGAGTAATCTTCATCTGATTTCTTTAACGAGTGAATTGAAAAACATCCAATAATGTAGGACTATATTTCCTCCTTTAAGTCCAAATATGAATCCTGAAACTGGCTAATCTCTTTGTTTTCTTGATTTTGACTACACTAAACGTCTGAAATGCTTCCTCTAGTGCAAACTGGTGATCAACTGATAAAATATATTTTTTCATAACCACAATCCTATAAAATAGTGACCTGTGAAAGAACTCTTTAGAGCTTCATCCATAAACACAGCAACAATTAGTGTGCTTCACTGTATTTTCTTTAGTCATCTTTAAATCAGATTAAAAACCAACTAACTAGACAAATATTATAATGAACACACAATACAAATTTCATTCTTAGGCACAAAACAGAACATAAAATATGGCACAAACAATCGAGTGTCATATCCCGTCCCGCGTTTTGGAATACTCGTTTCGGGATAGTTCTACGTAACGCCGCTAGGGTCGCATAGAGTTGTATTTTGCTCAATACCGTATGGGAAAGCCAGCAGATGAGATTTTTGTATGTACCTAGGGATAAGAAGCAGAACAGTAAGAAGACATCGCAGCACCATGAAACTGCTGTGCTGTGATAAAATTCTTTAGCAAGCTAAGAATAAACAGTCAGACCATTTTGAATGAACTGGAAACTGTTTTAGAGCAACAGTGCCTTAGAAATCAATTGATACGAATGGCTCGGTCTCTTCAAATTTTTTCCATGAACACGCATGGTATCCAATCACTAGTTCACACACCTTGCATCCTCCCTTAACAGTTGACATAACAGCAATGACCTCGTTAGTGCGAAATAATACCGCAGGTTGCCAGATACACCCCTAATATACGCATTAAAGACACGAGGGTGGCCTACCCTGGATGAAAATTATGAAATTTTAGGGAAAGGTTAAACCATGGGATGTTTCTATTGATATCTTCAGAAGTGTGGAATTAACCTTTTCGCCACTTATGGTGGCGTTTGATACAGTCTACCCAAAGTCACTCGAATAACCTTTCATGATCGTAAGCAGAAATAGTTTACATGTTATCTAATCAAGATGTTTATCTCAAGTCATTTGAGAGGATTATTCATTCCACGAAAATACTCGTCCTCACCTTCCAAATTCAAATGAAGGTTAAATAATTGCAAAAAGGGATACCATCATCAGTTTGTCACCCTAAGAGACCACCACAATTCCAATTCATATCAATATCAACGCTTCTCATCGAATACTCAAAAATTCACATTGAAAAACCTTAAAACCCCGAATATCTCATCTACGACCTTCCATACCTTAAGCACAATACGAAAACATCAGGGAGATATCGATTGAATCATCTCGAATGCAATAATTGACACAAATTATTTATCACAATACATTTCTATTTGCGCGATATTATACACTGCGTAAAAAAATAACGCACATTATGGAAATCTCAATTTATTCTACAACTGAAAGTGTTCTCAATGATAATTATTTTTATCAGAATTATGCATGCATATATCATCCACTTTCAACGTTTTGCTTCAATACAGATGTTTGTTCCCAGCAGGAATAAAAAAAATGAGATAATCAGATATTGAATGTATTGGCTCCATTCTGAAATTAGTTGTTCTCGATCAATTCCAGTGATCAATAGTTTTTCTTTCGTTTGATTTTCTACACTCGATCGCTATGCAACGCGAAACACGCAATTGACCCAAGAGGAATGTGACCAAGCGGTAGTTTTGCGAGAAGAAGGGTGGACATACACAAGAATTGCAGAAAGGTGCTATGGATCGCTATGACTCAAGAGGAAGGTGCCCAAGCGGTAGTTTTGCGAGACCAGGACAGGATAGACCACGGGTAACAACTGCCATTCAAGAACGTTACTTGAGAGTTTCCTCGTTGAGACCACAGTTTGCAACCGCTCGCCTCCTTCAAAATCAGCTTGAGCAAACTCATGGGGTGCAAATTAGCACCCGGACAATAAGAAATCGCCTCAGAGAATATGATTTAAGGCCTCGTGTTGCGGCAAGAGGCCCAGCTCTTACCCCCCCATCAAAGGCGCGTTTGGATTTTGCGAGAGAGCATATCCATTGGGAAGAGGCGGATTGGGAAAGAGTTCTCTTCACAGATGAGTCTAGAGTCTAGATTCTACCTCTACCATTGTGATCGACGTTCCCTTGTATACAGACGTCCACATGAAAGATATGCTCAGTGCAATTTCCTGAATACTACTGGTTTCGGGGGAGGATCGATTATGGTATGGGGTGGAATATCTTTGACTGCTCGCACAGACCTAGTGGTCGTTGATAATGAAGCTATGAATGCTCCATTCATTCTTGAAGAGCATTTAGTGCTAATTGCCCCATACATTGGTGAGAATTTCATTTTTATGGACGATAATACCAGACCCTTTCGTGAGCGCATCGTTCAGGAGAGGTTGAAGTCTCTCGAATGGAATAGCCAGCAAGAAGTACAGATCTCAATCCGATTGAGCAGGTTTGGGACAACCTCAATAGAAGGCTGAGAAGTTCAAAAAATCATCCAGCTACTTTTAATGACTTAGGAATCCAACTCAGAGAAATCTGGGAAGGATTACATTCAGAACATTTTAAGATCACTCATTTTGAGTATGAACCGGCGTTGCCGAGCTGTAAGCTGTAATTAACGCAAGAGGTGAAAATACCAAGTATTGAATCACTTATCAGCATTCCAGTATTTTGAAAATTGTTCATTTCTCTTCTTTCACATAAGATTCGGTGAAATCCTGAATTTTTCATCCATTAAATGTATCTTGTTTCGTTCAAAACCTTTCCGAGAGAACATAAAAATAAGTTATTAAGTCCATGTAGAGTTAACTTTCATTAAAATTGAGATTTTCAGAATGTGCGTTAATTTTTTTGTTGCGCAGTATGTTTCGAGTATTCAAATGAAGGTTAACTGATTGCGAAAAAGGGAAACTGTTATCAGTTTGTCACCCTGAGAAACCACCACAATTCCAATTCATTAAAAATCATCGCTTCCCATTGAATACCCAGAAATGTACATCGTAAAAGCCTAGAAACCCTGAATATTTAGTCTACGACCTTCTATAGCCCTCAGAACAATACGAAAACATCTGGGAAATATCGATTGAATCATCTCGAATGGTAATGACACACATAATTTATCACAATACATTTCTATTTGCGCGATTAATATTATGTGGGACATGCAGGGGACCATAATAAAACCACGTGGATGCATAAATATGCAGAAAGATTATTCAAATGCCAACTATTCAACTGCGTACGAGGAACTTTCACTATTAGCCAACAGCAGATACGTTTCGATTCGGTTGATTCTTGACAAAAATTTCATCGGATATTTATTCCATGTTTTGGTATAATTGCCATGCAATTTTCTCCGTGGGCTTTTAATAAACATGATCAGTATCAAAATATTGCGTAAGTTCTCACGAAACGATAAACATCTCGAAACCACAGAGTGTTCCAGATATTCGAATGAATTAATTAGAGAGAAGTTGTATTTTTACGTGCTTGTACGAGTCTATCAATGGAGTTTGATACGAATTTGTTATTTATAGTAAAGGGTTTTTCAATGAGAGGTGTTATATTTTGATATTAAAAAAAATTACAATTTTTCAATATAAATGATCGGATGTTTATTTCATTACAAAGAAGGAGCTATGCCGTTAATAGTGGAAAATAACATCAGGCAAATGACCACCACGACCACGCTTAGAGGACCATATCCTTTTATGAAATTTTCCATAACCAAATCGCAAAGTGGTTGTGTCCTATGTCCTCGATAGCCTCACGAATTCCATCTTTGAGGTCTTGAATCGACGCTGGGCTATTGGCGTAGGCCTTCTCTTTCACGTGGTACCAAAAGAAGAATTCGCAAGGTGTTAAATCACAAGATCTCGGTGGCCCATTGTGATCACCTCTTCCAGAGATAACAAGGTCCGGAATCTTTTCCATCAAAAGATCAATGTTTTTGTGTTAACTTTATAAGCCTTAACACCGAAGTCTTCATGCAAAATACGGTGTAATGACGTTGTGTAATGCCTAATTCCAAAGAACAGCAAAGAATGGACAAACCTGGGTTTTCTTCAACACTTTCGGCTACAGCAGCAATATTCTCGGCTGTTCTTGATCGACGTGTGCGAGTTTTATTCTTCACGTCACTATCTTATCCCAACAGCTCGATTTTTTCCACCAATTCCTTTATTGCGGTCCCACAAGGTGCTTCACGACAACCCAAAAATGTTCGAGTTTTACGAACCGTCTGTGCCAAATTTTCACCATTTTCACAGTGAATTTTAATAATTTCAATGCGTTCTTGAAGCGAGTGCAGTTCCATTTTTTTAATGGCGTAGTTTCTACTTGTCAAATGTCAAAAATTACAGATTCAAACGTTACATCAACCGAAATAGCGGGCTATTCAAAATAACACCTCTTATTGAAAAACCCTTTTATATATTTTTTTGAAATTTAGCTCAACAGATTTCTCGTATACTATACAATATAAACTCTGTATATTTCACAGAGGAAAGTGTAAACAGTGTACCATACATTTTTGCGTATGGTAAAAGAACACAATGTGAAGATTGCTCTGAAGAATAAGCTGAAATATTCATATATCGACGGGATTTTCTCCATCGACACACATTTTCCACTTTCAATTTCATCTTATTTGTCATTTTAAATTTGTATGAGAAAAACCAAATAGCAGAAACAAAAGAAAACAACTAAAAAATAGTAAGAGACATAAATCTCACCGTTGTGCTTCAAATTACAGTCACATTTCTACTTTTCCTTCTAATGCCATTCAAAAGTTGGAAACTCACACTTCACAGATATTTGGGCAAGAATATGGCACGAATTACGAAAACAAGAAATAATTTCTTGAACCCTTTCGCTGGTAGAGTTCAACGAACTCATCGGAACAAAGAAGGACCCATATAATTATTGTCCATTTCTGGAATCACCCAGTAGGTAATAAACGCATACCCGTAAGTCATTTTGCATAAACAAACAAGGTGCAAGGTGCAAGGAACCGAAGTGGCACTTCCTTAATTTCGACAGGCCCATGATCTCCTCGAAACCAATTTCTTCGTATAATTCGTAATGATCGGAACGACATCAAAACACGAATGGAATTCGAAATCGTGGATTAACCCTTTTTATATACACTGCCCCTCACAACTGAAGTATATAATAGTCGACAGTACAACGAATTAAAATTTTTTTGGCACATACAAATGTAGAACTTTGTGAGTGCATTTTTAGTGGCGAGTCGATATACTTTTTATGAGAAAAATTTCGGAGCTGCTGTGTTTTCGGAAGCCTGATTCCCGAAGTTGCCCATATAATGTTTCTATGACTCTCCGTATATGCAAATTTGATATCTTGAACATTTTTTAAGAAGATATTATATGGGACTTGAGATTGATACCGAATATATAAATGCAGAATCTCAGAACAATCGGAATAATATTCTGAAAATGATACAGAAAATTAAATATGTAAAAAATATAAATTGAAAATATAAATTACACAAATTAAATTATTTGGTTCTGATGATACAATCCTCTCGAAATTTTGCATGAACCATTTTTCATTCACAAAATAAATTTCTATCGAATCGGATATTTTGTTATGGATTTATAAAGATTCTATTTTTCAATACTCCAATTGAATCTTCTATGGTTCTGTCAACACTATGACTACAATATTTTGCATGAAAAGTCAGTATATCATATCATATTTTTCAATATAAATGATCGGATGTTTATTTCATTATAAAGAAGGAGCTATGCCGTTAATAGTGGAAAATAACATCAGGCAAATGGCCACTACGACCACGCTTACAGGACCATATCCTTTTAATGAAATTTTCCATAACCAAATCGCAAAGTGGCTGCCCTATGTCCTCGATAGCCTCACGAATTCCATCTTTTGAGGTCTTGAATCGACGCTATAGGCTATAGGCGTAGACGTGGTCCCAAAGGAAGAAGCCGCAAGGTGTTAAATCATAAGATTTCAGTGGCCAATTGTGATCACCTCTTCCAGAGATAACAAGGCCCGGAATCTTTTACCGCAAAAGATCAATGTTCTTGTGTTAACTCAACTTTATAAGCCTTAAGACCCAAATCTTTATGCAAAATACGGTGTAATGACGTTTGTGGAATGCCTAATTCCAAAGCACGCCGAGGAATGGATAAACCTGGGTTTTCCTCAACACTTTTGGCTACAGCAGCCATATTATCGGCTGTTCGTGAGCGACGTGCACGGGTTTTATTCTTCACATCACTAACTTGTTCCAACCGCTCGAATTTTTCCTCGAATTTCTTTATTGCGGTCTGACAAGATGCTTCACGACAACCAAAAACTATTCGAGTCTTACGAACCGTCTCTGCCAAATTTTCACCATTTATATAGTGAATTTTAATAACTTCAATGCGTTCTTGAAGCGTGTATCGTTCCATTTTTATTAATGGCGTAGGGTCTACTTGTCGAATGTAAAAAAATGACAGCTTCAAACGTGACATCTACCGAAGTAGCGGGCTATTCAAAATAAAACCTCTTATTGGAAAACTCTTCAGTAATGAAAACCAAGGACACAATGAATAAATGTTTAAATTCTTGACATCCTTTCAAAATTAATTCTTTTAAATACATTGTAACTGTTTCGTGCAGTGTATAAAGAAGAATCCGCATACCTCGAAGTGCATTATTATTGCAAAACCCTCACTTAACCCACAATCTGAATCTGTCTGTACGGATGTTGTAAGCAAATCGTTAAAATACTGCGTCGTATCTCCGATATATCATCACGATGAGCCGGAAAAAATAAAAGAGTCGAAATCGAAAGTACCATCGATCGAAAGTTGCTCCGGCATTTCCGAATTGTTGGTCTAAATTCGAAATTTATGATAATTTTACCGCGAGGCGCCTGGGCGGGTTCGGCCCGGTGTCTCTTCAGCGTGAGTTTCTTCTTTTTGCGTGCGATGCACATCCCGTTCTGGATTCCTGCGCTGTGCGTTCGGGGAAATGTTTTTGAGTCTATTGAGTTCGATTCGTTCACCTTTCCTTGAATTAGGGGGTCAGACTAATGTTCAAGAGCCGTCTGTGATGATTCATCAACGAAGTATATCAAAATTTACTACAGAATATAAAGGGTTTTCCAATGAAAGGTGTTATTTTGAATATACCGCTATTTCGGTAGATGTCCCGTTTGAAGCTGTCACTTTTAGACGTTTGACAAGTAGAAACTACTCCATTAATAAAAATGGAACGATACACGCTACAAGAACGCATTGAAATTATAAAATTCACTATAAAAATGGTGAAAATTTGGCGAGACGGTTCGTAAAACCCGAACATTTTTGGGTCGTCTTGAAGCACCTTGTCGTACCACAATGAAAGAATTGATAGAAAAATTCGAGCTGTTGGGACAAGATTGGATAGTATTGATTTGGACAACGTTTACTTTCAATAAGATGGCGTTAGTGCCACACAAGCAACGAAACCATTGATATTTTACGGAAAAAGTTTTCGGACCGTGTTATCTCTCGAAGAGGTGATCACAATTGGCCACCGAGATCTTGTGATTTAACACTTTTCGACTTCTTCCTTTGGGGCCACGTGAAAGAGAAGGTCTACGCCAACAGCCCAGCGTCGATTCAAGACCTCAAATATGGAATTCCTGAGGCTATCGAGGACATAGGGCAGCCACTTCGCGATTGGGTTATGGAATATTTCATTAAAAGGATATGGTCCTGTAAGCGTGGTCGTGGTGGTCATTTGCCTAATGTTATTTTCCACTATTAACGGCATAGCTCCTTCTTTGTAATGAAATCAACATGCGATCATTCATATTGAAAAAGGGCATTTTTCTTTGAATATCAAAATAACATCTCTCATTGGAAAACCCTTTACACTAGTCAGTTTCTGTTGTTCTCACTGAAATACTTTTTGGTCATTCCAGTTTTAAAGGGCTGCAGTTACTTATAGGGGTGGATCTATTCCCGGAAGATCTGTTTTACTTTTTTCCTTCTTCGGAAACTCTTACTTATAGACGAATTTACCTTTATCATAGAAGGATTCTGGATAAGTAAGAGGCGTTTGTGCTCCTCTTCTAGCTGATGGTGTGTTAGCCTCTTCGTTTCCTTCGATTCCCGAGTAACCAGGAAGCCAGACTCTTTCGTGTTTATCATTCGAAACATCACTATGCGTTCGGGGAAATGTTCTCGAGTCTATATTTCCTTGAATTAGGGGTCAGATAATTGTTAGGAACCGTCTGTGATGGTTCATCAACAAAGTTAATCTGAATTGTAGATCCACTGTGACCTTATTGTTCTCCCTATCAGAGCTGTTTTGGCAACTGCTACACTACAGCTCGCCCTCCAGTTGAAAATAACTCTTATAATTTTCCGTGGGATAGATTTTCGAAAAATAAAATTCTTCCCATTCAATTTTAGAGAAAAAAAGTCTCCTGCAAAATTTCGGTGCAGTTGATACTTTTCTCGGAAAAAATAAAAACTTACAAGCAGTTATGATCACTGTTCATTCCATTTCATCGTATGTTCCATAGAATGAATATTCTAAGATATTGTTTATGCTCAAAATTGGTTTTGTCAATTATGCTTATTAATTGGGAAAAAAGTTCTATTTGTGAAATTAAAATATCACGGATATATTTTCTTTCGGAGTAATTAAACCTCCAGAAAGATTTATAGAACATCTCTACCTGCATACAATATCATTCTATGGAACACTTATTCAATGAAATAAAATGAACAGTGATCATAACTGCTTGTAAGTTGTTATTTTTTTCGAGAAAAGTATCGACTGTATCGAAATTTTGCAGGAGACTTTTTTCTCCAGATTTGAATGGGAAACCATAAGAGAATTTTATTTTTCGAAAATCTATCACACGAAAACATTCTTTGAACGAAAACCATAGAGGGTTGAATATTCAACCCCTAGTAATAAAGTTATGAGATCTAAAAAAAATTGTGTGAGTAACGTCTACTTGGTGCTTCATATTATGTAAAGTTTCATGACTCGGTGTTTTTAGCAAGCCGTAAAAAAATTAAAAACTGTCCCCTCGTCATCGCCTTCCAAAGCATGTATCTTGACAAGGAGTTAGATTTCGAAAAAAAAATTATATGAGCTACTCTTCTTATTTTCGAATTTGTTTAAAGACCATTCGGAACATCACAAAGTGTTTGGTGAGATTCAAAATCATACGTCCATTTCTTTTCATGAAAATACTGAAATTTTCATCTAAGGTCGTTTGGAAAGAACTTGGAGGGCTTGGAAAAAATTTTTTAAAATCCTCAAAATAACGTCCATATATCTAACTATCCAGTTATGTAAGGTATCCCGTGGGTGGGTGCTTTATTATATTCATCTGAATTATGAGGACATATAGAATAGGAAACTCATTGTTATTTTATATCTCAGAGATCAGGCGAATGACGAGAATGTCAGAATGAAAGATTTATTATTTCAATTAATCCGAACAGTGGTTTTTTCTCGCCTTTCTATGTCGAATTCAAGGGGCACAGTATCGGAATTGGAGCCGGTAGCCAAACTACTAGTCAAAAAGTTACAGTTAATTTTTTTTATGGTTATTTTGTACTTGGTTCTTTTAAAAAGTCAAATTTATAATTGTTAATACTTAAAGATTCAAATTATTTCTAAAAAAGTTTATATAACTTGAGATATAAAACATTGAGAAAACCTCGACATGAAGTCGGAACTTTTGAGCCCTTATTCATACCGAGAAAACAATTAATCAAATTCAAATATCCTGAGAAGTATTGGTTTATTTGAATCATTCAATTCTTGTATTTTCCCAGAACACTTCAATTTTAATCGTTTTTACCAAAAGCAAGTTATAACTCCAAAACTTAAAATATTGATGGTTTAAGATTTTAATATATCAGGCATATGACCACCACGACCACGCTTACAGAATCATATCCTTTTAATGAAATTTTCCATAACCAAATCGCAAAGTGCCCTATGTCCTCGATAGCCTTCCGAGTTTCATCTTTGAGGTCTTGAATCGACGCTGGGCTATTTGCGTAGACCCCCTCTTTCACGTGGCCCCAATGGAAGAAGTCGCAAGGTGTTAAAGCACAAGATCCCGGTAGCCAATTGTGATCGGTTTTCCGAGAGATAACACGGTCCGGAAATTTTTCCCGCAAAAGATCAATGGTTTCGTTGCTTGTGTCACGTTGAAAGTGAACGTTGTCCAGATCAAGACTATCCAATTTCGGCCATAAAAAATCATCTCTCTATAGCGCAATCCATTTACCGCACCAAACAGTCACACGTTGAGGATAGAGAGGCCTTTTCAACAATAACTTTTCCGAGATCCAGATGCTACAATTTTGCTTGTTGACGAAGCCACCGAGGTGAGAATGGGCCTCATCACTCAAGATGATTTTTCAATGGAATTCCGGATCATTTTCATGCATTTCAACGACCCAATCAGCAAAGACAAGACGTTGTTGATGATCGGCCGGCTTGAGTTCTTATGTTAACTGAACTTTATGAGCCTCAAGACCCAAATCTTCATGCAAAATATGGTGTAATGAATGTGGAATGCCTAATTCCAAAGAACGACGAGGAATGGACAAACCTGGGTTTTCTTCAACACTTTCGGCTACAGAAGCAATATTCTCGGCTGTTCTTGAGCGACGTGCATGGGTTTTATTCTTCAAATCACTAATCGTCTTAACAGCTCGAATTTTCCACCAATTTCTTCATTGCGGTCAGACAAGGTGCTTCACGATTTTTATATGTGGTGAATTTTAATAATGCAATGCGTTCTGAAGCGCGTATCGTTCCATTTTATTAATGGCGTAGTTTTCACTTGCCAAATGTCAAAAATAACAGCATCAAACGTGACATCTACCGAAATAGCGGGCTATTCAAAATAACACCTCTTAACCTCTTGATGGAAAACCCTTTACATGTTAACAGATTTCCATCTTGAATCTTCAAGAAGGAAATAATTTTTTCCAGGGTTGCCACATTTCATTTCAAGAACAACTGAACATTAACCCTGTTGCGGAAGGCCTAGTCCGTCACTGAATGAACATTTTACGTCGTTCGATACGTTCTTCTGATATTGCATCATTCATTTCATCAGATCGGTTCTGCTCATAATGGGATTTACCCAGTATTTGGCATTTCGGACCCGTTCTTTCCACTCGACCAAACGTGGATTCTCGTAATTGAGATTTTAATAACATTTCAACGATCCCTGTCCATACGCGCTTTTTTCCATTAATCTGCGTCGAACAATTACCTTTCGCAATGTTCGAAGGTGTGTCTGGACATAATGGCAATTTTTGGGTGTACCTATTCAATGAAGATTTTAGGTTAGGTGCTAAATGTAGATTGTACGCGTTGATATCAAAATTTCTTCGTTGTGTAACGTTCTTGGATTTGATCTTCAAAGTAAAATGTGGACTGTTTTTAATCATATAAGAACTGGTCATGAGATTTGAATTAGCATGCTTTTCGTATGGAATTCAGTTGAGAGTCCTAGTTGCGAATGCTGGGAGGCAGAGGAGACTGTGAAACATCACATAAATAATTGTTCCATTTATAAATTCCAGGTTGGTTTGAGAGCTTTACATGAAGTTACCCATTCATTTTTCAATCGGGTGTCAATTTCAAATCAATTTGATAGAGTATTAACCATTTTTTATCTGGTTCATTTTCTTGCTTCTATTTTTGGTTTAAGATTCAGAATTTCACATACATCTTGGGATCTTGGGAAAGAAAAAAAAAAGAAAATAATATTGATCTAACGATGCCTGTCCATATTTCAATTTTGCCTTCCATACTCGCTTTTTCCATTAATCTGCGTCGAAGCAATTGTTGGGTGTATTCAATGAAGATTTTAGGTTTGGTGCTAAATGTAGATGTATACGTTGATATCAAAATTTCTCCGTTATCTAAATGTGGTACTTATTGGCAATATTTACTGATTTTGAATATCTGAATTTTTTATGTACATACTTGTGTACGTTAAGGGTTGGCAGGGTGGTTCCTAGGGTACCTATATGCCGCCCGCGAGAGGTTGAAACTTTGCCGCCCCTATATATGGTTATAAGGGCTGAGAAGAACGAGGGGACTGCCCGAATCTAAATGAATTTCATATTCTTTTTCAGTCTGAAGTCCCCCTCAATTTAAGCACATAAAATGATCAGAAAACGGATTTTACTGATGATTGTGGAGCTCGGTCTAATGAATCGATTGATGTTAAAAATTCATCGATCCGAAGCAAATGCTTCGCAGGCGCTTTTGAACGCAACTCGAAAATGAAAAATGCAAAACCTATTAACTGAATTTATTTGAAAAATATGGCGGACTCTACTGAATTTGGTATGTTTTTATAGGTTTTTGGGGTAGTTGAACCAAAAAATATATTTTCGTATCGATATCTGCAAGCGTTTAGAATTTCACCATTCAAATTTTCCAAAACTCGATACTTCAATCTATCATAATTTCCGTTTGAACAGCCGGAATGAAAAATGAATTGCATATTCTTTTTCAGTCTGTAGTACCCTTCAATATAAGCACAAGGGGTTGACCCCCTAAAACGCTATATTTCAGCATTATGCAAAAATTCTGTGGGATCTACAGAAACGGGCATTATTGATAATTATTGAGCTCGGTCTAATGAATCGATTGACGTTGAAAATACATCCATTCGAATGCATTACTCAGGCGCTCTCGAACGCAACTCGAAAATGAAAAATGCAAAACCTATAAACTGAATTTATTTGGAAAGTATGGAGGACATTATTGAATTTGGTATGTTTTCATAGGTTTTCGGGGTAGCTGAAGGAGAAAAAAATATTTTCGAATCGATATCTGCAAGCGTAAAGAATTTCACAGTTCAATTGGCATTTTTTCCAAAACTCGATACTTCAAACTCTCATAATTTCCGTATGAGCAGCCGGAATGAAAAATGAATTGCATATTTTTTTCAGTCAGTAGTCCCCTTCAATAAAAGCGCATTAAATGATCATCTATCTAATTTCCATTTTAGCTTACTTGAAATGACTGCATCATCATTGCGGCCACATTTTTCAGATATCAAGTTTGTTATCATTATTCCGAAATTGAATTTTATATTCAGGACGAAAAACATCTGTTTAAATCTATGAGAGCTGATTATTCAGTATCTATTGTGGGTCTATAGACAGTTCCTAGAACATCTGAAGTTCTTATCATTTGGAGAGCCAGACCTGGTTTGATAAACCCTGGTAGTAGGGCAGATGTTTTTGAAAATCGGAGAAAGTTCGAAGAAAAGTTTGCAGAAATGTATCGTGTACCTTTCATATTCTTCTCTGATCCTATTATGAAATATACATGCTATATTATTCGATATACGAGAATTTTTGGAAAACCCTATTCCAAGAATATAATTATTTATATATCAATTTTTGAGCGCTCGTTCTACTTAAACGAGTGCTATATCGTTTGTCAAAATGTCTGTAATATTTTTATTTTTATGCCGAAAATGGTCTCAAACGATAGGGTTCGACTCCCTGATGAAGAATCCGTGGTCAAACTCAATTCTATCTGTGGGAGCGGCCGTCCGGTTATTAGCACGATAGCTTTTATCCTAGACACTTGAAATTTTCAGGCAGAGTTCGGTTCACAAAAGCCTCTGTTAAGTTTGTTAACCAGCCAAATCGTACAGTGTGTTCCACAAAATATGGTCATTCAAAATTTTTGTTCCTCATTATCTCATACAAAACGAAACCAGTTGAAATGAAACTTTGCGGCCACATGCAAGATGTTCCTAATAAGCCTCATGCAAAATTTTGTGGCCAAAATGTGAACAAAACCATGGAATATTCAATTGTAATATTGAAAAGAAGAAACTTCATATTTCCATAAAAAGATGTCCAATTCGAGTGAAATTTATTTTGTGAATTGACATCGACAAACTAAATGTTCATCCAAAATTTCTAGAGGATCCCATCATCAGAACCATAGAATTCAATTTTTTTAATTTAAATTTCTTTTTCTGGATAATTTCCAGAATATATTCCTGATTATGCTAAGATTCTGCATTTATATATTTGGTATCAATCTCAAGTCAATTATAAAAGTTTTAGGTAATAGTTTTTTCGTCCCACCAATGAAAGAGCTCAAAAGCTCCTGCTCAGGGCTTTTCTTAAATTTTTTTCATTAGGTAATTGAAAAAAATTATGTATAAGTATAGAGCAAAATGAAAAAATGAAAATAGCTGAAATGAGTAAGTGAATGTGTCAAAATTTGAACCAATCTGTAGTCAAAGTCTATTCATTACGTGTTTCCAAAATTGGAGCTGACTATCACTTTATCTTATATAAGTGGACATATACGAATAATAAGCTATTTTTTCTGTAAAACATATACTTTCTCAACAATGTTATATGCAACAACTACGTTATTTTCATCAGAACTTCATAAACAACGCAGATTACGTTTACCTCAGTGGCGGCTGCTCAGAGGAGGCAGGGCCTTCCCTAATTTCACTTCGTTTTATTCAATTTCAAATCCAAATTCAAATGAAAAATAATCACGTTTCTATATCTGTATTATTTCCAACATTTTATCCACTATCCAAATCTCAAAGTAAATAACATATGTTTATTACTCAGCTATCTAAAATATTCATACATTATCCGCAACACACAATACAGCGTAACGGATAGCAGGCAAACCGCTTAGCGAGAGAGGCTCGTCTCCACGAGTCGAGATTCGAAGGAATGTAACATTTCAAACTTCTTCAAATGAACGGTGTGGCTGTACATTACGTGTTGGAGGCCCCGCTCCGCGGCATTATTTTCGCTTCTAGGCGAACGATCTTAGTCGAAACTGAACGTCCAATCGGGCCGAATCAACCCCGGTTATCGAGGTTCGTGGTTCTGTGACCTTATTCGGAAAAAATTGTAGGTAAGATTTTGATATTTCAGCAAGAAAGATGGAAACAGAAACAAGAAGTGAAAATTAGGTATAATTCAAGTAGTGAACTTAAAGAAAACGCAAGATTCTGTAGATTTTATTTTGAATAATGAATTCAGTGAAATGCTTACGATGATGAAATTTTCATAACTAAAATAATCAAGATACCTCGACCAGCAATGCCAAATTTAGTTATCTATTCTGCTCATAATCGTTCGTTCTGCGTAGAACGGTATAATTAATGCCAGTGGCTGACAGGAAGTCCAGTTCGAAATAAATTATTTTGTTGGTTGTGTGGTGTCGGGCCTCCTCTGATTGAAATCTCCCGAGCCGCCACTGGTTTACCTAATTTTGCTTATACAAAACTTAGATCTGGAAATATTCAGTAATAATATTTGATAAAAAATTTTCAGGAAAGCCCTGAGTGGAATCTTTTAGGCGCTCGTTTTTTTTGGTGGAGCAGTAAGACCATTAGGTACGTCAAAATATTATATGGGACTTGCTTGATACCAAATATATAAACTATATTATTTTCCCTTCACAATCAAAACCATTACGCCAAACAAACATCGTGAACGCTTCTAAGACAACTTCCACGACAGTTCCGTATTTTCTCCAGTCGTAACCACACCACTCTACTCACAACAATCAATGAATGGATTCCCACTGTGTAAAAATCACACTCGAAAAGCGAGAGTAATTTCATTTATTCATTCTTCCTAACCGGATGAGTAGCGTCTGTCAGTTCGCGATAGTGGGTCGTCGTGAGCTATGAGAAAGTGAGAAGATCTTCGGCCAAGGTAACAACCTATCAATCTGTGTCGCGTCGCAATTGTTTTGCTGCGGGCCAATGACATAACCGTGGCAATATCGCATGGCTGGAACGCGACACAATTCAAAAACCAGCGCGCACACATCAATGGTACTACCAGAGACTCTGGTACTACCGAAATAAGACCGTCTCGGTACTTTCATTACCAAAACTCGCCCAGCAGCGGTGGTACCTAGTGGTAACTTCGATCCCGTAACACAATCGCCACTCTTCAGCATGTTACTGATACTCGCGGTACTCCTGTTGACCGGTACTTCTGGTAGTACCGTCAAGTCCTCGCGAAGTGGCGGCTACCCTAAGTTCCCTGCGACTTCCTGTGGTGCCAGGGCGGTTTCTTGGATGCCCGAACGGGAACCAAGGGTGGTTGGCGGTGAGGTACCGCCTTATGGTGCGGTACCGTGGCAGGTAGAACTTAGACGGGGTGATCAGCATCAGTGTGGTGGCGCGCTTATTTCTAATCGTTTGGTTTTGACTGCTGCGCATTGTTATGAAGATGGTTTGACTGCTGTTGGTGGTGCTCATGGACCTGTAGGTACTTCGCCGTTCGAGCAGTTGGTTCAGGTTGAAAGGGCGATTTTGCATCCTAATTTTAGACAGTTAGGACCTTATAGTCACGATATTGCTGTTTTGCTGCTAGCTAAGCCAGGTAAGTCAAAGTATATGTTTTTCTTCAAGTTCATGTTATAATTGTATGTTTAAAATAATCAATTTGCAATTGCCGAGACCGAAAAATGATTAATTAATCTCATATTCATATATTTACATAGTGACATCCGAATTTCTCTACGATAATCTCACCCCTATATTTTCATCAATTCAACGTATTCTCAATTCAAGTATAAATGAACTGGAAAGAAACGATTGTTAAAACAATCGAAAATTGTATGTTATTGCTGAGATGCATATCTATGGATAACAGTCAAAGAATAAATTGCAAGAAGACTTCATATGTAAAAAAAAATTCTTCAAAGTATTTAAAAATATATTCCCTGATCATATGATGAAGATAGGTAGAAAAGAAAATATATATTTTTGGTATGATACTAACGAAAATATCTTCTGTTCGTTAAAAATTCAATTGATAAATGAACAAAGTTTCGAATAAGATTAATGAATTTTCGAAACCCAAAATGGCTCTATATATTTTGGGTTCATTATGTTGCACCTCATCAAAATTACAATATGGGTTGCGAAATACGTTAAATACGAAAAGAATATTGTGATAATCTTTAAGTATTTTCCATATATTTAATTATATCATTCATAAGTTCAACTCTGGCCAACAAATCTCAAACCTACCCTAAAATTTCGAATATTGAACTTATTCCATCCAAAAACAACTAGAACTATCCAAGGTAGGTTCAAGATTTGAACAGAAAATATGAATTTATGAATGAAAAGAATGAAACCGATAGCTCCCAGGATATGCAAATTTTATTTGTCGTTTCCCAATATTTCTTGAAAACTTTTTAGGTTTTCACTTCTAGTCTCTGAAACACAAATAATTAAAAAATTTTTAATTAAGATGAAGTTTTCCTGCGAGAACCTTTGCACCTATTTGTCAAGAGCAAATTGGTCTAGAAAAAATTGTTGCCTAACAGTAAAACTGAAAAAGGTAATAAATTAAAAGGATAAGGTAACGTTTCGGTGTCTATATCAGACACCTTCTTCAGACAAACTAGTAAAATCTTCAGAGTTGTGAGTTTTTTTTATTTGCAATCTGATTGACATTGAAAGTTGTCAATATATAGAGATGTTGATTTATTTAATTTTGAAATTTCCTGATTTCATTTCTTTCTTCAATGAATCAATCCGAATACGATCTATTTCAACAGAACAATTGGCCAAATTATTTACTTCATCTAACAAAATACATGTGGATTCCTTAATTTTCCTTTTATAATTATCAGGTTTCGTCATTAGGATCTTTGTGTTGTTCCTGGGGGTCGATTCTTGAATTATGTCGTGTTCGCGAATCGACAAATGTCGACCAACTTAGTAGGGAAGTTGGTCGACAATTGTCGAATCGCGAACACGACATTTTCCAAGAATCAGCGATTTGTGATCTTGAAATGTCTCTATTTTGATGTTATTCTTATGTTCCCGTTTTCTTATCTCCAAATGTCTTGGTGTCTCTCCTGTATAAGATTTTCCACATATACAGGGAATATTGTAAACACAATTTTTTGTTTCCCAATATAACTAAACAAGCGCTAAAGCTCCTGACTTCTAGTCAGGACTTTCTCAAACTTTTCGCACATTTCGTACACAGAATCAGAAGAAAAGAAGAATTTTTTCAAGATAAATAATTTGGGCTTCAGGACAGAGGTAATGTAGAATACTTTTCAAATCCTTGACATTTCGATGTTTTGGATTGTTTTCAATAATGTTAAGATTTTCTTTCAATAGGAAGACTCACAAACAATCCAATATCGAGTTGTGAATTTTCATAACGAACAAACAAGTTTGCTGATTTCGTTCAAAGTTGTATATTAGATACTCATTTAAGCATTCAAAAATAACAACCCATGAAATTAAGTCATATGAACAGGTTAATTAATGATTAAATATTCATACCCTTTATACTAATTAACATTACAGTGAACCAGAAAACTGCAACAATGAATAGTTCAACACTCAATCTAGGTAGCCAAATATTTGGAAAATAATGTGAATTATTGCAAATTGTTCACCTGAAGCGATATGCTTTATTAAATTACCGACACACGCTTTGAAATTTGTACGATAAAAGTAAAAAATGATTAAACAGTCCAAATAACATATTTCCATCATTTCGAATGTTATGTTCTGGGAAATACTAATGGAAAAATCAGGCAAAATAATTTCAAATAATAAATTAAGCCCAAAATGAAGGTATAGAAATGTTTTTTCACCGAGCATTTCACCTAAATTGTGCAAATAATAATCCAAAAATATATTGGATTGCAAAATGATGAATGCGAATAGATCGACACCTAGATTGTAATATGTAGGGTGTCCCTATAAAAGAGGGGATCCCTTATATTTATAATCAAATGATAAATAGCGGAATTAACATTGTTTACTAATGTCCATAGAGGACACATGTAGATGATTAAAAACATGGCTACTATCCGTAGAATCTAAATTTAATAATTAAGAAAAGCTCTGAGTTTTTGGGCGCTCGTTCTTTCGTGGAGCAATAAGACTATTACCACAAAATTTTATATGGGATTTGAAATTGATACCAAATATATAAATGCAGAATCTCGCACAATCGAAATTATATTCTGAAAATTATTCAAAAAATGAAATATGTAAAAAATAAATAAGGTAAATCCGGGTTAGATGCCCAACCTAACGAAAAACTGTGATTAAAAATGCAATTATAATTTAAAATTATAAAACAGATGCTGAAAACATGAGATATTTATTTAGACACGATATTGTTTGTGCAAAAACTCAAAATTCTTATGTTCCTTCTAAAAAAAAGGTAAAAATAAAAACAACTTTTTTGGCCATCTCTCCCGAGAGTAAGGGAGAGTTGCCCCTGTAGTTTGGGTGAGCCGCACCACTCAAGGAAAGCGCTTTATAAAAGAAGAGCAGAAACTTTCAATAGTTTTTTTTATCTTAATCTTAAGAAGAAGGATTAGCCAAACCTCAGATCATGAGAATATTTTTTTACGGCGGTCAAGATTTACGGCCCTTAATTTTTCACGTCCACAAGTGACGCAGTTATAACCATTGTAAACGTCTCGTGGAACCACTAGTCACAACCCAAACATTTTGACCAATCTGCCTTGTGATTAATTAATTAAAAATTGAATTCTATGGTTCTGATGATGCAATCTCCTTGAAATTTTGCTAAACATTCAGTATAGTAGTTTTCATTTTCAATATAAATTTCAGTTGAATCGGATATCCTATAGATATAAAGGTTCTTTTTTCAATATTCCAATTGAATTTTCTATGGTTCTGTTAACACTATGGCCACAAAATTTTGCATGAAGATTCAGTAAATCGATTTTACTTCACAGAAAAAATTTCACTCGAATCGGTTATCCAGTTATGGAAATATAAAGATTTTTTCTTTTCAATATTCCAATTGAATTTTCTATAGTTCTGTTAAAACTATGGCCACGAAATTTTGAATGTGCATTCACAAAAAAATCACTCGAATCCGATACCTTTTTATGAAAAAAAATTCGAAAATTACAGACATTTGGGCAAAACGATATAGCACTCGTTTGAGTTGAACGAGCACACAAAAACAAGGATAAAATGATAATTGATATTAGAGTGCTTCAAATTCCTCTTGCATAAATTACATGGTCGATATTTTGAGAGCAGTAGTTCAATCAAAAAATCAAATATCTGTGTTTGCTATTCGCATTGTATCAAAGTTTAATGAAACAATATTTCTATTTTCCATTCAATGACACAATGATTTTAAAAGTTTTGCAACCGTGCACCTTGAATTTGAATGAAGTTATATCAAGCTATTCAAAATAATTCAACCTCTTTCAACTCTATTACAAATAGAGAGAAAAAAGTTGTACAAAATCGAACAATTTTTTCTATCTCACAGAATGAAATAAATGCGATGTGGAAAACAATTAAAAGCATGTTTTTCCAATAGAACCCGTCAATGCATATGTGACAACCCATAAAACGCAAAAATCGATCGATTGTGTATCGAGTACTGTCAAATGTGAAAAAAATTTCCGGAAGTAGTAACGAAAGTTGCTTTCTTAGCATTACCAAGTTTGAAGAGTGTTTCTTGAGAACGACTGAGAAAAACTGACCAAAACGTTGAGTTATAAAAGAGAAAATGAAAGATAGATATATATATGCTCAGTTGCAGGAACGTCCATAAAATTTAAAGGTCCATTAAACCCCTAATCCTCCATTAGTTCCTTGTAATAATCGAGGATTAAGAGTTTAATGGACCTTTAAATTTTAATGGACGTTCTGCAACTGAGCAATAGTCCATTTAACATTTAAATGTGTCTAAATGTGTCGTGTTGCAAAATGGCGAATTCGCCTTTTCCTTGAATATTGGTAAGCTTTTTCCCTATCAAAATGAATTCCTATCACTTCAATTCAGTATTTAATCCTGCTATACAGGGTGTTCCTAAATTGAACGTACAAACGAAAAGGGGAGATTCCTTAAGTGAGTTTAAGAAAAAAAAGTCCCATAAACATGGGTTCGCAAACGTTTCGTTTTCGAGATCCAGAGTGTTGAAGTTCTAATTTCTGATCAAATATTGTTGTGACAGTCAAAAAAATCGTAATGAAAATAGTAGTCTAACTACATTCAAAAAAATAAATAGCCACAAATGCAACCACCTTCACTTTTTAAAAAAACAAACGTTCAATAATTTGATGTGCCAAAATTGGCACTGAATTCATGAACCACAGATTACGAACTGGCCTTCCTATCATAGTTACGAGAATTTCGAGAGAATCGTTCAAATTTTTTTTCTCGAAACCGTTGGTAGATACGACAAAACTACAAGAGACCGATGGTATAAGAACAAAGCTTCTTTTTACATTCTTTGAAATAAAAATTGCTCACCAAAAAAAGTTCTGCAGAAAAACAGGTGGCAGTGTTCCAGAAAAAATATCACCCTGTAGATCTTCTATCGAAATTGCCATGTCACGTGGTGAGAACTCTCAATTGTAATATCTATGCCAAATTTCAGTTGAATATCTTGTGAAATGTAGATACTATGAGAAAAAAACTTGAAAAAAGTTCAAACTTCAACGAAAACGAAACGTTTGCGACCCCATGTTTATGGGACTATTTTTTCTTAAACTCACTTAGGGAATCTCCCCTTCTCGTTTGTACGTTCAATTTAGGAACACCCTGTATAATATGACCGCAATTGATTATGTATATGTTCACTGAAATATTAGATGGGAAGAAGAAATACACGTTGTTGCAAAATGGTGAATGCGTCGGTGTCTCCTGCCTTTCAACTACAAAGTTTTTCAGCCGTAAGCTTGATAACTTCCGAAGAGGCTTGAGATTTGAAATTTTCAGAGTGATTTCGGGTCCCAAAAGCCGCGGTTGAGTTCTCTAACCAGCCAAATCGTTTATAAAATAATTCTAAATAATTTCTGTAATATAATGTCAATTGAAAATTTTGTTCCTCAACATCTCAGAGAAAACGAAACCAATCGAAATGAAATGTATCGGTCACATGCAAGATACTTATAATAAGCCCCTTGAAATAAAATATGTCCATTTAACATTTTTTTCCTTAATATCTCAGACAAAACGAAACCAGTCGAAATGAAATTATGCGGCCACATGCAAGACGCTCATAGTAAGCTTTATGCAAAAATTTGTGGCCATAGTGTTAACAGAACCATAGACAATTTAATTGTAATATTGAAAAGAAGAGTCTTTATATTTCCATAACAAGATATCCGCCAATGTAATATATTTTGTGAATGAAGATAGATATACTAAATCTTAATGCAAAACTTTGAGAGAGTCGCATCATCACAACTATAGAAAATTCAATTGAAATATTGAAAAGAAGAATCTTCATATTTCCATAACAATATATCCAATTCGAGTGAAATTTATTTTGTGAATGAAGATTGATATATTGAATGTCCATGCAAAATTTCAAGAGCATAGCATAATCAGAACCATAAAAAATTTAAATTATTGATTTTTCACATACTTAATTTCTTGAACAATTTTCAGAATATAAATCCGATCGTGCTGAGATTTTGTATTAATATACTTAGCATAAATCTCAAGTCTTATACAAATTATTGAGTTTATAGCATTATTACTCCACCAATGAACTAGCGCTCAAAACCTTTTCTCAAATTTCTGCATTATGGGGGGATGGATCGTTCCTTATAGAAGATATTTCGATCTTTGAGCACCTCAATAATTCAGGATTGTCTCTCTGCTCTGAAGAGACCAAAAAGGTGAAAACAGCTTACTCCAGTGGAATTTTTTACGATACTTTGGATATTATTATTAACTCGGTATTCACGCCGTCTCACAAGCAGAATAAGAATTCCAAAACCTCTATTTGTTGAATATTTGAATTTCGGTGACCAGCAGATATCGACCAGATTATGGTGCCATTATATTCATTCCTGTACAACATAAGTAAAATCAACATGTGCTGGTCTGTCTTAGTTTAGCAAATATGGACTCCCAAAGTTCCAAAAATGTTCCATCTTCATGTCACTCTTTTCACTATAAAACACGAATTCACTGCTCCAATTTAGTCCATAATTACCTTCCAACATTCAAATATCTATTCAAATAGTTTCGTTCCTGGTATATTCAATAATTAATGCAGAAACATCGAAATTCTAGAGGCACCACATATCCACAAACTCTAAGGAAAGCCCGCGATTTTAATGGTAGATTTGGCACTGCCGCAGATTCATTCGCGCGAATATGATACGATGCCTTCCCGTAATTCCTGTCTGTCAGTTGATATGTCACTCGCCGAAGGACGGAGCAGTGGTGCCAAACCTACCATGAAGAACGGTGGGCTTCCTTAGAATTTGTGAATATGTGGTATCTCCAGAATTTCAATGTTTCTGCATTAATAATTGAATATACCTGAAATTAAACTATTCGAATAGTTATTTGAATGTTCGAAGGTGATTTATAGACTAAATTGGAGCAGTGAATTTGTGTTTTATAGTGAAAAAAGCGACGTGAAGATGGAACATTTTTTGAACTTTGGGGGCCCATATTTTATAAACCAAGACAGACCGCCACATGTTGGTTTCACTAATCTTGTTCAGGAAGACTCGATGAATACAATAACTTCAAAATCTGGTCGATATCTGCTGATCACCGAAATTCGATTTTTACCCTCAATTTTTTTTCAGGAATGAACATCAACCTGGCCGTCACCCCTGCCTGCTTCTCCCACGACTCCCCGCCCCCCGGCACGTGGTGCGAGGTCTCAGGATGGGGCGCCAGCGACCCCAAGACGCCCGACCAACTTTCTCCCGTCCTGCGATCCGCAGCGGTGCCGCTTCTATCCCTTGAAACCTGCCGCAAAGACGGAATTTACGGCGGACGTCAGCAGCCGATCCTCGATTCTATGCTCTGCGCGGGACACCTGAGGGGCGGCATAGACGCTTGCGGCGGCGACTCAGGGGGCCCTCTGGTCTGCGAGCGTTACGGCAGGTACGAGCTCATCGGCATCGTCTCATGGGCGACGGATGCGCGAAGAAAGACAGGCCCGGGGTCTACACCAGAGTGGCGAGTTTCGCCCCTTGGATCCGGAGCTGTGCACAGAAGTTCGGTGTCGATTTGCTGTTGTGAATGACGTGTGAAACGGGCCTAATTTAGTTTTGTGGTCATAGAGTTGGGAGGAAGTTCTGACAAGTGTGTGTCAGAGTACCTACTGTTTATATTCTGTGGGGTTGTCTTAATTCATAGATTTATAATACTAAATAGATAGCGAACGTGTAGAACATTTTTAGGCAAACGGCGGCCATTTGCAGTTTGGGTTTCGAGCACAGATGGCATAGAACATCAAAATATTCGAGTTTCATACCAAACTGCAAATGGCGGCCCTTGCCTCACTTTTTTCTACGTGACTGTTAAGAAGTTCGACGTCCAGTTAGTATAATTGGTTCATGATTTAATTTTGTGGTCATTTTGGTAATAGAGTTATTGGTCGATTACGTTGAGACACTTTACAAGCTGCAACTGAGCGAATTTAGTAGCTGATTGTAAATTCGCTCGGTGTAATTGCGTTCACAAGCCAACAATCTGTTGGCAGGTGAACAAGCCGTGTGTAATCACAGTTGCTACAAAACAATCTGTGAGTTCTCATCTACTCGGTAGTTCCTGGTTCTTAAATTTGAAATTTTATTTGACATTTATCTTAGATCCTTGACAACTATACAAACATAAACCTCACGTGGATCGATAGATTGTTGGCTACTCAGCGAGTAGACAGTTTTGTGTGTAATCATCACAATCTCACAAGCTAAATCACTCGCTTCTAAATTCGCTCAGTAGCAGTTGTGAAGTAGGTATCTCAATGTAATCGACCCATTAAAAGCAGTTCTGTCAAGTGTTTCAGAATAATGTCTTAATTCTTTGATTCAATTCAAACCGAATTTGAGTGACTATAGAGTTAGATGACATTGTTTTATAAAATTGTTGTAATGCGGAATTCATTTCTAAAAAATAATATCGATTCAATGTAAACCTTCGCGTTCATGTTATTAATTTAGTCGAACGGTTAAACTTTTAATGACGGCTAGGCGTGTCGATTCTGTGATGGCTCGGCACATAGAGTCGCTAATGACTGCCAGTTAGAACCGAATATTTTCTTCAACACTCTTGGGAACTTTGTTCATTATTAGAAACTTTACAAAGGAAATATCTCCAAAAGAAGAAGTTTATAACAATGAACGAACTTGGAATGTATATGTGGAAAAATGGAAACCACTGCAGGGTTCTATCTGCCAAGTCAAACATTTTGGGGATCGAACGTAACAGTTCCCCAAGGAATAAAATATCATTAGTATAAACTACCGAACATTTGAATGTAATTCGACGAAACTCTGGCAGTTAGAAATTGTCGGTAAACCATCGGTTTAGGCATGTAAGATGGCGGCGATTTGTTGACAACGGATTGACGCATGCCCAAAGAGTGCCAAACGTCCTTTTGGTTGCCAGATTGTGCAAAAACCATATCTTTGGAATCGAATGTTGACTTGTAACATTGTTTAAATGCTTGTAACTAGGATCCTTGTTTATGTAACTCTAGTTGTCCAATGAAGTGTAGTTCGGGGAGTTAGCTCACAGAGGGAGCTTTGGTTTAGATGTGCCCATTCGTACATTCAATTTGAATTTTACTACAAATTCATTGCGCGCGAATTAAGAAAGTCAAATGTTGCTAAATAGTGTAGACGAAGATGGGGATATATAAAAAAGAAGAAGCAAATAGCGAAGTTGACCAAAACTCCCTCTGTGAGCTAACTCCCCGAACTACACTTCATTGGACAACTAGAGTTACATAAACAAGGCTAGGATTTACCAATTTCTTTTGACTACACTCATGCAACCATTTAAAAAAACTATATAATCTTATTTCTGTTTGACAAAAAGTTGAAGCAAGCAATTTCATTAGAATTGATTTAATTGAATTAATTTGTATTGTGGAACCTCGATATAAAATCGAAAGAGAATTCAATCGATTCTTTAAATACAAGAATAATCGTCGTACCCGGCAACGTTGCTGTCACTTGGCGGACCGCCGCCATCTTACATGCCTAAAACGATGGATTGCCAAATTCTCTACTAAGTGTAAAGAAAATAAGTCCAGTTGGAGTCGTGTACATTCATACAACTATATAGGGTGTTTCATTGGGAAAGGGAAATACTTCACAGGTGCATAGGTGGCGCCAAGACGGTTCTAGAGATACCCCATTTATTGGGTCTCACTGTCTCATAGCCGAGATACAGGGTGTTTTATGAATTTTGCCCGTTTATTTCTGAGGCCGTACCAAACGAACCACCCGGTATATTTTCTTCATATTTAGCAAATATATTCCTAATTGAGAGCCCAAACATATCATGCAATAACCGCCTCGAAAATCCAGGTCCGTGTTAACAAAAAATTATGAATCGTTTGAATCCTCGAAACAACACCCTGTACATCGGAATTTTGAAAATCTGTTTTAATATTCGAAAACACCACTAAAAACTGAACTGGGACGTACACTTCAAATTTTCGCGCAGATAGTTTCAATGCACAAATTTTCAACGTAAAAGAGAAGTTTTTAAGAACTAAGATACCTGAAAGTGGTTTGAAGTGACTTTTAACAATGAATTATCAATAATATTGAATCCATAATTATTTCAACATTACTTTGTAATTCATTTCCACATTAGTTTTCATTTATTGAGAAGTGAGTTGCATCATAACGTATAATAATTATGGATTCAATATTTTGATAATTCATTGTTAAAAGTCACTTCAAACCACTTTCAGGTATCCAAGTTCTAAAAAACTTTTACGTTGAAAATTTGTGCATTGAAACTATCTGCGCGAAAATTTGAAGTGTACGTCTCAGTTCAGTTTTTAGTGGTATTTTCGAATTTTAAACAGATTTTCAAAATTCTGATGTACAGGGTGTTGTTTCAGAGATTCAAACGATTAATAATTTTCGTTAACCCGGACCTGGATTTTAAAGTATACAGCTATAAAAAAAAGAAAACCAATGTGAAAATGAATTGCGGAGTAATGTTGAAATAATTATGGATTCAATATTGTTGATAATTTATTGTTAAAGTCACTTCAAACCACTTTCGGGTATCCAAGTTCTAAAAACTTCACTTTTACCTTGAAAATTTGTGCAGTAAAACTTTCTGCGCGAAAATTTGAAGGTTACGTCTCAGTTTAGTTTTTAGTGGTGTTTTCGAATATTTAAACAGATTTTCAAAATTCCGATGTACAGGGTGTTGTTTCAAGTATTCAAACGATTCATAATTTTTTGTTAACCCGGACCTGGATTTTCGAGGCGGTTATTGCAGGATATGTTTGGGCTCTCAATTAGGAACATATTTGCGAAATATGAAGAAAATATACCGGGTGGTTCGTTTGGTACGGCCTCAGGAAGAAACGGGCAAATTCATAAAACACCCTGTATCTCGGCTATGAAGACAGTGAGACCCAATAAATGGGGTATCTCTAGAACCGTCTTGGTGCCACCTATGCACTTGTGAAGTATTTCCCTTCCCACTGAAACACCCTGTATAACGTTGACAGTTATACATACATAAATATCGCATTAATTAAGTTTTGCGAACCTCGAACGTTTCGGAATATCGAAACCTTCCTTCTGATTAAATTTTTGATGAAATGTTCATCGTATCAGAGTCAGGATTTCCTGCACGAACTCAAAAACCGTGTGACATTTCTTGATTTTAGCCCATTGAGTGAAAATTATCTGAAATAATTCGTTTTTCGACTCAAAACATCTGGGTTTCAATAATGAAATTGAATTCAATGAGAATGAATTAGTATCGATCGAAAGAACACAAAAAATTCCAAATGAAATAGAATTGGAAAATTTTAATACCGAAAAATTAAATATGCTGTCTCCACTTACCCGTTGAAAAAACTGCTTATTGTATTCACTCTTTGAAACCATTATGATGTGTTGAATAGGTACTAGCTTTTCTTCGAGAGACCCTAGGACAAAAAAATAAGTTGGTCCATGGTCATAGTATGCTAACCGACTGGATACAATCCAGCCTCATATTCTTATATTAATCGATTTATTTATTGTACTTATATTAAGCACGAAAATATGGAAAATTATTGAACTGTGATATCTTAAATTTTCATCATTACTTATAACATTGTATCTTGATATAAGAAATAAATAACCTTTTTATTTATCTGTATTCATTTAGGTTTATCATTAAAATAACACAAATTGCCACATTATTAAGGGTTTTCCAATAAGAGGTATTATTTTGGATAGCCCGATATTTCGGTAGATGTCACGTTTGAAGCTGTCAGTTTTTGACATTTGACAAGTAAAAACTACGTCATTTATAAAAATGGAAAGATACACGCTTCAAGAACGCATTGAAACTATTAAAATTCACTATAAAAATGGTGAAATTTGGCAGAGACGCTTCGTGAAACACGAAAATTATCGGGTCATCGTGAAGCACCTTGTCGGAGCGCAATCAAGAAATTGGTGGAAAAATTCGAGCTGTTGGGACAAGTTAGTGATGTGAAGAATAAATCCCGTGCACGGCGCTCAAGAACAGCCGAGAATATTGCTGCTATAGCCGTAAGTGTTGTAGCAACAATTACGGTGAGTGGATTGAGCTATCGAGAGATGATTAATGATTTTTCATGGCCGAAATTGGATAGTGTATTGATCTGGACAAAGTTCACTTTCAACAAGATGGCGCTACGTGCCACACAAGCAACGAAACCATTGATCTTTTGCGGGAAAAGTTCCCGCACCGTGTTATCTCTCGAAGAGGTGTTCACAATTGGCCACCGAGATCTTGTGATTTAACACCTTGCGACTTTTTCTTTTGGGGCCACGTGAAAGGGAAGGTCTACCTCAATAGCCCAGCGTCGATTCAAGACCTCAAAGATGGAATTCGTGAGACTGTCGAGGACATAGGGCAGCCACTTTGTGATTTGGCTATGGAAGTTTCAAAAGGATATGGTCCAATAAGCGTGGTCGTGGTGGTCGCAATTGCCTGATGTTATTTTCCACTATTAACGGCATAGCTTTTTCTTTATAATGAAATAAACATCCGATCATTCATATTGAAAAATGGTATTTTTCTTAGAATATCGAAATAACACCTCTTCTTGGATAACCCTTTATGAAGAATAAGAATATATGAACGAACAACAAATTTTTGCATAAATAATCCAGTTTTTCCAACTATAAAGGGTCTACACTTATTGGAAAAAGTTTGAATTGACATGATTTTAATGTTGTTCTTGTCTGCATCAGTTTGTTTTACGGTCCACAAAAATTTCCCGGATATATAATTTTAGATATTTCTTTAAAAAATGACAACAACAAAACCCATAAAATATGTAGAACAAGGGCTTGCCGTCGGTTCTTCCAGCAGGATCAAGTAAAAGAGGGTTTCCCCCAAAAATCAGGGGAATTTTTCAGCTTCAGGGACTTTTTTCACTTTCAGGAAAAGATTATCAGTAGTTCAAATTTGGTGTAGCTCAAACGAATTGTAGTTCGAATGTAAAACTACGATACTTTCGAACTACGATATATTTCAACTACATCAAATTTGCATTACGATGCATTACCACTTCAATACTCATGAATCAGTGAATTCTAACTACAACAGATTTGATTTCTAATTCTAATTCACTTCTTTTATTGAATAAAAGTAGAAAATAAATGAGAACAGCTAAGAAAATAAGAGAAAAATTCAAGATTTCAAACTCCATGTCTGTGACTCTATGACTATGTGAGTTGTGACAGATGACACTTCGACCTTCGGTTTCGGTTGTTTCTGTCAGAATTTCATTTAATGAACAAATCCAGTTAGTTGTGCTGAAATTACACACTAATCAGTGTTCAGGTTTCTAGTTATATAAACCTAATTGTTCCTAGACTTAACTCAATAAATTGTTCTCAATATGGATGAAAAATTGGAAAAACGAAGAAGCAAACACGGTAATACTAGTTGGGATGGTGGTATTGATTAACTTTCATTAAAATTTGAGAGATAGATATCACTTATTTTGACGTTTTCATTAAAATTTTTAAATTTGTCAGTATTTGCTAGGAACAGAAGATTCCCGACACAGATCCAGGTCCAGATCTCCAGTGGACCGACCAAAAGACAGCAAGGATGGTATAGTACAAGAAGAAAAGAAGTTGAGTAATATTGGTTTGGGAGCGAAAAGTAGATTAAAAAGTTTGGGAATTCAAATGAAATTAGGTTCTAACAAATGAAGGAAATTTCCAAACCGAAACTATCAGTCGCTGCAGTTTTCAATGCTGACGATGATAGTGAACCAGAGGAGATGCCCCCTGAGGCAAAGATGCGAATGAGAAATATTGGAAGGTAAAATGTTGATACTGTTTATTGAATATCTGAAAGATGTCTAGTGATGAAATAGATTTGATGTCAGCTTTAGAATGCAGACAACATGTCATAGTTCTCTTATTTCAGAGACACGCCTACTTCATCGGGACCAAAAACCTTCGGTAAAACAAAGCAGGGATTTTCGGATACCAGGAAAGTGTTTGAGAAAGACATGAAGAAAAACATTGACTCCATCTCAAAATGAAAAGGTCCATAGTTATAATTGACAAAGTTTAATTACCTCTTCCCTCAGAGTCTGTTAGCACAAACTATTGTTCATTATTTTTGAGAACATATAATGTAGTATGACTTGTTGTCATACAACATCCTAGTATTTATTTAAGATGTATCGTTTTTCGAAACACCTCTGTTAGCGATGACAGGTTTGAATAAAAGAACTAATTTCATGTTAATGTTTGTAGTAATTTTACCTGTCTAATAATTTTTCACTTTGTTTGGAATATTACCTATTTGGTAGGAGATCCCACAAACCTCTTGTTATCTTTTTTGTTTAATTTATTGTTATATCCTAACATTTCCTTACAATAGTGGACATAAATCTCTTGCCCTCTGACTTAAATTGTTTATCTTGCATTCCAGCCTGAAATATTAGTAAGAAGTTGGTAACTCATAAGATTAAGAAATAACATTTTTTGTTGTGTGGTCAGGTTTTTGAGAAAAAATTATGTAAACCGCAGAAATAAGTTGGCAAATTCAGGTCAGAATTAACGCGTTAATTTTCATTGATTGAAATGATATTCAGAGTTACGAATCATGTGAACCTTTTGATTATACCACTGGTCAACTGCACGTCAAAATTCTCTCTCTGATGCATTGACTTGAAGTGTTATATTTAACACTACTATCATTGTTTATTGAGAAGACTTTCTCCTTAAACAATGCTACTATAATGCTGTTATATGAAAAATCTGTATTGTATTTTAACATACTTGAAATATCGATTGCACTTATTTTCTATAATTTAATTTCACTTCTACACAAGAAGAACATAATTAAAATAATATAATTTGAGATAACGTTACAAAGCATATGAAAAGTCTGACTCACAATAGATCACATTGAATGGACTTCCCCTCAGATTGAAACACTTATTAAATATATTGAACTGTTTCAGTCTTTACTATTTTGTAGTTGATCTCAGTTGAAATTTAATGCCGATATGCTATCAATTATCACATGTTTATCTGAAGAGATTACATTTTTGGGAGTAGTTTGAAACTTTTGTCTATCTTCAGACAACTCTCTAAAGATGAACAAATGTTAAATGGTAGTTGCAGTAATAATTCTAAAATCTGAAACGAAAAAATCGAAGCAGAAAAAGGAACAGTAAAATAAAATGATTGAAACTCTATTAAATCGATTCAAAACTAACAACCCACTTCAAAAACGACTCGGTAATTTCACGTATAGCTCTCAAGCCATCCTGAAATTTGTATATGGAACAATTATTTATCAGATGTTCAATTATCTCCTCTGCATTCGCAACTAGGGCTCTCAACTGAATTCCATTTGAAAAGCATACCATTGCAACTTCGATGACCTATTCTTAATACGATTAAGAACAGTCCATATTTTCCTTGGAAGATCAAATCAAAGAGCTTTATTAGAGGGATCAGTTATTTAATCTTTGTTCTGAATATTACATAAGTTCCACTCGTATTGCCAAATTGCTTTATCACTTTCATTTTAGAAAATAATTGAACCAAAAAGGTTTACGTGATTTTAATCGAGGAATCTTATTGTCTGGAATATAGGAGAGTATTATGGACTCAGAGTAAGAAATAAACATGTTTATTTCTTACTCTGAGATTATAGAAGAATTGAAATCCATCACTTCGTTTAACATATGATTGATGGTGGTTAAACTTTGCAATAAAAATTTGTTTCAATTTCTGATATAAGTTACCAAATTACCAATATGCAAAACCTACTCTTATATCAGTTCTAGTTGAATATTTTAATTTTGCTAGGGATAAACAATTTAAACCATGAAAGACATGAAGATGAGTTTTAATTTTAATTCGATGTTCAAAACGATTTGAGACTTGTTTTGAACATTTTATTCTTCAATTAACGACTTTTTTCACAGACACTTGCATAAAATTCATTCACTTCCATCTACTCTTAGTTGAAAATACAATTATCATGAAAGTCAGACAGTATAAGATGAATATTGGACAAGAAGAATGAATCAATAAAAAAAATAATGAAGATTTTAAATTTTTTTTATTTAATCAAAGCAAACATCTCATTTTCTCTGCTGTTGTTGTTGGGCCCTGTTGTCCCTGCCAGGGAAGTTCCTCTGTGGTGGGGTTCTGATCCTCCTGTCCTTTTTGCTCCTGTTTCTCACAACTTTGCTGTGGATAGCGCAAGATACGCAGTAGTGCAACTTTGCGTAGAGCTTGGGAAGGGTGTATTCTGAAAAATTGCATAAAATTCAATACTGGTATCAAATAATATACATGAGCAAAGATAGTGTATGAACAATTTAAAAACAACATTAATCCCAATAAAATGAGAGAAATTATTACGATAACTGAGATCATTTTGATTTCATGGTTGAATTTCCATCAGAAACGCTTGTATTGAATATTCAGATAAGGCGCTTTCGGAAACTTTCTCAGGGTCACTAACTCGATCCATTGGGTCTACTCAGATTACGGACCCGGGTTCTAAGTTTACGAACAGATCAGGTTTAGGATTTGTCAGTGTCAGACGTATCAATAACAACTAAATAATTTAAGGATTTAATTTTTCGTCCCAGTTTATTTTCGGATTGTCTCTAGCTTTGCTTGCATTTATTGGCTTTTGTAAAATATTCCTTATAATTTCTGGTGTAACCTTCTATGTTTAATGTTAATTTTGGGTACCTATGTTAAAGAAGTGGAGAATTTATTTTTTCAGCTCCTGTTTATTTAATGATTGTCTCGTAGCTTTGCTTGGATTTATTGGCTTCTGTAAAATCTTTCTTATTATTTCGAGTGTGCCCTCACATGTTCAATTTTATCTTTGAGTACCTATGTTAAAGAAGTAAAGAAGGCTTTAGCTTAAACGCAGATCTGCATACGAAGTTATGAAGAAGTTGTTTTACATTATTTTGACAGCTCATCAAACCACACATTTTACACTGTGCCAAATTTTCTTCTCTTTCCATAATTTTTAGGAGTGGAATATATGAAATTACTAAGAAGAGAGTAGAAGACTTATTCCCGCCTCTTTCAAATACAAAATTCAACAGCAGTGCGCATGCGGTGACTCTACGATCCTGCTTTTGTGTCTTACGATAGATCAACTTGAGTCAGTAATTGAGTTAATAGCACCTTACTTTCAAAACACGGGTTGTATGTTTGGGTTAGGTAAATGAACCCCAAGATTAGGGATCGCGTTAACCCGAGTAAATATCCGAAAACGCTTATGCACAGATAGAACAAGTAATTTTGTATTCAAACAATCCTTTGAATATCGCAATATTCAATACTGATAAACATCCTAACAAAAGCAAAATAATCGAAGTACTTGCATGGCAAACCAAGTGCCCATTCAGTATAAAAGAGATACACAAGTACAAGTATATAAACCAAAATTCAACATCCAATAGCAAAACAACTCTTCATCTTGAGGAGTAATATTACAAAAAACTTGAGGGATTCTCAGCGAGTTGTAAAATTAGCTATGAAAGTAATCACATTTGAACAAAATAATATCAAATGGTGAAATATACTCACGGCTGTAGACTGAAGCATCAGTAATATCCCTTACAGCTGCGGCTTCTACAATGTTCCTAATCACGAATTTTTTGATCGCTTTGTCTTTAGGAACGCATCTAGCGCAATTTGTGCAACGAACGGGCTTGACATGGCCACGTCCTTGTTTGGACCTTCCAGCATTACGCCTTTTGCAAGTCTACAAAAAATTTCAGTATAAAAACGTGCCATGAGGTTTATATAGGTTAAGTTGTTTGATAATGTATACGAAAGGATATGTTGTTTTCACCAATTATTGCATGTAAACAAACTTGCCTGTTTGAAACAAATCAGAATTAATAGACAAAAATAGTTAAAAATCTGAAAAATTACTCACCATTTTGTAAACGCTACAACTTTTCCTCGGAACGACCTATCATAAAGAAAGAGGCATAGAATCGATAAAATTGACAATCTATGAAATTGAGCACAGAAATTTCGAAGAAGTTGACGTACATCATAGAATATAATTTTTCGAAATTATTTAAATTGAAGAATAATGTTTCTCAAATATGAGAAATACAAAAAACTTCTATTCATTATTTGCGTTAAAACAAAATTAAAATTTTTGAGATGAAATTAGACCACTCAAACTAACTTGTGATGCGCATGTGTTATTATGAAACGAATGATGCTTTCAAAGGCATTGAAAAAAGTTTGAATTGCAACGAAAAAATCCATTCAGATAATTGTTAAAAAAAATGTATTTGTTGATAGAACGTTAGGACGACAAGTAAAATCAGTTTATTGACCACAAAAACCAATTCATCCAAAAAAATTTGGGAGAAATTAGAAATGTTCCGCCTCAATGGTGCGATCAAATAATTCGCAGGAAATGAATTTCGCGGTTTTAGCCGAGAAAGTTATTGAATAGAATTGGGGAAAGAGTATATATTTCGTATAAATAACGAATAAAGATCATTAATTCAAAGTTCGTGATAATACTAAGTTCAAAATCCTTAAGACAAAAATGGTGAGAATTTAATGAATTATTCTTTCTTGTTGAAACATTCTGAAAAGTAACAATTATTGAGTACTTTAAGTGGCAAATTTTAAACCTTCATTTCGCAGCGATAAACTGATAATGCAGATATGTATTGAGCAGTTTGAATAGGTTGTTCCAAAATTCTCAACACATACCATAACACATAATAATTGTTGTTTACTTGTTTCAATGTTGGTACGCCGTAAGTGCGGAGTAACTTACCCAAAATAATCGGAATCATTACGATTTATAGCTATCAAATGTTTGATTCATTCATATGTTTTGAAAATTGCACTTATCAAATGGAAAATTCGGGAAAACTTCTTGGTTCTTACCCCTTTGTATTGAACACATCAAAAGATTTGCTTCTGAACTTGAAAAACACTGCACTTGTCCACAGTCTTCTAGAGACGGCTATGATTGCCTTAAAATTTTTAATTTCAGGATAGCCAACATAAAACTGCAGCAATCTCCGTATGTTTCCAAAACAATAATAAAACTTCATTTCAATTGTCACCAGAGTAAATCATAGAATAGAGATATTTGAACACTTTTACACTGAAATTCGAAATCTCTTTTGAAATTTGGCATGTTTTCCTTGAATTATTCAATCGATTTTACTTTACTATATCTTTAGGCAGTTGTCCTAAGGACACAAACAGTTGTACAGATGTACTCAGGACAAACTTGATTCTTCATTCTTTTGACTCACACAATCTTCATAGCTTCTAAACTGTTGTTTGAAGATTATTATGCAATATATACAGGGTGTCCGGCGAATAACTGTACATACTCTTACCAGAGATAGAGTTGCACTAGCTGACTACTGATTGACTATAAAAAATTAATTTCTGAATTTCCCTAGAAAACTACAGAGTGTTTTTCCAACTTCATGGAAATACTTAGACCATCATAAAATCCAAACTTATTGACGGATATTATTGAAACTTGGGCGGTTATTGGCACATGCTAAGGTCGAGTCAGAAATACATCAAATATTTCCTTATTCCAGGGCCGGACTCATTAATCTTCATTTAAATAAGTGTTCAGGTTAAAAAAAAACACTTTGTATTTCGAATAATTGATTCACTTTTTAGAAAGAATCTAAATTATGCTTCAATTTGTGGTATCGCTTAAAGTTGTCACATCAACAATTATTTTTTTATGCATTTTCGAATTTGGAAAAAGTTGGAAAAATTTAATCTATTCACCTGAACAGGACTGAGTCACCTTTTGGAGGTCGAAAATAAATAATAAATTTTCTTTAGAAAGTCAACGAAGGTGAGGAAGACTATAATAATTTGTTGTTGTTATTGATATACTGAGTGGCCACCCTAGACGCGGATCTCATTGCGATGAAGTGAATGAAGGTATATTGCGAAAAAAAAATATTATCGACATGTATAGGGTATACATAAACATATTTTAAAATTATTCGTATGTATACCGAGTGTTTATTGGAAGAAGTGTCACTTTGATCTATATCTTTGTAGTCGAACTCCCGGTATACATACGAATAATTTTGAAATATGCTTATGTATACCCTATACATGTTGTTAATGATTTTTTTTCGCAATATATCGTTATTCACTTCATCGCAATGAGATCCACGTCTAGGATGGCCACCCATCAGTATATCAACAAATTATTATAATCTTTCTCACTTTTAGTGACTTTTTAAAGAAATTTTTTTATTTATTTTCGACCTTCACAAGGTGACTAAGTCCTGTTCAGGTAAATAAATTCAATTTTTCGAACTTTTTCCAAATTCAGAAATTCATAAAAAAATAATTGTTGATGTGACAACTTTAAGCGATACCACAAATTGAAGCATAATTTAGCTTCTTTCTAAAAAGTGAATCAATTATTCGTAATTCGAAATACAAGGTGTTTCTTTTACCCTGAACACTTTAAATGAAGATTAATGAGTCCGGCCCAGGAATAATGAAATAATCAATGTATTTCTGATTCGACCTTAGCATGTGCCAATATCCCCCTAAGTTTCAATAATATCCGTCAATAAGTTCGGATTTTATGATGGTCTAAGTATTTCCATGAAGTTGGAAAAACACCCTGTAGTTTTCTAGGGAAGCCCAGAAATTAATTTTTTATAGTCAATCACTAGTCAGCTAGTGCAACTCTATCTCTGATAAGAGTATGTACAGTTATTCCCCGGACACCCTGTATATTCTTTTGAAATCAAGAGCTAACATAATACGATACATAAAATAAAAATCCCTAACTGAGGTTAGTAAAAAACGGGGTACCATACCATTTTTTCGTATGATACCAGAGCTCAGGGAAAAACCCCAGTAGAAAAACCGTTCCAACAAAAATGACACTTAAAAACTATTAGAATAATGAAGGATTTCTTCTTTATTTAGTCCAAACGATAACCCTCTCCAAGATGCCATCGGAATTCTGAATCTGAAAAGAAAAAATCGAAGCAGAAAAAAGGAACAGAAAAATAAAATGATTGAAACTCTATTAAATCGATTTAAAATTAACAACCTAATTCAAAAACGACTCGGTAATTTCATGTATAGCTCTCAAGCCATTCTGAAATTTATATATGGAACAATTATTTATCAGATGTTAAATTGTCTCCTCTGCTTCTCCTCATTCGCAACTAGGACTCTCAACTGACTTCCATTTGAAGAGCATACTATTGCAACGTCCACGACCTGTTCTTATACGATTAAGAATAGTCCATATTTTCCTTGGAAAATCAAATCCAGGAACTTTATTCCAGGGATCAGTTATTAAATCTTTGTTCTGAATATTACATGAGTTTCACTCGGATTGCCAAATTACTTTATCACTTTCATTTGAGTTCAGAAAATAATTTGACCAAAAAGGTTTACGTGATTTTAATCGAGGAATCTCATTGTCTGGAATATAGGAGAGTAGTTGATATGAATCTATACTCTATAGAAGAATTAAATTTGTTCCAAATTTTCGAAGCAATGGCCTGCAATGATTTCATCATAATACAAAACAAGCTAGCTCTATTGAAATTAATTTTTTTCCTATGGTGTCATTTCTATTTTATTTTATTTTTCTTCAGTATGTCCAACTGCTGCTCGTATTTCTCGGCATTTCTTCTGTATGGACTAGAAGCACACCTTTACATTACAATGACCAAGACCCTGCTGCAGACAATGTGAGACCTCAAAGGCAGGCAGGTGGTCATGATCACCATGATGCTGTTGATTTTGGGGCTCATACAGGAGATCATGGTTCCTTTGGATGGTATGCGGACTTTCCAATTCATCACTGATGGGATTTATAGTTATGAAATTTTATTCTTAGCTTTTCTACACGTGATTCGAACATTTCAGTTGAAAAATGTGTTACTTTGTGAGAACTAGTCCTTTTTCCATCTTTCTATTTTCAGCCTAATTTTCTTTCTTCAGTTTTTTCATCTGCTTTCTTACTTTTCACTTTATATTATTCTTAGCTTTTCTATACGTGATTCGAACATTTCAATTGAAAATATGTGTTACTTTGTGAGAAGTGGTCCTTTTTCAATCTTTCTATAATCAGCTTAATTTTCTTTCTTCAGTTCTTTCATCTGCTTTCTTACTTTTCACTGTATCTATGTCTCATCAACTTGATTTTTCTTCTAGGGTATTTTCACTTGCTTTTCCTTTATTTTCTAATCTCTGCCATTTCTTTTCTATAGCCTTTGATACTTTCAACTTTTCTACATCATTGCTTTCTCTAATCTTCATCTTTTTTTTTCATTACGAAAATTGTAATTTTTTCTTTTTCATGATTTTTAGTTATATTAACTGAATCTTGTGATATACATAATATCAAATGGCAAACATGTAATTGCAATTCTAATATTTATGTAAAGTATCTACAATAAAAAAATCATATTTTAATATATATTCTCTTTTTATTCATATCATTCATCCAAAGGGTGTTTGTGCACCTGTAATAGTATATTAGCCATACTCTCAGATGAACTGCTATTAAAGCACTGTGCTCCTACGTCATCGACTCAAAGATGATCTGAGAGTGCCGAAACAAACTCAATGAGGTAGGCAAGAAAAATGAGGTCTTTTTAATCTGGGTTCCCGGCCATTCGGGAACCAAAGGAAACCAAGAGGCCAATACACTTGCCAAAGAGGGCGCACGAATGTCACTCATTGGCCCAGAACCCTTCTGTGGTATACGTAAATTTACCTATAAGAAGGAGTTTCTGGAAAAGGAGAAAACCGAGAGGGAAATACTCCGTCGGAATCTCCCAAGGATGGATCATTCCACTAAGTTCCTTTGAAACAGCAAAATCCAAAAGATATCTGGATCTTGATAAGAAACAATTACACCTCCTCACTGGCTTTCTTACAGGACACTGTCGCCCCAGGAAGCACCTGTTGAGGATGGGATTGTCGAATACTGACGAGTGTAGGTTATGTGGGTAGGAGGAAGAAACCCCCATTCACCTAGTCACGGAATGCTTTGCATTGTAAGCCTAAGGAGATAATGCCTTGGTCGAGAAACTTATAAGAGTGAGGAACTATAGCCTCGTTGAAGCCTTCACAGATATTGGATTTCATCAGATCTCTGGAACTAGAAGGCGATCGGTGCAGGGTGTGGTCAGAACAGCTGTGTAAGGGGGCACAATAGACCTCGAAGTCGCAGTAAACTGTAACCCCTTTCTGAACTATCAACTAGTATATTGTGCCCTATGTTATCTATTTGTATAATAAAAATCACATAGGTAGCACCATATATTCAATGCACCAGAGGAAACTTGGTCGTCTAGTTGAAATGTTTTATTCGAGAGATTTACGCGTTACGATTATGACGAAATGAATGATCAATTACGAATAATGTTTGTTCTTTCTCTTATCGTTGGGAGTGGCCTAATTCAGGCAGTGTGGTGGATAAACTAAAGTAGTAAAGTGGAGTATAACGAGTAGCTCGACGCATTGAATATCAAATGATTCAAGGCGTAAATCTATCCGTAATACACTTCGAGTACTTTAGGTTAAATTTGAAAGGCTACAAAAAAGACCTTTTCAATTGTGCTCTTTACTATGCAATACTCTACATAATTGTAAAATAATATACATACAGCCATTTTACATTTATTTTACAAGTGGTTCTCAGATTGTCCTCCGAACTTTTCGATAAATACAGTGAGATTCATAGGAGTAAACACATTGATTTTCAACATCATTTTATATTTATACCTATTAAAATAAATGGAAGTAAATTCGAATATCTGTATGAAACCTAAAAGGAAGTCTTATCAAAAATAATACTAGTGAAGGCAACTAAGGTTTTATGGTTCTCGTTAAGAAAGTTTGTGCACTTGGTGATCGTATTTCACACAAAAAAAGGATCTGGAATGTGCTTCACCTGTTTTTTTTATCAGATGGCTATAGCAGAGCTTATTGCGAAATCACTGCATTCCATAATTATTTGTCTTGTGAGGTTTTAAATGAAAATCGTAAAGTATAGTCCGTTCACGAAAGGTTGAGCACGTAGTAGGCGTTTCTTTATTTATTCGAAGTTGGCAGTATTTGCTGTCATAACATACAATAAAGTCAACGTTGCCGAATGTACCCGGCCTCGTCCGACGAGCTTGCGAGTTGTCAGACAACTCTATGCATTATTGACAACATTGCGTATCAATCTGACAAGAAAATAAAGAACATAACCTAAAATTTTAATATACACAGTGGAATATGCCAAATTTCCATGGCCAACCGACGGCTCAACCTTCCGTGAATGGACTATATATACACCTGCTATACAGGGTGTTATATGATGGTATGTCACAACTTGAGGGTGTGAATCTACATGTAATTTTAAGAAAAAAGTTTATATAGACAAGGGACCGTAAAAGCTTCGTTATGGTGCTACAGGGTGTTGAAATTTCCAAGAAAAATTGTTATTTTCTTCATAACTCCTGCAGTTTTTGAAATATTCAGTCCAAATTTGGAATGAGGGCTATTTTCAACAATCTGCATTATTGCACGTCCTGAATATTAACTAGAATCTACACGATGTTTTCTTTTCCAGAGCCATATCTCATTTTTCCCTCTCAAACTTTCTTGCGGTACGACACTGATCAGCTTAAAATCAATTTTTGATATTTCGTTCAATTTAAAAACTTTTTTACTCCTGTAATTTTTCGTATCTCTAACCGTTTTCGAGTAAAAAATGATTGAACGATTGTATGTTGATATTGAATAAGCTTAAGTTGAGTTTCAGATGACGAGCTATCAAAATAAAAGCCAATTTTGGGCATAGCTATCGACTATTCCTATTATTTTTTTTATTTAGCGAATAACATACAATCGTTCAATAATTTTTTACTCGAAAACAGTTAGAGATACGAAAAAATTACAGGAGTCAAAACAGTTTTTAAATTGAACTAAAATATCAAAAATTTTTTTAAGCTGATCAGTGGCGTACCACAAAAAAGTTTGAAAGGGAAAAAGGAGACATGCCACCGGAAAGGAAACACTGCTTGAGTTATGAAGAAAAAAACAATTTTTTTTGGAATTTCAACAACCTGTAGCTCCACAACGAAGCTTTTGAGGACCCATGTTTATATGGCCTGTTTTTCTTGAAATTATACGTAGATTCATCCCCTTAAGTATTGACATACTATTATGTAACACCCTGTATTTTATAGGTTAGGTTAGCAAACAACTATCAGATTCCTGCAAAATTTATGGAATGCATTTTTTTCGACACTGCTCTCTAGTTAGATAGGGAATTTCTATCTATGAATTTCTGCGAATTTCAATTCACATTATTTGGATTCCAGTACCACATATTTTGCTTCGAAAGGTATATATAACATCATCAACGATAACACCATGAAAGTCAGTTATTTTTTGACAGTTATTCTTTACCCATCAAACTAATAGGATTTAAAATACAGGGTTGGGATAAAGTTCGGCACCAAATTGATATCTTTAAAACGAAACGGGCGATATTTTTGAAATTTGGCATCTGAGTGTAATGGACCACAATGCATTTGATGATCATATCTCATTAATGAGATACTTCCGGTTTAACCGGAAATGACCAATTTTTTTTTATTTAAATGGGACACCCTGTATATTTCTGCAGATTCTGAAAGAGCACTTTGTTTCGGATCTGTCCATACCAGGTTCCACGTAAAAATTATCTGTAAAAAGAAGAATTGAGACAACGGATTCTTGATGAATGTGCCTTAATACATGAGAAGTCTTGAGAAAGTTACTCAAGAATTTGTTAATAGACTGGCATATTGTCAGAAGGTGAATGGCAAGCACTTCGAACATTTAAAATGATTTTTTTTAAATTATTTCTAATAATTTTTTTTCTACTAGTAAAAGCTGTATTTCTTCTTTTTATAGATTTTCATAAAAAATACGTCATGAAAAGCAGAAAGAATTATCTACTACAAAGTATTACGTTTTATTTCTCACTATTGATACAAATAACAACGATTTATTTATTTGAATGGATTTTTTCTCAAATGTACAAAAAGACTGAATTTCTTCTTTTAACAGAGAATTTTTACATGGAACCTGGTATGGACAGATCCGAAACAAAGTGCTCTTTCAGAATCTGCAGAAATATACAGGGTATCCCATTTAAATAACAAAAAAAAATTGGTCATTTCCGGTTAAACCGGAAGTATCTCATTAATACAAATATGCTCATCAGTGGCATTGTGGTCCATTACACTCAGCTGCCAAATTTCAAAAATATCGCCCGTTTCGTTTCAAAGATATTAATTTGGTGCCGAACTTTATCCCAACCCTGTATATGTGTAACAAAGCAAATTCAATAAAACTATTAACATAAAAAATAAACGATCTACTTCATCCAAATGAATAAAATTGTAACGAATTCCGAACAGAACAAATCCTAAGTACTATTTATTATAAGATTGAAATATTCTTCGATAACCCTGTTTTTCAAATAATAAAAATGAGAAAGAACAGTACTAGATTGTAGAAGAAAAATTTTAAAAGAGAGGATAAAGCACATAAAAATATTTTTCTTCCTATAGCACTGATCTTCCCATCTAACACTGGAAAGCTTCGATAGAATTAATTTGGTGAACGAATGTATTGCAGAAAAAATGCGTCCACCATAAGTTTTAGGCCAATTGCAAATCGAAACTGAATGAGTATTCATTTGAGCATCTGAGCGCACAAGCATAGCATGTTGAGTCTTTTTTTGACAAGTGTTTTCTTATTTTTTTTCATGGTAACTTTGTGCTTATTTCATTTTATTTTTTTTCTTCTAATGATTTCTATTCTACACTGTACCTAATGCCTGATTTTTTTTTTGTATTTTTATTCTGAGCATCAAAAGGCAAAGCCTCAGCTCTTAATGAACTATTGATAATAATAATAATAATAATAATAAAGAAAATGGCGGCTGAACAAATAAACAACTTGAGAAATTACTTTGTAGATAAAGCAAACACATCGGACTTACATAAGATACTGATTGAAGCAGATTGTTCACACCTCTATTACTAAGCGAGCACCCTCATGAAAACACCACACAGACGGATAGTGATAAAATTCAAAGATGGAGAGAAAAGCCCCTACATGGAAGACACCTGAACGAGGTCACCCAGGAACATGTCGACATTCCTGCGTCGAACTACTGGCTGACTTCTGGAAGATTGTTTCCTGAGACAGAAGGTTTCCTCCTTGCCATTCAAGATCAAGTAGTGCAAACTAAAAACTATCAGAAATATATCATGAAGGATAGGTGCCTCATCGACGATAGATGCCGCTACGGATGCCAAACATCAGAAACAATCCAACATATTACAGGAGGCTGCCAAATGTTTGCTGGAAATGAATATAAGAGTCGGCATGATGCAGTTTGTAAAATACTTCATCAGGAACTCGCCATCCAACTGAATATTCTGCAGTCCGAAACAATTCCATATTATAAGTATCAGCCTGAAGTAATACTGGAGAACAACCTTTACAGGTTATACTGGGACCGCACAGTACTTACAAATTTAACAGTTGATAATAACAGGCCAGACATAATCCTAGTGAATGAAAAGGAGAAGAGAGCAATACTTATAGACGTAGCCATCCCGAACAACAACAATCTACGTCAAAAATATGCTGAAAAAATATCGAAATATCGAGAGCTTGAACTTCAGATTAAAAGGCAGTGGGGAATGTCTAGTACCAGAACCATTCCCATTCTCATATCAACCACAGGAATTATTCCTAAGAGCCTCAAGTCCAACCTCAAGGAGCTAGATTTGGATGAAAACCTGTTTAAAGTAATGCAAAAAGCAGTACTTCTTGGTACTGCTAGAACGGTAAGGAAGTTTGTAGGTCACGATGGACACCAGGAACAACCATGGAGGGAAACATTGCAAAACCAACTACCACGACATCAACCGAGAGATCCAGGACCAAGCAACGAAGGACAAACAACCCAGGACCCAGGAGAAGAAGAACACCGAAGACCTCAGAGCTCAATCCCCCTGATACTTGCTATCCGGGATGAGTGAATGTTCCCCTTAGTAGGGAGTGTGATAGCCGATCGCTAGGGGGTGTGAAAAATCACACCCTTTCTACGCTAATAGGCTCAAGTCGATAATAATAATAATAACAATTAGGTACACGAATAAATTCAACAATGCCGTATTTTTATCGAATAGTGGATTAGTTGAAATTCACAAATTTTGGTGTATCGTGACGGTGAGGTATTCAATAGTGTAAGAGAATCTAGAGACCGAATTCAAAGTGCATTCAGAAATGCAAAAAAAAATTGTAAATAATTTACAGTGGAACTTCCCTATAATGAACGTCTGTAAAACGAATTTCGTACAAGACGTTGTACCTTGAATAAAAATTCCATGTTAAAAACACCCTCTATAACGAAGTAAATTCTCTCTATAACGAAATATTCAAAGAACACCACTCTCTGAATGGGTATTGGTAAGAAGGTATCAGGGTGGGTTTTTTCCGAAATTTTTCCAGACGTACGTAATAAATCCCGATCATTACGGCGGGCAGAGAGATCCTTCTGAAACAGTTTAAAATACACCCCTGGCTGTTTGGTTTCAATCTAACCATTACGCTAGCATGAAAGTTGTGCGAAAATGTCTAAAAGGAAATGCTCAAGTTTGAATGATAAACTTAAATTTATCAGTGAAGTCGACCGCGACATTGCCGACTATAGAAACAAATTTTCTGTATAACGAAATTTCTTTATAACGAATTTTTTTGCGGATTTAGCGCTTTCGTTATAGGGTATTTTGTATTCATATCGGTGGGTAGTTTAAGTGTTTTCCAGAGCATTTTTTCTGTCGCAATTTGAGAATTTTTTAAATACAGTGGAACTTCCCTATAACGAAAGCGCAAGTCCGCAAAAAAATTCGTTTTAAAGAAATTTCGTCATACAGAAATTTTGTTTCAATAGTCAGCAATGTCGCGGTCGACTTCACTGATAAATTTAAGTTTATTATTCAATTTTACCGCCCAATAAAGTTCGAGAAAATAATGAAATTTACCATAACTTTTTAACGATTGAAGATCGAACAGAAAAATTTATTTGCTAAACAAGAACTGAACTGCAGCACATGACTCATCATTTGAGGAGTTCTGCCACCTGCCAAAAAAGAGACCCAACTTAAAACACGAATTGAAGGAAATTCAATCATCATTCTATTTCTAATTGTTGAAAGAGTTATATATTGTATGTAGTTTTTTTCGTTTCCTTCAATAATTATTATGAATAATAAATATGCTCACAGACACTGGCGCAGCCAGGGGGGGCTTTGGGGCTGCAGCCCCCCCAAAGATTCTAACAGTTTCAATTTTTTCTGAGTTTTTTTTTTGCAACTTTCGTATTTGTTGTATCATCAAGAATTGTTCAGTTCAGCCCCCCCCCCAAAACAAAATCCTGGCTGCGCCACTGCTCACAGATACTAAGATGAATACGCCTTTTAGAGTATGATTTTTTAATTTCAATTATTTTCATTTGATGTTGATACTGGATCAACATCATTATATCACGTGATACGAGTTCAATTCGTCTCAAAGATTTTGATTTATCAAGCAAATAAGTACAAAATAAAAATCGAAACTTTTCAGCATAATATGGCACATTCAGGATAACTTTGCAGGTACATAGAATTGAAATATAACTCCTGAACAATAATCATTCCATATAACAACTACCTACTCTATTATTGGTTTATGGTCTCCATCCCATGATTACTTTCTTGAATGGTACGAATATACATGGTATGGTTCACTGCAACATAAGAAAACTTCAGTAATTAGTGGAGAATTTCTCAGTATCATTAAGTATTATCCCATATTTTTATCTCCTTTCTCACGAAAATATTCAAGAATTCACGCATCAACTTTATACTTTCAAGTGCCAAATATAGGGGTTTGGTTCATAAATTATGTTTTTCAAAATCTTCCTTTGGCGTTTGATGATATTCTGAAACACCCTGTATACTGAGGAACATAAGGGAAATATGCGTCATTATCTGAGTTCTAAATATAAAGTCATCAAGTTCGATATTGATCAGATTTGTAATTTCATAAATTTTGTCTTTCGGAGCGATCGTTCGACTTAAACGAGTACTATATCGTTTTGCCCAAATGTCTGTAATTTTTTAATGTTGAGCCGATAATGGTCACAAACGATAGGGTTCTACTTCCTGATGAAGAATCCGTGGGTAAAACTCAATTCTGCCCGCGAGGCACGATAACTTTCGAAGGGATTGTCTTAGAGACGTACAGGTGTTCCATAAAATATGGCCATTCGAAATTTTTGTTCCTCAATATCTCAGACAAACGAAACCAAGCCTCATGCAGAATTTTTTGGCCATAGTGTAAACAGATCCATAGAAAATTCAATTGGAATATTGAAAAAAAAACTTCATAATTCCATAACAAGATATCTGATTCGAGTGAATATACTGAATGTTGATACAATTTGAAGAGGATAACTTCATTACAACCTTAGAATTTATTCTTTTAATTATTGATTTTTAACATATTATTTCATTTCTGGTTATAAATTCCTATCGTGCTGAGATTTCGAGTTCATACACTTAGCATGAATCTATACAAAATATTGAGATTTACCATTATTGCTCCACCAATTTACAAAAACGTGTTTACTTGATTCAAAAAAACCATAATAGAAAATATTTTTTTACTGAGTATCGAAGTAACTCGCTGATGATTTCAATAAATCAAGTCACAGCGACAGTGGTGTCAAATAGGTGATCACAAACGAAGTCAATCCACTTTACGAGTTGTTGATCTACTTTCATTTTGGGCGGACCTTGATTTAAGTGCATTCCAAAACCTTGATCTAGATCTTTCTATTTTGGGACCGTAACGACAACTGTTTCTTCAGATTCAGATATAAATTGCAATAACTTGTAACGGGGGCGTAGCTCAGATGGTAGAGCGCTCGCTTAGCATGCGAGCACGAAAGGCAATAGTGCAACTCAACTATATAATTAATGCTATACTTGACTTGCAACACTGGCCAGACAAATGGAAAATTGCGCAAATTGTACCAGTCCATAAAAGCGGAAGCGATAAAAATCACCTCTAAACTATAGACCAATCAGTCTTCTATCAATACTTAGTAAACTCACCGAGAAAATCGTACTCAGCATACTGATAAAAACACTTAAAAAAACGGAAATGCGTGACCCGTACCAATTTGGTTTTAAAAAAAAACACAGCTCCACACATCAGATTTGCAGAATAATAGTAGACATTATTAACGAATTCAATAAGAAAAGAATACAGCCATGCTTTTTCTAGATATAGAAAAAGCATTCGACAGGGTCTGGATCCAAGGACTTGTTTACAAAATGATTAATTTAAGACTTCCTTCATTTCTCATCAAACTTATTAATTCCTACCTCAGTAACAGAAAATTCATAGTTAAAGTCGGAAACAAACAATCCACAATCAAAAACATTAAAGCAGGCGTACCCAAGGAAGCGTCCTTGGACCCAGGCTCTTCAACCTCTACATACATGATCTTCCGGGATTTCCAAATACTAAAACGGCGTTATTCGCCGACGACACCGCGATATATGCCCACTCCTTCCACTCTGTTATAGCGAACAGATTACTGCAATATAATGTGGATAATTAACAAAGTACTACAAATCCTGGAAGATCAATGTGAACGAGAGGAAACCGAACAGATCGTGTTTAGCAGAAAATTCAAACAACAACATCCCTGTTCCACTCAAGCTAAACAACCATCCAATTACCGCTAACAAAACAGTCAAATACCTGGGAATTACTCTAGATAGCCGACTGAACTTTCACAGGCATATAGAAAAAACATTAGCAAAAGCAAACGCAGCAATTAGAATATTATACCCCCTAATGTGCAAGAATAGCAAAATGAACCAAAATAATAAAAAATTAATATATACATCCTTAATTAGACCCATAATAACCTACGCGGCACCGGCCTGGTGTCATTTGAAACCATGGGCGACACGACCCCTACAAGTTTTTCAAAATAGAATGTTGAGGCTTATCACTAACAAGGATAGATACACCAGAATAACAGAGCTACATGAACTCTCGGAAATCGAAACAATAAAAAAACATGTAGATAGAATTTCCGCGAACTTTTACGACAAAACGAAATACGTGAGCGATCCAGTTAACAATATAACCATGAAAGAAGTAACACAAAAAGCACTGACGAAAGGCATGTTCTCCCGTATGAGCACCTACCTATTTTCAATAAAATACCAACAGCTACATTATGAGTCAGTAATGTGCTAAAAAAAAAAAAAAAAAAAATTTTTATACATTCATATATAATCTATACATTGTTATTGTTAATTGTGTACATATTTGTATATAACGTTAATTACACCCAGAAGCTGGGAAACTGCGAAAACAGGTTTTTTTTTTTTTTTTTTTTTTTTATTTTATTTTCCTGTAATACTGCAAAAATTGTAAATACCCATGAAACACAAAATACTAGTATACTTATTATTATCTAAAGGTTACTAACCAAACTTTGTAAATGTAGGTGAATATCTTATATATAGGAACTACTGAAATGTACAATACAAAAATGATGAAAATTGTTATAATGTAAATGCCAAACAAATAAAGAATATTGCTATGCTATGCTTAGCATGCGAGAGGTACCGGGATCGATGCCCGCGGCTCCAAATTTTTATTCATAATTTCGATTCCTGCAAACTTTCATTTTGTGAAAACTAGGGCAAGCGTAAAAGCACAAAATTAAATTCGTTACCATTTAATAGGGGGCGTAGCTCAGATGGTACAGCGCTCGCTTAGCATGCGAGAGGTACCGGGATCGATGCCCGGCGCCTCCAAAATTTTTATTCGATATTTCGATTCCTGCAAACTTTCATTTTGTGAAAACTAGGGCAAGCGTAAAAGCACAAAATTAAATTTCGTTACCAATTTAATAGGGGGCGTAGCTCAGATGGTAGAGCGCTCGCTTAGCATGCGAGAGGTACCGGGATCGATGCCCGGCGCCTCCAAAATTTTTATTCATAATTTCGATTCCTGCAAACTTTCATTTGTGAAAACTAGGTCAATCGTAAGAGCGCAAAATAAAATTTCGTTAACAATTAATAGGGGGCGTAGCTCAGATGGTAGAGCGCTCGCTTAGCATGCGAGAGGTACCGGGATCGATGCCCGGCGCCTCCAAAATTTTTATTCATAATTTCGATTCCTGCAACTTTCATTTTGTGAAAACTAGGTCAATCGTAAGAGCGCAAAAAAATTTCGTTACCAAATTAATAGGGGGCGTAGCTCAGATGGTAGAGCGCTCGCTTAGCATGCGAGAGGTACCGGGATCGATGCCCGGCGCCTCCAAAATTTTTATTCGATATTTCGATTCCTGCAAACTTTCATTTTGTGAAAACTAGGGCAAGCGTAAGAGCACAAAATTAAATTTCGTTACCAAATTGATAGGGGGCGTAGCTCAGATGGTAGAGCGCTCGCTTAGCATGCGAGAGGTACCGGGATCGATGCCCGGCGCCTCCAAATTTTTATTCGATATTTCGATTCCTGCAAACTTTCATTTTGTGGAACTAGGGCAAGCGTAAAAGCACAAAATTAAATTTCGTTACCAAATTAATAGGGGGCGTAGCTCAGATGGTAGAGCGCTCGCTTAGCATGCGAGAGTACCGGGATCCGATGCCCGGCGCCTCCAAAATTTTTATTCGATATTTCGATTCCTGCAAACTTTCATTTTGTGAAAACTAATCGATGCCCGGCGCCTCCAAAATTTTTATTCATAATTTCGATTCCTGCAAACTTTCATTTTGTGAAAACTAGGTCAATCGTAAGAGCGCAAAATAAAATTTCGTTACCAAATTAATAGGGGGCGTAGCTCAGATGGTAGAGCGCTCGCTTGCATGCGAGAGGTACCGGGATCGATGCCCGGCGCCTCCAAAGTTTTTATTCGATATTTCGATTCCTGCAACTTTCATTTTGTGAAAACTAGGCAAGCGTAAAAGCACAAAATTAAATTTCGTTAACCAAATTAATAGGGGCGTAGCTCAGATGGTAGAGCGCTCGCTTTGCATGCGAGAGGTACCGGGATCGATGCCCGGCGCCTCCAAATTTTTATTCATAATTTCGATTCCTGCAAACTTTCATTTTGTGAAAACTAGGTCAAGCGTAAAAGCACAAAATTAAATTTCGTTACCAATTTAATAGGGGGCGTAGCTCAGATGGTAGAGCGCTCGCTTAGCATGCGAGAGGTACCGGATCGATGCCCGGCGCCTCCAAAATTTTTATTCATAATTTCGATTCCTGCAAACTTTCATTTTGTGAAAACTGGGTCAAGCGTAAGAGCGCAAAATAAAATTTCGTTAACAAATTAATAGGGGGCGTAGCTCAGATGGTAGAGCGCTCGCTTAGCATGCGAGAGGTACCGGGATCGATGCCCGGCGCCTCCAAAATTTTTATTCATAATTTCGATTCCTGCAAACTTTCATTTTGTGAAAACTGGGTCAAGCGTAAGAGCGCAAAATAAAATTTCGTTACCAAATTAATAGGGGGCGTAGCTCAGATGGTAGAGCGCTCGCTTAGCATGCGAGAGGTACCGGGATCGATGCCCCGCGCCTCCAAAATTTTTATTCGATATTTCGATTCCTGCAAACTTTCATTTTGTGAAAACTAGGGCAAGCGTAAAAGCACAAAATTAAATTTCGTTAACCAATTAATAGGGGGCGTAGCTCAGATGGTAGAGCGCTCGCTTAGCATGCGAGAGGTACCGGGATCGATGCCCGGCGCCTCCAAAATTTTTATTCGATATTTCGATTCCTGCAAACTTTCATTTTGTGAAAACTAGGGCAAGCGTAAAAGCACAAATTAAATTTCGTTACCAAATTAATAGGGGGCGTAGCTCAGATGGTAGAGCGCTCGCTTAGCATGCGAGAGGTACCGGGATCGATGCCCGGCGCCTCCAAATTTTTATTCGATATTTCGATCCTGCAAACTTTCATTTTGTGAAAACTAAATCGATGCCCGGCGCCTCCAAATTTTTATTCATAATTTCGATTCCTGCAAACTTTCATTTTGTGAAAACTAGGTCAATCGTAAGAGCGCAAAATAAAATTTCGTTACCAAATTAATAGGGGGCGTAGCTCAGATGGTAGAGCGCTCGCTTAGCATGCGAGAGGTACCGGGATCGATGCCCCGCGCCTCCAAAGTTTTTATTCGATATTTCGATTCCTGCAAACTTTCATTTTTGAAAACTAGGGCAAGCGTAAAAGCACAAAATTAAATTTCGTTACCAAATTGATAGGGGGCGTAGCTCAGATGGTAGAGCGCTCGCTTAGCATGCGAGAGGTACCGGGATCGATGCCCGGCGCCTCCAAAGTTTTTATTCATAATTTCGATTCCTGCAAACTTTCATTTTGTGAAAACTAGGTCAATCGTAAGAGCGCAAAATAAAATTTCGTTACCAAATTAATAGGGGGCGTAGCTCAGATGGTAGAGCGCTCGCTTAGCATGCGAGAGGTACCGGGATCGATGCCCGGCGCCTCCAAAATTTTTATTCGATACATATTTCGATTCCTGCAAACTTTCATTTGTGTGAAAACTAGGGCAAGCGTAAAAGCACAAAATTAAATTCGTTACCAAATTAATAGGGGGCGTAGCTCAGATGGTAGAGCGCTCGCTTAGCATGCGAGAGGTACCGGGATCGATGCCCGGCGCCTCCAAAATTTTTATTCATAATTTCGATTCCTGCAAACTTTCATTTTGTGAAAACTAGTCAATCGTAAGAGCGCAAAATAAAATTTCGTTACCAAATTAATAGGGGGCGTAGCTCAGATGGTAGAGCGCTCGCTTAGCATGCGAGAGGTACCGGGATCGATGCCCGGCGCCTCCAAAGTTTTTATAAGAAATTTCGATTCCTGCAAACTTTCATTTTGTGAAAACTGGGGCAAGCGTAAGAGCACAAAATAAAATTTCGTTACCAAATTAATAGGGGGCGTAGCTCAGATGGTAGAGCGCTCGCTTAGCATGCGAGAGGTACCGGGATCGATGCCCGGCGCCTCCAAAATTTTTATTCGATATTTCGATTCCTGCAAACTTTCATTTTGTGAAAACTAGGGCAAGCGTAAGAGCACAAAATTAAATTTCGTTACCAAATTAATAGGGGGCGTAGCTCAGATGGTAGAGCGCTCGCTTAGCATGCGAGAGGTACCGGGATCGATGCCCGGCGCCTCCAAAGTTTTTATTCGAAATTTCGATTCCTGCAAACTTTCATTTTGTGAAAACTAGGGCAAGCGTAAGAGCACAAAATTAAATTTCGTTACCAAATTAATAGGGGGCGTAGCTCAGATGGTAGAGCGCTCGCTTAGCATGCTAGAGGTACCGGGATCGATGGCCCGGCGCCTCCAAAATTTTTATTCGATATTTCGATTCCTGCAAACTTTCATTTTGTGAAAACTGGGGCAAGCGTAAGAGCCCAAAATAAAATATCGTTATCAAATTAATAGGGGGCGTAGCTCAGATGGTAGAGCGCTCGCTAGCATGCGAGAGGTACCGGGATCGATGCTTGGCGCCTCCAATTTTTATTCGATATTTCGATTCCTGCAATTTCATTTTGTGAAAACTGGGGCAAGCGTAAAGCCACAAATTTAAATTCGTTACCAAATTATAGGGGGCGTAGCTCAGATGGTAGAGCGGGATCGATCCCCGACGCCTCCAACATTTTATCCGAAATTTTTTCTGAGAAATTTTTCTTCGAGAAAATTTTTTCTGAGAATTTTTTTTTGAAAACATTTTTTTATGAGAAAATTTTTCCTGAGAAATTTTTGTCTAAAAATTTTTTTTCTGAGAAATTTATGTGTAGAAATTTTTTCTTAGAAATTTATGTGTGAGAAATTTTACTTCGTGAAATTTTTTCTGAGAATTTTTATTTTGAGAAAATTTTTCTACGAGAAAATTTTTTCTGAGAATTTTTTCTTAGTGCCAATTTATCATCAGGGCGCAATTATTTTTTGGGGCGATAATTACGGGTCGCAAAATTTTTTTGGAGCGCCTATTTTTTTCTTATTCAGCTAACTCGAAAACCTATAAAATCGTACCGAATCCGATAAAATCTGCCATACTTTTCGAATGAATTCAGGTTACAGAGTTTGCATTCTTCATTTTCTAGTTTCAAATTAATAATCAAGTATCCTAGATAGAGATGTGAACACAGTGTTACGCCGCGCAATTGCGCCAACTCAGTTGACTGCGTTGAGTGTGTCAACTCACATTAGCGCCCGTTTACACGGACAGTTTTCCTGGCAGTTTTGGAGCGTTCGCTCTTCCTCAACTCCCATCGCGTGCGTGTGAATGCTAGACCATCGTGAGTCCAAAAGCGTCGATTCGATGCGACGTGCCAGATTGCTGGTTGTGATTTCAAGTCACATTTACACGCACACTCCGTATCTACCGAGATATGTAGCAGTAAATGCTTATCGTCTCTCGAATTTTCACAGATGGAAATTTTTATTTATGTTTATAAACTTGAATTCTGCTCAGTTTCACCATTACATACACACACAATGTGGAATAGGGATAATTAGAAATATCATAAACACGTATAGAAACTTTCCGTGTTTTTATGAAAATAAAAAGTGACGAATATAAAAATAAGAATTTGAGGAATAATGCCTATGATCAATTGCTGAGTTTTTGCAAAGAAAATGTAGATCCGAGTGCAAAATTCAAAATAAGCCGAAACGTTATGTCATCCATTTTTAAATAATTCCTGTAGTCCTCTGGATAATTTTCCCGGAGTTCCCTTAATAGGGCAAGGCATATGACCAAAACGCTCTCTATTCAACCTCCACTGTTTAACCCAAATTTCCGAGAGTTTTATTCTCTTTTCATTGATGACATACCCCCCAAAACACGCAATAGCCCTTCCTTTTTCTCGAATTCATGTTCACCACACTGTCCACTTACGGGTATTCGAATCAACTGACTGGTATTTATAAGAGAGCACGGAACGTGGAGTTCCGCCACAGCGGAAATTCCACGCTCCACTACAAAACTGATGTTATTTGCATTCACACGGAGAGTTTTTGGAGCGTACAGTAAAATCTGCCGCAATCGATGCGCGATCCAAAAGTGTTGCTCTATTGACGACCACGCATCAACCTCACGCTTCTGGAACGCCGTTCCGGAGTGCCGCATCGGAGCGACGCTACAGGAGCGTCGCTTCGGAGTGTACGTGTAAACGGGGCTATTGTCCGAATCCATCAACTCATGGCGCAACTCAACTCAATGAAGCCGCTCGCCGCTCAGCGCTAAGGTATCAGTGTTTGCCTAACGAATACGGTATCATAACTCTGTAAATACACTAAATACAGAGTTCGAGTTTGAACTAGATCATTTAATTTTCAACGAAAGTGGTAATTGTCTATTGCTTTTAGCACTTTCAACTTCTTCATTATATTAAAGAATTAATGATATTGTACACTGTATGAATTAATGATATTTGTACAAACGGCTTTTTCTCCAAACTTTCAATAGCTTTTTCAATAAAAAAATGGTTACCACAGAATAAATAGCCTAATTGGGCTTGTTGAGACATGGTCTGTACTCATCTTTATAGGGCAACTTTGTTGTAGGTTCCAAAATTGTATAGTATGCTAAAATCTGCCATAAAATACTAAAAAGAAATCAACCAAAATTTCTTGGCCTGTAACATATAAACGAGCTCCAGGAATTACTCAGTACCCCGCCGCCCCGGGCAAAGTTCTACAATAATCTGGAGGAGTCATATTTTGTGCGCCGTGCGTCACCACTGCCGAGTGCCGGATGCCCGCGGGTTATTGCTGCGCTATAGCGCAATTTTGAGTTAACTCAATGAGTTGACACAGGGAGCTGCGCTTGAGTCACTGTGTTGGCGCACAAGAATTCACTGAGTTACACATCTCTAATCCTAGAAGCAAAATTTCAACCATTCTATAGTGACATTAGTTCACATTTGACCCAGAGATGGCGCTCATACAGTAGTCGTGTCGTTTCCTATCTTTGTACCAATATAGCCTATTCGTTTTGAGATATTTCGTGCTCCTGAGTAACTCCAAGCTCGAAATACGGCTTCCCATTGGCTGCGCAACTAAGCACTGGTACAGCTCAGAGCCGAAATACCGCAAAACGAATACAGTATTAATCTTTGGAAGCGCCTTCATTCGAGACCTAGTAAATTTTTATTGGTGTTGTGTCTCCCAGTGAGTATCAGTGTTTATTGAACGTAATTTCAACTCGGGTTAAAAAAATGAGTACATATTCATTAGAATGGAGAAAAGTCTCAAACTCACCATTGGAAGTAGCGTCTTGTGCTGTAAGTACCGTCAGAATGTCCTTCGGGAACTGCTAATTGTACGCCGACAAACTGATCTGTCTGCGCTGCTACAGGCCCTATGTACCTGACCCTTCCTCCCTTAACCTTTCCTTCCTGGGTGATGACTTTAACCCAATGGTCCGGTTTCAAATCCCTCGGCTGCCTGGGTAAAAATGGCTGCCAACCTTGAGGCGCAGTGTTGTCGCTTGCCGATTCGGGAGCGGAAGCCCGACGAAAAATATTTCTTCTTGATTCACTGGAAAAAATATATAAAAAGGGTGAATATTTGAATTTCGGTGACCAGCAGATATCGACCGGGTTTTGGTGTCTTGGTATTCATTGAGTCTTTCTGAACAACATTAGTGAAACCAACAAGTGGCGGTCTGTCTCAGTTTAGAGAATATAGACCCCCAAAGTTCCCAAAATGTTCCATCTTCACGTCACTTTTTTCACTATAAAAACACAAATTCAATGCTCCAATTTGGTCCATAAAACACCTTCGAACATTCAAATAACTATTCGATTAGTTTCATTTCAGGTACATTCAATAATTACTGCAGAAACATCGAAATACTAGAGGCACCACATATACACAACTTCTAAGGAAAGCCCGCCGTTTTTAATGGTAGATTTGGCAGTGCCGCATATTCATTCGCGCGAATATGATACAATGCTTTCCCGTAAATCCCGCCATCGTTTGATAAGTCACTCGCCGAAGGAGGGAGCAGTGTTGCCAAATTTACCATGAAGAACGGCGGGCTTTCCTTAGAATTTGTGGATATGTGGTACCTCTAGAATTTCGATGTTTCTGCATTAATTATTGAATATACCTGAAATGAACCTAATTGAATAGTTATTTGAAAGTTCGAAGGTGATTTATAGATTAAATTTGAGTAGTGAATTTATGGTTTTTTAGTGAAAAAAGCGACGTTAAGATGGAACATTTTTGGAACTTTGGGAGTCCGTATTTTCAAAACTAAGACCGCCACCTGTTGGTTTCACTAATGTTATTCAGGAAGACTGTTTTGTTTTCTGTCAACTCCCGTAACTATGAGCTGAATTGACAGAACATACATGTAACAACTGTCAACTATGTAACTATGGTAAGCTGTAGTTACATTACCAAAATTCGCCTCTTATTGACACATGTCTGTCACTCAATGTACATTCTGCCGCATAATTTCAGGTCTCCAACCTGCCAATATCGTGTATGAAGACCCAGATATTATCATTTTCACCAACATATCACCAGCAGCAACCTACCATTTCTTAACCATACCACGAATTCATATACCAAATATTAACCACCTGAATGCATCTCATATACCGTTGATTCAAAGAATGACCGAAAAAACTAGAAGAATTATGGAAGAAACTGGAGGCAATACACAAGACATTCTACTTGGATTCCATAAACCTCCATTCCATACGATCAGTCATTTGCATTTGCACTGCATTTGTCCAGCAAGTGAGATGAGTTTCTTTTCAAGATTACTCTATCGTTGTAATGATTGGTGGTTTTGTTCGGTTGAACAATTGATGAAACGACTCGAAGGCACATAATGTCAAGATTAACATTTATTTTGGATGTTTAGAATCAAAGAGATTCTTCAAGTAGTTCAAGCATCAAAGATTTACCAAATGATATATCATAAGGAGAAATAAATATTGTAGACATATTTTTGATTTTTTTCAAGTAACGTGTAATTGAGCTATTTATCACTCATATACAATTCGAGATTTGAATTAGATCAAGATTGGCACTGTGACTACATTTCTGCACTGAAACCAATGTGGTCGTTTGTGCTATACCATACTAAAGCTTCTGTGTTCAATCATTTGAAAGCGTTGCCCAATTAACTCTTTTTATGATGAAAATAAATGTCGAAACAAATTAAACAACGTTGACGTTGACACATATTACGAAGGCATGATACAAAGAAAACAAGATATGATCTTGCGCACCTTGCTCTGACGTCACTGGAGAGTAAATAAATCCTATCTCTAACAATTCTAACCTATAAAAAGGAATGCTGGAATAATTCTCGTTCTTTTCTGTTTAGTGTTTCGTGGCGATAACATCTTGTTCGAAGTTCAAACTCAAATTCAAATTTTCAACCATGCGGTGTGCAGTGGCATTGTGCAATAGCGATAAACACTCTCCAGTTACGTCATATGCGTGAACTGGTCTCACGGGAAGATCATATCTTGTTTTCTTTGTATCATGTTACGAAGGTAATCCATCGGTTTAGGCATGTAAGATGGCGGCGGTCCGCCAGCTGACAGCAACGTTGCCAGGTACTATGATTATTCTTGTATTTGAAGAATCGATTGAATTCCCGTTCGATTGTTATATCGAGGTTTCACTATACAATTCAAATTAATTTTTACTGAGTCAATTCAAGTGAAATAGTGAATTTGTCGAACAGCAATGTGATTATATGTATATATTTTTTTGAATAGTTGCGTGAGTGTAGGTTTTTCTTGCTTAGTAGTTTCTTTCCTTAGCATATATTAGGCTAAGTCCGCATAGGCAGGAGGCTTGCTTAGCGCCTAGAGCCCAGCGGCTTGCATCCTTGCTTCTTGCTAGGATTGCTAGTCTCTCAATGCTAGCAGTGCGGCACGTCGCGTACATTTCAAAACGTTCGTTTTACTAAGCTACTATAAAACTATAATACTATAAAACATAGTTAGATACATATACAGGGTGTCCTAAATTGAACGTACAAACGAAAAGGGGAGATTCCTTAAGTGAGTTTAAGAAAAAAAGTCGCATAAACATGGGGTCGCAAACGTTTCGTTTTCGGGATACAGGGTGTTAAAGTTTTAATCAAAAACATGTGTTGATTATAAGAGTTTATCGAATCTTTATGAATCATCGCTACAGATCAGGAAAATTTCCATAAAAACTGACACTGAATTCATTCACCACAGCTTACAAAGTGGCCCTCCCATCATAATTTGGATTTCACGAGGATTTCGAGAGAATCGTTCAAAATTTTTTTTTCTCGAAATCGTTGGTAGATACGACAAATCTACAAGAAACCGAAAAGTTCAGTATAAGAACAAAGCTTCTGTTTACATTTTTCAAATTAACAGTTGCTCACCAAAAAAAAGTTCTGCAGAAGAACAGGTGGCAGTGTTCCAGAAAAAATATCACCCTGTAGATCTTCTATCGAAATTGCCATGTCACGTGGTGAGAACTCTCAAATGTTATATATATGCCAAATTTCAGTTGAATATCTTGTGAAGTGTAGATACTATGAGAAAAAAACTTGAAAAAAATTCAAACTTCAACACTATGTATCTCGAAAACGAAACGTTGCGACCCCATGTTTATGGGACTTTTTTTTCTTAAACTCACTTAAGGAATCTCCCCTTTTCGTTTGTACGTTCAATTTAGGAACACCTGATGTAAGTTAGATGACTCTCTAGGCTGTAGGCGCTAAGCAAGCCTCCTGCCTATGCGGACGTAGCCTTAGTATTCTGTGTTTAGCATTTCGAACTAAGCAATTCTAAAATAAATCAATTGAATTATTTTATTTCTTACCATATCGTGAATATATCCTGAAAATCTAATTGAAAACATAACATTTATTAATTTCTTTATCACTTATGTGAAGAATGAAATATATAGTGCAATTTTACATTATCTTTCAGAATGTGGCTTGATTATATATTTCAATTTAGAATTATTGTAATCAGGTTGTAAAAAAAAGAAAATTCCGGACTCTCTGAAAATTTAAAAATTCTGAGTACATAATAGCATTATTTATTAATTTTCGGATACATCTGTTCGTGATTATTTCCTTCTTAAATCTTCCCTTCAGTAATAATTGCGCAGATAATCTGAATAGACAATATTTGTAGGAACTAATTTAATAATTTTTTTTCAAAAGAATTCGTAAATCCTATTTACAAGTCAACATTCGATTCCAAAGATATAGCTTTTGCAGAATCTGGCAACCAAAAGGGCGTTTGGCACACTCTGCGCATGCGTCATTCCGTTGTCAACAAATCGCCGCCATCTTACATGCCTAAACCGATGGTTTACCCTAAGTTTCCTAGCTTTCTATTTGCCTGAATAATTTCCGAAATCACTTCAGTTGGAAGTGAAGTGATTTTGACAAATAGAACATGTTAGGTTATGTTATTGTTATGATGAACTGAAGTGATTGTGGAAATTGAACTGATTTTGTCAGAAAGCAACAGTTTGGTGCGCGTTCTATTTGACAATGTTGTGATTTTGAACTGATGCGCATCACTTCCAACTGATGTTGCTTTCTGACAAAATCAGTTTAATTTCCACAATCACTTCAGTTCACCATAACAATAACATAACCTAACATTTTGGTGAAAGTTTACAATTAACTTCTAAACATAACAGAAAGTGAATTATTATCCTAGTAATGAATAATTCATATTACTTTTAGAATTCCTTCCGAACTATCATCGATGGTACTCTGATTTCAAACCTATCGTTTTGTTGACTGTCGTCCGAAAAAGGCATGTTCTATTTGTCAAAATCACTTCACTTCCAACTGAAGTGATTTCGGAAATTATTCAGGCAAATAGAAAGCTAGGATTGTCAAATAGAACAAGCATCAACTGATTTTACATCAGTTTGGAAGTGATGCGGCTTCAAATAGAAAGGGCCTTTTGTACCTACCTATAATCGTTTCCCTAGAACTTCCCAAGATACAATCGATCGATCTCCTCAAATAATTCTCGGCCTCTTCCACCAAACTGTCAGTAGAGTCCCCGCTGTCAGCTGTCAGTTGGGTCCAATCGCCTCTTAACTCTGGAAGGGAACCGTTCGCAAAACGAACCCTAGAAGAGGTACTTTTTAAGGTTCCTGCCCTCCTCGAAGGAGAAACGGGTGCGGAACACCTTCTGGTTTGAACTGGTGGAGTCAGGGGGTTGATGCTGTAACGCGAATGAGATTGACTTCCGTCACTAGGGGTGGCAGTGGTTGTGGTCCAAGTGAAACGTTGACTCTAGAATTGTGAGAAAATTGTCGAAAACGAAATAGTTCAATATGAATGAAAAAAATTATGTCCAACTTGAAAATGAAATTAAATGATGAAAATAAATGTGAATGATAGAGGCAAATACACTACTGGAAAAAATTAAAGGATCAAAAAAAAAATTCCAAATTTTTCGGCAATTTTCAACATACCGTAACTTTGAGAGCAATGGTCGTACAAGAAATTTAAAAAAAGGAAATTGTAGCTCCAAGTGTCTTATTTTTAGGATCAGAACTTAAAAAATTTTAAGTTTCAGTGGTTTTCGAGTAATGATAGAAAAATCAGCAACAAAAAAATTCTCAAAATTTAACAACTTTTTTTTCTTGTGTACGAGCGTGGAAATTTTATTTTTGCATAATCGTTATAATGATGGGATACTTTGTTAATTCAGCTTTAATTTATTTTTTTTATTGACCTCAATACGTCGACTTGTCGCCGAGATATCGGTCTTCAAATGGAAAAGGATCCATTTGTCTTCGATTATTATCGATTAGCAATACCCGTTATTAATTAATAAAAATTTTATTTGTTAGTATATTTCATTTTTTTTTTTTGAAATTAATGTACAATCTGCAATTAAAAAGCTCTATAAAATTCTTTTTTGCCTTTTTTGAAGATTATGAGCTTCTCAGAGTAAAAACGTGATCCTTCTTTTTTTTCAAAAATTCAATCGAGTCAAACAAAAAAACGGATCGCTGGATTGAGTTGGCTCTTCGTAAGGTTTTTATCAACATATTGAACTGTGAAATTCACACTTAACATTATTGGGTTTCTCAACATTTTCGATCCAGCGGTAGATTTTCCAAGAAACCACCAAAAGCCCTTTTTTCGTTAAATTTTGATATTGATGCGACATGAAGAAAAAAAAATTTTATGAATAAGCAATGGTTGTTCATTAATGGGAGTTCATTTAAGGTCTTGAAATCCTCCTTCAATTTTCTGTGCGACCATTGGTTGCTGAGAAATCGATAATCGAAGACAAATGTATCCTTTTCCATTTAAAGAACGATATCTCGGCGAGAAGTGACGTATTGAGGTCAGTAAAAAAATAAATTAAAGCTGAATTAACAAAGTATCCCATCATTATAACGATTGAGCAAAAATTAAATTTCCACGCTCGTAGACAAGAAAAAAAAAGTGGTAAAATTTTGAGATTTTTTTTGTTGCTGATTTTTCTATCATTACTCGAAAACCACTGAAACTTAAAATTTTTGAAGTTCTAATCCAAAAACTAGACACTTGGAGCTACAATTTCCTTTTTTTAAATTCCTTGTACGACCATTCCTCTCAAAGTTACGGCATGTTGAAAATTGCCGAAAAATTTGGAATTTTTTTTTGATCCTTTAATTTTTTCCAGTAGTGTATAACAAAGTTTAAAATGAATAAATGCAAAAAACTCAAATTAGTAAATGAAACAGAGGTGTATAGTATATCCAGTCAGTTAGCCAACTTAAAAAAAAGTCCGGCGTGAAGTTCTTTGATGTTTCGCGTGATTCCCTTCAGAGAACTGGATGACGTAGACTATATTAGTATACTTGCAACTAAGAGATGCGCTCAGTTCAAGATGGAAAGAGAAAAGAGTGCAACAGAGTCTCCTTAGTTTGAAATCTAGGACATTCAGTTATCAAAAGAAATGAGGAAGTCGGCGTTCTCGCCATGAAAGGATTATCAACAATATGAACCTGGAAAAAAACTATCAAGGGTGTGACATTGTGATCCATTCTGATAGTCAAGCTGCTATTAAAGCACTGAACAGGTAATGAGAGAATAAAGAATCAGAGAGTCTGGTCCTCTCTGAACAACTACATCTCATCTGCGAACCTCCTAGTGATGTAATGATCAAGAAAGTTAGCACTGAGAAAAACTTCAGGACATTGCTAAGTAAAAGAGAGGAATGGGAACGGGAATACACTGACTATAACCTCAAAGAAAATACCGTAAAATGGTATACAGATGGTTTCGAAAACTCTACAGGAGCTGGCGACGGGATATACGGGCTAAGTACCAAGTGTGCACTGTCGCTAGGCTCCTGTGTGAGCGTCTTTCAAGCGGAAATCTTAGCTTTTGAAATATGTCTATATATAAATCTGGAAAGAAACTATCAGAAGTGCGATATAGCCATACACTCAGATAGTCAAGCTGCTTTTAAAGCACTGAGCTCCTACGTCATCGACTCAAAGATGATCTGGGAGTGCCCGAACAAACTCAATGAGGTAGGCAAGAAAAATAAGGTCTTTTCAACCTGGGTTCCCGGCCATTCGGGAATCAAAGGAAACGAAGAGGCCAATACACTTGCCAAAGAGGGCGCACGAATTTCACTCATTGGTCCAGAACCCTTCTGTTGTATAGGTGAATGTACCTATAAGGAGGAGTTTCTGGAGAAGGAGAAAGCCGAGAGGGAAAAACAACCAATTAAAGCGCTTCTTCTTGTTGTTAATACTGGAGAGAATCATAAAGGTCTTGCACATAATGTACATATTTACAATCCTCTGGGGAACTCTGAACAACTGAAGTATGGATACCCCTTGGATATTTTTATACTTTGCCAACTGAATTTCATTAGACTATACCAGAAGTCAAGAGTAGTTAATCAAAAATAAATGTTCTTTAATAATGCATAAAAAATAAAGCAGTAAGGAAATAGAATTTTGGAAAAAATAAATGCGATTGCAAAATCTCATAAAAGCAAATGTGAAAATATCATATCTTGACAGCAAATATACAATGCTCATGATTATAACAGTATAATTTTACTTGCTTATTCATTATAACACCAAACATCCATACTAAAGGGGCCCACTCACTAAGAAGGAAGAATGCGCAGTTAAGTATCTGCACGTTTGCTGTAAAGCAAACGTGTGCATTCATATTTCCCACACACATACACTTTTGCGTGTTGGTTTGGATGTGCGACAAGCGTGAGATGACGTCGAAAAAAGATCTGATGTTAATGGCAGTTTGGTGTGTTGTTATTTAGGAAAAAATGTTCAATGTATAAATAGGGAAGCCGACACTGTATTGCTAAAAATATGAAACGTGCACAAACTTAATTGTTGCCCATACACGGTCGTTTTTTGTCATTCTTCCACGTACGGTGAACAATGCACACGCCAAAAATCAAAACTATCTTGATTCCGACGGAGATAATTCCGAATTCCAAATTTACGCCATACACACACTGTTTTAACTGTACCCCGTACAACGTGCAATCAAGTCTTCGCGCTTCCCTCTTAGTGAGTGTGCCCTTTAATAATATTATAAATGCGAAAGTAACTCTGTCTGTCTGTCTGTTACTCTTTCACGCCTAAACGGCTGAACCGATTTTGATGAAATTTGGTGTGGTGATAGATGATAACCTAGAAATGGTCATAGGCTATAAATAATCACGCCATCGTTCTCAAGGGGTAGGCAGTAGGCAGATAACTAAATTGAATTAGTGATTTTTAGTCGTTTTTGTTGTTACTTTTGCTCTTTTACGTCTAAACGGCTGAACAGATTTTGATGAAATTTAGTAAGGTAATAGATGGTTACCTAAAAACGGATATAAGATCAAAATGATCACGTCATCGTACTTAGGGGGTAGGAAGTAGGCAGAAAACTGAATTGATTTAGTGATTTTTTTATGGTTTTTGCTGGGAGTTTTGCTCTATCATGCCTAAACGGCTAAACGGATTTTGATGAAATTTAGTTAGGTGATAGATAGTAACCTAGAAAAGGATATGGGCTTCTAATATTCATGCTATCGTACTTAAGGCGTAGGCGGTAGGCAGAAAACTAATTAAGTTAGTGATTTTTCATCTTTTTTTTTTAAAGTTTACCTCATTCACGCCTTAACGTCTGAACGGATTTTTATAAGACTTGGTTAATATAAAGATAGGATCCTAGGCACGGACACAGGCTACTTTTTAAGGCAGGAAAATACCTCATTCCCGCGGAAATCTAGCGTGATCGTGTCAAGAAGCGCATGACGCCATAGCTACTGAAATGATTTTGTTGTTTTTTTTTAACCGAGTGTTTCTAAGACTTCGAGTTAGTATTTGATCACTTTTCTAACTTAGAGGGTCGGTAAGCGCCATAATTTAGGGAATTTATGATAAAGATTTGATGCAACTGTCTTTATTTAACAGTTTTACTTTGGATCGAAACTTAGCGACATTCCATCACACTACTTAACTTATAGGGTAGGAAGGTACCACAATTCAGACTATTCAGACGTATGATTTAAGTGAATATTTTCGAAGATATTACCGTGCGAAGCCGGGGCGGGTCGCTAGTTCTCTATAAATCGACCAATTGACAAGTGAGTTTCTTTTATAACAAGCTAATAGTTCAAAGTGATATAAAGAGAAAGATTGTAAAAACTTATTCTATATAGTCCGTTCACGAAAGGTTGAGCACATAGTAGGCGTTTCTTTAATTATCTGAAGTTGGCAGTATTTACTGTCATAGAGTAAAATAAAGCTAACGTTGCCGAATGTACTCGGTCTCGTCCGACGAGCTTGCGAGTTACCAGAGAACTCTATGCAATATTGACAACATTGCGTATCAATCTGACAAGAAAATAAAGAACATAACCTAAAATTTCAATATACACAGTGGAATATGCCAAATTTCCATGGCCAACCGACGGCTCAACCTTTCGTGAACGGACTATACATACAACACAACAAACACTTACCATTCAAGTGCAGCAGGCTACAATAATCATGAAGATCTTATGTACAGTGGTTAAATGGTCGTCTAAAAAGCAATGCTTTTCAGATTGACTTCTGCGACATTTATTCATCCAAACACACGATCAATACCTAAGGGCAGGTGCAAAGTACAAAGCAAACGGAATCAAAATCAAACATTTGCTCGATCGTCAAGTACCGGTTTTTCACTATAATTTGACCCCCCCTTTAACTTTGTTACTGAAGGAGATACAAAAAAATGTTTTTCATAAAAGTTTTACGAAATCAACTGAGGTTTTTTGATATGAGTCCAGAAACTGAAATATGTACAGGGTGACCAACATATTGATAGTTACGTCATTTTTTCAAATGGAACACCCTGTTTATTTTTCCATGTTTGGCTAGCTCTTTTTCACCTGATTCCGAATATGTAACATATGTTGGTCTATCTCTTTTATTCTGAGAACCACAGAGTTTCAAATTTCAAGAACCACCTGCCAAGATCTGTAATCATTTTACAAGTGGCAGAGTGCGTTCACTGACAATGCTCATTTTTGGAGTTATAATAACGTCAATGGGAAGATATACAGGGTAAACAACATTGAATGCAACTATATTTTTTCAAATGAGACACCCATTCCTGTATATTCTTTCTTTTTTATAGTCCTGATCTCGCATATAAATGCGTATGTGGATGTGCCTCATCAATTTTGAAAGTTTCAAAGTTCTGAAATGATGACACCGAATAAAAAAAAATCAACTAAAGAAATTACTCAAAATGACTACCTTCATTCAATACACACAGTTCATATAGTTGTCTCAAGTTGTTTAGACTATTTTTGATACCATTATTATGGCTCTGATTCAAGTCAAAAATTAAAGCTTCGAAATTTTTTCTGATCATTACAATATTATCATTATTCTTTGTTCGTTGACGGGAGTATTTCAGAATTATGGGTTTAATATTGGTTGATTTTATATCAATAATATTATTCTCCGCTTTCATTGATTGTCATTATTGCTGAAGTAAATTTTTTCTTCAGGAACGGCTATAAAAACATGTCCAAGGTGTTAAATCGGGACTATTTGGTGACCATTAAATGGATGCGCCATTACCAATCTAAAGATTAAATTGGCCACTTATAAATATTCACGATCTTCCAAAATGCTAGGCCAGATGGTTATTGAAATTTGATTTTGCATATTCGAAATCAGGGGAAAAAAGCTAACCAAATATGAAAAAATATACAGGACTTTCCATTTGAAAAAATGAAGTTGCCATCAATATATTGGTCACCCTGTATATCAGGTGTCCCAAGGTGGGTGGCCTATAAGACCAAATTGGCGTGTTGCGAAAATGACTCTAGTTCTCTCAATATTGAGATTTAAATCAAAAATTTTGCAAGTCATTAGATATTGATCTGATCTATGTCACTACTTTTGAATTATAGTTGTCAGTTATACAGGATGAACCAAAAAAATCATTTTCCAAGGTACCTACAAATCTAATAGGCCACTCACCTTGGGACACCCGATATATTTCAGTTCCCGGAGTCGTATTAAAAAACCTCAGTTGATTTCGTGAAACTTTTATACGAAACATTTTTTTGTATCTCCTTCAGTAACAAAGTTGAAGGGGGGGTCAAATTATAGTGAAAAACCCGGTACATTTATAGTGTGTACATTCAGCAAAATGTCATGCAAGGTTCTTCTGCTACAATTCTTACAGTATAGGCTGGAGAATACAGCTCTGGGGTTCTCAAGAATTGACCGTAAGTTGTCACGGGTGGTTTAAGGGCAGATGGACAAAGATGGTCTGCGGATCTCGACAACTCAGGCACCATACTGGTGAAACCAATGTCCGACAAAAGGACTCTTCGTGCTTCAACCGTTGTTTTTTCGGATAATCTCAATCGAGAACCGGGAAGGGGAAATTTTGAGGGTAATGTGGTGAAATTGTCTCCCAGTTGGACCTGAAATTTCACAGAGTGAAATGTTGTTCGATCAATTTGTGATTGGTGTTGTTTACCTTGTTTGCTAAACTACTTTCAGATCTCCAGGCAGATCCGGGAAGAGCAGATATGTCAGTCTGTGCTCCAGATTCTTTTCTCATTGCGTTGGAATGGACCAGAATCGGCCGGCTCTTTTTGACGTTGAGACCCTTATTTATGGCTTCCCTAGATTGATTATGAAAAAAATTTACATGAAAAAGTTTCAAATAGTTGTTTTGAGTTATTTATTTATTTATTTATGAAAATAAACTATAAAGCAGCATGAAATGCTGATAACATAGTTGTTTATAAACACAGTATGTAACCACAATATAAAGTCCGTTTAAGTTTGAGCGCATAGTAGGCGTATCTTTATTTATCTGAAGTTGGCAGTAATTGCTGTCTTAACGTAAAATAAGGTCACCGTTGCCGAATGTACCCGGCCTCGTCCGACGAGCTTCCGAGTTATCAGAGTACTCTATGTTATATTTACAACATTGTGTATCAATCTGACAAGAAAATAAACAGCATAACCTAAAATTTTGATATACACAGTGGAATATGCCAAATTTCCATGGCCAACCGACGGCTCAAACTTTCGTGAACGGACTATATTCACATAACTTTGAGATTGCAACAGTTATTTTTAGAAGAGAACTTCAACAGATTGTAGATTTTGTTGTTTTATTTAGTTTTTCCTAATCATTGTATTATTCACTATTTTTCATTGAGTTTTTTCTCTTTGCCAGAAAAAATTGAATTGCTCTTTCATTGGTGGAGCAATAATGTTATTACCATTACCAGAAAATTGTGTATTGGAATTCAGATTCATGCTAAGTATGATTCGCATGTATATTAATGCAAAATCTTAGCACAATCGGAATTATATTCTGGAAATTATTCAAAAATTAAGTATGTGAAAAATCATTAATAAATTCTATAGTTCAAATGATGCGATCTTCTTGAAATTTTACATGAACATTCAGTATATCAATTTTCATTCACAAAATGAATTTCACCCAAATTGGATATCTTGTTATGGAAATATGAAGTTCTTTTTTTTCATTATTCAATTGAATTTTCTATGGTTCTGTTTACACTATGGCCACAAAATTTCGCATGAGGCTTGAGCCTGGTTCTCAGAGCTTCGACGTGAAGCCGGCGACAATCCCCGCTTCTCCTATTTTCTCCCTCGCTGCCGCAGAAATACAAGTGAAGTTGGTTTATTTCAACTACAAAAGAGGCGTGTCGCTACAGATTTTGACAACCAGAAACCAAAAGGAGGGGGTCAGGGGAAGTTTTGTTGATATTCTCTGATTGGTGTAATAACTGTCGCGAGCTCCACGTCGAAGCTCTGAGAACCAGGCTTTATTAAGAACATCTGGCATGTGGCCACAAAATTTAATTTCAATTTGTTTCGTTTTATCTGAGTAATTGAGGAATAAAATATTTGAATGGCCATTTTTTATGGCACACCCTGTACGATTTGGCTGGTTAACGAACTTAACCGCGGCATTCGGGTACCGACCTCAACCTGAAAATGTCAAGTCTCTACGGCAATGTCTTCGAAAGTTATCGTGCTAACTGCCGGCCGGACAGACGGACCCACAGACAGAATTGAATTTAGGACAAATTTGTCATCAGGGAATCAAACCCTATCGTTTGTGACCATTTTCGGCTCACAATTCGAAAATTACAGACATTTGGGCAAAAAAATATAGCACTCGTTTGAGTAGAACGAGCGTTCAAATAACTGTCATAAGCGATAGTGCCAATATAATGAATTAAAAAGTGGGAATCGTTATATCGATAGATTACTCTTCCAAAATTCAGAGAATATTTTCTATACTAAATTATAAAGAGGAAAGATTTGTATGTTTGTGGGTTTGATACGAGTTAACTCATAAACTACTTGACCGATTTCAATAATTCTTTCACCCTAATGCTCAGTTGCAGGAACGTCCATTAAAATTTAAAGCTCCATTAAACCCTTAATCCTCCATTAGTTCCTTGTAATAATGGAGGATTAAGAGTTTAATGGACCTTTAAATTTTAATGGACGTTCCTGCAACTGACACTTAGAATGCTACACTATCCCTGAGTAACATAGGCTATACTTTTCACCCGAGGAAATTAAGGAAATCTACTATAACTTCAATGATAATAAATATGAGTACCAAAATCAACTATTTTCAGGTGCGCTGCAAAAACCGTAAGACGTACATGGAAACAATGTATGACGGAAATGTACCTGTTTAATAGTTCTACAAAAAAGTCCGGGATAGCATATATCTATCTTTCAAGGTTTACTCGGTATCACCTTTTAAAGGTATCCGAATGTTTCTCAAAATTATGCATTATTTGGGAGAATGATTACGCTATTGATCCTAATCCAATTAAATACTTCGTTCATCCCCAGTATTTATTTAGAACTAAATTGCCTTTTAAATCATTCAATTATAATGAATAGATCAAAAGATATGGCAGGTGAAGATGAAATGGCACCAAAATGCGTTTCCGAGGTAGGCACTAGGCGGGTAGGAGAAGGTACCGAAGTGTGAGGGATGTATGAATGTATTTTGGATTGCCAGATGCCCGTATGTTTATGATCACAAATCAGATCAACAGATGGCGCTGTAGTCATTATTTAGGTTATTCATCTACTCTGCAACTAAACGACTGGATCAAATCAAATGAATTTTTGTGTATACAGAACGTCTGTTGGGTCTGCTAGTCTAAAATAATTTCTTTAATTTGTTCACTTACCTATGAAGGAGAGGCCTATATTGCAAAGGATTAGGACATGTGTTCCTTCTGATTCCAGCATATTCAACTTCTTGTATACCAACTTTGGATATATCAGTTTCCACGATTCTAATCCTTTCTTCGAATCTATCGAAACTCTCATCTTTTTCCATAGATTTATTTTCAAAACTAGAATCTTGATATGAATAATAACTTCTCAAACTCTTGTCTTCTTGATTGATAGAATTATCGGACTTAGAATTGTAAAGTTGAGAATTGTCTCTTTCTAAATGGTAAACTTGCAAAGCATTGTTAGACTCCTGATTTTCCTGATCAAATGATCCACCAAAAACATCATCGTCTAGTTCTCTATCGGAAATATCTAAGCTTTGTTCCTGATCTGGAGCTAACAACTTGATACCGCTAGCGTTACTTTGCCTTTCAACAGAATCTATAGAGACTAATTGTTCTTTGAAATCTGATTCTTTTGTATCATCTGTAGTGAATATTAATTCGATATCATCTACTTCTTGTTCTTGTTCCACGTCGTTTTGGCTGTTATTTTCCACTTTATTTCCTGATTTTACTTCTTGGTCTTGAAATTTAGCGTTGGAATTAACTTTTCTATTATCTGTCATGTTGGAGTGGTCTCTAGATATTTCACAACTTATTCTACTATTCCAATCAAAAAACTGTGTTGTTTTGGAAAATTTCAAATCTTTGGTTGGGGTTTTAACAACTGTCAGACTATCTAGAGATCTGGAAATCCTTTTATCATCAAATGTTTTTGTTTTAATATGTACTGAAGCTCTTATTCTATGTTTTCGAAGACTTCTAGGACCTACAGTAACTGGCAGCTTCAATTTTTTTTTACTATTACGCTTTTCTTTTTTGGCCTTTTTTGTATCAGTCAGTAATGAATTGGATTCAGTTTTTTGTGTTTCTTCACCAAAATAGACTCTCTTTTGTTCGTTAGAAATTGCTTTCTCGTGAATTTCTGTGCTAGGCGTTATTTTAACATCAACTATATTTGGCTGAACATTTTCCTCAATGGCAATATTTGTGATAGATTGTTTTTGAGAATCAGTCTTCAACTTTATTTCTTCAGGTTTTTCTAGTGACACATTTGTAGCATCAGTTTCTACAGATTGTTCATCGGTTTTGATTTTTTTTGCATCTTCAATTAACTTCTCAGTATCCTTCTTTTCTTCAGGTTTTATTTCTGGCAAATCAAATTTTTCTGAAGATTTATGTTTTGTTTCTTCAGAAGAAATTGGGTCTTCACTAGATTGTGACTTATCTGCTTGGAACGATGATTCTGTTTCTACAACTGTATTAGATAATTTCGATTCTGGAGAACATTCTTCATTAGTTTTCAAATTATCAGGCTGTGTAACTGATTCTGATGATGGAAAAGTATCAACATCAAAATTTACGTTTTTCCTCTGCTTTAAAGGAGATTTTTCATTTGACGGTAAGTCTGCACTGACATTATTCTCTAATAATTTTCTTCGAAGAGCATGATTTTCAATAGCAAGAGCTGTTAAAGATTGTTCTATAGTATCAATAGGCCAGACTTTAGTTTTAAGATGTAAAATTTCCTTTTTACTTTCCTCTAAGGCAGTTCTCAGAGCTGTAACAGTTTGGTGCAAGGAACGAACTGTTTCTATATATGATCCAGTATTCGTAACATTACTCCCAATGTCCATTTTAAGGTCTTTCCATCCATACTGTATATTTTTTCTTCAGACAAAACTCACAAACTATATATTTATTCGTAATTTTTCCTCAATGTTGTTGGCTCCTAAAAATTGTATTTCATTTAGTACAAAGTTATTGGAGGAATATAACAGTTGTTAAGGAAAACAGTTACAAACATTTGGTTTGTGCTCTACTGCCTTTACTCTTAACAATCTTTAATTAAAATCTAAATAGGCGATAGAAAGAAATGTAAGCTGAATCAATACGTAGATTCGTATTCGTAGATACAACCGATTTATACAACCCTGGGAATTTCCGGCATGTAAAAGACATACGTTCTTGACGAAATGACACACAATGTTCCTGATAGAGAAAAATAAAAGATGTGGCGTGTGTCCTAGAGCTATCAAGGATAATTTGAATTTGTAACAGATAACAAATTAGCAAAGCTTTCGTGCTTCGTGGAAGATTTGTTGATTGATGAGATCAATTTGAATTGATAGGGTCAAGAGCAAAATATCCTGTGTTGATCACTTGAAAAAATGAACTCAGTCTCAAAACATTTGATGACGATTAATCATTTACCTTCGAAAAGATTGATATATGAATGAACGGAACACTTACATTAACTAAAATTCCTTTGATTTTTATTATTTGAAGAAGATTCAAACTACAGTCACTAGATTTAAATTTTTTGAAAAATTTTGGATATATTTACCTACTAATTTCAAAGTAGATCCAGAGATGTCTCTGGTAGATCTAATGGAACCTTAGATTATTTATGTGTAAATAATCTAAGAATTGGTTTCGTGCACGTTTGACAACTGACAGCACATCGGAGGTATAACAACCCCATTTCCCATGTAAATCATAGCAAAAAACGAGAGATTTTGGTTTTTCTCAAGTGTTTCAGTTGATTTATTGCTTCTTTGGACTGAAAAATCGTGAAAATGGACCTATAAAATTGTTTAATAAGTTCAGATCATATTCATCGAGGACGATATGTAGAAAAATATCAGTTTTGTGTATTCACCCTTGTCAACTGTAGAAGGAAGATATTTATCCATCTAACTTGGTTCTTTTCAGAAATAAAATGTATCCTGATATTATCAGTTATTCAGTGGAAACATATAATGCTGCTGCAGTGAATCATATCATATTTATAATTTTTATTCTTCAATAAATGGAAAGAAGAAAAATTATCATATTTGTTTATTGAAATGAAAGCCCATGAATTCCATGATGATTTTATTGAAAAAATGGAGGATTTTATCAATATTAACAACTAAATTTCAATTATTCACAACGTAGAAAACGATTTCCTATAATACGAATTAAAAAAATTAATAAATATTTTGTCGAAAGTGAAGCATTCATCATTCAATACAAACCAACAAATATAGTCTCTTGTATAAATAAAAACTTAATTATCTAATAAGTAATTGTAAAAATTTTGGTAAATATTAAGTTACTAGTGACCAGCAGATATCGACCAGATTTTGGTGTCATTGTATTCATTGAGTCTTCCTGAACAACATTAGTGAAACCAACAAGTGGCGGTCTGTCTAGTTTAGAAGATATGGGCCCCTAAAGTTCCAAAAATGTACCATCTTCACGTCACTATTTCCACTATAAAAAACACAAAACACTGCCCCGATTTGGTCTATAAATCACCCTCGAACATCACATAACGATTCGAATAGTTTTATTTCAGGTAAATTCAATAATTACGCGCAAAAACAACATGTTCTAGAACTTATACGTACGTAACCACACTACACCACTTTCTACGGAAGCGCGCCATTCTTCACAGTTCTTCAGGTAAGTTTGGCACCGCCGCATATCAGTTCTTTCGGGAGTGACTATGAACAGCTGTTTTAGATCATCTGATCGGAAACTGTTTCGGTTTGAATCTAGAATAGGTTCATATGTCATATTCTGTGCGTACATTACCAATATTCATAAATTAATATCCGATTGAATTTTATTTCAACTATTATAAGGATATGATATAAACCTCAGATCAATAAAATACTATTTTGTTTATCTGAGTATAATATCAATAGCTATTAGGTTCTGACTGACTGCATATTTTAGGAGTTTCTAATTGTACCTATATTGTATAGTAATATATTCGTATAACACCTTTCAAGATTATTTAGGGGTTTTATGAATAATAATTGTAGGCTATGATTATTTATCGAAGTCTGAATGATTTATGTTGATATTGCAGTTGTCAATCTGTTAAATGTAAATTTCGATTTAATCTTAACACACTAAATATTATATAACTAACTACCTAAATTGAATATCTCAGAAAACTGGAAGCTTCAGGCAAGTGAAAGTTTTGGGTTGTGTTCTTTCATTTATCACCAAATAGTGAAATGGCAGAAAAATAAAGCAATGAAAGGTATATAGGTATAGTAGAGCAATCAATGAAAAACCAAAATTGGGTGTGACCACTTAAACCGCTGACCATCGACTGATTGATAGAATAGAAATAGAAGGTTAGGGGTTGCCGATGTCGCGCTTTTCCAAGAATTATATTAACTTAAATTAAAATTAAAAATCCTTTATAAGTATGCAGATAGCGACATACCCAGATCGCAATTGCCATGTACGAAATGAAGATCAACCAAATAGATAAGTAATCATAAAATAAATATCGATAATATCCTGGTTTTCAGTTTCAGCTGTTTCAATTATCGCGCTAAGAAACGTAATTCCCGCCATCTTTTATATGACATTTGGCAAATCGTGCGCACAGATAAACAAACCCCAAGTCTTCGACATGCGGCGGTGCCAAACTTACCTTGAAGAACTGTGAAGAACGGCGCGCTTTCCGTAGAAAGTGTGGTTACGTGGTACGTCTAGAATTTCGATGTTTTTGCGTTAATTATTGAATTTACCTGAAATGAAACTATTCGAATCGTTATGTGAATGTTCGAGGGTGATTTATAGAACAAATCGAAGTAGTGTTTTTGTGTTTTTATAGTGAAAAAAGTGACGTGAAGATGAACATTTTTGGAACTTTGGGGGCCCATATCTTCTAAACTAGACAGACCGCCACCTGTTGGTTCACTAATGTTGTTCAGAAGACTCAATGAATACAATGACACCAAAATCTGGTCAATATCTGCTGGTCACTAATACTTAATATTTACCCAGTTACCTTTTACTTGTCTCATATAAAAAACAGAAGATATACTGCAAATTAAAGAACATCCAGATGAGTTTTAATCCAGTAATATGATTTCGGACATATATTTATAAAAATACACAACATTTTGTCCATTAAACAAGTACTCTTCATCTCCTTTCTGTAACGGGTGAATTGGATATACATCCTATAGTGTTCTATATTTCCTCCTTGTCCAAATATGAATCCTGAAACTGGCTAATCTCTTGTCTTCTTTATTTAATTGATAAATATATCAGGATACATTTTATCATCGGAATAGACACATTAGATAGATAAATCTTCTGCAGTAGATAAGGGTGAATGCCCAAAACTGATATTTTTCTACATATCGTCCTCGATGAATATGATCTGAACTTATTAAACAATTTTATGGTCCATTTTCACGATTTTTCAGTCCAAAGAAGCAATAAATCAACTGAAACACTTGAGAAACACCAAAATTTCTCGTTGTTTTGCTATGATTTACATAGGAAAAGTGGGGTTGTTATACCTCCGATGTGCTGTCAGTTGTCAAACGTGCACGAAACCAATGGAACCGGAACGTCAAAATTGGAGGTTAAAATTTTGGTTTAAAGTTTCCTGTTTGCACGAAATTCGAACAAATTTATATAAAAAATATTAATCTGTATTGAATTCATCAATTAATCAATAGATTAATCCGTATATTTGACCACAATGGCGGAAGAATATGAAAACGTAAGATAATAATGAGAATTATCCTCAAATTCTAATGCATTTCTTGTTTAGATTCCATCTATAACTGTGAAAGAACCCTTGGATCTGGTGCGGCTCAGTTTGGACGAAAGAATTTATGTAAAAATGAGGAATGACCGAGAATTAAGAGGCAGGCTTCATGTATGTTCCCCTTGAACATCCATTTTATTATTCGTAGAAGATTCATTTAAATCAAATTCAATATTTCAGGCTTACGACCAGCATATGAATATGATTCTTAGCGATGCTGAGGAAACTATAACAACTGTTGAAATTGATGAAGAGACATATGAAGAAGTATATCGTACGACTAAACGAAATATACCTATGATGTTTGTACGTGGTGACGGAGTTATTCTAGTTTCACCGCCAATGAGAACCTCTTAGATTATAGATTTAGAGACTTAATTTAATAAAATAAATCGTAAAGAAAATTGTTTGCTCTCTTATAAAATAACATTTCATCCTACGAAGTAATTTAAGATTTTCAAAAAAGGAATTAACAACTCTAGGTGAGCTTATTCTGTATGGAAATTATATTAATTCATGTGTTGATTACCATTTCATAACGCATTTATTGTTCAAATCTTTTTGTCACTGCAGCAAACCTAGTAAATCATATTACTTATTCTGGTTGATTTTCAGAAACTTCTTTCATATTTTGTGTTGGAATGAATTGCTCAAGTCTGGTCTACAAATAAAAGTCTGTATTATTTAATTCAATATTTATTATTCCCACTATATATTTTACAAATCATAACAGATATTAAAATGAGTATTACTGTGGATAGTACAATTTTCAGAATTCAAAATGAATAACATTAATTTGATAAAATTTCACGTTGCACAATACACCTGATGAATAATTTTTGTACCTGGGATTCGTTATTAATTTCTTATCATTTTAGTAATTTGTAATGGGAACACCGAAAGAATTTTTTAAATAGATTGAAGCTTTTTTTGGTATAATAGAAAATGTGGAAAGTACGGTTTGGAGTTTCCTTCATAAAAAAGATTTTTCGAAAGTCAATATATACAGCATTTTCACACCAAATTATAAAATTTTCACAGATACATTACATAAGTATTAGTACTTTATCTTCTAATACTGAGTTTTGGCATTACAGCAGGCTATAAATATACATAATGTTCCAAAAACAGACACAAAAGCAATAATTCGTTTGCACATTACACTATATAATTTTGGAGTCAATAAAATATGAACAAATTAGAATAAAATGGAAAATTCAACAACAAAAGTCTAGTACACTATATACAAAAGTATGAAAATATTGTACTCTATAAAAACTCATTTCGTTCACGGAACGCTAGAAACCATGTAAAGGGATTCCACAATATAAACAATAAATTAATGTCGATAACTTCATTGAGTAAACAATTCACAAAAACCAAGCAAATATCACAAATTTGAGGATATATATTCACTTGAATTGACCTTTAACTCAAAGTTAAAATACTGCAACATTTTCAGGCTTATATTCTACCATAAAACTAGATTCTTCGATTTTTTCTTCACACAAATACTATCAGATAATCATTCAACCTAAAATTCTAGGAAAACCCTTCTTTCCTCAACCAAAGTATGGCAACAGCGCGCATTTATGGGCGAAATTCACTGTCCTGTCGTTTCCCACGACCACAAGAAGGTTAAATAATAGCAAATCCAAATTGGCACTGTTGCCAAACTTTTCTTGAAGAATGAGGAGATATCAGTAGGTTTTGAGGTTAAATGGTTATCCAATATTTTTTAAGGTTTTCAAAGATTAAATTGAGAATGAACTCGCTTATTCGAGAGTAATATGACATGGAAAGTTATGTTTTTGAGTTAGAAAACGTGCTTTGAGAATGTAACAGTTTTGAAACTTTCGAGATCTATTATTTCGAAATTTGAGGCCACAGTTTCAACGAGAGGTCTATATCCTAGAGATCTGAAGGCGCAAAACATTTGAATAACTATTTTATATTGATTTCCATAATTTGACGTAAAAGTACTGATTAATTATTTACACATGAGGTCAATTTAAGTCAATGTCTTTTCCGAAAATTACTGTCACAAACTCAGATGACCACTGACAACTCAACTAACAGAAGGAAAGTTTTACACGTCAATAGAACTGTCAGAGGTAGCCAGGATTACCAACCCACCAAGTTACGGAAAAGGCCCATATTGAGTAAATATAAATCACATCATTTGCGGTATCTATGGCGGTCATTATGACGAAGTTTACCTTATTATCAGCTGTGGTCAGTGAATATGGCATGTTAGTACACAATGGAATTGATAATAAATAACTTTATGATCCTACGCAAGTTTTCTTTAAATATTAATCAACTGCAACATTCACCGAATGCAGCCGTTATTGCAAGTATGCATGTCTACAAAACTACTAAAAACTGTTATTTTGATTTCATAGTCATATTCTTTGGAGCAATCTTAGTAGCATGCCGGCAGGCCTGGGTACTCAGGAATATCCAACCGTGTAATAATTCCTGTTTTTTGGAAACTTGGTGAATATTTGTATTTTAGGGTTAAACGGATATCAAAAAGATTTTGGTGTCATTGTATTAATTTTGGACCCCTGAATAACATTAGTGCAACACACGGGTGACAGTTTGTTTTAGTTTGAAAGATATGGGCCCCAAAGTTCCAAAAATGTTCCACCTTCCACTATAAAACATTGAATAACCTTTTCATTTTATGAATCCTCTACGAACATTTACTTAAAGATTCTTGTATATTTAAGAATTAATGCGGAAATATCAAAATTGTAGACCCACTACATAACCACAAATTCGAGGGAAATCGCGCCGTTCTTCATGGTAAGTTTGGCACCACCGCACAGTCTTTAGACAAGTGACATATGAAATTATGGCGGGAGTTACGAGTGGCCACCCTATCGTAGCGCGAAAGAATGTGCGGTAGTGCCAAACTTATCATGAAGAACGGGCCTCTTTCGCTCGAATTTGTGGTTATGAGGAGGCCATAGATTTTCGATGTTCGATAAATGAATATACCTGAAATCTCTATGTAAATATTCAAAGAGGATTTATAAACTTAATAAATGAATAATTCACTGCTTTCATAGTGAAAAATGTAACATGAAGGTGAAACATTTTTGGAACAATGGGGACCCATATCTTCTAAACTTAACCTGTTGGTTTCACTTTTATTGTTCAGGAGACCACAATGAATACAGTGACACAGAAATCTGATTGATACCTGTTGGACCTCAAAACTCAATATTCACCGAAAACTTTAGACAAAATCAAAATGTAGTATCGTAGCGATTAAATCTTCAGTTCAAGAATGAATCGAGAACTTATACCGGTAAATATCGAATTTCAGTGACCAGCAGATATCGACCAGATTTTGGTGTCATTGTATTCATTGAGTCTTCCTGAACAACATTAGTGAAACCAACAGGTGGCGGTCTGTCTTAGTTTAGAAAATATGGACCTCCAAAGTTCCAAAAATGTTCCATCTTCACGTCACTTTTTTCACTATAAAAACACAAATTCACTGCTCCAATTTAGTCCATAAATCACCTTTGAACATTCAAATAACTATTCGAATAGTTTTATTTCAGGTATATTCAATAATTAATACAGAAACATCGAAATTCTAGAGGCACCACATATCCACAAATTCTAAGGAAAACCCACCGTTCTTCATGGTAGATTTGGCACCACTGCTCTGTCCTTCGGCGAGTGACATATCAAATGATGACAGGAATTACGGGAAGGCATCGTAGCATATTAGGGCGAATGAATCTGCGGCAGTGCCAAATCTACCGTTAAAAACGGCGGGCTTTCCTTTTTATTTGTGGATATATGGTGCATCTATAATTTCGATGTTTCTGCATTAATTATTGAATATACCTTAATTAAAACTATTCAATAGTTAATTGAATGTTCGAAGGTGATTTATGGACTAAATTGGAGCAGTGAATTTGTGTTTTTATAGTGAAAAAAGTGACGCGAAGATGGAACATTTTCAGAACTTTGAGGGTCCATATTTTCTAAACTAAGACAGACCGCCATCTGTTGGTTTTACTAATGTTATTCAGGAAGCTTCAATGACACCAAAACCTGGTCGATATCTGCTGGTCATCGAAATTCAAACATTTACCCTTATTCTAGATAGTTTTGTGGAAATTTAATCTTTTCGTCTTATTCGAGCACCCAAGCCACTCCCTCTTCAATCCCCTGTACGTTCGTTGTAACTGTTCCTTCATCCATAGACTTGGCTAGACATGCTAGCCTTTCGTTTATGTCACGCCGACGTTTCATTGTCGCCCCATCCTTCGCTGTCTTCGGAGTCGCTGCCTGATTCTGATTCGCTGAACTCCACCGCAACCCTCCTGGCCAGTATACTGGCAACGTCGTGCCTTTCGACTTCTTTCTGTTCAATCTTTTCCACTTTTCTCAGCTTGATACCGTCTCTGATAGCTTTGAGCAGATCGTTTCTTGGATTGTCCAAAGGAGGTAGTTGTTTCGGAGCAGGACGATCTTTCACCGGGTTCAACTTAGGCGGAGAAGACTGGTTCAGGATCTTCGCAAGATCCCCATTGATCAACGGAAGGTTCACAGCCCCATTGGTCATTATACTTAGAGGCATCGGAGGGGGAGGTGGTGGTGGGGAAGCCTGAACAGGCGTTTGAGCCTTCGGAGGAGACGCTTGCTTAGGAATCGGCGGCGGTGGGGGAAGATCCTGGTTGGGTTCAGGCGTGCCTTGATGAGAGTGGGGACTGTTTGATCTTGATTGGCTCTGCGACCTTGCAATATGAGGGGGGATACCGTTCGGAGGAGACATAGTAGCCTCTGGTGGGGGTGGAGGAGGAGGTAGTGTATCTCTGCCGGTAGGCATGCTTCGATTGCTTCGCGTTGGAGTGTTAGCCGAAGGAGTGCTGCTGTTACTTGGGGGAGCAGGAGGAGGCTGACTCGGCCTGATCTTGTTCGTTCTTGTGGGCGTACTGCTCTGGTACAACGACTCCGAACTCAAAGGTCCTTGACCGTACATCCCTTGCTGATAAGGATTCTCGTCGTATCGAGGATATGTCGGAGATGGCAAACCATCGGTCACTTCTTGCTGATATGATCTACGTATTTCGATTGAGTTAGGCCTGGGCGGTCTTTGTTCCTGCATTATTTCTTCCGTCAATGGCATCGGTGGCATCTGTTGCTGTTGCGGAGTCCTGTAGATGCTGTTTTGAGGCATGATGTATTCCCCGTGTCCCATGGCGATCTGTTTCTGTCTCTCCCTCGTGTTATGGGGCCGTCTCACGCCCTTCTTGTGTCTATTGCCTTCGCCACCGGCTGTACGAGGTCTGTGAGGTTTCTTTCCTCTGTCGTGCATCATTCTTTCGGTATCGATCAGCATCTCTTGCCTCCATAGTTCGAAGAAGTAGTTAGGATCCGTGTAGAATTTGAGGCCGTCTTTGCCGTCGTCTCTGTAACAGTTCAGTTTGTCCAACGGTGGAGGTTTGTCGCAGGAATTGTAGGTTTCTAGCATTGCTGTGGGCATTGTCGCTCTGGAGAAAATCTGAAAGATGTTCGATAGATTATTATAACTTCTATTTTAACCGAAATGAATAAATCATTGAGAAGCATAAGAAATGTATTTCATGCGCAATGAACAAAACATTATGAATATTTGCCGTTAAGTTAAAGGAAGAGATAAGTTACAGTTTCAAAGAGTAATTGCTTTTCTGAAAGGTAAAAATCAAAACTGTTTTTGCTAAAGGCAGCTGGCGAATGAAATCTAATCTATGTTTTTTCTAAGCATTTGGGCAGGTTTCAGATTAAATTACGGTTTTTAACTTTCCCTAATGTAAATTTCTTCAGATTATCAAATGTCAGCTCTCAAACAATAGTCTTTCATGTGGTTTTTTTAATATATCTCAAATTACTGTATAAGTTATCTTTTCGCACTCATGTTCCTAGGGGAACAGCGTACTATAGTTTTGTACAAATGTCTTTAAGCTTCGAATTTTGAGCCGTGAGTGGTCTTAAACCATTTCTTTGGACTTACTTATGCAAAATCTGAGATAAAAAACAATTCTTTTTGGTGGTTATCATTTCAACTTTCGGACATATGTCAAATACATAACCTTAAAATATTACCGATGTGTCAGATTACAGACAGAAAAAGCTTTATTGGCGAAATATTGATCGACAATTATTGAATGAAATAATGGTAAATATTTGAATTTCGGCGACCAGCAGATATCGCTAAATTTTGGTGTCATTGAGTCTTCCTGAACTACATTAGTCAAACCAACAGTCTGTCGTAGTTTAGAAAATATGGACCCCCAAACTTCCAAAAATGTTCCATCTTCACGTCACTTTTTTCACAATAAAAACGAAAATTCACTGATCCAATTAAGTCTATAAATCACCTTCGAACTTTCAAAAAACTATTCGAATAGTTTTATTTCAGGTATATTCAATAATTAATGCAGAAACATCGAAATTCTAGAGGCACCACATATCCACAAATTCTAAGAAGAGCCTTCCGTTTTTAATGGTAGATTTGGCAGTGCCGCAGATCCATTTGCGCGAATATGATACGATGCCTTTCCGTAATTCCTGCCATCATTTGATATGTCACTCGCCAAAGGACGGAGCAGTGGTGCCAAACCTAGCAAGAAGAACGGCGGACTTTCCTTAAAATTTGTTGGATATGTGATAGCTCCAGAATTTCGATGTTTCTGCATTAATTATTTAATATACCTGAAATGAAACTATTGGAATAGTTATTAGAATATTCAAAGGTGATTTATAGACTAAATTGGAGCAGTGAATTTGTGGTTTTATAGGGAAAAAACGACGGGAAGATGGAACATTTTTGGAACTTTGGAGGCCCATATTTTCTAAACCAAGATAGACCGCCACCTGTTGGTTTCACTTATGTTGTCAGGAAGACCAATGAATACAATCACACCAAAATCTGGTCACCGAAATCCGATATTTACCGAAATAACTACTAAGAGTTTTTTGTAAAATAGGCGGCAATGTATCAAACATCAATAGCCACCTGGCTAGTTCTATAAAAGAGAATAGAACACAGAAACATCATATTAAAACTCCAGTTTATAATCACAATCGTAACTTTGCTATTACCATTTACCCAACAATCCCTATAACCTATAAATCTCAATATTACCTGCTGGTCGAACACCCCAGCACTCTTGAAAGCTTTCCTCATGTGAATATCTTGCAGGGAAACTTCTTCGACATTACTATCCAACTGGGTCACTTTAATCGCCAGCCTGTCGATCCTAGCCTGGAGCGAATTAGATCGATCGTAGAGCTGCTGCGCGTCTCTAGCCAACTCTCCGAATAGGTCTTCGGCATGTTTGGAAAGAGAAGATAATTGACGAACAGTGTGTGCTAATGTTCCATTGGTTACAGCCTCTAGTTCGGAGGGAAGAGGAAAATCGTCAGGCAGTGTCCCCCTGGTAACGTGAACTGGTTCGATCACTCTTTTTGGAAGCGGCATTTTGGGATATCACCTCAGCGGAATGAAGTTAATATTCTCTTGAGATGAATTGATCTTCCTGAAAAGATAGTATTGTTAGTTTCTGTATTTTAATGAACAAATGTGTTGAATTAGAGAATCGCTTTGTTGTATACTATGACATGACAGGCAAGAAAAATAAGGTCTTTTTAATCTGGATTCCCGGCCATTCGGGAAGAGGCCAATACACCTGCCAAAGGGGGCGCACAAATGTCACTCATTGGCCCAGAACTCTCCTGTGGTATAGGTTAATGTACCTATAAAAAGGAGTTTCTGCAGAAGGAGAAAGCCGAGAGGGAAAAACTCTGGCGGAATCTCCCAGGGATGGATCATTCCACTAAGTTCCTCCGGAACTTTGAAACAGCAAGATCCAAAAGATATCTAGATCTTAGTAAGAAACAATTACACCTCCTCACTGGCTTTCTTACAGGACACTGTCGCCTCAGGAGGCACCTGTTGAGGATGGGATTGTCGGACACTGACGAGTGTAGGTTCTGTGGAGAGGAGGAAGAAACCCCCATTCACCTAGTCACGGAATGCTTTGGCATTGCGAGCCTAAGGAAAGAATGCCTTGGGCAAGAAACTTGTAAGAGTGAGGAACTAGCCTCGTTGAAGCCTTCACAGGTATTGGATTTTATCATATCTTTGGAACTGGAAGGCAGGCTGGGAGGGTAAGGTCCAAACAGCTCTGTAAGGGGGCATAATAGACCTTGTGGTCGCAGTGAACTGTAACCCCTTTTTAAACTAAACTAAAAACTATGACATAATGTTTTGACAGCAAATTAGGCGAGAATGTTTATTTTTGGTAATTCAGGGAAAAAATGAACGGTTTGACATCATGGCATGCATTCAGATTTTACAATTCCTTCAAAATGCTTCAGAATTAAGAAACCTGTGAAGATAAAGAGGATATCTACTGACTTGTTGTAAATCAAATGTTGGTTCTTATTAATTATGTTGATTGATTGAAATTTGTAGACGCAAATTTTTTTTCAGATCTTAACACAGCTGAACCTTGTTTAGTAAAAAAACGAACAAATATAATTATCTATAGAGAATTACGATCAAATTTGCCAGTTTGTAGATACATACGAAATAAATTGAGTAAATCAATTCATAGTCCTCAAATTTATAGGGTAGAGGTTCAGAAGCAAATGTGTATTACAGTCAAAAGTTGTAACTCATTTAAATATTTCCAAAGACAAAAAAATCTAGATTATGGTTGAACATTCATTACAATAGCAAGATGATGACGATGAATTATTATGTGGTTCAAAATAAGTAACAATGGAAACAAAGAACAATTTTAATATTTCAATATCACAATAGAATAAAGATATACCATTACAATGGGTAACTGCTTAAAAAACATAAAAAATCACATCCTTTTTTCATGCAATAAATCAACTTTCATTCGATAGCATATCCTGAAAATATTAGATGTCACAAAGGCCTGAGAGGATTTCAAAAAATTATTTATTCTTATGTTTTCACCATTGGCATTTAACTCACTTCGAGAGGTCATGTTTACCAGATTCTAACCTGAATTTTTCTGTTTGACAACAGTGATGAAAACATAAGTAAAAATTCATTGAAACCTTCAGAGACCTTCGTGACATCTAATATTTTCAGGATATGCCTATTGAGTTTTAAGATTGCGAATAAAAGTTGATATATTGCATGGAAAAATAGTATATTATGCAACGAGCCATAGGAGAGTGGCCCAAATCACCAGTTGAATAACAGCCATTATACGCGAGTAGCATACTATACTTTATCCACGACTACTGAATATATTTCTTGAAGATTTTAACATTTGGCGACCGCGACAAGACCCTTCTATGACAAGCGTGGAAAAAGTCAAGTTGACACATGAGACATTTTTGGAGAACTGGTCATTGTATATTTTGTAATAAAAAAAGCTCTAATTGATATAATGAAAGTAGATTTGACCCTCGATTGACAAGGTATGACCATATTTGTTAATTGGAGTACTTAAGAATACTGAAGAAATACCAATTTGAAGAATATCATATCAAAGCTGAATCTATAAAGCATCTGACAGCAGTGAATTATAATCTCATTATTCCCTTGTGATTAATGGGTATTATTAAGGCCAAGCACAGAGACATACAATGAACGTATTTTACAATAGTCATGGATAAAAGTGATTTTTGAGGTTTTTAAGCAGTTACTCTTATGCTATCAACTTTGAGAGACATGATTTTGAATTTTTTTTTGGAATTATGTGATATCGTTGCAAATTCAGAAATTTTTTTAATAAAACAAACAATTCACAGAACTCAGTTAACATGTGAAATCTCAATAAATAGGCGTTCTTTCTTGAAAAAATTAATAAAAAGAAGCTTAAATTCATACAAATCAATTCAGCATTCAGTTCATTTAGTTTTCACAGATGATAATGATAATTTTAGTTCCTTTCGAATGGCGAATTAAAGAAATATCCTTTATTTGCACATTAAGCATTGTGAGTGTCCTTTACAGACACACTGATAACACCAAATTTATGATGTCATTTCAGATAAGAAATGAATGAAGTATTCAAAAATTATCTCAACTATTTAAAGGCCTGAATTTTCACCTTGATCATTCAATTATGGCAATATTCAGTTGATATTGAGTAGGAAAAAATCATATACATACAAGCAGTATTGAAGATTTCACTATTGTAATTATTAGAAGCATCCGATAGTGAATATGATCACATAAATATTTTTATAATGACGCATTCCTATAGAATTTGAGATGATCTAAGAATAAACAAATGATAATTTCAATAATTTATCACTTATTGTCTGTACATACCTATAAAACATACAATTAGATCCCAAGTAAAATATAAACAAGAGTTAATGACCATCATTTAGGAAATTGTGCTAAGTGGAACTTACAGGAAGTTTGTAATGAAACTATCCTCACCACTATTTATTTTAAAAACGGCACATAATTCTGAAACGCTCCAATGAAAGAAATAATCATAAATGGATTACAGAAAAAGTCTTGTGGGTAGAGACTTTGACAATATACTTGAACTAATCTATTTAAGCTTTCAAAGAGAAAGGTAAATATCCTAGATTTTCTTATGCTTCATTGACGCCTTAGAAATTCGAATCCCACCTTTAGATGTCATGCAAACGCTAGGTGGACTCGAAGAATGTTTCTTAATCTAATTAATGGGATATGCATTGCAAGATAACAAATTCTTGAATCATAATGATACGATACCGTTATTAACAAGTCTCTTCATTCACCACACTTATTTTTAATGTTTCGATAAATAATCGAAGAAGGGGGTATTCTATCGATCAAACGTATAAAATACATGACTAATTCCCTGGGAGTTCCTTTCAAATATTAATATCAACATGATGTATTTGCAAAATGTCAATTCACCTTTTAAATGTCAAGAGAAAGGGCAAATCTCATTTCTACTAGAAAGACAAGTGCACTGTTTACCTTGATGTTTTCACAAGAACAGCACATTTTAACACTTCTCTTGAAATTCACATCATAATTCTTATATTTTCTTATTAGAATATTCTAATTAAATAATATAATTTATTGAATCAAACAACATTCGCATTCACAGCCAACACTGCCTCGAATTTCAGCGTTACCAACTGATTGAAATGTGAAAAATACATCGCCCTAGATGCGCAATGACACGGTGTAAAAGAATTTGATTCAAATCGAATTTGAATTTGGCGCTTTATTCGATTTTGTAATGTTCGAAAACAAATCAGTTTCTTTCAAAGATATTTTACAAATATCTTTGGTTTCCTTCAGTTAAAGGAAAAAGAAATAAAAGATGCATAATACCTCGTTTGAGACTAGTATCTTTATGTTATGTTATTAGTGGAAAATTTGAAAACACCAAAAATCTGGTGTTTGTCCTACCTTTTTGTATTGGTGAGTGATCATTCTTCATTATTACAAAATTTGAAAATGAATGTAAAGAGAGTTAACAATTCAAATTATGTTGTGTAATTTTCTAGTGATGCATTTCAATTTGTGCTCTATAAAGACGTCTGTGAACAAACTTGAAACTGAAAAAAAACTTGATTATCAGTTAAATTATCCTATCTCAAACCATTATCAAAATGAATATGGATATTGTGAGAAAATATACTCCACTTTCTCTTTTGCAAGACTGCAGAATTGGGCATAGACCTTTCGAAGAAATTTATAGCTTTATGCATCGTAAGCTAAGTTAGTTTACGATTGCTACGATTCACGAGAATTATGGTAGTATTGTTCAAGATGTCTGTTAATTGGAGGGTAAGAAAAATACAGCAGGTATTCTCATTAAAAGTTTAATGGTTAAAAATAAATAGGAAGCATTTTGGGTTAACAAACATAAAAAATACTAATATACTTTGAAACATTAACTACATTTAAACATGAACTGCTAGTTTTTCAACATTTCTAGATTTGCTGGGGTAGAATAACATTTAACAGTGTATTCATACTTTTTCTAGAATGAAATTTTACTTGCTTTTGAATATTATATTCAAACTACACATTCCTTCCTTAAGAATGATGTCTTCATTAAGAGTTATAAAGTTTTGAACAGCAAAAGTAAACACTATTAACTTGATGAATTGCCTACTGAAAAAAACAAGTGTTGAGTATTTAATTGAAAAAAAATCTGAATGAGTATTTTCTAAACGACTAACTAGCACCAATGAATACTTGAAGTTACTTTACATCAAGAAAAATTAACAAATTATTAGCAAGCACTTGGAAGCAATGTTTCCACAAAATGAACGAGGCAGATTCAACAAGAGATTAATAATGTTCTATAATATCAACAATTTTACTTTTATTGGCACTAACAAAATATTATTAGTAAGTTTGTTTTACATTCAACATTTTCAATGAATACCAAAACACAAATGTTGTGAGTTATCATTAGATATTGGGTATAGTTTGTTTCTTCTCATTCTCAAAACTATAATAAGACGCTTTCACTCTCGATAATTTCAATTTTTCGTAATATACTATACTATAAAAAAATTGGAACAATTTACCAGAGATACATAGTATCAACTTTGCGTTATTCATAAAGTAAAAATTAGTTAGTACAAACTACAATAAGAAGCTATTGTGTTACATCTTCAATATGAAGTTATATCGAACTAATATTTTCATGTATATAAATCAAAATTACTTAAAATAGGATTTACTTGGTTTCACCAATTATAACTATAAAAATAATACAAATTTAAAACAGCAAATCAATGAAATATAAGTTTTCATCACTGATTATAAATATAAACTCTCATCAAACGCGAGATCCCAAAAAAAGATCATATTGGAATTTTCCGTCTCAACATATTTAGCACCTTGCGAACAAATTGCACAGTTTAAATTCGAATTGATTATTCAGTTATCATTCAAAATTATATTAAGTGTTTCTCTATAGGTCAGTACTATTTTACAATTCAAAGTTTTATTTATATTTTAACGACTTCTTTATCATCCATTTCTTGTAGTTTCCAACATGGAAATTCATCAGATTTCATGTGAAAAATTAATTATTCAATCAATAAATCAACTCTTACAACATTTTAAAACCATAGCTGGAATAAATTCATGGTGTTCAACATGGGATATTAGTTTCTTTCTTTTGAGGGCAACCTCAGGTCAATAAAAAACATAGATAGGCCCCGTCAGATGTAAACAGATGCAAAAATGAGGAAAAGATCTCTATGTTCATATTCCCCCCTGTTGTCTATAAACATTAACCTTACTTTGGTTATTCTTATAATTTGCAAGGTAATAAGTTATATTTATTTTTTTCAGAACCCCTTAAAAAGCACGACTAACCGTGAGTTTCACAAAGCTTGATTGGGCAATCAAATCGTTGATTTTGGTTTGAGTTGATGGTTTATGTCAAAAATGAACTAAAAAATGCACAGAAATGATGACATTTCGATAACAGAAATGATGACATTTCGATAATCAAGGTGATTGGAGTTTTGTGAAACCCAGCTTATGCCTTCTGTTTATATTGAACTGTCAAATTTCAAAACAAACACACATTTGCTTTGTATATCTGATCCACAAAATCATTTCCTTGATATCGCGCTTGGGACCTATTTATGTTTTTTATTGATCTGAGAGGGCAACAATTAACACAACTGCAATCAAACTGTGACCTATCAAATCAAGCAATGAATGAATACAAATAAAAACGCACTTATTGCGTCGAAAAATTTATGATGGATAAAGAAAAATGAAATCAAGCATATAAAATTGACAAAAAAGGGTATTCCGACCTATTGAGAAACACACAGCACAAAAATCTTCAGAAACCAGGATTTCGAGAATTATATCTTCAGGTCATTCCAAAACGGGTATCATTTGCAGTGAATTGAACTTTCTCGCAGCTCAAATACATTTGATAACATCAAACATACAGAACAATCAAGATATTCTAACAATTACCTAACGTCACAGGAATTGCCTAATACAATGAATACTTTCGAGTATTACCTGCCTCAAACGTAACTCGAATAAAACATCGATCACTTACGTTTTGTGAAAAATAGACAAAATAGCTGCGCAAATTTTTTGGGGGTTAGTTTCTTCGGGGTACAACTGCATCGCTTGGGTGACTTGTTCTTCGGGAAATATAGCTGCCAAGTGGTAGTGCATTTTCCGCCTGGTCTCTTCTAGCATAGAAGAGTGGGAGGGTACCGAGGGTTGCCCCGCCCACTGGGCGGGCCAGATGTTCAGTTGCGGGTCTGAACAACTGGACAACCTGTGCATGGGTCTGTGGGGTACCGTCGGGGTCTGGGGCATGTTCCTATACGAATCTGGGGCCGAAGCGATTCTGGTAACGTGTTGATGCATGTCCCAGCTCGATGGGCATAAGAAAGGGTTCTGGAGGGTGCCTTGCAAGGGGTTGCTGTTGGAGGGCTGAACGGGAATGTATCTACGGTTCAGAAGACGAGGGTCGGAGTTAGGGTTTAAGGTAAGTTGTCGCTGGAGTTTCCTGTGCAGGTTCTCTTGGGATTGCATGCTTTGGTAGGAGGTACCAACGTTGTCAACACTCTGGCTTTTCGACACTATCGGATGTTGGATCTCTTTCGGAGGTGGTACGTTTGATCTCGTTCGGCCTAGGGGAGTCTTTCGTATGTCTCCTTCTCTAGCCTGCAATAAAAAAGAAGTTTTGTCAATAAATTTCTTATTCTGTCAAGCATAAAAGCAAGGAACTTTGTGGAAATTTTACTTAGTAATCAGCTTTTATGTAAATTTATTCATTTAAATGAAACTGCAGACCCAACAGACGTTGTTCTGTATACACAAAAATTCATTCAATTCGATCCAGCCGTTTAGTTGCAGAATAGATGAATAACCTAGATAACGACTACAGCGCCATCTGTTGATCTGATTTGTGATCATAAACATACGGGCATCAGGCAATCCAAAATAAATTCATACATGATAGGTTTAAAATTTGTAAAATATGGCATAAGTGAAAAATTGTTGTATAATATGTTAGTTCATACGTTATTTCTGATTGAAATTTTAAATTTTCGATTCACTCGATGTAACTTCACTTTTTGTCCAAATGTCAAAATCATTATAACCTATAAATATGTATTCTATGATTGCTTGATTGGTCGTAAGAAAAAGGAAAGCCTTTTATTTTTTTCTGAACAATTTTTTTGGAAATATTTTGTTGTATAATTATTAATATTGATCTGGCAGATGGTGTACATTATTATAATAATAATACACTGCGTTAATCGATTTCGGAAATATCGAACTCTATCAAGCATTTCGTTACGAATGTTTTTTGGATTTCTGAATCCGCAAGCCCCACCCTGTATTAGAAATTAGGCAAAATTGGTCTAACACGTGTGGGCTGATGAATAATCCAAGGTGAAATCTATCTACTAGTTACAATAACTTTCAATGAAAAAGAGCCAAATACTTCAAATTCTCAAATGAACTCAATTTCAAAATAATTTTCTCAGTAGATAATAAGTACAATCTAGTTATAATGAAGAGTACATCAGTAATAATTCTTGTGTTTGAAATTTTGTGTAGGCCACACTCGTAAAAGATAGTTGAGAAGTATAGAACAAAAGGCAGTTATATGATCAAATTCGTGATACTATTTCATTCAAGAACATGTTTTCGACAACTTATTTGGAACAGAATCATAAATAACTGAAAGCAATAAGTGTCAGTAATTACCTGTAGATGCCTCTGCGCATGTTCCGACAGTCGTTCAATCACCGTCTTATGCGGCAACGGTCCCCTTTCCGGATGGTGATACTTGCACTTGTTACCATACGTACATTTCTTCCCGTACGGACAAGGAGGCGGGGGATCACCCTTTTTCGACTGAGTACGTAAGAAATTATCCAACGTAGGCCCAGACCTCCCCAAAGGATCATCCGGGGGCATGAACCTGTCGTTCACAAACGAATACATCAAAATCCTCTCTTCGACCACTTTCCTGAACTCTGCGCTCTCCTGACACAAGTCTCTATAATTGTCGTTACTGACAACTACGCCATCATTCTCCGCTGCTAGTTTCAAGATGTATCTGTCATCGTAACACACCATTCTCTTTCCACCGACTAACCTCGAAGGTGTAAAAACAAGTAACCGATCTCTCTCCAACTCAGCCAAAATGTCCTGATCGCTTATGGGATTGTCTGGTCTTGGTCCTTCCTTCCGCCATTTTGGAACGAAGACCGTGATGGCCGTGTGACCTCTGGCTTTGAACCAATCCACGCATATCTTGATGCCACGACAAGAGAAGACCTCCTTGTTGCCGTGGCTCATGGCTACGTTGCTGCCATCTATCACTATTGGACGAAGCGTTTGAGTATTCAGGGTAACGTCGACCTGCTCGGATATGTCGAGTTGACTTTCTGAGGGGCTGCTGTCGCAGGAGCCACCTTTCTGAGCTCCCAGCTTGATGAGTTCTGCGAGAAGTTCATTTTGGGCGGGGGATGGTCCGAGTTTTTGGAGAGCAGCTTGGACTTGCTTCTCTGTGTAGCCTAGCTTTAGGGCGAACTCCACTCTGAAAAAAGAAATCATAATAGTTAATTTCATAAACAAATATAAAATAATTTTCATAGGAGAATATTGTTTCATTTCTATGGTGGAATATCACTTCTATTGAAGACAGTCTTGGTGGCTGTAGGGGCTAAGCTCCTAAGAATCTGTAGGTCCGGGTTCGAATCTCGGTGTCGGTCCTAGTTTGTCTTTACAATAAAAATTGTCTTGAGCAGTGTGATAAGTATGGGAATGAGTGTTGAGTGTTGAAATGTTAATTGTCTAGATGGCCTCAGTAGCCGAAGGCATGGTTAAAAGATTCAATGAATGAATAAATCAATTGGAGATCTTTCCCACCGCTAAGGTCCTATTGATTTGCTTGGACAGGTAATTGTCCAAAAAAAAAAATGGTCTCAACCATAAGAACAATGAAGACAACTATCGCACCATGATTACCAATTTTTTGAGCCTGTTCCTGATCTCCTAATGGAATTTAGGTGAACAATGTTTGGTTTCAGCTGAATGTTGCAATTTGCCCACATCTCATGCCACAATCGATTAATTGGATCAAACGTTTGATGGCCGTTCAATAAACCGTGATAGTGATATTAATTGGCCACCAAGAAGCAGCGACTTGATACCGTTGGACCTTTTTTCTATGGGGCGCCGTTAAAAACAAATGTTATGCCAACAAACCAGATACAACTGAGCATTGGATGACCAACATTCGTGATATCTTGCCCAAAGATTAAGGAGCGGAGCGACTACGATGATGTAGCGCCATCTAGGATTAAGTAATAAAATTGAGGAGAATGGGTAAAATCAAAGATTGTAGAGGCAATTTTGAGCAAAACAAGGACATTTGAAAACATTGCATGATTGCACGTGGGTTACCTCTTGATGGTTTCATTTTAGTTGCGTTTTGTATTATGTATTCATCTATTTTGTGTGTTCATTTTTTAGAATTAAAAATGGTTTACGGAGCATATTGTATGGTGATAAACTGTAAATTAATAAAAAGGTCAATCCTGAACCTCACGAAATGGAAATGTAGGTATTGAAACTCGTACCATGTATCTTTTTTTCTCATTGCTTTTTAATTTCAGTGCTCTCAAATGGATATAGTTTTCTGGGCGAAGAAATATTGATCTCAGCAGCTGTTATAGAATATGCGGTGAGAATTTCTTTACAGATCAAATAAAAACAAATGGAGAAGCACCATCTGTTGAAATTTCCATTGTTTTCAATTCCATCTTCAAATTGTGGTTTTTTTAATTGTTTTGATAATTCGGTGACTGATATGAAGGAAATTTATTGATTTGTATTCAATTTCATTATTAAATTTCTGTGAGTAAAGATTTCTAATAAAACTATAGCAATACAATATCGCATATCATTAATATCAATTACTTTCAAACAATGTTGAGATGAAAAATAACATCCTGATCACTTAGCAAAGCACTAGCTTTGTTTTATCGATCAGGATGTTTTCACTAGGCTCGACGTCCAAATTTAATGTAATATGTAGGAATAATTTAATTCGTATTTGGCTCCCATTATAACAGTTTTCTGTATTCCACAATTTATCCTTTTCGGCGCCACCTATTTGTCAGAATCAATCAACTAAGCGAAAAACGTAGTCGGATTTCAGTACCAGAGTTGCAGGGGCGTTTCCTATCTTTCTCTCCTTAATCTTTGGCCTTGTCGATATTCGAGCCCATACAATCGGGCTCATCAGAATGCAGATAGCTCTGAATTATAAGAGGCATTGTAGCAACCTTTATTTGACGATCGGTCTTATTGATTCTGGACTGCAACCGAAACAACGCCATTTCTCGAGTTCACTTTTTTCAAAGGTAATTTAATAGATATGTGGTCCAACAGTTGAATAACCAAATGAAAATTACCTCGCTATGTAACCAGGATCTGAATCCGGTGATGTCTGGATATAGTCGGCATATTCCGCTGCCAGGGTATCACTTGTAGTCCTAGAGACATCCTGGTGTCTAGCTGGGGCATCTGCTTCATAATCTGAGTCGTAACTTGAGTCGTCCCCAGCCACTGCGCCTGTGTAGCCTTCCCTGCAGATGTCATCAACATATTTCTGGAAAAAGGGATATTATTTAATACAAGAAGCTCCTTAAGGAGAAAAATGTAGTTTATAAACTTTAAACTCTGAATGAGTTTCCCTGGAAAAAGTCAATCTATGTAAAAAAGCATAACATTTTTGATATTCGCTTTCACTATAAGTGAAATAAAATGATAAAATCTCTACCACCAGCCAACTTGTAGAATATAGATGAAAAGAATGTGCTTAACCGACAGTTAGGAAAAAATAACATGCATCGAGTATATAATAATATTCGTCGCTGAATTCAACAAATGATATCAAACTCATACTTCTGAGCGTATCATGCAAAGGGCGTTACAATAAAAAGTGTTATTTTGAATAGCCCGCTATTTCGGTAGATGTCACGTTTGAAGCTGTCATTTTATGACATTTGACAAGTAGATACTACGCCATTAATAAAAATGAAACGATACACGCTTCAAGAACGCATAGAAATTATTAAAATTCACTATAAAAATGGTGAAAATTTGGCAGAGACGGTTCGTAATATTAGAACATTTTTGGGTCGTCGTGAAGCTCCTTGTCGGACCGCAATAAAGGAATTGGCGGAAAAATTCGAGCTCTTGGGGCAAGTTAGTGATGTGAAGAATAAAACCCGTGCACATAGCTCAAGAACAGCCGCTACTGTTGCCGAAAATGTTGAAGAAAACCCAGGTTTGTCCATTCCTCGGCGTTCTTTGGAACTAGGCATTTCACAAACGTCATTACATTACTGGACAACGTTTACTTTTAACAAGACGGTGCTACGTGCCATACAAGCAACGAAACCATTGATATTTTGCGGGAAAAGTTTCCGGATTGTGTTATCTCTCGAAGAGGTGATCACAATTGGCCCTCGAGATCTTTCGATTCAACACCTTCCGACTTCTTCCTTTGGGGCACGTGAAAGAGAAGGTCTACACCAATAGCCCAGCGTCGATTCAAGACCTCAAAGATGGAATTCGTGAGGCTATTGAGAACATAGGGCAGCCACTTTGCGATTTGGTTATGGAAAATTTCATTAAAAGGATATGGTCCTGTAAGCGTGGTCGTGGTGGTCATTTGCCTGATGTTATTTTCCACTATTAACGGTATAGCTTCTTCTTTATAATGAAATAAACATCCGATCATTTATATTGAAAAATGGCATTTTTCTTTGAATACCAAAATAACATCTTTTATTGGAAAAGCCTTTACATCGTCCGAAAAATTGATAAGGGAGTTATGCCAATCAGAGTATCTGCAGACAGCTGTTTCGAGCTTTTACCTCTCTTCAATGCAGAGAGAATTCTCAATGATTGGAGGCATTCCAGAACCGTAATAACAACGCTGTAACACTAAACTAGTGAGAATTTTCTCAGGTCAGCGCCATCTCAGAGAGAATACTCAACACTACATTTATTCATTGTCCATCTATTTTTCATTGTTAAGCGGACAGCGTAATTGCTATGCAGTTTCTACCTGAAGTCTACGACGATCATTGGCTTGAATCAATGAATGATTATAAATAAAATATCGGCTTAAACTTATAAAAGTAATATTAATAAGAATCGATTAGAATTAGATATCATCATATGATTAACGAATATATTAATTAGTCATTGTATGCAACTTATATCAACCTTATGATTCATTCATAGAGAATTCAATGGCATCGTATCCGGAACACAAAGTAAAAGTTGAATAATTCAAACATTCAAATCAAAACTCTTATTATTGCAGGTTAACAATGATACTTCCTATGTAACAGATAACAATATGAAAATGATGAATGGATATTTGAATATTGGCCGAAAATTTCATTTTTCTACAAACGTCAAAAAATGACAAAGGTTCGCGCATTGGCAAGGAATATGCGAAGTGACCCTTTTTTTCATTTTCATTGTACTATGACACCGTGCGAGAAGTAGTGTGCGAAATACACTTCGCACACTGCAATCCCTATATGGAATTTTTATATTTTAACTTGTTGAATTTCTTGAAAATCCACGTTTTCTTTAACATTGAGTGTTGCTTTCAACATAGAATATATTGCCCATAGTTATAATACCTAATCACTTGATTTGAAAAAAACAGTTCAAAACAGTTCAATATTTTTTTTCATATTAAGCTAAGCGTTTGTAGAAAAAATTTTGTTTGCATCTCATGCGCGAAATACTTTGGTGATCTCGACTATTTTTTTTAACTCGGCTACGCCTCGTTAAAAAAATCAGTTCTCGATCACCAAAGTAGCATTCGCGCACTAGATACAAAAATAACTATTTGATCGGTTTTGTTCTGAGATATTAAGGAAAAACAATTTTGAATTGCCGTATTTTATGGAACACCCTGTAGGATTTGGCTGGTTAACGAACTTAACCGAAGTATTTGGGAACCGAACTTGCTCTGAAAATTTCAAGGGTCTAGGACAACCCTCCGAAAGTTATCGTGATAACAGAAGAACGGCCTCACGGACAGAATTGAATTTGACCACGAATTCGACATCAGGGAGTCGAACCCTATCGTTTCAGACCAAATTTCGAAAATTACAGACATTTGGGCCACAAGATATAGCACACCGTTTAGGTAGAACGAGCGCTCAAAAAGAAACTCAACATGTCAACAAATATTAATATCGACACCCATTAAAAATTATGCAACAATGAGTCGTCATAAAAATATATCAACACATAAAATTGAAATCGTTCACTGAAATAAAGTATAATTAATTATCGTACAAACAATTAATTCACACTATTGTCTTAACGAACCTGCATGTCCTATCGGAAACCTGTTTTTCATTACGATTTATTAATCCTGTGTAATTAATACCAACATAGCATAATCGAAATGCAAATTATAGATCTGATACAGTCATAGTGTTTACTGATTGAATTTTATTCTCTATTTTGTCATAATTTATGAGGAAATCTATGACCACAGGTCGTTGAGAAGCTCTGTGTGGGATGAATATTATAGAAAGGTAACGGTATATATGGGAAGTTTGTGGAATCGTATACAATTTATCGGAGAATGATCTAAGTATCGTTATAAAATCTATTGCTTCATTCATGTGGTTCAAATACCCGTTTATTGATAGGTCGAGAATTCCATGATAGCCTGAACTTTCTTAGTTCTGATCTTCTCTTGCATTATCTTCAATCGGACAAACAAGTTATTTTTTTTCGCCTTATTGGTTTCAAATTACTTTTCAGATACTTCTTGGGGATTCCCGAACAAACGGTTTTCCCAAGAAGAAATAATGACCAAAATTACCAAGAAAACACGTGTACAAATCGATAAATCTGTCAGGTAAATAATTAAACATAAATTAGTTTCATAATATCCTTGTGTTTTTATGTGGTGTGATTTTTTAACTATTGATTTTTATTTTTGGAAAACACAGGACTGTTGGAAAAGAGCACCCAAAATGAGTGATCTTAAAATGTTTTGATCTAACCCTTCCCAGATTTCTCTGAGTTGGATTCCTAAGTCATTAAGAGTAGCTGGATGATTTTCTGAACTCTTCAGCCTTATATTGAGGTTGTCCCAAACCTGCTCAATCAGATTGAGATCTGGACTTCTTGCTGGCCATTCCATTCGAGAGACTTCAACCTCTTCAAGGTAATCCTGAACGATGCGCGCACGATGGGGTCTGGCATTATCGTCCATAAAAATGAAATTTTCACTAATGTATGGAGAAAATGGCACTACATGCTCTTTAAGAATGTTCCTTATATACCTATCAGCATTCATAGCTCCATTATCAACGACCACCAGGCCTGTGCGAGCAGTCAAAGATATTCCACCCCATACCATAATCGATCCTCCCCCGAAACCAGTAGTATTCAGGAAATTGCACTGAGCATATCTTTCATGTGGACGTCTTTATACAAGGGAACGTCGATCACAATGGTAGAGGCAGCATCTAGGCTCATCTGGAAGGGAACTCTTTCCCAATCAGCCTCTTCCCAATGGATATGTTCTCTCGCAAAATCCAAACGCGCCCTTCGATGGGCTGGGGTGAAAGCTGGGCCTCTTGCCGCGACACGAGGCCTTAAATCATATTCTCTGAGGTGATTTCTTATTGTCTGAGTGCTAATTTGCACCCCATGAGTTTGCTCAAGCTGATTTTGAAGGAGGCGAGCGGTTGCAAACCGTTGTCTCAACGAAGAAACTCTCAAGTAACGTTCTTGAATGGCAGTTGTTACCCGTGGTCTACCCTGTCCTGGTCTTCGGACATTCATATCTGTCTCCCTGAATGACTGCAACATTCTGGACACACTTGTATGGGAAACTCCAAACCTTTCTGCAATTCTTGTGTATGTCCACCCTTCTTCTAGCAAAACTACCGCTTGGGGCACATTCCTTTTGGGTCAAATTGCATTTTTCGCGTTGCATAGGATCGAGTGTAGAAAACAAACAAAAGAAAACTATTGATCACTAGAATTGATCGAGAACAACTGATTACAGAATGGAGCCAATACATTAAAATCTGATATCTCATCTTATATTTATTCCCTCTGGGAAAAAAACATCTGTATTGAAGAAAAACGTTGAGAGTGGATAACATATACATGCATAATTCTGATAAAAATAATTATCATTGAGAACACCTTCAGTTGTATAGAACAGTTGTAGAATAAATTCGAGATTTCCACAATGTGCGTTAATTTTTTTGCGCAGTGTACATTAAGAACATCACATGAATTCCAATCAGATCTCCACGACTCTGTTGCCACAAAAGTCGCTTGTTTTCCTAGTCAAAAAGAGATCCGAATAATGTGACTCGACTGGTGCAATTAAAACTGGTAAATATTTTCTTCTGCTTCATCTAATTATAGTTACTAGGAATGCGATGACGTATCACTGAAAAGCGATGTTTTCCTTCGAGCTTTCATTGTTCAGCTTCAATTGGAATCCGATTTGTATTCAGACGGTAAATTATTTTTAACGATAAATGAAATCGGTTGCTAGAATATTGATCATAATTAATTGCTAACATCGCATTTGCAACTACTGTTGTTAAACTATTAGCGAGAGTGAGAGCGAAAGAGAGCGGTATTTGAAGTTGAAAGGAGCGAAACAAAGTATTTTATCGAGTTAAAGGTGATTATTATTTATTGAGAATCAAATGAATAAGATTATGAATAGTTTATATCATTGTTTTTCATCACGATCCTACTTTTCTTATAGAGCAATGAGAAATTTTCTACCGATTGAAATGAAATCTGGAAGGATTCTGCATTTATAAAAAACTTTTTAAGTTTTCACTCCCACTCTCTGAAACAGAATAATTTAAAAAAATTTAATTAAGATGAAGTGCTTCTGCGAAAATCTTTGCACTTATTTGTCAGGAGCAAATAGGTTTTGAAAAAATTGTGGCCTAAGAGTAAAACTAAAAAAGGAAATAAATGAAAAGGATAATGTAACGTTTCGACACCTTTTTCAGACAAACTTGTAAAATCTTCGGAATTGTATGTTTTTTCGTTTGCAGTCTAATTAGACTGCAAGTTTGTCCTTTTCATTTATTTACTTTTTTAGTTTTACTGTTAGGCAACAATTTTTTCAATACCAATTTGCTCCTGACAAATTAGTGCAAAGATTTTCGCAGGAGCATTTTATCTGAATTAAATTTTTTTCAATTATTTCTGTTTCAGAGACTGGAAGTGAAAACCTAAAAAGGAATTTTCTATTGTTTGGTTCTTCAGTGATGTTTTTTGAAAGAAGCTTAATTTTTTCGTTTCTTCTGAGGTTGAAAAACGAAAGATTGAAAAAACACTCATTTATATTGTAAAAATCAATACAATCACATTAAACACAAGGAAACTACGAACATGATTTATGTTTTAACTATTTACAAGTGCCAATATTACAATTTGCACGTGTATTCTTAGGAATTTTTGTCATTACTTTTTTGTCTTGGAAAAACTGTCTATTCAGGAGCACCCAGGGGTTGTCTGAAAATAATTTTAAACTAACAAATCGACAGGAATACAGGATATAACTATATATCCCGATTTAGAAGAAATGTCAGATTGCAACAGAGTGACCAATTGAATGAAAGCTCACGCGTACGTCACAATCAACCGCAAATTCTGATTTTTGAATTAGCTAGATATTTCGGCGATTTCAATAATTTTTTCCACGAAAACCTGATAATGAAACGAAAAAAGGGGAATCACTATGATTTTCTGAGGCTCCATTATTTTTGAAATGATTTTTTCTGGAAATCACTGAAAATGTCGTAGCGTTCACAATTTATCTCTGAGTATTTATATTAATAATAATTAATATTTTCCAAACTCTCCGTTCACATATTTTTGAGCGCAAAGCAGGCGTTTGTTTAGACTTTTAGAGAGATAGAAATTTATTGTAATAAAATTGCAAAGGGCCGTCGACCGAAGTCCTTCAGTTTGTTTATTTATCTAAGATTGGCAGTATTTGCTGTCATAACGTAAATAAAGTCAACGTTACTGAATGCACCTGGCCTCGTCCGACGAGCTTGCGAGTTATCAGACAACTCTATGTTATATTGACAACATTGCGTATCAATCTGACGAGAAAATAAACAACATAACCTGAAATTTTAATATACACAGTGGAATATGCCAAATTTTCATAACCAACCGACGCCGACGGCTCAAACATTCGTGAACGGACTATATAATATGTTATACTTTTCATTCCAGACACGATGTATCAAAAAATAAGACAAATTTAATTATAGCTGTCAAATAAAAATAAAAATCCAAGAAATTGAAATGATCAATAAAACAATTAATACAAATGTGATACCAAACGCCTTTCGTTTTTCAACATGAAATTCATCAGTGATATCTAACCTATGTAATACCTGCCGAATCATTCGGTGAAAGATACACTTTACACTAAAGGAACTGAAGAAGAACTAAATTCTAACCCATAACAGATCCACTACTTGTGCAAGCTGATAATGAACTAGATGTAATTCGATGTAATCTCAACAACTTCTTGAATCTTCGAAATGCTTCGTAAAAGCTACGATAGTATATTCACAAAATTTTTATAATACTATAAGGAATACCTTAACCAAGGAGAACCCACTCATTTAAATTAGAAATTTTTGAATTTGTTGAATTATAAATTTCCCCAGTAATATACAGGGTGTCCCATTACTCGACGTCAACCCGGAACCGGGTGAAAAGGCAAGTAATGCTGGTTGTTAGAAAAATATAAGAAAAATTCTAAGTTGCATGATTTTAAAATATGGGCATTTAAAAAAACACGCAAAATTCCACACCCTGTGACAGTCTTTTCGCTCCTGTTGCCATAAATATCAACTTTTTCCCCCCCTTTTTTTTGCTGTGTAACCTTGAATAGTGCTTGTCTAAACTGTAATCAAAATTTGGATACCAGCTGCTCTAGGTTTCATAAAAATAGGGCTTGCTTCTCAGAAACAAAATTCAAAATAAACAATTGCCTAGTTTCAACTGACTGTATTGAAAAAAAATGTACTACGTAAAGTTTGGCATGTTTTGTCAAAAGTTGGCGCATTTAGTAAGGATTCCAAAATGGTATAATACTTGTTAAACTGTAGCTGCCGTAGTTCAGTAGTACTTTTCTTAAACTGCTTCCCAGTAAAAACGTCCAATGGATTCAAGTCCGGTGAACGGGCCGGCCACCAGATTGGACCAGAACGTCCGATACATCTTCCGGGAAAAAATGTTACCAGAAAAAAAAATTCCAGAGAAAAATCGGACCAGAACGTCCGATACATCCGATAAATTTGAACTACGGCAGCTACAGTTTAACAAGTATTATACCATTTTGGGATCATGCAACTTAGAATTTTTTTATATTTTTCTGACAACCAGCATTACTTGCCTTTTCACCCGGTTACGGGTTGACGTCGTGTAATGGGACACCCTGTATAAACGACACAAAACATTGTGTGTAAATGATCGGATGTTTATTTCGTATAAAGAAGAAGCTATGCCGTTAATAGTAAGAAATAACATCAGGCACCACGCTTACAGGACCATATCCTTTTAATGAAATTTTCCATAGCCAAATTGCAAAGTGGCTGCCCTATGTCCTCGATAGCCTCACGAATTCCATCTTTGAGGTCTAGAATCGACGCTGGGCTATTGGCGTAGATTTTCTCTTTCTCGTTGCCCCAAGAAAGAAGTCGCAATATGTCAAATCGCAAGATCTTGGTGGCCAATTGTGATCACCTCTTCGAGATATAACAAGGTACGGAAACTTTTCCCGCAAAAGATCAATGGTTTTGTTGCTTGTGTGGCACGTAGCGCCGTCTTGTTGAAAGTAAACGTTGTCCAGATAAATACTATTCAATTTCGGCCATAAAAAAATCATTAATCATCTCTCGATAGCGCAATCCATTCACTGTAACTGTTGCTCCACTTCGGCTACAGCAGCAATATTCTCAATGTTCTTGAGTGTCGTGCACGAGTTTTATTTTTTACATCATTGACTTGCCCCAACCGCTCGAATTTTTCCACCAATTTCCTTATTGCGGTCTGACAAGGTGCTTCACGACGACCCAAAAATGTTCGGGTTTTACGAACCGTCTCTGCCAAATTTTTACCATTTTTACAGTGAATTTCAATAATTTCAATGCGTTCTTGAAGCGTGTATCGTTTCATTTTTATTAATGGCGTAGTATCTACTTGTCAAATATCAAAATATGACAGCTTCGAACGTGACATCTACCGAAATAGCGGGCTATTCAAAATAACACCTATTATTGGAAAACCCTTTAGTTTGATTCTATTTTCTGTTTCGGCAATATGTGAATTTTGTTCTGCTCACGAATTATTTTTGTGAAAATGGACTAATTATCCAATTTTGAATTGGTAGGATATAAGGTTTCGGAAATATCGAGAAAATAGTACATTCAAAATGTTAATAATTTCGAAACTACTGAACTAATTTGATGAACTTAACTACTGCGAAAATTTCAAAGCCACTTTTCATTCTTTATACAGTGGAACCTCGATATAACAATTCGGAAGGAACCAGTAAATATTCGTTATATCAAGTAATTCATAAAACTGAGGTTTGTTATATTGAGGTGAGGTTGGTCCAAAATTTGTTATAACGAGGTTTTATTCACCTCGACATTACGTACTCATCTTGTTATAGCGAACTAATTTTGCTCATATAAATGAAAACTCATTTTTATCCAATTACTCATTTATTTTAAATTTTCTTTTTCAAAACAATAAAGTGAGTAGGTAGGTTTTTTTCTTTTCAAAAATTCGCAGAACAAAACAAAAAGAGGTGAAAAATCAACCAATTGGTACAAAAGCCTAAATCTAATTTTATTCATCTTGATTGGAAAAAAGTAATAAATTGTAGTTTGTTTTCCACGGTTTTAATATTCTGATGTTTGAAGGCAAACCAATTTCGTCGGAAACTTATCTTTAGATTTGAAAATTGTAGCCATGAACTTGCGGAATCCGAACTTATTAGCTGTGTCTATTTTTTTGTAGAAGGATTTTTGTCAACATAATTAATGATGCTTCGCTTTCTGCGACAGATAAGGAACGCCTTTTACGTTTCTGAGCCATTGCAAAAAAGTGAGGAGCAACACTGATTACTTTCCATCAACTAACTTCGTATTTTACGTAATACGCGTCGAACCTGTCGCGGCTGAATCACATAGGTACATACCTGGTTATTGGTGAAAACGTTATATAGAGGTTTTGAGTTGACGAAATTCGTTAAGTAGAGGTATTCACGCTCTTTTGGGTAGTTGAAAATTCGTTATAAAGAGGTTGTTCGTAAAAAATTTTCGTAATGTAGAGGTATGTTTTACATTGACTCTTATGGACGATTCAAGGGGATTATGAAAAATTCGTTAAATCGAGGAAGTCGTTATATTAAGGTTCGTTATATTAAGGTTGCACTGTATACAGTTATCTATTAACTTCGGACATCGGATTTTTCGAGTCGGTTCAGACCATTCTCAGCCAAAAATTCGAAACTAACAGACATTTAGGCAAAACGATACCATGCGCAAAAAAATAAAACATCGTACGTCCATCGACCTTATACAAACACGTCGTCCATATCTCTCCGTAACCTCAATTTTCCCGTTTCGGTCTCGTGAAGTTGACCCTAAAAGTACTTTCAACTGCACGAGAAGACACTTCCGGCACACAAAACTAGGCGATTCCCGTATTTTGATCGATTCGTTCCGGTTAACCTTGTTCGCGAATAAATCGCAGCCGATTCAGAAATACGAACCGCGTTTCGAAAGTAGGTCCGGTTGCGAGATTATCATAAATTTATTATGGAACCCACACTAGATGTCGATCAAATGCGCTGCTGGGTGATTTTATGATGGGGAAGTGATATATACGCGTCCTTGCCCACTTCAAAAATTGACTTAGATTGTCACACGTTGGCTAAAATCCATCCATATGGTTTATCGATGGATCAAAATCAGAGAGAGGCACCAGCATTGGGGCATAAGGACCTAAACTGTGGGCTCCTAAAGCCCTGGGAAGTGAGCCCTCTATTTTACAGGAAGAGATACTTGCTGTCTAAATAAAGGGTGTCCCAAATTAACGCAAAATTTGAATTTGCCGCCATTTGTGCAGTGAAGTGTTGGCAACCCTGAAAAAAAAAGCAATTTGACAGCTAACAGTATAGAGTTATTAAAATGGAGCGTTACACGATAGAACACGTGTCTTCATTATCAAAGAATATTTCAAAAATAGTGAAAGCTTGGCAGCTGCAGTTCGAAAATTTCATACAAAATATGGTCGGAATAGTGTTTTAACTTCGTCAACTGTGAAGAGATTAATTGAAAAATTCATGAAGACTGGATCCGTTGGAGACGCCAAACACACTGGTCGTCCAAAAACAAGCCGTTCAAATGTGAATGTCGAGCAGTGCGTGAGCGTGTTGCTGACAATCCAGGAACCTCAATTCGACGTCGTGGACAAGAATTGCAAATTTCAAAACCTCTCTACAGCGTATACTCACCAAAGATCTGTGTCTTCATGCTTACAAAATTCAATTAACACAACAATTGAAGCCTAATGACCATGGACAGAGAAGAGAGTTCGTTGAATGGATTATTGAACTCGTGTACTCTCTCGTTTCGGTGATCAAAATTGGCCTCCTAGATCGTGTGATTTAACACCATTAGACTTCTTTTTATGGGTTATTTGAAATCACAAGTCTATGTCAACAAGCCCACACCACCCGTGCATTAAAGGAGGAGATTCAACGCTGGCATCAACGAAATTCAGCCTTATTTATGCAGAATGGTCATGGAAAATTTCAACAAAAGAGTGCGCATGTGCATGCAAAGCCGTGGAGGCCATTTGTCCGATGTGTTATTCCATACATAACCCTATCCTATGTACTTTACGAGTCAATAAAAATATACTATCAAAAGACTAAAAACGGCGTTTTCTATTTAATTCAAATCTTGCGTTAATTTTGGGACCCCCTTTAATATGCGCTCCAGAGTGTCTTGGAATGATCCTCAAGGGGTGCATTTATACACCACGGACAGCCAGGCCACGCTTGAGATTCCTGATGGAATCACACTGACAGGGGTTTCTGCTGATCTGGAATGCCGTAAGGAAACTGGCAAGAGGCTATTGTGGAGTTGAAGGAGATTAAAAAGCCGATGAACATTCAAAAAGTGCATCAGGGTTAACATCTGCTGAACCTGAGCATTTCTGTGGGCTTGGAAAATACTAATGTAAGGCAGCGGTCCAACAATGGGAGTTGAATAACAGAACAACCCTCTGGAGAAACACTTCTGGACTTATTCGAGCCAAAAAATTCGTGATGATTTCACCTACCTATACTAGAGTTACTCAAGCTGTCACTAGCTGAGCTTCAGGTGGTGGTGGGACTGCTGACGGGATTGTCATCAGTCAGCAGATGATATTTGCAGGCTCTGTGGATAAGAAGCAAACAATAGCACACATCAAGGGCGTAGCCAGGAGGGGGTTTTGGGGGTTCAAACCCCCCCCGAAATGTTTCAGAGTTATTTTTTTTTGCAAAAATATCTTTCATTTTGCACTTAAACCAACTTATCTCCGAAAATCTAGTTAAAATTATTCATATTACTTGAATTCTTGAAAACAACGAATACTTGCTACAGAAAGCGACCCTCACAATTCCCGGCACCTACGAAGTCAATTGCCAAAATGTCAACACCCTCCCCGAAATTAATTCCTGGCTACGCCCTTGGCACACATGTTAGTGTGGAAATGCAAACTGTCACCAATGCACTCGGGTTAAACAAGCAAGTCAATTTTGTTTGAGTACCTGGGGCCTATTGCATCAAAATACTTTGCAACTTTTCATTTTGCACTTTGCATTCTGACAAATTTCAAAAGTGAAAATTAATTATGTTGCACAAAATTTCTTCCAGAATTTAGTTTCTGCGAAGTGCTTTTCACTTTGCACTTGACTTCCATATTGTACTTTTCAATTATGAATGCGTTTCGTGCAACGTAATTCATTTGAAAAGTGAAAAGTTGCAAAGTATTTGGTGCAATAGGCCCCTGGTCATATTGGAGTGCTGGCAACGAAATGGCAAATCAAATGACGGGAAGGAAGAGCTTCTTTGCTTCGGAGCCATTCTGCGGTTTCCCAGTCATCAAACGATGACCGTTGAGGATGGAAAGATGGAAGAGGAGGATCAGATTCTGGCAAACAGTCGAGAGACAAAAACAGGCTAAATCAGAAAAGTAGCATGCTTTATTAGACTCTATTGCCGGAATAGTAAACAGCGCGAGGTTGCATAATAGATCTTAAGATCAAGGCACAGCGAAATCTACTCAGCCTTATAGCCCCCTCGATAGCCCCTCCTCTTATCTAATTTAAATTAGACTTTTAGGGTGAAATGGCACATATTGATTCATTTCCTGCAGGGAAGGACTTTCTTGACCAGACTATTATATTTCAACCAAAAATTCTTTAAAAAGAAGAGTTGTTCTTTCCAGTTTTTCTTCTGATGTTCAGTTCTGCACAAATGTTTGAAGGTTCGAATTTTGAGTAGTGATTGGCTTCCAATATAGAAACTTACAAAAAAAATGCAGATATACAGGTGGTTATTTGAATCGTGGAGCAATTCAAACCGCAGGTTCCACTCATCAAACTGTGGTGTCAAAAAGCGATTCGGATTGAATCGAGTTTGTCATTCGACGACTAAGAAAATACTCTCTCTAACTTTCAAACGGCGTGCGGCGGAAGCTAGAGACTCAAAATTTTCAGAGTAGATGCGGGGTAACAATAGATTGGGTTCGTTAATGGGGCAAATCAGTGTAATAGTTCCTATGTTATGATTAAATGGAGTTTCGTTTCTCTATTTGTAACGAAGTAGAAGAGAGTGTCAAATTATATTGAAACATCCGATGCGTTTTCCTGTTATTGGATAAAAACATGAAACAATATCAGTTTAATAATTTTTTGAACTTGCATAATGTCACGTGTACCACTACAAGTTTTCTATTCTATACCGCATCCAACACTTGCAGAATCACAAGACATAAACCACGATCGCCACCCAAATCGCACAAAAAAAATCAACTCAATACCTCGAAATCGCCTTTGAAAACTTCCTCGTCACCATGGGGATTCACGAAAACACCAACCATACTAATCCCTCGTCACTATACACTAAACAGAACATCCTTCTCACTCCACAAAAATCAACAATCGCTCCTTATCACACTTCAACAACCTCCATTCATAAAACTCTGAGAGCGCAAACAGAACAGAATCGCTAATTACCTCGCCTGCGACTATCATGTCATCGATGCAAACCGGAACTTCGCTTCATTTCGTTGACTGAGCGACCTCCTCCTCGGATCCCATCTCTAAAAACGTATCCTGGTTCGCGTAAACTCAAAAACAGTCGAAACTCACGCAGATAACCCGAGAAAAATTCGGACGGACTCGCGGTTGCACGTCCACACTGTCTATGATCGTTGAATCGACGATTGAGCACTCTATGGTGTCTGTGGCCGGTATGGTCCTTCGAGCCGGATGCAGCAGCGCGTTCTGTGGCCGTGGCCCGATGCACCGAATCGCGTGCGATGACGGAGTTACGTATCGTTCGCACACACACAGAATACGGATACACTCTCTCTCTGGTCGTCGAAGAAGTCTCGATGCCGAATTGGGAAGGTCCGGCAAGCCGGTGGAGAAGCGTCTAGGGAGTACAGGTCGCAAAATTCGAAATAGAAGGAGAAAGGTGCGATGTTGCCGGTATACTGTCAAACTAGCGACATTCGGCGCATAGAACAAATGATGTGTTATTTATGATTCGGCGAGAAACTGCCAATTTCGATTAACTAGTTTATTAATCGCCAGATTAATGAACGAAGTGAGGATTTTGCTTCTTATCCACAGAGCCTGTTAATCTCATCTGCCCACTTTCCCATACGGTACAAATAGTAACGGGTTATCCATTTCGTGGTTTCAAAAGTATAGGGCTGGAATTCGATATCTGTCAAATGAAGTTTTTTAAAAAAATTTTTTTTGTTCAGTTGTTCACAACGCATGAAAATTGTAAAAACCTAATACAAAAATGGCGATTCTGCCACAGCCACATATCGTGCTTTAAGAGCAGATTTTGTTTATATAATCGTCCAACTACGCAAGCAATTGGTAAAATTGTGAAGAAATTTGAAGAGACTGGATGGTTACAGATATTGTAAGCCCAGTGCATCATCGTTTTGCCCGTACCACTGAAAATATCGCTACTGTAAGTGAAAGTGTTGCCGAAGACCCGAATCTGTCGATTCCTCGTCATTCTCAGGAATTAGGACTGTCTTACGGCACATTATGGCGTATTTTGCATTAAGATCTACACCTACACCCATATAAAATCCAGCTCACACAACAACTGAAGCCAGCCGACCATTCACATCAACATCGTGGATACGTAGAATGGGTGCTTGAACAACCGGCGGTGAACGGTGATATCAACTGGCCACCAAGATCATGCGATTTGACACTGTTTGACTTTTTTTGTGGGGCTACGCGAAATACCGTGTTTATGCAGATAAACCTTTAACTCTTGAGTAGTTAAAAACTAATATTCGTCAAGTTATGGCTGAGATACCGTCCAATATGTGTCAAAAGGTGGTCGAAAATTACCTCAAAAGAATCGATGCTTGCAACAATTCGGGTGGTTGTCATTTAAATGATGTAAGTGTTTCACACAAATGTCAACGTTCAAACTTTATAATAAAAAAGAAATATCATGATAAAAAATATTTTTTATGTGTTTTATTTACGTTTACTTTTGAAACCGCAAAATGGATAACCCTGTACTTGTACCGACAGTGATCCGACCACAGTCCCACCATCAACTGAAGCTCAGCTCGTGACAGTTTCAGGAGTTTCTGGTAAAAGTAGGTGGAATCATCATGACTCTTTTGCCCTGAGTAAATTCAGTAGTGATTCTCCAAAGGGTTATTCTGTTATTCAACTACTATTATTGGCAGCTGCCTTATGTTATTGTTTTCCCAAGCCCGCAGAAAGGTTCAGGTTCAGCAGGAAGCTTGATGCACTTTCTGCAAGTTCATCGGTTTTTTCATTTCCTTCAACACCACAATGCCCTGGCACCTGCAGAAGAGCCACTACATTACCCCTTGCCAGATGCTTTATGTTGTTGCGGCATTTACAATTTAGCAGAGACCCCTGGCAGTGCGATTCCAAGGATCTCGGTGTGACCTGGCTGCTAATGGTGATATAGATATGCGCCCCCTTTAGGTTCATTTTAAGATACTCTTGAACGCATATGCAGACAACCAGTATCTCTGTTTGCAAAATAGGGGACTCACTTCCCAGGGATTTTGTGTTCCTCAGTTTAGGTCCATATTCTCCAATGCCAGTGCCTCTCTCTGATTTCCATCCATCTGTAAACCATATGGATGGATTTTAGTCCCAGCGATTTACAAAACTTATTGCACAAGGATGGCCTGCTATGAACATTTAAAAGGGCGTTTCGAAATCGCAGATAGTTTTTTCCCTCTCTTTTATGGGACAGCCAGCTATGCTATGCGCCCAATCTCTATGTATAAGCACTGGACGTTGGACGTACATAAACATCCATGCCCTAGCGGGGATTCGAACCCGGGACCAAAGAAAATACCGTAAAATGGTATACAGATGCCTCCAAAACCTCTACAGGAGCTGGCGCTGGGATATACGGTCCAAGTACCAAGTATGCACTGTCGCTAGGCGAAGACGCTAAACACATTAGAAATGATTGCACACGGACAATAAGAGACCAAACAAGACAGGACATAATCAGACGCTACGGGGACACCACACTAAAACTACGGAAAGAAGGAAAGGCAAACGACAGAGACATACAAAAACTAAACGAATGGGCGGACAAAGTATTACACGATTAGACAAAATGAAGACATACAGTGCAGCCGAAGACCTGGCTGCATGACATCACAATAAATGGCTAAAGCTGAAAGACGGGAAGTCAAACCACACTTATCCTGTCGCTAGGCTCCTAAATGAGCATCTTTCGAGCGGAAATCTTAGATTTTGAAAGATGTCTAGATATAAACATGGAAAGAAACTATCAGAACTTCGATATAGTCATACACTCAGATATAATCAAGCTGCTATTAAATCACTGAGCTCCTACGTCATCGACTCAAAGATGATCTAGGAGTGCCGGAACAAACTCAATGAGGTAGGCAAGAAAAATGAGGTCTTTTTAATCTGGGTTCCCAGCCATTCGGGAATCAAAGGAAACGAAGAGACCAATACACTTGCCAAAGAGGGCGCATTAATGTCAGACCCAGAACCCTTCTGTGGTATAGGTAAATGTACCAATAAGAAGGAGTTTCTGGAGAAGGAGAAAACCGAGGGGGCAAAACTCTGGCGGAATCTCCCAGAGATGGATCTTTCCACAAAGTTCCTTTGTAACAGCAACATCCAAAAGATATTTGGATCTTGGTAAGAAACAATTACACCTCCTCCCTGGCTTTCTTACATGACACTGTCGCCTTAGGAAGCATCTGTTGAGGATGGGATTGTCGGACACTGACGAGTATAGGATGTGTGGGGAGGAAGAAGAAACCGCCATTCACCTAGTCACAGAATGCTTTGGCATTGCGAGCCTAAGGAGAGACTGCCTTGGGCGGGAAACTTGTAAGAGTAAGGAACTAGCCTCGTTGAAGCCTTCACAGATACTGGATTTCATCAATCTCTGGAACTGGAATGCGAGCTGTGAAAGATGTGGTCAGAACAGCTCTGTTAGAGGGCACAATAGACCTTGAGGTCGCAGTGAACTATAACGCCTTTTTTAAACTATGACTATGAACGACACCTATAGAAAGTTCTATAGACTATAGAGAATGAGGGGCTAAAGTTTCACTCACTTCATACTCTCGAGAAATAAGGTATAATAATCTTTTACTACTTGAAAGCAGGATAATAAGCGCAATCTGGCAACGCTGTTGCGGCCTCCTAAGCCGAATCGTTTTGTGACCTGTAGTCTCTAGACGCTTGTGGTAGCTAGCCGGATCTGAATTCGGGCCGAGGCGATACGATGCGTGTCGGAGAAAGAGGGGTGAAAGTAATACACGGTCGTTTACGTTTACTTACGTTTTTGAGCGATTAATTAATCGACGGTGTACCTACGGGCGTGAGCATCGAAAAGGATGAGATGTTGTCGGTGGGAATATTCGGCGAGGTAGCCTAGATCTCTCGCGGACCGGATATCGGTTCACGGATGTGAGAAGGGTCGCGTTATCGGCCGGAGGTTGAACTATGTCGTTTCGAAACGATGTAGGAACCTTGGATTTTTGAGATTTGTATTTTGAGATTGTTAGTATTATTTATTTTTTTATCTTGATGTTTGGTGAAGAATTGGAGGCGCTTCAATGAACCGATATAGAAATAAATGGGTATACACATCGCCAACAATCTTGAGCGCCCTTATATTTGTCGAAATGAGACACTATAATTATAGGTCACTCAATGTTTTGAGTTGAAATTACATTCGAGTTCAGTATGCAACTAATGTAATGACTTAATTTGATTTCAGCTGAACAGGCAGAAAATCTAAAGAAGGATGGTGCTTAAAAAAAATATTGGTACAGTAGATAACCATGTACCGGGTTTTTCATTATAATTTGACCCCCCTTTTAACTTGGTTACTGAAGGAGATACAAAAAAATGTTTCATACAAAAGTTTCAAGAAATCAACTGAGGTTTTTTGACATTAGTCAAGAAACTGAAATATATACAGGGTGACCAATATATTGATGGCTACTTCATTTTTTCAAATGGAACATCCTGTATATTTTTCCATATTTGGTTTGCTCTTTTTCCCCTAATTTCGAATATGTAACATATGTTGGTCTATCTTTTTTATTCTGAGCACCACAGAGTTTCAAATTTCAATAACCATCTGGCATAGCGTTTTGGAAGTTTGTGAATATTTAAGTGGCCGATTTGATCTTTGGATTGGTAATGGCGCACCCATTTTATGGCCACCAAATAGTCCCGATTTAACACCGTTGGACACGTTTTTATAGCCGTTCCTGAAGGAAAAAAAATACTTCAGCAATAATGACAATCAATGAAAGCGGAGAATAATTTAATGATATAAAATCGACCAATATTAAACTCATAATTCGGAACTAATCCCGTCAACGCACAAAGGATAATGATAATATTGTGATGATTAGAAACAAATTTTGAAGTTTTAATTTCTGACTTGAATAAGAGCCATAATAATGCTATCAAAAATAGTCTAAACAACTTGAGACAACTACATGAACTATGTGTATTGAATGAAGGTGGTCATTTTGAGCAATTTCTTTAGTTGATGTTATTCTTACCGTACTACCATAGTTTATCATTTTTAATTGGTTAAGTAATTGTTAAGTATTCATTCTAAAATAAAACTTTCAAGTAGATTGGTTGGATATAAAGAATTTCGTAGGTATTTCACATATTTTTTTATTCGGTGTCATCATTTCAAAACTTTGAAACTCTGAAAATTGAAGAGACAGTGTCCCATTTGAAAAAATATAGTTGCATTCAATGTTGTTCACCCTGTATATCTTCCCATTGACGTTATTATAACTCCAAAAATGAGCATTTTCAGTAAACGCACCCTGCACTTGTAAAATGATTATAGATCTTGGCAGGTAGTTCTTAAAATTTAAAACTCTGGTTTCTCAGAATAAAGAGATAGACCAACATATGTTACATATTCGAAATCAGGGGAAAAAGAGCTGGCTAAAAATGGAAAAATATACAGGGTGTTCCATTTGAAAAAATGGAGTTGCCATCAATATGTTGGTCACCCTGTATATATTTCAGTTTCTGGACTCATATCAAAAAAACTCAGTTGATTTCGTAAAACTTTTATACAAAACATTTTTTTGTATCTACTTCAGTAACAAAGTTAAAGGGGGGGGGGGTTTATAGTGAAAAACCCGGTACAGCGAAATACAAAATGTCTGAATATTCGGTGTGTCCTCCATAGTTCTCTAGTAAGGTGTTAATGCTCCTGTGCATGCAATCCATTAGGATATTTTTCCATTATTCTAGGTTCGCGAGTGTTCCAGGAGAGTGTTACGAAGAAGCTCTATTTGATGTTGCTCGGTTGATAAAATCCCATCCCAATCTCCTACTCGATGGAATTGTAGATTGATAAGGAGTATTCTCTTGTTCTTCTACAGAATTTATACTCGTCAGTTTCTGTTAGAGACAATTCTCATAATATGCTTACTATAGCTGTGTCCACACTATCCCGCGATTGGTGGCAAAGCCGATTTTGTTTCGCCATCTTTTGTTTTGGCATCCAGTAGCAGAATGTCTGCAGAGAAGGATCTACTAGTTTCGTTGATAATTATCATTGAAGAAAGCGAAAAAGTGGGTAAACGGCGCAAACGACGGTTTTGGATTCGTCAAAGCCCTCAAAAGTAGAAGAAATACGGAACTAGTGAATTAATGAAGAATTTGTTATTGGATGATGCAGACGAATTAAATCTCGAGTACAGATCTGGATGTGGTTTCAAGAACTCTTTTCTAATGACGAGTAGTCGCTTTGAAGGTCATTTAAATAAGATAGATAATATCATCCAGAAACGAAACATCCTTCAGAAGTGCTATCCCTCCACATGGACGCGTGAAGCCAACGGTTGACTCGCTCTGACTACCGGCTTTCGCTGGCTTCCTTTGATGGTGACCGACACTAGAGCGATTTTCGTTGGCAAACCATTGGCTCAGCTTCACATGCCAACGGCCACGTCTACATTATATTGGCTTTGCCAAATTGGCAGTGCCAACAGCTAACCGCGGCACAGTGTGGACGCTGCTTAAGGCGACAATGTCCTCTTAGAAAGCAAGTGAGGAGGCATAACTTATGATTTCTGAGATCCAAATACTTTTTGAAACTTGCAGTTTCAATGTTTCGAAGGACACTTTTGGAATGATCAATTCCCAGAAGAACACTCCAGAGGGGTTTTCTTCCAGTTTCTCTCGCGGACCGGATATCGATAGAAGGGTCGGGTTATAGGTCGTACCGGAGGTTGAGCTATCGTTTATGGTATTTCCAAATTTGTATACGATGTAGGGACCTTGAATCGTCGGTATTTGTCTTTAGATCTTTAGGCTTATTTATATTTTTATCATGTTTGAATGATTTCGGACAGCTGAGGTTTTTATGGTTCGATTTCGACGAACATATCCTGTTAGATACCGATCATTTCTTGCACTAATTACCATACAATGCCCAGTTCACAGTCAACGTTTTGAACTCCTGGTATCAATACACTATTCGCCCCTCTCATGCAAAGCAAAGCAGAGAAAATCTTAACAAGCAGTCAAACTCTTTGAATGGTGAACCTGAATTACACATGAGTCACTAAGGAAGCAAGAAGAAGACAAAAAACATATACAGCCCAAAATAAAGGAAATCACTGCCTTTGTGGAAAGATATAACAACGCTCCAAACCGAAATTCTGATCATAGAGAAATGCAACCGAGCCTTCCTTTCCAGGCAGGAGAAGCCAGAATTTGCATAGTATCTAATAGTCAGATGACACTGAGGGAACTGGTGGCCGTTGATTGTAGATCAAGGATCATTTGGAGCCTTAAGCAATCAATCACAACACTGGTGAAGTACAACAAGCTTGTTCTAGTTTAGGTACCAGCCCACTAGAACATTCAGAGAAATGCTGACGCCCTTGCAGAAAGAGGAGCAAACACTCTCTTGTGAGAACCCGTGTCCTTACTTTGATTATAATCCTAAAATAACAATTGAGAAAAAAAAGAAACACTCTTACTGGATTAACACACCAGGTTGAAGGCAAGCAAAAAGACCGACTTCACCTTCAAAATAAAAGGCTCAACGAGCTTTATCATCAAAAAACGAGTGAATGCTGCTTACTGGGTTACTTTAGGAGGGAATTCCCCAGATCATTTCATGAAAAAAAAACTTCCCATAAATGTAGGTTCGGAAATGCATTATTTCCAAGACACAGGTTGTTAAAATTTATTCGAGAACTGACTGAAAAAATTGGCACGCTGCTAAAATATTTCAAAGTAACAATTTTCAAGAACTGTTAAAAGTGACAAAGATTTTCAAGGCAATGGAATTTGTTTTTTTGAATTGGCATATGCTGGTTATAACGTTGAAAAGTAGAAAAGAAATTGACCAATTGTCCAATGAACACATTTATACCAAAGTGAACCATAATTCCTCCAATATTCATAAAAAACATTACTTCTTCGTTGCATCCTACATCCTATGAATTTTCGAAAAAATCTAAAGCAGCACATTAGAATTCTCTTTGTTCATCAATGCATACAGGAATGTTATCTTCTCGAAGATCGCTCTTTTCCAGCATTAAATCAATTAAACAAACGCCTTCTCACATGAAACAGCTTTCGCTTCTACCGTCTACCTCCTTCGACCTGTCAGATGGAGGAATCAAAGCAGACCTTGAACGACCACCATCATGATTAGCTCGACTGGGATGATGCAAGAATAGGATTTTGTACAAATGTTGTTGAGTTCTGTTACGCCGAAGAATACAAAGGTAATCTGCAGTTCGAGGAACAAGCGAGAAAATTGCAGAGGTCGAAAACTGCTAATTTCTGACAAGGACTAGTTTTCCTTTCAGAATGACAATGATCGAAATTGAAGAATGCGAGAAGTAGCCAGATTTGAGCAAGTTTAGATAAAGTAACGGGTTATCCATTTCGCGGTTTCAAAAGTATAGGGCTGGAATTCGACATCTGTCAAACGAAGGTTCAAAAAAAAAATGTTTTTTGTTCAGTTGAAAATCTGACATTTATGAAAATGGATCGCTTGACCATCGCACAACGCATGAAAATTATAAAAACCTAATACAAAAATGGCGATCCTGCCACACACTCGTCATTCTCAGGAATTAGGACTGTCTTGCGGCACATTATGGCATATTTTGCATTAAGATCTACAACTACACCCATATAAAATTCAGCTCACTTACCAACTGAAGTCAGCCGACCATTCACATCAACATCGTGGATACGTCGAATGGGTGCTTGAACAACCGGCGGTGGACGGCGATATCAACTGGCCACCAAAATCATGCGATTTGACACTGCTTGACTTTTTTTGTGGGGCTACGCGAAAGACCGTGTTTGTGCAGATAAACCTTCAACTCTTGAGTAGTTGAAAACAAATATTCGTCAAGTTATGGCTGAGATACTGCCCAAAAGTGGTTGAAAATTACCTCAAAAGAATCGATGCTTGCCACAATTCGGGTGGTTGTCATTTAAATGAAGTAGTGTTTCACACATAATGTCAACGTTCAAACTTTATAATAAAAAAGAAATATCATGATAAAAAATATTTTTTATGTGTTTTATTTACGTTTACTTTTGAAACCGCAAAATGGATAACCCTGTATAAGAATTCGGTAAGAGTGTGAACAATTCTGGAAAAGTAAATTTAATTTGGGACGAAGAAGAGGCAATTTATTTGAAACTAGCCGTTTCACCCAAAGATATTGTAGAATATCTTTGGTTTCACCCCCCTGCTATCCACACTAATATTATAAATGCGAAAGTAGCTGTCTGTCTGTAACTCTTTCACGCCTAAACGGCTGAACAGATTTTGATGAAATTTGGTATGGTGATAGATGATAACCTAGAAATGGTCATAGGCTATAAATAATCACGCCATCGTTCTTAGGGGGTAGGCAGTAGGCAGATAACTAAATTGAGTTAGTGATTTTTAGTCGTTTTTGTTGGGACTTTTGCTCTTTCACGTCTAAACGGCTGAACAGATTTTTTGATGAAATTTAGTAAGGTAATAGATGGTTACCTAAAAACGGATATAAGATCAAAATGATCACGTCAATGTACTTTGGGGGTACGAAGTAGGCAGAAAACTTAATTGAGTTAGTGATTTTTTTATGGTTTTTGCTGGGAGTTTTGCTCTTTCATGCCAAAACGGCTGAACCGATTTTGATTAAATTTGGTATGGTGATAGATGATAACCTAGAAATGGTCATAGGCTATAATAATCACTCCATCGTTCTTAGGGGGTAGGCAGTAGGCAGATAACTAAATTGAGTTAGTGATTTTTAGTCGTTTTTGTTGGGACTTTTGCTCTTTCATGTCTAAACGGCTGAACAGATTTTGATGAAATTTAGTAAGCTAATAGATGGTTACCTAAAAACGGATATAAGATCAAAATGATCACGTCATCGTACTTTGGGGGTAGGAAGTAGGCAGAAAACTGAATTGAGTTAGTGATTTTTTTATGGTTTTTGCTGGGAGTTTTGCTCTTTCATGCCTAAACGGCTGAACCGATTTTGATGAAATTTGGTATGGTGATAGATGATAACCTAGAAATGGTCATAGGCTATTTATAATCACGCCATCGTTCTTAAGGGGTAGGCAGTAGGCAGATAACTAAATTGAGTTAGTCATTTTTAGTCGTTTTTGTAGGGACTTTTGCTCTTTCACGTCTAAACGGCTGAACAGATTGATGATGAAATTAGTAAGGTAATAGATGGCTTAAAAACGGATATAAGATCAAAATGATCACGTCAATGTACTTTGGGGGTACGAAGTAGGCAGAAAACTGAATTGAGTTAGTGATTTTTTTATGGGTTTTGCAGGGAGTTTTGCTCTGTCATGCCTAAACGGCTGAACGGATTTTGATGAAATTTAGTTAGGTGATAGATAGTAACCTAGAAAAGGATATGGGCTATTATATTCATGCTATAGTACTTGAGGCGTAGGCAGTAGGCAGAAACTAATTAAGTTAGTGATTCTTAATCGTTTGTTTTAAAAGTTTACCTCATTCACGCCTAACGTCTGAACGGATTTTTACAAGACTTGGTTAATATAAAGATAGGATCTTAGGCACGGACACAGGCTACTTTTTACGGCGGAAAAATACCTCATTCCCGCGGAAATCTAGCGTGATCGTGTCAAGAAGCGCATGACGCCATAGCTACTGAAATGATTTTGATGTTTTTTTTTAACTGAGTGTTACTAAGAGTTAGTATTTGATCACTTTTCTAACTTAGAGGGTCGGTAGGCGGACGAAGTCGCGGGTAAAGCTAGTAACCTATAAGTAGTCTATGATTTTCAATTCATTCTTCTTTCTGTCAGGCAACCTAAAATACATTCATAGAAGAAAAAGAAAAGGAAAGCCTTCTATTTTTTTCCGAACAATATTTTGTTGTATACACCTTGCCCTAACAATAATAAACACAACAAAAAAAGAATTGTCCATTTTGGTGCGATCGTTTGAACACTAAGGCATTTTGAAGTAAACCATAGATCCTCTTTTATTAATATACAGGTTTGGAAATTCACATCTGAAATATACGATATACCTACAATGCATCAGACAGAGAATTCTTCCCTCCAGTTGCACAGATGAATAGTCGAGACAATCACTAGCTGTAACCTAGCTGTAACACACTGAATTCAGTTGTCTCACTTCATTATTCTAGTCTTGTCTCTCTCTTATCGTTTAGAGGAGCGTAATTCTCTAGTATGGTAGGCAACAGTAAATACTTGAATCGCGTATTACGGGCAGCCTGACAAATTAAAAATTCTTTACGTGCAGTGCGGGTTCCCTACTATACTGCGATAAGAGAGAGACAAGACTAGATTAATGCAGTGAGACAGTTGAATTCATTCAGTTAACGCACTTGATTATCTCGCCTATTCATCTGTGCAACTGGACGGAAGAATTCTCTGTCTGATGCCTTGTATATCGTATGTTTTCGATGTGAATTCCAAATCGGTAGATAGATGTAATTCACAAAGAAAGTAAAAGGAATTTCTTATGTAGTGAAATCAGTTTCGGTTGGAGTGAATTCATTTTAGAGAAATGGGAAGCATTCTCGGAAAGAGTTAATTCAACTTGGGAACTAGTAAAATATAAAGGGTTTTCCAATGAGAGGTGTTATTTTGAATAGCCCGCTATTTCGGTAGATGCCACGATTCAAGCTGTCATTTTTTTGACATTCTACAAGTAGAAACTACGCCATTAATAAAAATGGAACGAGTCACGATTTAAGAGCGCATTGGAATCATTAAAATTAAATGGTGAAAATTTGGCAAAGACGGTTTGAAAACTCAAACATTTTTGGGTCGCCATGAAGCACCTTGTCGGACCGCAATAAAGAAATTGATGGAAAAATTCGAGCTGTTGGGACAAGTTAGTGATGTGAAGAATGAAACCCGTGCACGTCGCTCAAGAACAGCCGAGAATATTGCTGCTGTAGCCGAAAGTGTTGAAGAAAACCCAGGTTTGTCCATTCCTCGTCGTTCTTTGGAATTAGGCATTTCACAAACGTCATTACACCGTATTTTGCATAAAGATTTGGGTCTTAAGGCTTATAAAGTTCAGTTGACACGAGAACGCAAGCCGGCCGATCATCAAGCAACGAAACCATTGATCTTTTGCGGGAAAAGTTTCCTGGCCGTGTTATCTCTGGAAGAGGTAATCACAATTGGCCACCGAGATCTTGTGATTTAACACCTTGCAACTTCTTCCTTTGGGGCCACGTGAAAAACAAGGTCTATGCCAATAGCCCAGCGTCGATTCAAGACCTCAAAGATGAAATTCGTGAGGCTATCGAGGACATATGGTAGCCACTTTGCGATTTGGTTATGAAAAATTTCATTAAAAGGATATGGTCCTGTAAGCGTGGTCGTGGTGGTCATTTGCCTGATGTTATTTTCCACTATTAACGGCATAGCTTCTTCTTCATAATGAAATAAACATCCGATCATTTATATTGAAAAATGGCATTTTTCTTTGAATATCAAAATTACACCTCTTATTGGAAAACCCTTCACTTTTTTCGGACGAGTCATGATTCGGTTTACAAAGTGATATTCAACGAGAAAGGTTCAGTTTTAGTATACTCTTGGTACTATACCCTGTACATTATTATTAACCCTTTTTTTCCCAGTGTTCCGATTTTGGAACTGCAACTATTGGCGCGGTGTTCCAATATCGGAACAAACATTTTCTCCCCCTTCTCCTCAAACTGACGTGAATGTAGGTGGCAGCACGTGCTCGAAATCGTTTCACTTACGTTTTGGTAAATATAAGTGAAGTTTTGAATAGCGCTTCTGTATCTTTTCTGCACTCGGTACTCTAATTAGTGAATTTTTCAAACATTGCACAATATGGCATCAAAAAAGTAAGTATATCTGTTGGAAGGATAATATAAAATTTTTTCAACCAACCAAAAAAATCATTTTGTGCTTCCTTCTAAGATTCATATTACAATTTCTGAGATATAACTGAGGATAATTTATTCATATGATATTTTTCGTTTGTTCCTTTATTGGAACACCGGGCACGAATGGGTACGTCAATTTTCAATTTATTTTAGATGTTATACGACTCAAGACCTAATTGATTTAGTTGAAACTGAAGAGTTTTGGGCAGCTGATGTTTTATCACACCTCCGAATGACGGAATCGATTCCGAAGAGGATTCTGATGATGATGAAGCTCCTTTAGCTACCATAGATCACCTCAGTGGGCGCCAACTACAGTCAGAAGCTTGTGCTAAAATAAAAAATATGGATGGAGTAGTTTATATTGGAGAACATGAAGACACTGAGAATCATTCCGATCCGGAAACGTCAAGTCTTTCTGATAATATTAAAAATCTGCTAGAACTATCAGATAGTATTTCAAGAGATGATAGCGAAGATAATATACCATTAGCTCAGTTGGCAACTCACACTAATACAAACAAAACTGTACCAAATTCAGAGAGAAACTGGAACGGACTACATCAACTGGTGGCCGCCCTAAAACATCAAATCCATTGGAAAAACGAACCCATCAAGACATTAGATATGATGGAATGAATCATTGGATTGTTCCAGCACAAAAACAGAATAGGTGCGCCCAATGTCAAAAAAACTCTACTAAAATGTGCGAAAAATGCAATATCAATTTACATGAAGCTTGTTTCAAAAGCTACCATGTTTCAGATTGATATTATTTCATGTTTTCTAATATAAAACTTCTTTTGATATCAAATTTTGTATGCACCCATTCATGCCCGGTTGTTCCAAAAATGGAACAATCCCTTTTGTTGAAAAAAAACAGATGAAAAACGAAAAATAATAAATTTTTACACAAATGTATTCCTATTTTTCTCTAATTTCCCAAAAATTCCAAATTTCGGAGGGTTTGAAAAACTCGGGCATAACAGGTACTATTAATTCATTGAAACTTGGGCAAAAACGGGTTTATTTCGGAATAAAGTTTGGAACTACTGAACTTCTCGCATCAAAATTATTTTTCCAGAAATATCAAAAACTTCAGATCATAGAAATTACTTTTGATTCTAATACGAACAGACGCATAAAAGCTTCTATCTTCACATCGGGGATTTCTTCAATTTCATTCAACCAAAGAACGATTCACGGAAAGACAACCAAGCTACTCATAACATATACACACTCAAGAAAAGCGGTAGGAGGACGTGACTACAACAAGCTGTTAAGTGAATCACTTCGGTTCCGCAATTTATCGTGACTTTTTTGTGCCGGAACTCCGAGAGCCCGTTAATCAGGACGTGTTTGGACTTTGAGTATGCGGATAATACAAAAATTGGATATCCAATTAGCGACGAGCTCGTTGCCATATTAAATTTCATCGAAACGGCGGCCGATTTCGGACAATTTGACGGAATTAAGTGGCGGTAAATTGAGCAGAAACCATTATTGTTATTATCCGGAACTTTGTCCGGGTAGGATGAAAGTTAATTTGGATTTCGGTTGGTGGGACTGATTAGCATAATGTACAGTGGGTTGCCAAATTATTAGGGACACTACTAGTTTTCTGTAATTTTCAGGTTTATATTAATTTTATGGGCAAATAATTGATGTTAGGTATTGTAACTTCTTCTTTATTTATGGGAGGTTTTTACTAAGATAGAAAAACACATATTTCATAGTTATACGTAATTATTTTTCCATAAAATATGATGAACTAAAAAAATTTAATATTTGGTAATGCCGCCTTTGGCTGAAATTAAGGCTTCCATACGTCGGGGCATGCTCTCAATGCATGCATGTTTTCAATGGGCCGGGGCAAAACCTTCACAATCTTGGCGGCCAGAAATACTGTTACAATCCTGGCTTTATGGCACGGTACCAAGTCGTGCATAAACACGTATTCCTTATCATCAGGAAACCATTCTTCCACCTGTGGTAAGAGCCAACTTTCAAGCACTCGCCTGTTCTGGTCCTGCCTCATTCCCTTGGAAGATGTAGAGACGTCCCATACCCTTGGCTGAGATCACAGACCACACCGTGATGCTAACAGGGTGTTTAACCCCCTCTACAAGGCAGTCCGGGTGAAACTGCTCCTCTGGGCGTCGGCGGATGAGCTCTTATCAACCAAATTTTGAAAAGTCGACTCATCAGAGAAGCATACCTGTTAAATATCATTATTACTACTAAAACACCATTGAGGAATACCACAAATCAATTGAAATCATAATTACTCGACTCCAACTGTCCGCAACTGTCATATTTCGGTGTTGTCTGGCCCATTGCAGTCGACAATCAATTTCGGTTGATAAGAGCTTTTTCGTCCGCCGACTCCCAGGGAAGCAGTTTCACCCGGACTGTCTTGTAGAGAGGGTTAAACACCCTGTTAGCATCACCGTGTGTTCTGTGATCTCGGCCAAGGGTATGGGACGTCTCTACATCTTCGAAAGGACCATGAGGCAGGACCAGAACAGGCGAGTGCTTGAAAGTCGGCTCTTACCACAGGTGGAGGAATGGTTTCCTGATGATAAGGAATACGTGTTTATGCACGACTTGGTACCGTGCCATAAAGCCAGGATTGTAACAGCATTTCTGGCCGCCAATATTGTGAAGGTTTTGCCCTGGCCCATTGTAAACCTTTGGGAACTTACGAAACGTGAGGTTACCAAAGAAGTTATCACCACCAAGCGAACACTGATTGAAACGCCTATTAGGGTGTGGCATTAGAGCCCCAATATACAACACAATGCAAAACTTTGCATTGAGAGCATGCCCTGACGTCTGGAAGCCTTAATTGCAGCCAAAGGCGGCATTACCAAATCTTAGATTTTTTTAGTTCATCATATTTTATGTAAAAATAATTACGTGCGACTATGAAATATGTTTTTTTTTGTCTTAGTGGAAACCTCCAATGAATAAAGAAGAAGTTACAATACCTAACATCAATAATTTGCCCATAAAATTAATATAAACCTGAAAATTACAGAAAAATAGAAGTGTCCCTAATAATTTGGCAACCCACTGTATCGGGTGTCCCGAATTCGTTGTCTAGTGAGGGGATCTCAGAAACCCTTGGAGCTAGAAGGAAATGAATGGCACATTTTCGGGCTCGATTTTTGAGAGATTTAATTTGGTGAAAACCGTAACCTTGTAAGTTCAACCGTTTTCGAGATATTAGCGAAAATTGGAAAATGGCGTGAAATGAAAAGTTCTCATAACTTCTTCATTTCTGGCGCTATGAACATGAAACGAAAACATTATACAGGCACTTTTTTTCGTAGAATTCTTTGATGTAATCAAATTTTTTTATTGCGTTTTTTTTCGAAGTTATAATACAAACTTGTGTTTTTTTTTAATGTGAACCATAAGCATTTGAATAGCAGATTGAACCGTCTTTTTTTCCCTTTTCAAAAAGATATAACTTAATATATAAATTTCTTATTAACTGTAAAAAACATCAAAAGTTTTATTTTCACACGAAAAATCAAATGGTTGTCCAAATATGATAATCTGTGAACATCAAATGATTAATAGATAAGAACAGATAACAAATTTTTCATAAATATTGTGCGAAGTGAAGTCCATTTTGGTCAATGCAAAGCTCACACCTTCTTTCTGACATTGTGAGGTGGGAGCTTTGCATTGACCAAAATGGACTTCACTTCCCACAATATTTATGAAAAATGGACTTCACTTCGCACAATATTTATGAAAAATTTGTTATCTGTTCTTATCTATTAATCATTTGATGTTCACAGATTATCATATTTAGACAACCATTTGATTTTTCGTGTGAAAATAAAACTTTTGATGTTTTTTACAGTTTACATTTCCTTGTATACAGACGTCCACATGAAAGATATGCTCAGTGCAATTTCCTGAATACCACTGGTTTCGGGGGAGGATCGATTATGGTATGGGGTGGAATATCTTTGACTGCTCGCACAGACCTAGTGGTCGTTGATAATGGAGTTATGAATGCTGATAGGTGTATAAGGAACATTCTTGAAGAGCCTGTAGTGCCATTTGCCCCATACATTGGTGAAAATTTCGTTTTTATCGTGCGCGCATCGTTCAGGAGTATCTTGAAGAGGTTGAAGTCTCTCGAATGGATTGGCCAGCAAGAAGTCCAGATCTCAATCCGATTGAGCAGGTTTGGTACAACCTCAATAGAAGGCTGAGAAGTTCAGAAAATCATCCAGCTACTCTTAATGACTTAGGAATCCAACTCAGAGAAATCTGACAAGGATTAGATCAGAACATTTTAAGATCACTCATTTTGAGTATGAACCGTCGTTGCCGAGCTGTAATTAACGCAAGGATGGAAATACCAAGTATTAAATCACTCATCAGCATTCCAGTATTTTGAAAATTGTTTATTTCTCTTCTTTCACATAAGATTCGGTGAAATCCTGAATTTTTCTTCCATTTAATGTGTCTTGTTTCGTTGTCTCTTCGTTGTAGAGTTAACTTTCATTAAAATTGAGATTTTCAAACTGTGCGTTAATTTTTTGCGCAGTGTAAATAAGAAACAGTCAAATCCTTATTGGAAAACCCGATGTTAAAAAAACTATCTCTGAGCATAATAACGTCCTCATATTTCCCCATTACCACCAGAAACCAAGAAATCCCATCTAGTCGCAACTGTCGCACCGACCTGGCCCAAAAACCGATGATTTCACATCCTGTGATTTACGCCTCATGAATAGAACGTATTTTTTAGCAGTTCCATCGACTGTGAAAGAATCTCTCTGTATCCGTACGTAGAGAAAGAAAGAGGACCATCGCCAACCTAGATCAAACCAGGTCTGGCTCCCCAAGTGACAGAGTTAGGACCACCCATATGTAGTAGAAGTATACAGCAGTATATAACTTGTGACAAACTCATATCAGAATGACATAAGAATAGATATATTCCAACCTCGACACCATCTTATGAAATAAAGGTCATCAAATCTCTTAAAAAGTATGATAATGTTGTAGGATTAACTACTATAGACAGTTCGAGAAAAGGGTGACACAACAGATCAATAGTCCACAATAACCTTTACACTTGGCATCAAATCATAATATCTATATTAATAAAACAGGATCTATGGTTACCGTCAAAATGCAATATCTTTCAAACGGCTGCACCAAATTGGATAATTCTTTTTTTGTTGTGTTCATAATTGCTAAGGCAAGGTTTATATTCCAAAAAATTGTTCAGAAAAAAATAAAAGGCTTCCCTTTTTTTCACGACCAATCAAGCAGTCATAGAATACGTATTTATAGGTTATAATGATTTTGACATTTGGACAAAAAGTGAAGTTACTTCGAGTGAATCGAAAATTTAAAATTTTAATCAGAAATAACGTATGAACTAACGTATTATACAGCAATTTTTAACTTATGCCATATTTTACAAATTTCAGACCTATGATGTATGAATGTATTTTGTATTGTCTGATGACCGTATGTTTATGATCACAAAGCAGATCAACAGATGGCGTTGTAGTCGTTATCGAGGTTATTCATCTATTCTGCAACTAAACGGCTGGATCGAATTGAATGAATTTTTTTGTATGCAGAACAACGTCTGTTGGGTCCGCTAGTTCATCATAAATGGTGGCCTCATATTTCCCCATTACCACCAGAAACCAAGGAATCCCATCTAGTGACTAGTCACAACTGTCGCATCGACCTGGCCCAAAACGCGATGATTTCACATCCTGTGATTTCCGCCTCATGAATAGTACGTATTTTTTCGCAGTTCCATCGGAGGTGAAAGAAGCTCTCCGTATCCGTACGTCGAGAAAGAAAGAGGACCATCGCCAACCTAGATCCGGGTCGCGAGTCGTCGACTACGTAGACGACGGCCACGATGGCCGCCACCTTGTTCTTGCCGGTCTTTGAACTGCCGTCATCGACTGGCTGGCTGGCTGCTGGTGCTAGGGTCGACCCCGAATCCGCTGGCGACGGTCATGAATGGAGGCAACCCAGGAGACCGCCGTTCTCCGGTTCTCCTGCAGAGAAGGAATACAGGGTGTCGCGTCTGGTTCCATCGTATAATCGTTAACTGTTTGAAATCTTCAGAAGTCTAAGCTCCTCTAGGTTTCTCAAGAAAGGAACGATCTATGTTCTAGAACTGAGATGAATATTATCCTCTATTCCGACTACAATATAATTGACAGAAAACCTCTGTTTTTCGTTGCTTTATGCAGGATCAAACAAAATAGTGAAAACAAGAAAAATCAAAGTTTATCGATAATTTCAGTTATTCCACAACTGAATCCGAATAAAAAAGTCCACCTCTTCTTTCAATCAACTGACCAATCCGCCCAGGCACCCCACGAAACAGGTCATTAATGAAACTTTCAGGAATTTCGTTCCATTCTTCCTGAAGGCTTAAACACAATTCCAGAAATGTTGAAAGTGGATTTTGGCAATTTACCGCAAATTCGTTGCACAGAAGAACAATGATTGGTTCAACAATAAGAAAGGTACGGCAACCAAATATTATACTCCCAGACATTATAGATCCGCCTTGAAAGAGAACTTTCTGGACGAAATCTAGTCACTCTAGTCTACTTTGACCCCTCCAATTCCTTTCTCGTCGACTATCACTTTGTAAACCGAACCGTGACACGTCTGGAAAAAGAAGGTTGGGCCTTTGTGGTAAAAGCCCTACGGAATAATCAAACGTTAAGCAACCTGGTGCTTCAACAAAGCTTCCTGACGTAGGGCTACATTTGCCATGATTTGATAGAGGGGGCCAATAATTTTGACGATGTTAGTATATCTTGCCTTACGTTATAAATACGCTTCAGAATTTAAAAATTCAAACTAATTTCGGACAAAGCAAATGCTACTTCGAAAATAAAGAAAGAATTTTAGAAATGGTTGAAGCAATTTCGGACAAACTCGAAGCGATTTCTGAAGCAGTAAAAGGAATGATATTTTGAACATTCGACGTACCAAAGTAATATACAGAATGTCTCAAACACAATCGTTATCTACTGCGAGTTAATTCGAGAACAAATTCAACCTCTGGAATCCGCCATATTGACATTGAGATTTTCCCACACATAAATTTTATCCTCAAGTACCTCTGTTCGAACAGACGGAGATAGCGCGTTGAAAAATAAAACAATAAATCCGAATCGAAACCGCAACAGATGCATATTCGATAAGTTTGGAGAATTTACGATGAAAACACGAAGAGGAATTCCCGAATTGATATGGGACCTTATACACACCTACACAAGAAAATAACATGGTTATTCATTATTCAAGGTTCTACCACAACATTTCATTGAGAGTTTTGGTACCAGAGCTGTTAGAAAAAATAATGAACTGTGATATTCTAGAAAAAATATCTCTCAAACTCTTCGAGAATCTGCCTGTCGAGACAACCAGAATTCGCATTGCCGCCGATAGTCATACGACACTAAGGTAACTAATGGTGGTTGATTCTAAATCTAGGACTATTTGGGGCACTAAGCATCCCTCACAACACTGACGAAGTACAACAAGCTAGTTTTAGTTTAGGTATCTGCCCACCAACATTAAGAGGAAAATGAAAAAGCTAACGCCCTTTTAAAAAATAGTAGCAAAAACACTCACTTCGTCGGACGTGTGCCCTCATGTTAAGTATCGCCCATACTGATGATGCGATGATTGGAGAAAAGAGAGAAACACTAAACACTCTAACTGGATTGAAACACCAGGTCAAAGACAAGCAAGAAGAAACTAATTGCACCTTCGAGAAAGAAACCTCAACAAGCTCTATAATTGTCAAAAATACGAGTTGAGGCTACTTACTGGGCTTCTCACAAGTCATTGTTTCATGAGATATCACCTGTAGAAGATCGGTAAAGAAAACTCCGATATCCGTAGGTTATGCGGATCGGCCACAGAAACCACCGAGGACATATTATGCACATTATGTAAATATTATACCAATGCAATGTGTGGAGCAAACCAGCCTTACTCTAATGGGTGGCGCAACTAACGCCAGCCAACATAAGAGCGACCCTACCTAGGAAAATAATCAACTTTGCGAAGGAGTTTACACTCCTGAGCAAAATGTAGCTCTACACCTTTTACAGTTGTAATTCAGAAAATCAAAGTTCAATTTCAGAAAAGGGAACATGTATTTCAGAATAGGAATATGTAATTCAGAAAACAGAAATTGAATTTCAGAATAGTTAATTCAATTTCAGAAAAGCGAAATTGAAATTCAGATTAAGAAGTTGTATTTCAGAAAAACAAAGTTGTAATTCAGAATAGTGAATTGAAATTCAGAAATGGCAAATTCAATTTCACAAAAGGAAAATTGTAATTCAGAAGTATAAATTGAATTCAGAAAATGTATAGATATATGTACTATATAACATAGATATAAATAGGTACATATTCATGTTCATTATACCTCGAGTACATGCAACCAATTCTGAATTACAATTTCCCATTTCTGAATTTCAAATCACCAATTCTGAATTACAATTTATATTTTCTGAAATTCAAATTACCCTTTCTGAATTACATATCACTATTCTGAAATTCAAATTACACTTTCTGAATTACATATCACTATTCTGAAATTCAAATCACCATTTCTGAATATCAATTTACTATTCTGAATTACAATTTCTATTTTCTGAAATTCAATTTGCTATTCTGAATTACATTTTACGTTTTCTGAATTACAATTGGAAAAGGTGTAGTATAGCCCGTTCACGAAAGGTTGAGCCGTCGGTTGGCCATGGAAATTAGGCATATTCCACTGTGTTTATTAAAATTTTAGGTTATGTTGTTTATTTTCTTGTCAAATTGATGAGCAATGTTGTCAATATAGCATAGAGTTCTCTGTTAACTCTCAAGCTAGTCGGACGAAGTCGGGTTCATTCGGCAACGTTGACTTTATTTTACGTCACAGCAAATGCTGCCAACTTCAAATAAATAAACAAACGCCTACTATGCGCTCAACCTTCCGTGAACGGACTATACGTTAACGCACAAAAGAACTCATTCGTCACAGTATGGAAAAGTAGTCATCATGCCAATCGACCACAATCTGATCATATCTGCTATCAGGAAGGACTGGTAGAGGTGTGTAGAGGTGCAATGCTGTTACTTCCAAATTTTTCAGTTTCTGTTGGTTATTCTGATAGAAACTAAAAAACTCTATTTCGTGGAATGATGGAATAAACATCACCCAGTGAAATAAATTTTCAAAACTTTTAAGTCTGTAAATAAAGTATTAATAATAATAATCACAAAATAAGAATTAGAAAAACCAAAAGTAATACCATCTCGAAGACGTGTTTAATAATATCTGAAAGTGACCTATTCCGACATACAGAAAAAGATACATGAGACGTCACCTCGTAAAACTTTTATTGAACCCAATAACGCTCCCATTGACGTCTACGATAGGCCAAATTATTCCAAATTGAACGGATAATGTTATGCGTGTGACGTCACTTATCATAAAAACAAATAGTTCCTATTATTCATTATGTTTATTGTTATCCGAATTTATGGACCAAAACAAGATTAGTAGGACTGGTCGAAGTGAACCTGAAAACTATGCGCACGTGATTTGAGGTTATGAGATTTTTATAGGGATTTATCGATTGGAAAATTTTCGGAAAGTTAACGAAAATAGAACATCCGTTAATGATGATTTGGAATTGATGAGTTCAGATAATTTACAATGTTGTGATATGACATACGAAGGTACAAGTTCTTTTATTTTTATCGAAATTTAATTTGGTTTCGAGATATAACATTGTTTGATTTACACTGCGCAAAAAAATTGACGCACATTCTAAAAATCTCAATTTTAATGAGAGTTAGCTCTACATTGACCTTAGAACTTATTTTTTATGTTCTCTCGGGAAGGTTTTGAACGGAACAAGACACATTAAATGAAAGAAAAATTCAGGATTTCACTGAGTCTTATGTGAAAGAAGAGAAATAAACAATTTTCAAAATACTGGAATGCTGATAAGTGATTTAATACTTGGTATTTCCACCCCTTGCATTAATTAAAGCTCGGCAACGACGGTTCATACTCAAAATGAGTGATCTTAAAATGTTCTGATCAAATCCTTCCCAGATTTCTCTTAGTTGGATTCCTAAGTCATTAAGAGTAGCTGGATGATTTTCTGAACTTCTCAGCCTTCTATCGAGGTTGTCCCAAACATGCTCAATCGGATTGGGATCTGGATTTCTTGCTGGCCATTCCATTCGAGAGACTTCAACCATTATCGTCCATAAAAATGGCACTACATGCTCTTCAAGAATGTTCCTTATATACTTATCAGTATTCATAGCTCCATTATCAATGACCACTAGATCTGTGTGAGCAGTCAAAGATATTCCACCCTCAGAGGAAGAAGTTCCTCTGAGATTCCACCCCATACCATAATCGATCCTCCCCCGAAACCAGTAGTATTCAGGAAATTGCACTGAGCATATCTTTCATGTGGACGTCTGTATACAAGGGAACGTCGATCACAATGGTAGAGGCAGAATCTGAAAAGAACTCTTTCCCAATCAGCCTCTTCCCAATGGATATGCTCTCGCAAAATCCAAACGCGCCCTTCGATGTGCTGGGGTAATGGGCCCCATTCACTTCGTTCTTCTCCGCCGTTTTTACCCGACGGTTAAAAACGGTCGGGTAAAACTGCCGCAAAAACGAAGTGTATGGGCTAAAAACGGCGCACTTACCCGACGTTGCAAATTTCAGACGAGGCCTGATTTTCGTCCGTTCTCTTGACGTTTTTACCCGACGGTTAAAAACGTCATGAAAATCAGGCCTCGTCTGAAATTTGTAACGTCGGGTAAGTGCGCCGTTTTTAGCCCATACACTTCGTTTTTGCGGCAGTTTTACCCGACCGTTTTTAAAACGTCGGGTAAAAACGGCGTAGAAGAACGAAGTGAGTGGGGCCCATAAGAGCTGGGCCTCTTGCCGCAACACGAGGCCTTTGTCCAACTGCTAATTTGCACCCCATGAGTTTGATCAAGCTGATTTTGAAGGAGGCGAGCGGTTGCAAACCGTTGTCCCAACGAAGAAACTCTCAAGTAACGTTCTTGAATGGTAGTTGTTACCCGTGGTCTACCCTGTCCTGGTCTTCGGACATTCATACCTGTCTCCCTGTATGGGAAACTCCAAACCTTTCTGCAATTCTTGTGTATGTCCACCCTTCTTCTCGCAAAACTACCGCTTGGGCACATTCCTCTTGGGTCAAATTTCGTGTTTCGCGTTGCATAGCGATCGAGTGTAGAAAATCAAACGGAAGAAAAACTATTGATCACTAGAATTGATCGAGAACAACTGATTTCAGAATGGAGCCAATACATTCAAAATCTGATAATCTCATCTTTTTTATTCCTGTTGGGAAAAAACATCTGTATTGAAGAAAACCGTTGAAAGTGGAAAGCATATGTATTCATAATTCTGATAAAAGTAATTATTATTGAGAACACATTCAGTTGTAGAATAAATTTGAGATTTCCATAATGTGCGTTAATTTTTTTGCGCAGTATATTATGTCAATGAAGTGAAGTTTGCAAGAATTCTCGCATTACATATATGGGGTATTATTGGATAGCCACAAGTCTGAGGTATCTGAAAATAATTTATTGACGTCAATCGATTGAAAACCCTGTGTACTGTTCTCAATAATACAACTCTCTTTATTCGCTAAAAACTGATGAACGTTGAATACATCTGTATTCCCCCGAAGAAGAAAAATTTTTTGCTGGTTTGTTGTTATCAAGTGATAACATAGTGAAGATTTCATTTACAAAAACTCATGTAAGATTGAACAAGTTGAAAGGGTGGGTCAAAACTTTTGACCATGTGGGTATAAAGTAAACCCTCGTACTTTGGTTTGTACATATTTCTCGGAACGTTGGCCGCCCTGAGACATACGTGACGGCAATTAATCACTTGAAAAATCTAAGTAAATAACGAATATGTCATAATTGACGATTAATATCAGGATTTGAAAGGATTTATGAGAACGTTTAGGAATTTCTGACGTTTCGTTTCGAAATCGTTTAGCTCGGCGAGTGACTTTATTCGTAAATAAGGAGGAACCGGATATTTGAACGGATAGTGAAAGTGACTAGAGAACAATGTCTCTTTTTTCGACGAGGTGAGAATTACGAACATAGGAAAAGTATGTTGGGCGTTCGGTACGTTGAAATCATTGGAAAATCAGGGATTGCTACTTTTATGACGGCTTTCAATTAAATTTGATATACTCACATCATCAAAAGTCTTGGTCGCCTAAATTGCTCAAGAAATCGAGTCATTATAGTTATTTAATCACTAGGTTATTAAAGACAGCGACTAATGGTCGAGATATTTTAATGCGTGAGCGGAGCGAACGCGTTAATAGTTCGAGACCATTAGTCACTCGATTAATAACCGAGTTGATTACAAAATTTTTCCGACGATCTCAATATGATTTCTGTATGAATTCTTGATTGAAATGCATTCTCATTTTGCACAGGACATACATTTGACATAATAAATTTTCTATGTTCCAGTAGAGTTTTGACATTTCTCGTAGTGCTTCTGAATACTTTGTGAACGGTTGCCATGACGATTGCACATTAAAATAGCCAAAAAATTGAGCATTAAAATGGGTCATTAATAATCAATTTTGTACACATTACAATCACCTTTTATTTCGAGGTCGGTGGAAAATGAAATTCATATCGTTTCATGTTATTTTGACATAAGTTTGTCACTGCTTTCTTATCATTATGCCGAAATTGAATTCGATATTTAGGATGAAATACCACTAATTTTATCTATGGGAGATGATTACCCTTCAGTAGGGTTCTGTAGCGGTCTTAGAAGAACAGGAGATTCGAAAAATCATCACTTGGAATCACTGGCGTATAAAGGCGGGGGCCCGGCCAACATAACTTTGAGCTGTCGGTTGGCCATGACAGTTTGGCATATTCCACTGTGTATAGTCTGTTCACGAAAGTTTCAGCGCATAGTAGGCGTTTGTTTATTTATCTGAAGTTGGCAGTATTGGCTGTCATAACGTTAAAGAAAGCTTCGTCCGAAGAACTTCTGAGTTATCAGAGAAATTTATGTTATATTGACAACATTGCGTATCAATCTGACGAGATAATAAACAACATAACCTAAAATTTAAATATACACAGTGGAATATGCAAAATTTCCATGGCCAACCGACGGCTCAAACTTTCGTGAACGGACTATACAATATTAAAATTTTATTTTATGTTCTTTATTTTCCCGTCAGATTGATACGCAATGATGTCAATATAACATAGAGTTCTCTGATAACTCGGAAGCTCGTCGGACGAGGTCGGGTACATTCGGCAACGTTGACTTTGTTCATCGTTATGACAGCAAATACTGCCAATCTCAGATAAATAAACAAACGCCTACTTTGCGCTCAATAATAATATGTGAACGAAGTATACTTGCTGATATATGTTCAGTTGCGTGAAAAGATCATGAAGATTCAGCACAAAAACTTTTGTCATGTTACATTCGAAAATGTTGAGAGTTGGACCATAGACTTCTGACGATAGAAAACTTAATGTTCGGTTGTCCATATATTGAAATATGAAATCATGGGTCATTATTGATCAATTTTTTGTAGTTTAAACTGAGCTTTTATTTTGAGGTCGGCTATGCAGAGTATTCTTGGTATATCCATAGACAAACTAAAAAATTAGATGAGCCACTCGTATATTCCGCGCCATCTGTCGGAGGAGGAGACTAATACACGAAAAAATTATTTTCAATTTGATAGTTAGATGTCGTTGCCATAGAAAACTAAAAAATTAGATGAGCCACTCGTATATTCCGCGCCATCTATCGGAGGAGGAGAGATAATACACGAAAAAATTATTTTCAATTTGAGAGTTAGATGTCGTTGCATTCATGGAAATCCTATTGAGAAAATAGTAAGTATTTAAAATCATTATTATCAAAAAACCTTTGAATTGTCAACTGACACGTTCTTTTTGAAATATAATAATTTCGATATGCCTGCAAGAGTGAGGACGTGGTGTGTTATTGGATGTGAAAATCGAGATGCAGAAGGTAATTATAAAAAATATATGTATATTCTGTTACCTATAAGAATTAAGATACTCGTAGTTTTCAAAAAGTTTTTTATGTATTGAATAAGTTTAGTAGGTAAATACTCATATTTTGTATTATTGAATTTATTATTGTTAGTTTTTGAAAATGTTTTCAATGCAATTATTAGTTTATTGATTAGATATTATGAAATAAATCTGTATTTTCAATTGGTGATACCTATTTCAGAGGATAAATTTTTATTCTATCCAGAATTTGATTATTAATCCTCATTTCTCGATTCCAAAAGAAAATCAGATGAAAGTTCGTTGCAGGTATTATTTTCATGAAAATAAATTTCCTCACTCATCGATAACTTGCACGAATCCATTTCTGATTTCCTTTTGGAAATTGAATTTCAAAAAACTTTTTGCCTCTTGTATATGGGTGTACCTACCTATTCAAAAGGTGCACTACAGAATTCTTTTTGAGGCAACTTTACGATACAGATTCCTTTTTCAATTGAGCTTTTTTCACGAATTAGTAATGTTGTACAAAAACAGATGGCGTTGAAGCTTGTTCTACTAGTATCTCATCTATTCTCCGTTTAGTTAGTCTATGGGTATATCCTCTCAGAAAAAAAAGGGCTCCATAATTGAAACAAAACATTTACAGGTTAAAAGTGAATAAAACAAAATCGCATTCGTAGAGAAGTAGTGCATACCAAATGATGAAAAATGCTCTAGAACCTTTCAACAACAATGGAATTATGGGAATATAGTTGAGAGTTGCCTTTCTCACATTAGAAATAAACTTTGAAACGGATACTGTTATGAATAGGCGCACAATAGGGATGCTAATTCGTGTATTAGGTAAATTGAGAATAAGTAATAAGTTATTTATCATAATAGGTAGTCAAGCGGATCTATTGGATCCGTTTCTATGTATACATGGTGTTCGTTAATAAAAGGCTTATATTGAAGGGGAGATTCTTCATACGAACATTAGATATGTCGTAAAGGTGATAACTTTCGAGATACAGGGTGGTAAAGTTTCCAGACAAAAACATTTTTCCATAACAACAATGATGCTATTACAGATATTTCTCTTATATTTTGTACACATTTTCAATGCATCAAAATACATTTTTGATGTGCATTGTGCAGAGTGACCAGAATTGGTGATCCCTGAACTACAACTTTTAAACCCTAGGTAATAGAGAAAAATGAATGACACATAACGGTTATCTTTTTTCGTGAAACTCATGCCTCTATCTTCTTTTGTTTTCGAGAAAACCACAATTTATATTAGGACAATTTCAGCTTTTGTCATTAACTCTTGTTTTTGCTATGAACAACATGAATAAAACATTATGCAATCACTTTTTCGATCGTATCCAGTGACTTTACTCATTTTTCTCAAAGGTTTCCTTTCTTATCTGTTACATGAATTTATGTTTTTTTTTCTAACGGAATCTTTTCTTTCAATTCGAAAAGAATCACCTTTTTCACGTTTCAAAAATATATAGGTCAATTCAGAAACGATAAAAATAGTATATTATGCAACGAGCGTATAATGATAGCTATTATTCCCGAGATGAAGTTTAGGCCACGAGCAGTAGGGCGAGTGGTCGAAATAACCGAGTGAACAACAGCTATAATTTATCCACGACTACTGAATATATTTCTTGAAGATTTCAACATTTGGCGACCGCGACAATACTCTTCTTTGACAAGCGTGGAAAAAGTCAAGTCGACACATGAGAAATTTTGAGAGAACTGGTCATTTTATTTTTTACAATAGTCATAAATATAGTTTTGTATGTAAAATTCAAATTAACCAAAATGGTGTAGACCGAATTACTCAATAATACCTTTTTACGCATGATCATTATTATTCAAATTCCAAATAGAACACAGGAATCTTTCCTAGTGATATAAATGCACCAATAGAAAACGCTATTAAGTCTCTTTCACGGAGGTTAATTTGAACCAAAGAATATTTCAAAAATTGCTGTTACTCTTGACTCTGCGGCCTCAGCAAAATAAAATTATAAATTTTTTTTTTTGAATGAGACAAAAATCAAGAAATTGTGTTTACAATATTCCCCGTATATGGAAAAATCTCATACAGAAGAGATATCAAGACCTTTAGAGATAAAAAAAACGGGAACATAAGAACAACATCAAAAATAGAGACATTACAAGATCACAAATCGCTGATCATGTATGTTCAAATAGCGGAGATCATATGATGAACTGGAACAACACAAAGATCCTAATGACGACACCTGATAATTATAAAAGGAAAATTAAAGAACCCACAAGTATTTTATTAGATGAAGTAGATGATTTGGCCAATTGTTCTGTTGGAAGAGATCGTATTTGGATTGATTTATTGAAGAAAGAAATAACATCAGGAAATTTCAAAATTAAATAAATCAACATCTCTATGTGTTGACATCTTTCAACGTCAATTAGACTGCAAATGAAAAAACACACAATTCCGAAGATTTTACCAATTGGTCTGAAGAAGGTGTCTGATATAGACACCGAAACGTTAAATTATCCATTTCATTATTTCCTTTTTAGGTTTAAACTGTTAGGCAACAATTTTTTCAAAACCAATTTGCTCCTGACAAATAGGTGCAAAGATTTTCGCAGGATCACTTCACCTTAATTATTTTTTTTTAATTATTTCTGTTTCAGAGACTGGGAGTGAAAACCTAAAAAGTTCTTTAGAAATGCAGAATCCTCCCAGATTATATCTCAATCGATATCTAAAATTATTAAGGCGTCAACAGACACCCTGTATTTTCTAAAAAGAATCTATTACAAGTCTAACGACAAATTTAAAAACCAGAACTGTTGCCTATTTCCGTTTGCTCAATGACAAGCCTGAAGGTATTTCAACATTTTTCTATTTATATGAAATGCCATGGCATAATATTTCAATTTTATCGAAACAGGTGGATCTTCTGCTTTGGCGTGAAAACTGACCGTTATCCAAAGCCCCGATTATCATAATTCCATTTGTTTACCTTCGTCTCGAAGTCATTATAATTATCTGGTTTTAGATCCTGTTCCATTCGCGGATCTCGAATCCGTACATTTAGGTTCGTTCCAAACGTTTTTTTTGAGCGACTACGCGAATCTGAATGCAAAATTGAATTGCGGAGAACCTTTATTCGATTTGATTATATTTACCTTTTAAATTTGGGTATGAGGCAACCCAATGTTGTAATATACGGCAACTGACAACTCTATCATAAAGGTCGTCGAAAATCAGTTGTTTTTTCGGAAACCATCGATGTTGTGCGTGAACTGATTCGTTGCTTGTATGGAAGGTAGCGCCGTCTTGTTGAAAATAAACGTCCAGATCAATACTATCCAATTTCGGCCATAAAAAATCATTAACCATCTCTCGATAGCGCGATCCATTCACCGTAACTGTTTCTCTAGCCTCAATTTCAAAAAAGTAAGGTCCAATGACTCCGACCGACCATAAACCGCACCATACAGTCACACGTAGAGGGTAGAAAGGCTTTTCAACAATAACTCTTGGGTTTTCCGAGCCATAGATGCGACAATTTGGCTTGTTGACGAAGCCACCGAGGTGGAAATGGGCCTCATCACTCAAGATGATTTTTCGATGGAATTCCGGATCATTTTCATGCATCTCAACGACCCAATCTGCAAAGACACGACGTTGTTGATGATCGGCCGGCAGGAGTTCTTGTGTTAACTGAACTTCATAAGCCTTAAGACCCAAATCTTTATGATACGGTGTAATGACGTTTGTGGAATGCCTAATTCCAAAGAACGACGAGGAATGGACAAACCTGGGTTTTCTTCAACACTTTTGGATACAGCAGCAATATTCTCGGCTGTTCTTGAGCACCGTGAATGGGTTTTATTCTTCACATCGCTAACTTGTCCCAACAGCTCGAATTTTTCCACCAATTTCTTTATTGCGGTCCGACAAGGTGCTTCAGGACAACCCAAAAATGTTCGAGTTTTACGAACCGTGTCTGCCAAATTTTCACCATTTTTATAGTGAATTTTAATAATTTCAATGCGTTCTTGAAGCGTGTATCGTTCCATTTCTATAAATGGCGTAGTTTCTACTTGTCAAGTGTCAAAAAATGGCAGCTTCAAACGTGACATCTACCGAAATAGCGGGCTATTCAAAATAACACCTCTTATTGGAGAACATTTCAGAAGGAATCGAACGGGTTCTAAGTTTACGAACACATCAGGTTTAGGATTTGAAGTGACAATCGTATCAATAACATAACCAAATATTTCATGCATTTATTTTTTCAGTCTCAGTTTATTTTCAGATAGTCTTTAGCTTTGCTTGCATTTACTGACTTTTGTAAAATATTTCTTATAATTTCTGTTGTGCCCTCCCATGTTTAATGATATTTTTGAGTTCCTATGTTAAAGAAGTAGATAATTAATTTTTTCAGTTCCAGTTTATTTACTGAATGTCTCTAGCTTTGCTTGGATTTATTGGCTTCTGTAAAATATTTCTTCTAATTTCTGGTGAGCCCTTGCATGTTCGATGTTATCTTTGAGTACCTAAGTTAATGAAGTAAAGAAGGCTTCAGCTTTAACTCAGAAAGATGCATAATCTGAATTCAGACAAATTCAGATTGACAGATCAAGTATATTTTATAATTTGTTTTAAATCAATTTTTACTTCGTAAACTACAGAAAAACTAATGTAAATGTCCCAGCCATACCTATTTTATCTTGAAAAAGGTTTATATACGCCGAAACGTATGTCTATAAGAAAAAAGAAGAAACTATAAACATTTAATAGTTTATTGTGCTCCCAACCCAAGAAAATTGCACCTTCAATATATAAAATATAGCACAAGAAATTCTACATATCATATGTATATGTAATTTTAGTTGCAGAATATTTTATCAAGAATAACTGTATACCTAGATGTAAACTAGTAGTATTTCAGTGTATTTTCACGTGAACGAGCTCGAAAATCTACCTTTTCAATAATTCAGGTTCGAAACGCGAGTTTTCCATTTGGTGATCGAATTATGTCACGGTTCGATGGGTGAACATCCGGACGGACGAACGGGCGTATCAGTTGATTCTCGATTCTGTGATCTTTCCCAAACGAGGCATCGATTTCTACCCGGAGTTTCACTCGGATTGAGACCAGAGATGGAAATTAATATTTTAGTCGTCCATTTGTGCCTACTTTCTAACGGTAGTTGGCTAGTCAGATCTTCGTGTTTTATTATTACGTCGAATAAAAGTAGAAATTGGTCGGAATACATAATTGCTCTATTCATATACAATTGTTTGAATACAGGATGTTCCGAACCTGAATACTGGGATGGAGAAAGTAACTTGCTGATTTAAAAATTTGAGAAAAGTCCTGAGCAGGAGCTTTTGGGCGCGTTTATTGGTGGGGCAATGAGAGTATCACCTCAAAATTTTATATGGAACTTTAGATAGATACCAAATATAAAAATGCAGAATCTCAGCACAATCGGAATTGTATTCTAGAAATTATTCATAAAATAAAATTCACTGCGCAAAAAAATTAACGCACATTATGGAAATCTCAAATTTATTCTACAACTGAAGGTATTCTCAATGATAATTACTTTTATCAGAATTATGCATGCATATGTTATCCATTTTCAACGTTTTTCTTCAATACAGATGTTTTTTCCAAGCAGGTTCAAAAAAAGATGAGATTATCAGATTTTGAATGTGTTGGCTCCATTCTGAAATCAGTTGTTCTCGATCAATTCTAGTAATCAATAGTTTTTCTTTCGTTTGATTTTTTACACTCGATCGCTATGCAACGCGAAACACGCAATTTGATCCAATGTGCCCAAGCGATAGTTTTGAGAGAAGAAGGGTGGACATACACAAGAATTGCAGAAAGGTTTGAAGCTTTCCATACAAGTGTGTCCAGACCAGGACAGGGTAGACCACGGGTAACAACTGCCATTCAAGAACTCAGACAATAAGAAATCGCCTCAGAGTATATGATTTAAGGCCTTGTGTCGCTGCAAGAGGCCCAGCTCTTACCACAGCCCATCGAAGGGCGCGTTTGGATTTTGCGAGAGAGCATATCCATTGGGAAGAGGCTGATTGGGAAAGAGTTCTTTTCACAGGTGAGTCTAGATTCTGCCTCTACCATTGTGATCGACGTTTCCTTGTATACATAGTACGTCCACATGAAAGATATGCTCTGTGCAATTTCCTGAATACTACTGGTTTCGGGGGAGAATCGATTATGGTATGGGGTGGAATATCTTTGACTGCTCGCACAGACCTAGTGGTCGTTGATAATGAGCTATGAATGCTGATAGGCATATAAGGAACATTCTTGAAGAGCATTTAGTGCCATTTGCCCATACATTGGTGAAATTTTCATTTTTATAGACGATAATGCCAGACCCCATCGTGCGCGCATAGTTCAGGAGTACCTTGAAGAGGTTGAACTCTCTCGAATGGAATGGCCAGCAAGAAGTCCAGATCTCAATCCGATTGAGCAGGTTTGGGACAACCTCAATAGAAGGCTGAGAAGTTTAGAAAATCATCCAGCTACTCTTAATGACTTAGGAATCCAAGAGAAATCTGAGAAGGATTATATCGGAACATTTAAAGATCACCCATTTTGAGTATGGACCGTCGTTGGCAAGCTGTAATTAACGCAAGGGGTGGAAATACCAAGTATTAAATCACTGATCAGCATTCCAGTATTTTGAAAATTATCTATTTCTCTTCTTTCACATAAGATTCGGTGAAATCCTGGATCCTGAATTTTTCTTCCATTTAATGTGTCTTGTTTCGTTCAAAACCTTCCCGAGAGAACATAAAAAATAAGTTATAAAGTCAATGTAGAGTTAACTTTCATTAAAATTGAAATTTTCAGAATGTGCGTTAATTTTTTTGCGCAGTAGCGCAGTGTATGTAAAAAATATAAATTAAAAAGATTAAATTAAAGATTCTGATGATGCGATCCTTTTGAAATTTTGCATGAACATTCAGTAGGTATATGAGTTTCCATGCACAAAATAAATTTCACTCGAATCGGATATTTTGTTATGGAAATAGAACAGAATAGGTGCAAACTTTTGTGAGTTTCGTGTTTTCCCCACCAGTTCTATCTAAAATTTTCTAGATTTTTTCATAGTGCCATGAACCATTTCAACAGCAACTTATGACAAAATTACATATCACAATTTTCACTCACATAAATCTTTGAAATAAGCAATTTTTTTCTAGAACATATACAATCAAAATTTTATTTAGGTAAACTCGATAAAATATTTCTTGTATCCTTATTCTTTATAAATATATTCATTGATACATAAACGATAGCACTCTGGCTATTTTTAGATGTTTATTGATAAATATCATAAATATTTATATCATATCAAAGTGTATCCTCCTCATTCCATATCTTATAATGCTTACGTCACTAAATACGTAAATGAGATAAGCTGTCTCTAAGACAACAATAATAATTTTTGAAGAAGAAAATCTCAACTGTGATAGGATAACAGTATTTGAGTTTTGACCGCATGGAAATTTTCCTAAAGTGGCTACCATTATCTGAATAATTTGTTTTGTCTATTTCTATAGTTCTTTTACTTGAGGCAAATATGTTTACTATTATGAAAAACCAGAAGAAAGGAATGGAGTTAAGTCAGAAGCTTTTGTGCACTGGTTTATATCGTGAAAATTCAAATTTGAATATCTCGGGATCTATTGATTCCATTCTATTCATTCATGATTTCAACTTCAACAATATGTAAAAACTTGACAATAAAACAATTGAATTCTATGGTTGTGATGATGCGACCCTCGTGAATTTTTGCATGAACATTTAGTATATCAATCTTCATTCACAAAATAAATATACCTCGAATGGGATATCTTGTTATGGCAAATATAAAGATTTTTCTTTTCAATATTTCAATTGAGTTTTCCAAGTTTCTGTTAAGACTATGGTCACAAAAGGATTTAGCTGGTTAACGAACTTAACCGCGGCATTTGGAAACCAAACTCACCCTGAAAATCTCAAGTCTCTAGGACAATCCCTTCAAAAGTTATCGTGCTTACATGAATTGAATTTGACCAGAGATTTGTCAAAAAAATTCGAAAATTACAGACATTTGGGCAAAACGATATAGCACTCCTTTGAGTAGAAACAGCGCTCAGAAAAGTTTCGATTTTTGTTTGCACATGATCTTTACGAATTTCGCAAAAGTGCCTGTATTGTTACTGAGCAGAAACATATGAAAATTTGACCCGATCTATAAATAAAATTTCAAATCATAAACTCAGATAATATTCGACTGATTTGGAATTTTCAAATACTTCTAAGTATTTACTTTGGGTATAATTTTATTTTTTTTCATTGTTAATAAAAAAGAGAAAGAAATAATAATACTAACAATCCATTTTCCAAACGGTTATTCAACACACAAAGTAATTTTATGCTCCATATGTTTAAAATTGAAATCATTAGAAGTTTATAAATATTGTTTGTCTTATACATAACTTCATTGTCAATTCCCCTAATCATTACAAACTATTAAACTATTCAAAGAGAATATCAATAAGTCAACATTATTAAATTTTCAAATTTATGTTGATATTTCTAGATAATAACAAAGCTACAAATCATTACTTTAATGATCCACTTAACTATTGTTGATAAATAAACAAATAGAAGTTACAATTTCTTGATATTATCTTATGGTCAATATTTACCAAGGGTTTGATTTTTTTCCAAAATAATAAACTTTCAACCTAAACCTTTGATAGAAATTTCAGTTCATAAAAATATTATAAGAAATTGGGCAATAATACCAAAAACCCTGTTCCCTTGTTTGGAAAAAAACAAAAAGAATGGACAATGTTACAATAAGCTTGCATATCTCGCAGAATATTGGTCGAAAGATGTGTACACAATAAATCTTTGGTTCTACATTGTCTTGATCAGAAAAGTAACTTCATTGCAATAACTGGGTGTGAAAGCACTTTCTTGATGTCAAGAACTATTGTGGGATTGTTTATCAGACCATTTGATCAAGAAATCTGCAGACCAATCACCAATTTGTATCTCACCGTCATCAAATTCTACTTGGCATTCAAACAGCTATCAATTCTTCATTTGTAATCAGTCAGAAAAGAATCCAATATTTTCAATTATATATTTTCTTTCATTAATTAATTTGTAATAACCAAAAGACATACAGGTTTTTGGAACGAATGCAGCTGTTAAAGAATAAGAATGTTAAGATCGAGTACCTATATAGGCTAGCAATTAGATCTCATAACAGTCATAACACTATTCTTCTACTTATAATGAAGGGAATATCAAATTGAGAGAAAGTAAAGGTATTTTCTTGTTTTAAAATTAGGTCAGAACATCTTATGTTCAAAATTGATTCACAGTTATCTAAAAGGTATATTTTTGCCTCACCTGGAGTCGACTTATGAAATCCGAACCAACTGTTCTATCTGTACTGGCCACCATCGAGTAAACATCGTATATGGTAACATTCTGGTCTTCATTATTAGGATCAGAAGCACTATTTTCACTCAATTTTGCTGAAAACAACACGGATATTCTGTCCAAATTCGACTTCAATATCGGGACACAAGAAGTTTTGAGTGTTACAGTTCCTACGTGCTGCGTTGTTGACATTTTTTCTGATGCCCATGCTTACATTTTGTTATTCACACAATGTGAAAGCAAGCTTTCGTATATTTTTGTATAATTAATTCAAAAGGATTTATTCATTTACTCAAGATTCAGATTTCTGACATATCTCACTGACGTTTCTGTCATCTTGGAGATGGAGAAGAACAGTAGAGACCTCTTTCAGTTTGTCACGGAACTAGTATTGACATTCGAAGATTCAAATTTCAAAAGTAAATAATTCTAGTTTTCTCATTTAATAGAGAATTTTCTGTCCTACTGTGTAATAAATGAAGAATTAATAATGTTATAACTGAAGCTTTCATATTGCATATTTGTCTCTAGGTCGAAAAGCAGTACCAGACTTTTAAATAAGTCATAAGAGAAATGCTTGTACAAAATAAATTTGTTCAAGCACAATGCACTTTTATTTTCTAAACATAAAGCACTACAATGGAAGGTAAGAGGATATTCATCTATCCAAATAAAATATTTGCTTCAAAAACATGTATATTTCAATAAAATCGTTTATTATTGTACATTTTGAAAAAATTTCATAAAATATTTACAATGTTGCAAAGATGTTTCCTGCAAGTTTCGACTAAAAGCCAGGTTTTTTGAGCAGAACTTCTTTATCCATAGGTTCAATAATAGTACCGATCTTAGTTTTGACTGCAGGTTTAATCAATTTCCTGAATGCCGTTTCTGGAACGAAAGTCCTGCCAATAGGGGCCCTGATGCTTGCTTCAAAGTCTTTTACCCTTTGGAATGGGAACGGCAACTCATCAACCATATGCTCTTTAGCTTTCTTCTCTGCATCTTCATTGATTATTAGAAAACCTCTATTATCATCCCTTCTAGGAACTTTTTTAGGAGCTTTTATAATAAATCTTCGCTTTTTTCTTTTACTGGGAACCACACCAACACCGCCCCAGCTGCCCCAACCTGGTAATAACAAATTAACATCTTTTGGCTTATTTTTTCAATCGTTTCAGCCTTTTCCTTCGCGAATTCTTCAGCGAGATCTGTCTGAAAAACGTCAGCAGCTTCTTCTTTGAGTTCACGTTGTAAAAAGTCATCATTATCATCGTCATCTTCGTCCATATTTGTTATGATATCAGGAATAATTGTATCTAATTCTGTAACTTTCTTCTTTTCTTTCACTTTATTGTTTTCAGTGCCGTTTTGCTTGTTAGTTGGAACTTTGTTTTTATCTGTATTTTTATTTTTCTTCCTCAGAATATTATTCAAGTCAGTTAATTCACTATTAGAGGGTTCCTCTTGTTCTGAATTGTGTATTAAAGGTTCATCAATTTGAGGTCGTTTCTTTTCAATTGGAAGAGCTAATAAACTTTCTTTTTCTTCTTCGTTTTGGTTTTGTTTCCTTTTTTTATTCGACGACTTGGACAGAGCTAATTGTTTCTGGAGTTTACTTCCCTCTTTTAACAATTTGTCACCCATCTTTTTCTCTAGTTTGTCGAACATAATATCGATGTTGTCATTTTCTAATTGTTCAACATCCCAGTCTGAGGTACTTGATGTATTCAAAGAAGCTCTCTTCCTTTTACTCGATTTTTGTTTAGTTTTTTTTGGTGCCTCATCTGTCAAAACATTCTTCGAAGTTTTCTTCTTCTTAATAGTCAGATTCTTTTTGTTTTGGCATGGTTCAGAATTTGTTACATCTGTATCAGTTTTAGTTGTTTTCTCAGAAGTCTTCGTTTCATTCTCTTCATCACTTTCATCTTCAACTGTTTCATTCTCCGTTGCATTTTCACCTGATTTTGCAATTGTTTCTGAGTAAAATTTTTTGTAACTATTTACAAAATCTGAAACTTCGGCATCTGATTTTAGATTATTATCTGACCATAAAATACCCTTCTTCGCATTTTCAATGTCATCACCTAGTGGTACAAATTCATCTTCAGAATCACTGGCTGCTTTGGTTTTCTGCGTTAATTCTTTGCTCAAACGCAATTGTTCAGCTAGTGCAGCTCTACTCTGTAAAATAAATGTAAGTTAAATCAAGACATGATTTATGAGAGAATAAAGAAAAATATGTTTACAAAAATACAATTTTAAACTGAAACTAGAAACATGAATATGTGAGAACAAATCAGATACAGTAGAACTTCCCCATAACGAAAGCGCTACATCCGCAAAAAAAATTTGTTATAAAGAAATTTCTTTATACAGAAGAAGTCGGGATTTATTGCGTACGTTCGAAAAAAAATTTCGGAAAAAACCCACCCTTATACCTTCTTACCACTACCCATTCAAGGAATTATGTTCTTTGAATATTTCATTATAGGGAGAATTAACTTTTAGAGGGTGTGTTTAACAGGGCATTTGGATTCAAGGTGCAATGTCTTGTACAAAATTCGTTATACAGGCGTTTGTTATAGGGAAGTTCCACTGTACTTAAATGATTGCAATAAAAAATTATTTATAACCACCTATGTATAGTCCGTTCACGAAAGTTTGAGCGCATATAGTAGGCGTTTGTTTATTTATCTGCGATTGGCAGTATTTGCTGTCATAACGATGAACAAAGTCAACGTTGCCGAATGTACCCGAGCTCATCCGACAAGCTTGCGAGTTATCAGATAACTATATGCAATATTGACAACATTGCGTATCAATCTGACAAAAAAATAAACAACATAACCTAAAATTTTAATATACACAGTGAAATGCCAAATTTCCATGGCCCACCGACGGCTCAACCTTTCGTGAAAGGATTATATATGAGGAGTGAAAATAAAAAGTTGGCATTTCATTTTTCAATTTGAATTGCTAAAATAACAAAACTCATCCATCATCTGTCTAAAGACTTAAGAACTTAAAAATATTAACTTACCTCTTTATCGTATTTGGCCCTTATCTGTTTATTTTTAGCCCACTTTCCCGTACTTTTATGCCTCAACGTGAATCTTTCTTCTGCTCTTATCCTTTCAATTTCTTCCAATTTTTTGAGAGCTTCTTCAGGGTTAGTCTTCTGCAGTTCTTCAAATTCTTTGAGCGTTTGTTTGATTTTTTTCTTCTTCTGAATTCTATGGTATTTCTTACTTTTAATTTTATTCTGCCTTCTAGCTTTCGCCTCTTGGTAACTTTGATGAGCTCTCATTTTAGCTTGTTCGCCTCTCATTTTTTTCAGTTCTTCAAGTGTTAATTTCACTTTTTCCTTTTCTGCAGTATCAACATGAATTTCTTCTACGAGTTGGGGGTTGTTTTTTTCCATTTCAATGTCAAAAGCTGTCTTTAGTCTCCATTTTTTAGTCAAGTCTATGTTTTTCTCATTGTCTCTTACTGGTAACGGGAAAAGTAAATCATTTGATACCCTATTTGCAGTAACAATTGGTTCCCAACGGTCCAATTCTAATCTAGCTTTTTCATATGCTACCGTTCTGTTGATTCTATCCGAAACGATTTTTTCAAGAGGTTTCGGCAGAGTACTTGATATTTTGCTTGTGTTATCGACTTTCTTTTTGATCGCTACATGTGTTTTCTTCTTTTGAAGGATATTTGTTAGGTCGTCTACATGAATAACACCTTTTTTACCTGTAATAGATTTTGCTAAATCGAATTCTGATATTTGTAGAGCAGGTTCTGTTCTGGAAGCCTTTTTCAATTGTTGTGCTTTATTGAGTCCCAGGACTTTATCCAGCAACTTCTCATGTTTCTTGTCATCGAAATCATCATCTGAGTGAACAAAATCCTCATTTTCGATAGCCATTAGAGATGTTAAATCAGATCTTGAACTAGATTTTTCACAACTTGAAAAACTGGGATGAAGTTAGGTTAGCAATATTTTAGGTTATTTTTTATTTGATTTTTGACGTTGTTGACTCAGGTCATAGAAATGTGAATTTATGGAGCACTGAAAATACTGAAATACAAACGTTCTCTTTTCGTTGGCCTGAGAGTCCCTACTTGTTTTCAAATTTTGATATTCGAATGTTGATGTTGAATGGATGAATTTTTCATGTATTTCTTTCATATACCTATAATTTATAAAATCCATACCGCTAGCAACGGTCCGCCTCCAGAACATAATTTTAACGCTTTATGCTTTATTATATTTGAGTGAATAATTTCAAATAACCTGAATGTTTTCAAGATAAGACTGAAAAATTGTCTTATAAATATTGAACTGCCCTAGACTTCATCAGTGACAACCCCGGTGAAAAATTCCTCATCATTTCAGACTCCCTGAACAGTATAAATGGACTTCAACAAATTTATCCAAAATCCGTACACTTCAAGACTATAAGAAACACACTAAGCACCTTACAAAAGAAAAACAAAACTGTTCATTTTGTATGGGTTCCGTCACACACTGGTATACATGGAATTGAAAAAGTTGATCAAGAAGCCAATAATTATAACTCCCCTGGCAGTATAATTGACAATAATTCAATTTCCGAGGACGATTTAAAATCATATTTGCTACATCAAATTAAAGCAAACTGGGAAAGTAAATGGAAACAGGGCCATAGACAGCTGGTGAGAATTAAACCTGATTTGAAACGATGGAAGGAAACACATAGCCGAAGTGACCAAATACTTCTCAACCGTTTACGGATTGGTCATACACGTTTAACCCACAGCTACCTTTTCACCAAAATGCCAGCACTGCGACTCCACCAATACAGCATATTTTTGAAGAATGTCCTCTGCATCTAGACGCTCGAACCGTTACAAGTTACGTCAATTAATGAGACTTTTGCTCAGTTGCAGGAACGTCCATTAAATTTAAAGGTCATTAAACCTTAATCCTCATTAGTTCCTTGTAAAATGAGGATTAAGAGTTTAATGGACCTTTAAATTTAATGGACGTTCCTGCAACTGACACTTATGCCCGATTGCAACCGTTCGTCTAAGCAACGTTTAAGTCTGAAATGACGTTTCATCAATGGAATACGTCACTTAAAGGCTTAATTCTGCTTAGACGAACGGTTCGTGCATTAAGGTTTTAGGTGTGATATAAATTTAGTGAAAAATTATTTAAGTGATATCAATTTGTTAACAGAATTATTGTAGTCAGTAAGGTGGTCTCTAATAACCCGAGAGGTTGATGAGACTTTAAGCTTGTAATAAAAAAAAAAAAAAATATTGAACCATATTCGCTGAGTGAATACTTTGAAGCTGCTACAATTATGTAGTTATATTTTTTTGTGACGTCTGTTTCATTTGATCTTTGTAACATGAAGATTCCTTGAAATAAAGTAATTATTTATTTATTTATTCATTTATTTATTATTTATTTTTGAGCAGAACCTCTTTATCCATCGGTTCAATTATTGTACCGATCTTGGTTTTTATAGCAGGTTTGATACATTTCCTGAATCCCATTTCCGGAATGAACGTCCTGCCAATAGGGGATCTAACGTATGCTTCAAAGTCTTTTACCCTTTGGAATGGGAACGGCAACTCATCAACCATATGCTCCTTAGCTTTCTTCTCTGCATCTTCATTGATTATTAGAAAACCTCTATTATCATCCCTTCTAGGAACTTTTTTAGGAGCTTTTATAATAAATCTTCGCTTTTTTCTTTTACTGGGAACCACACCAACACCGCCCCAGCTGCCCCAACCTGGTAATAACAAATTAACATCTTTTGGCTTATTTTTCTCAATCGTTTCAGCCTTTTCCTTCGCGAATTCTTCAGCGAGATCTGTCTGAAAAACATCAGCAGCTTCTTCTTTGAGTTCACGTTGTAAAAAGTCATCATTATCATCGTCATCTTCGTCCACATTTGTTATGATATCTGGAATAATTGTATCTAATTCTGTGACTTTCTTCTTTTCTTTCACTTTATTGTTTTCGGTGCCATTTTGCTTGTAAGTTGGAACTTTGTTTTTATCTGTATTTTTATTTTTCTTCCTCAGAATATTGTTTAAGTCAGTTAATTCACTATTAGAGGGCTCCTCTTGTTCTGAATTGTGTATAAGAGGTTCATCTATTTGAGGTCGTTTCTTTTCAATTGGAAGAGCTAATAAACTTTCTTTTTCTTCGGCTTGATGAACAAATTCATCTTCAGAATCACTGGCCGCCTTGGTTTTCTGCGTTAATTCTTTGCTCAAACGCAATTGTTCAGCTAGTGCAGCTCTGCTCTGTAAAATAAATGTAAGTTAAATCAAGACATGATTTATGAGAGAATAAAGAAAAATATGTTTACAAAAACACAATTTTAAACTGAAACTAGAAACATGAATATGTGAGAACAAATCAGACTTAAATGATTTCAATAAAAAAATATTTATAACCACATAGGTATATGAGAAGTGAAAATAAAAAGTTGGCATTCAATTTTTCAATTGGAATTTCTAAAATAACAAAAATCATCCACTGTCTGTCTCAAAAATATTAACTTACCTCTTTATCGTATTTGGCCCGTATCTGTTTATTTTTAGCCCATTTTCCTGTACTTTTATGCCTCAGCGTGAATCTTTCTTCTGCTCTTATCCTTTCAATTTCTTCCAATTTTTTGAGAGCTTCTTCAGGGTTAGTCTTCTGCAGTTCTTCAAATTCTTTGAGAGTTTGTTTGATTTTTTTCTTCTTCTGAATTCTATGGTATTTCTTGCTTTTAATTTTATTCTGCCTCCTAGCTTTTGCCTCTAGGTAGCTTTGATGAGCTCTCATTTTAGCTTGTTCGCCTCTCATTTTTTTCAGTTCTTCAAGTGTTAATTTCACTTTTTCCTCTTCTGTAGTATCAACATGTATTTCTTCTACGAGTTGGGGGTTGTTTTTTTCCATTGCGATGTCAAAAGCTGTCTTCAGTCTCCATTTTTTAGTCAAGTTTATGTTTTTCTCATTGTCTCTTACTGGTAACGGGAAAAGTAAATCATTTGATACTCTATTTGCGGTGACAATTGGTTCCCAGCGGTCCAACTCTAATCTTGCTTTTTCATATGCTACTGTTCTGTTGATTCTATCCGTAACGATTTTCTCGAGGGGTTTTGGGAGAGTGCTTGATATTTTGCTTGTGTTATCGACTTTCTTTTTAATCGCTACATGTGTTTTCTTCTTCTGAAGGATATTTGTTAGGTCGCCTACATGAATAACTCCTTTTTTACCTGTAATAGATTTTGCTAAATCGAATTCTGATATTTGTAGAGCAGGTTCTGTTCTGGAAGCCTTTTTCAATTGTTGTGCTTTATTGAGTCCCAAGACTTTATCCAGCAACTTCTCATGTTTCTTGTCATCGAAATCATCATCTGATTGAACAAAATCCTCATTTTCGATAGCCATTAGAGATGTTTAATCAATTAACAGATCTTTCACACTTTGATGAGGTTAGGTAAGTTAGGTTAGAAATGTTAATGTTTTTTAGGTTATTTCATTTTTGACGTTGTTGACTCAGGTCATAGAAGTCTGGATTCCTGGAACACTGAAAATACCTATATACGAATGTTCTTTTTTCGTCGGCCTGAGAGTCTACTTGTTTTCAAATTCTTCAATTTCTTCCTTTTACGAAAATATTTTCAATATTTTCGCCATTTGAATTGCTTCATCTACAGTGAAAGAAAAATGATGTACCTATATAGATAAACAAAAGTTTCAGATTTCTCCCGGAAGAATTCTGAGTCTGATTCATCCAAGACCAAGGTATGCAATAAAAAATATTCATGCCTTACACACGACAAGTATGTTTTTGAACTGCAAATGAACCAGTTTACAAGATTCAATCAATCCAATTGTCCCTTGAGCTATTTACAGGTCGCCCCCTAACTCGCCGTCCTGTTCCTGGGTCTTGATGAACTTCAGAGACTGGAGTGGTTATATGGATGAGATATCTTCTTCCCTGATAATTTCCACAACCTAAGTTGACTTAATTGAAGTTCAAATGCTTTTAAAAGAGTATTCAAGAATCCAGTGTATTTGTATTGTAATGTGTTTACAATACCTACGTTAGACAGAACGTTCTCGCGTACCTATCAACAACAAAATATACTCCGTTCACGAAAGGTTGAACACATATAGTCCATTCACGAAAGGTTGAGCCGTCGGTTGGCCATGGAAATTTGGCATATTCCACTGTGTATATTAAAATTTTAGGTTATGTTCTTTATTTTATTGTCAGATTGATACGCAATGTTGTCAATATTGCATAGAGTTGTCTGACAACTCGCAAGCTCGTCGGACGAGACCGGGTACATTCGGCAACGTTGACTTTATTTTACGTAATGACAGCAAATACTGCCAACTTCAGATAAATAAAGAAACGCCTACTATGTGCTCAACCTTTCGTGAACGGACTATAGTAGGCGTTTCTTTATTTATTTGAAGTTGGCAGTATTTGCTGTCATAACGTAAAATAAATTCAATGTTGCCGAATGTACCCGACCTCGTCCGACGAGTTTGCTAGTTATCAGAGAACTCTATGCAATATTGACAACATTGCGTATCAATCTGACAAGAAAATAAACATCATAACCTAAAATTTTAATATACACAGTGGAATATGTCAAATTATCATGGCCAACCGACGGCTCAACCTTTCGTGAACGGACTATAACAACAATTGTATTGAAATTGTTTAATCAATTCAAACAAAAATATTAGCGTTGTTTAAGGGTTGTTTAAACAATGATATTAGAATCTTGACGGCTAGTGATAAAGGAAATTGAACTAATATTTATACGTACTTAAGTGTTTTTTATAATTACTAGCTATCCGCATGATTTTGATCACGTATCTTGGAATGATCAATTGATGATTCACTATTCAGATTTCATTTTCAGATCGTGTGAAAAGCGCTTAACCCTTTTCTACGCGCAAGATCCTCGCATGCACACTGTCACGTGATCGATTTTTACTTTTTATAAGAAATTTTCTCCTTCAAATGACACACAGGCCGGCAAACTTCGGTTGATTCGAACAGAAAAGTTTTCGTTCGTTGTGTGATCTTGAAAGGTATGGTGATTTTTCATTGAACAAAAATTCGACTTGAGAATATTGTGATTTATTAATATTTCGTTTATTATTCCGCATAATTCATTTATTTCCTTCTGAAAGTATCCTTGGTGAATTGTTGAAAATGCCGGAGCTCGAGTTATCTACGTGATGTTGGATTTAATTTCAAATTTATTAGGAAAACTATTGCTTTTGGTTGTGTTTTATCGGAAAAATCTTTTCAATAATCGTTTTCAGCTCACTACGATTATTTTCTCGTCGTTCTTGGCGACATATCTTCCATGACCTTTTTGACCTTGTAGCGCATTTTTTATTTGGAGTCACATAATCTTCATATGGGTGTCATTTCTAATAATCAATCATTATCTACTTTATTCCATTAATATTTATCATATCAAATCGAATGAAATATAAGGAATATGCCGTAAAATTACGAATAATCCAATAAATTCGACATGTTTCAAAATATTAGATTTTGTTGAAATTTAAATTCTCTTTTCCTGAATTTGATGATTAATAAGACTTATTCTTTCTAGGTAAACTATTTATAGCAACATGGGCGACGCAGGTGAGAATTTCCATTTAATTTGATTCAAATATTGTTTAAAACTACTTCTAACTATCTGTTATATCTTCATTTCATTCATAATCTAGCATGAAGAATACAAAAATGTCCTTTCTTCTAGGAGCTCCTAAATTTGGTATCAACGGTTTTGGACGTATCGGTCGTCTTGTACTGAGGGCTTCCTTGGAAAGGGGAGCAGAATGCGTTGGTGTCAATGACCCTTTCCTCGATGCTGCCTATATGGAATATCTCTTCAAATATGACTCCACCCATGGACGCTTCAAGGGCGAAGTCAGCCATGATGACAAGAACCTAATCATCAACGGTAAAAAGATTGCTATCTTCAGCGAAAGAGACCCCAAAGTAAGTGGCCCAATATTATCTTTTTTTCTGATTTAATGAATATTGAGCAATATCGCCTTAGTTACCATGTATTATAACCATAGAGATAGAATAGTATAGAGTTGCTATCAATAAAATGAAAGTGGTATCAGATCACTACCTTACTAGAACACAAGGCCATGAAACAGAATGAGTGACGTCACCATAGGTAGACCATTTCGTATTTATTTACGAAATGTCATTTCCACAAAATTATTGATCAATTTAGATTTCTTTTTCTAACAGAAAAGAAAAATTATGTTTTTCTGAGTAGGTAGGATCGTTGTTGACACAAGTAACAATTTCGTGGTTATTTTCGATATTTATTGAGAAAAAAGAAAATATGATGGATAGTGAAAATAGTGTTTTTCTCAGTATTACTGGCAGTATTGAGTCCTCCATCATCACATTCCAGTTTTTTTTGCCTTAACCCTCGAATAGTCGCGTCAAAATTTTAACATGGGTAGTCGCGCCGGTCTCACAGACCGTGCTTACTCATTGAGCTCTGAATGCTAAGTGGAACGAGTTTTTGCCTAAAAACTTAAATGGATGTCTTTCAAAACATAACTGAGTGACAAGAAAATGCAAGATTGATACATATTTCGAATTGATGCAAATATATTGGGGAAATTCAAAAAAAAATCAATTTTATTCATACACCTTACTTTATTCAGTCATAAAAAGAAAAAATCAAACTCTTAGGATTTCAAGACTAGAAATAACAAAAAGTTACACCTTTCATCAAATAAAAATGATTCTTCAAACATATTTCAGCTTAATGAAGGCCATTTTCTAGGCAGTTTTTGTTGTGGGGGGAAATTTTTCCAACGCGTCACTTTATCTTTGCCAAAAAATCGACAGTGTATTACTTTGATTTCTTCCTCATCATCATCAGAAATATTCTGCTCTGAGTCATCACTCGCAAGTTGTTGTTCTAAATATTCAAATTTTCTTCAGACTGATCAATATCTGAATGTTCGTCATTTGCTATTTGATCCTCTTCCTCATCTAAAACCTCTAGTAATTTCTTCAGTCGAGCTTGCTCTTTTTCGTACGACCACATGGCTAAAAAACTATGAATTCACCTCGTTATAAGTTATACAGAACAGAAACACCTGAAACTCACAGCACAATCGAACTATCAAGATATGAAAAATAGGGTACGAGAGTAGTCGCGCGGTCTCTCAGACCGTGTCACGATATATTTTTTTCGTACTAGCACGTTTCACGGTGAGATTCGCAAGGACTCTCTGTCGCATCCTTACGGAAACATAGACGGAGCCGGAGATGCCATGCCCCCTGAATTTCTGAAAATTAGGATAAAAGTGTCTGGCCGGTCTCACAGACCGTGCGCGACTAACGGAGGTTAATATTATTAACGCTAAGTCTTCAGACAACATACACTTTCATTTTAACAACTGGAATTTCTGATGACTTTTCCGAATAAAAAAAAACACAGGTTTTTTTCCTTTGGCTTCATCCAACCTTTTGGAGCAAACACTTTTGTAAAAACCTCAGCTGAAGTTGCACATGACACGGCTGAATCATATTCTGAACAGGATTTGATGCAATGGCTTTCTCAAGATCAGGATATTCCACTTTAGATCGCTTGGATTGAGGAGATACTCTGGTATGAACATCTGATCTGCTTAGGTAGGACGAACAACCTGGCAATTTCGTTGGTATCGCTCCTAAAACGAATGGTGAAAGATAAATAGAAGGCCAGCTGATTAATAAAAATTTTCAACCTATTTTTAACCTAGGAAACTTCAATGGAATTTCGACTTTTTGACCTGTGACTTCATGTGTGTAACTTGTAGATCTTTCTATAAATTCTGTTTGGAAATGTAGTTCGCAAACCTAGAAATAAGTAACTTCTGAGTTTCAGGAAAAACAGTTGAATTTGCAATAATTAATACTTTACTGCTGTTACTGGGAACAAAATCTTCCCTTTCAATTGCGTTTAACCGAGTTCTTTTAAGTTGCTCGTCTTTGGGAAACCCAAAGACTGCTACTTTTGGCCCTCCTGTATAATTGCCCCTGCACTTGGGAACAGATCAATGAAATGGCATTTCAGCTGGAAAAAATAGCGAGATTAGCATAAAACGAACCAAAACCAGAATCAAAATAACCTCGAACATGAAAAGCAAAACTTTTATGAACTAGAAGTAAAACAAATAAACTAGTGAAAAATATAAAAGGGCCTTTTACTTACCTGTTAGTCACCGATGTAACACCAGAAGAAATAGAATTTTAAGCAATAAACTCCGAAAAACACTCACAATACTGGCAAAAACGTGAATAAACATCAACTGTCACCTACAAATGATTGACTACTCAAACACTTCACCCCCCCACCGCTGTCATTCTGTTTCATGGCCTTGTGTTCTAGTAAGGTAGTGATCAGGGGCCTATTGCACCAAAATACTTTGCAACTTTTCACTTCGCACTTTGCATTCTGACAAATTTCAAAAGTGAAAATTAGTTATGTTGCACAACATTTCTCCCATAATTTTGTGTCTGCGGAGTAATTTTCACTATACACTTTACTTTTCACAATGTATTTTTCATTTATGAATGCGTTTCGTGCAACTAAATTTATTTGAAAAGTGAAAAGTGCAAAGTGAAAAGTTGCAAAGGTTTGGTGCAATAGGCCCCAGATCCGCCATATTACTGCGATACGTCGAATTTTGACAATCATGAATTTTTTTCTAAAAATAGTGATTTTTGTACATTTTTCAAGTTAAATTGAGATTTCTTGTGCTTAATAAACAATAATAAAATGGTATCGTGTGCTGTATGGCTTTCTACAAGCGGAGAAGGGACAGATAAGAAAATCAGAGGAAAAACATATCACAGGTAGGGATGAGTACTGAACAGATCCGCATTCGAAATTTTTGCTAGTCTGTCTTGGTAATCTGATATCTTTTTATATGTGCATATTATCGCCTGAAGAAAAATTGTTTATTTGATATTCAATTGACCTTATTTGAACAGGATTCCTAAAGATCCAACACGTCGTATTTTTTGGGTGAAATTCGAAAAAACTGGCAACTTAATTCAACCCTGAACTTTCAGCCATATTGGTAATATATAAGCCCCGCCCAGTGGTTCCATTTTTCCTTACACAATTGTATGTTATAGCGTCTCTTCTCTATTCTATCTCTATGATTATAACACACTCATATTTCCCAAAAGAAATATGAAACGTCAAGTCATATTGTAAACAGGGAAATATGAAACGTCAAGTCATATTTTACTGAAAATAGTATATTATGCAAATTTTCACCTAATACATAAGAAAAAAGTCATTTGGAGCTTCTATCAAGAATTTCTTGATCTGCCCCTGGCACAACACTGCTGATTTTTTGGGAACATATCCTTTATTTTTGTTCTTCACAATTGCTTCCACTTCATCGAATAATTTCACATTCGTTTTTTCCTTCAAATGTAGCATGGACCTTAACATAGATAATTGTGGCCATAACGTGTTTGGTGAATATTTCTGCGACTGGAGATCGAATTAATTAATCATACATTGAAAATAACAAGAATCGGAGCAACATACCAAATCTTCAAAATATGCTAACAAAAAATTTTCGCTGACACCGTCGCCTGCATAATCTTTACCATAGGCAGCTTCCGCCGCTTGAGTTTCGACGTGGTTCGACATTATTTCAATCAAAGATTATAGAGTATATAATCTCAATACAATCAAAGATTATAGAGTATATAATCTTTGATTTAAATAGTTTTATTTCTTACAAGACTTCAAAATAAAACCAGTCAACTATTCTCACAAACACGGCCCATAGCAACGTTAAAAATCCAATTAATTCAAAAATTTACAATCTAATATTAATTTTTCCGTTTTAAGAACGATATTGTTTCAATCAGAAAAAAACTATTGATTACAACACGAGAAATATGAATATATTTCCCACCGTTGCCTATACATCCCTCGAGCTTCACCCTCGGGATGTAACTAGGACAACCTCAGGAAATATACTATAGTCCGTTCACGAAAGGTTGAGCCGTCGGTGGCCATGATAATTTGGCATATTCCACTGTGTATATTAAAATTTTAGGTTATATTCTTTATTTTCTTGTCAGATTGATGAGCAATGTTGTCAATACTGCATAGAGTTCTCTGATAACTCGCAATCTCGTCGGACGAGGCGGGTTCATTCGGCAACGTTGACTTTATTTTACGTTATGACAGCAAATACTGCCAACTCAAGATAAATAAAGAGCCTACTATGTGCTCAACCTTTCGTGAACGGACTATATTCATATTTCTCTAGTTGTAATAATAGCTATAAAACTTTCGTTCTTTTCTTCTCCCCTATGGTTCTAATCTCTTTATGACTACCGATAAAGGTAAAATTAACGAATTTGATCTCTTTCAGGCCATCCCATGGGGCAAAGTTGGTGCCAAATACGTCGTAGAATCAACTGGAGTCTTTACCACCACCGAGAAGGCCAAGGCTCACATAGAGGGAGGTGCTGTTAAGGTTATCATCTCAGCACCATCTGCCGATGCCCCCATGTATGTTTGCGGTGTCAACCTTGATGAATACGATCCTAAAGCTCCAGTCATCTCAAATGCTTCCTGTACAACCAACTGCTTGGCCCCATTGGCCAAGGTCATCCATGACAAGTTCGAAATTGTTGAAGGTAAATTGAGATATTAGGCCCTTTCTATTTGAAGCCGAATCACTTCCAAACTGATATAAAATCAGTTGATGCGCGTTCTATTTGACAATGTGTGATTTTGAACTGATGCGCATCACTTCCAACTGATGTTGCTTTCTGACAAAATCAGTTTAATTTCCACAATCACTTCAGTTCATCATAACAATAACATAACCTAACATTCTGGTGAAAGTTTACAATTTACTTCTAAACATAAGAGGAAATGAATTATTATCCTCGGTTTTCATTCCTAGTAATGAATAATTCATATTACTTCTTGAATTTCCTTCCGAACTATCGTTGATGGTACTCTGATTTCAAAACTTATCGTTTTGTTGATTGTCATCCGAAAAAGGCATGTTCTATTTGTCAAAATCACTTCACTTCCAACTGAAGTGATTTCGGAAATTATTCAGGCAAATAGAAAGCTAGGATTGTTATTGATAAGACTTTTGCTAATGTCCCATTATTACATCACCAACTTGTTTGTATTTTGGGTTGCGGTCTGTCCTTGACCAATTTACAATTGGAGGTTAATTTCAGGATAAACTTTGATAATTTATGTATTGTTTACTATCAATTTTATTACGTTCAATTCATCAGTTTTCTGTCTAATCATTCTTATTTTTCCAATTTTCAATTCATCACTAAAAAAAAATTTTCCTGAAAAAAAATGTTTTAGTTGATTGAAGATATTATGTCAGATATTAATCATAATTGAGTTGTTCCAATATTGTTTGAATCTTTATCTTTTTGTGATTTTTTGATAATGATCCCATTTCATTTGATTATTCTGAATCAATTTAAATACAGTGGAACTTCCCTAACTCGAATCTCCAAGGGCCAGTAGTTTTACTTCGAGTTACGGAAAACTGGACTGAGTTGAGGGTGACCAATTAAAAAAAACGTATACAGGGTGTTTCATCATAAACTGGACAACATAGATTTTTGTGACATCAGGAAAATCATTTTTGCCTTATACATATTATATCCCGTTTTCGAAGCATAAGCGAGATACAGGGTGCCAAACGTAATTTTTGAGCAAGATTCTTATGAGTGTGGTCAGTTATGTATAACACTTCAAGTAACGGTTTTTGATCAAATCTGATTATTTTTGGGTCCTCTATTCAAAAAAGTTGACGAATTCCGAAAAAAATTGACAAAATGGCGGAAGACCTGCAATGTTTCAATTTTTTTTTGCGGTTGTCAAATTGACTCTTATTTTCTGAATGAACACAATTTTCTAAGAATTTCTGTGCAAAAATTTTTTCATAAATCGAACACAAAATTTTTTTTACATGTCTACAGCGATGAAAAAATTTCTTTAGAAATGAGTGAAAATTTATACAATTGTACTTCTTGAATTATCAATCACGAATATGAAAACAGAATTGTAAAATATCGAACGGTTTCGTTACTACGGTCATTAAAATTTTTCGTTCAGACCTCTGAAATAATGAAAAAAATTTTTTTTAGTTCTAGAGTCAAAATAATTGAATAATTGGCATGTCCAAACATTCTAGATGAATGTATACAAAAAAAAAACAGTGAAACTTAGTTGGGACTCGAACCGACGTAGGTATTAAATTTCACAACGTAACTAATCAGAACTGATATTTTATAGAACGCGTGCGCGATTCAACGTTCGTAAGGAAACTAAGAAAAACAAGTTTGGATCTGTCGGCGACTCTCCGCTCGGTAATTCCCCGAATTGCAGTGAGCGTTTCCCCAAAAATTCGAGTTATGCTTGGTTGCCGCTTCGGTTACTGCTGAATTTCAGTTCGAGTTCCAGAAATATTCGAGTTATGGAAATTCGACTTATAGGGAAAGAAATACATGGCGATGTTGTCAAAACGTTTTTGCTTCTCAAGAAATTCGACTTGAAGAATTCTTCGAGATAGGGAAGTTCGAGTTAGGGGAGTTCCACTGTATTAGTAAAACACCACTTGAATTTTAACTGACATGAATAAATTAATGTTAATATGATAAGGTCAATCTGAATATCTCTTAAATTATGAATAACTTCAAACCAAAATTGAAAGATAAGAAAGGGTATACTCCGTTCACCAAAGTTTGAGCCGTCGGTTGGCCATGGAAATTTGGCATATTTCACCGTGTATATTGAAATTTTAGGTTATGTTCTTTATTTTCTTGTCAGATTGATACACAATGTTGTCAATATTGCTCTGATAACTCGCAAGCTCGTCGGATGAGGCCGAGTATATTCGGCAACATTGACTTTATTTTACTCTATGACAGTAGACTATACGAATGTAATAAATATGATAATGAATACGTAAGAAAGGGTCCATCTTGGTTAACTACTGAAACTTTTTCGTGAAATATCATTCAATTTTTTTTCTTTCAGGTTTTCAGTTTCCACTCTGTTTTCTTTATTTATTTGAAGTTTTTGAAGTGGCTAATTCTTTCTGGAGTTTACTTTTGCTTCTTTCAACAATTTGTCTCCCATCTTTTTCTCTAATTTGTCAGAAATATAGTTGTCATTTTCCAATAGTTCAACATCCCATTCTGAAGTACTTGATTTATACAAAGAGGCTCTTATTTTGTTTATTTTAATTTTTTTTGGTGCTTCATCTGTCAGATCAAGCTTCGAAAATTTCATCTCTTAATAGTTGTATTCTTTTTCTTCTGGCAAGGTTCAGCATTTGTATCAATTTCAGTTTTGTACTCTGTAGTTTATTCTCTTCATCACCTTCATCTTTTTCTTTTTTTGTATTTTTGCCAATCTCTATTCCATTCTTCATTATTTTTTTAATTTCAGGGCTAATGACCACCGTACACGCAACCACTGCCACCCAGAAGACCGTTGACGGTCCTTCAGGAAAATTGTGGCGTGATGGTCGTGGTGCTGCCCAGAACATCATTCCAGCCTCCACCGGAGCTGCCAAGGCTGTGACTAAAGTCATCAAGTCTTTGGATGGAAAGTTGACCGGTATGGCTTTCCGTGTCCCAACTGCTGATGTCTCCGTTGTAGACTTGACCTGCCGTCTTGGTAAGTAGGGAAAAATTTCTCTTCAAAAATGTTTACAGTAAAATTTGAGGTAAATATGTAGATCTAAAAGAATCGTGTTGGAATTGTGAAAAAAATTGTACTCACTAAGTTTGGGTCCCAGATTACGAAAATGATAACGAGAAGTCTGCAATCCTTTTAGTTTTTTCAAAAAAAAAAATCCAAAGTTTCAGTAAGGTTAGTGAGGTGAAGCATAGTTCTAGCCAATTTTCCTCTATTTTCTCAATCAATACTCGTTGGAAATGTTTTATTTATCATTTCCTGAAAGTATTCTGCAAAATAAAGCCTTCGTTTGGTCGAAATCGACGATTTTATTGATTGTTTATTATCTTCACGGCAGCCATGATATTTTGCCTTTCGGCGTATTTCGGTTGTCATCGGTCGCGATTTGTGCAACGTTGCCAATGTCTCAAATCGTATAACCAGAACCAGTTACTTTCAAATTATTAGGATGAGATTGGGAAGCCCATTTTTGTTAACTTTTCCAATATTAGTATGAAAGGAATTATAAAAGAGTTTGAGTTAGGTTGCTAGGTTAGGTTAGGTTAGCTAAGATAGGAACTGTGCCAAGTATTAACCCTTCAGTACTAACAGTCCGTCTGAGAGACCGACCGCCCACTATTTCCACGATATTTTAACGTCATCAACCTATGCTATCCTCCTTCCAGCTATTCTCATTTTTTTCAGTTACCAATAAGTCCTCTTAGTGTCTAGAGTGCAAAGACTTTCCAATTTTTTTTATGGTAAGTTGTCTGTCAGACGTATGTTAGCAGTGTCGTTTTTTTCCCAAATTATAACATAAAGTAACAAAAATTGAATTATTTGACGTTGTATTGCATTGTAAGTTGGCTGTTTTGTCAGTTTACGCCCCTAGAGAGAAAATTTTCACTCATTTGTCGAATTTGTATGTGGTTCGGTCCCTCAGACGGATGTTAGTATTGACACTACCTACTATTCAAATTATAAGAAAGAGTAGTAACTTTGTTTATTTTATGTGCATATAAAACTGAAATGAGTTATGAGAAAGAACAGAAACAACTTCTAAAATTAGGGAGACATTAGAGTTTCAAGAAAATGAAAATGTACCAGACGACCAAGAAGATTCAGGTGGGGAGGACTATGTAGAAGATCGCGAAGAAAGAAGAGGACGAAATGTTCTTATATCATCTATGCATGATGACACGATTGATGAGAATACGAACAAACCATAAAATAATGATGTACAATCATGAAAAATGTGGAGTGGACACAGTCGACCAACTTTGTTCAAATTATAACTGTGCCAGCAACACACGATGGTGGCCAATGGTGATTTTTTATCCAATGCTGAATATTGCAGCAATGAATCATCTTTAGTCTTTCTTCGAAGAATCCTGAAACAAATATGCTTCGAAGAATTTTTTAGAAAAATTGTCCATAGACTTGATAACGGATCACCTAAAAAGTCGTGCCACCGTTCAACAATTGCCATGACTATCGCGTATGTGTATAAGGGAAATATGCCAATTGGGACCAGAAATTATTGACCCAACGAACAGACCCCATGGTAGATGTTTCATGACTGACTCTAAAAAGAGTAGGAAAACTAAATATAGGCATTGAGTACAATAAATTCTTGCGCTTAGAACACGTTAAAGCAATGTGCAGTGACTGCGTAGATCATAGATTAGTCGAAGAAATTTGATTTCAAGTTGAATATTTTTATTTTATGGAAGAAAATTCATTTTGAGTTGAATATGTTGATTTGTAAAAGAGAATTTATTTTGTGATGATTATGTTGAATGTGTTATGTTTATCTCTGAATGAATAACTGATAAATGAAGTAAATCTGTTATTATTTGCATTTCAAAACAATTATTTTCCAAAATAGAGTTACAAATGGCATTTCCAATTTCGGTCTCACAGACTGATGTTAGTATTGTTTACTCAGGATTGGTGTTAGTAGTGAAGGGTTAATAGAGTGGAAATCACTCAAAAACACTTATTTCACACTAAAAAAGGCTCGTAGGAAGAGAAATGGCCATTGAATATGAATGGAATAATTAAGTACCATTTCTCTTAATACGAGCGAAATCTTTTTTTTAAATAAGTGTTTTTGAGTGATTCACACTCCTATTAATACTTGGCACTCTTCCTATCTTACCTAACCTAACCTAACCTACTCAAGCTATTCTATAATTTCTGTCATACTAACATTAATAGATATTCTTTTTCCATTTTCACGGGACATATTAATTTGCGGATCTCAAATTGGAATATATCCCTAGGACTCGTATAGCAAAATCACTCTTGCCGAGCGTTTCACAAAAAAAGGGTGCGAAATGAAGCATTTCAATTGATAACACATTCTTGAAACAATATTCGAACTAAATTAACTACAAGTTTGAAACATTGGCAACGTTGCGGAATTCGCGCGGTGACAGCCCAAGGGCAAATTATCATGGCTGCCGTGAAGATAATAAACAATTAATAAAATCGTCGATTTCGACCAAACGAAGCTTTATTTTGCAGGATACTTTCAGGAAATGATAAATAAAACATTTCCAACGAGTATTGATTGAGAAAATATAGGAAAATTGGCTAGAACTATGCTTAACCTCACTAACCTGACTGAAACTTTGGATTTTTTTTTTAAAAAACTAAAAGGATTGCAGACTTCTCGTTATCATTTTCGTAATCTGGGACCCAAACTTAGTGAGTACGATTTTTTTCACATTTCCAGCACAGTTCTTTTAGATCTACATAATTACCAAATTTGAATTTTGGTGTCCACCAGATATCACTGAGATTTTGTTGTCATTTTATTCAACAATATTAGTGAAACCAAAGATGGCGGTCTGTCTTAGTTTAGAAGATATGGGCCCCCAAATTTCCAAAAATGTTCCACCTTCAAGTCACTTTCTCCACTATAAAAACATTGAATAACTGCTTCTATTAAGTTTATTAATCTTTTTCGAACATTCACATAAAGATTTGGTGCTTTTTATTTCGGGTACATTCAATAATTAATGCAAAAACATCGAAATTTTACAGCCACCACATAACCACAAATTCAAGGAAAAGTGCTCCGTTCTTCTTGGTAACTTTGGCACCACCGCACAGTCTTTCGGCCGTTGACATATGAAATGATGGCGGGAATTACGCGGCAACTTCTCATATTCGCGCGAAAGAATCTGCAGTAGTGCCAAACTTACCACGAAAAACGGCGGGTTTTCCCTTGAATTTATGGTTATGTGAAGGCTTCAGAAGTTCGATGTTTTTGTATTAATCATTTCTGAAATAAAATGCATTAAATCTTCATGTAAATGTTCAAAGAGGATTTCTGAACCTAATAAAAGCAGTAATTCAAAGTTTTTACATATACAGGGTGCCCCGGAAAATGTGGGAAATCTCTCGGATTCAGATAAGGTTTGTTTTGGTTCCGAGTTCAGAACTGTTCAGGACGGTTCCTACATGCGCCGTTGCGAATTTTAAACAGAAATTCGAAATGTGCGCACTTGCGAACCGTTCTGGATAAGTTCTTAAGCGTAACCAAAACAAACCTATAGAACATAATAAATGAAGATGACAAGTTTCCATAATTTCTTTTCCTAGCGGTCTTTCCTATGAAGATATGACCTCCTAAATGACGCCACTGGAAATCCATTTCAGTGGAATAATTTTCAAACTACTCGATATAATTTGATGAAAATTTGATATAATTAATAGTATTAAGGACCTCTTAAATCACCGCACCCAAATTTCAATTAGCTTGTTCAGTTTACCAGGGCGGACGGGGTTGTACATTTAATGCTTACATTTTTAACACTGTATAAGGTGCTAAAAAAACAAATTTGGATACCTTGAACGTTAAGCTAAAGAAAGATACTCTTGTTCAGTGTCGATAAAATGAACGTTTTCGATAAAAAAATAATGAAAGAAGTAATTGAAAATTATTCCACTAAAATGAATTTCCAGTGGCGTCATTTAGGAAGTTGTATCTAGGGAGGGCCGCTAGGAAAAAAAATATGGGAAGTCATCTTATTTTTTTATGTTCTATCTGAATCTGAGATATTTCCCACATTTTCTGGGACACCCTGTAGTGGAACTTTGGGGGTCCATATCTTCTAAACTAAGGTAAAACACCACCTGTTGGTTTCGCTATAATGTTGTTAAGGAAGCCAATATGAATACAATGATACCAATATCTGAGCGATTCGAATATTTACCCAATTTACTTCAATTTTTTCTTTGTTTAAAGGCAAGGGAGCTTCCTATGACGAAATCAAGAAAGCAGTGAAAGAAGCCGCTGAAGGCCCAATGAAGGGAATTTTGGGATACACAGAAGACGATGTTGTATCATCAGATTTCATTGGAGACTCTCACTCATCGATCTTCGATGCTAAAGCCGGAATTTCTCTAAACCCCAACTTTGTGAAACTCATTGCGTGGTACGACAATGAATACGGATACTCCTGCAGAGTTGTCGACCTCATCAAACACATCAGCACAAAGGAATGAGCATTGTTGCCAAACAAATAAACCTACGTTTGTTACGGAAAATCATCTTCGTAGTGGATATGTTGAAAGTGAATTATTTTCTAAATTATTTCGCCTGTGTTTCACTTTGTTTAAGTTTAGTCTATATCCAGTGAATATGTAATGTCTGCAAAATACATAACTTAAGTTTAAAGTGTTTCATTATTCCGTCCATTATAACAATATTAATTGTTGGTTACAGAAGAAATTATGTTGTTAAAGAATGTTTTTTCAGCAGCAAAAGTTTCTATGGTTGTGATGTTTAAATGTATTTTTTAAATCTCAAGACGAACTGAGATATTCAATAGTTATTTTTGTATCTAGTGCGCGAAATGCTACTTTGGTGATCGAGAACTGATTTTTTTAACGAGGCGCAGCCGAGTTAAAAAAATAGTCGAGATCACCAAAGTATTTCGCGCATGAGATGCAAAACAAAATTTTTTCTACAAACGCTTAGCTTAATATGAAAAAAAATATTGAACTGGTTTGAACTGTTTTTTCAAATCAAGTAATTAGGTATTATAACTATGGGCAATATATTCTATGTTGAAAGCAACACTCAATGTTAAAGAAAACGTGGATTTCAAGAAATTTACCAAGTTAAAATATAAAAATCCCATATAGTTTACATGCAGTGTGCGAAGTAAGTATTTCGCACACTACTTCGCGCACGGTGTCATAGTAACAAAGGAAAATGAAAAAAGGGTCACTTCGCATATTCTTGCCAATGCGCGAACCTTGTCATTTTTTGACATTTCCTTCGTTACTATGACACCGTGCGCGAAGTAGTGTGCGAAATACTTACTTCGCACACTGCATGTAAACTATATGGGATTTTTATATTTTAACTTGGTAAATTTCTTGCAATCCACGTTTTCTTTAACATTGAGTGTTGCTTTCAACATAGAATATATTGCCCATAGTTATAATACCTAATTACTTGATTTGGAAAAACAGTTCAAACCAGTTCAATATTTTTTTTCATATTAAGCTAAGCGTTTGTAGAAAAAATTTTGTTTGCATCTCATGCGCGAAATACTTTGGTGATCTCGACTATGTTTTTAAATCGGCTGCGCCTCGTTAAAAAAAACAGTTCTCGATCACCAGAGTAGCATTTCGCGCACTAGATACAAAAATAACTATTAAATATAACCATAAATGCTTTTAAACATCTTACCCTAACTGAGATGTTCAAAAGTTGGTTCCCATTGTTCGATAGTTTGTAATGCCAAACTGGGTTGACATTTTTGTTTAGTAGTAATTGGCAAAAAGGGAAAAAAAGTGTCAGTTGCAGGAACGTCCATTAAAATTTAAAGGTCCATTAAACTCTTAATCCTCCATTATTACGAGGAACTAATGGAGGATTAAGGGTTTAATGGACCTTTAAATTTTAATGGACGTTCCTGCAACTGAGCATAAATTTGGTTGATCAATTTTATAATGAAACAAAATCAGAAATACAGGTTAGCTTTGAAAAATAAACAACAAACTTATATCATCATCATTTCACTTAGTGTCTTGCCGTTTTAGTTCTTCCTTTTTAGCAGCAATCCTCTCAAGTCTTCTTTTCTTGGCTTCACGGAATCTTGCACGATGTGCTTCTGCCTCGTCTTTCAAGGATTTGATGCGGGCGTTTTCAGCATATTTCTTGAATATATACTCCACCAATACTCTTTTGTTCTTGAAAACGTTTCCTTTCACTTTCAAGTACAATTTAGCGTGGAGATGCTTGTCGATTTTTTTGTTTTCTCGGAATTTTTTCAGAAGACGACGTAGGATTTGCATCCTCTTGACCCATACTTCTTTCCTGTTGGTCCTGGCGTTCCTTGTTCCTTTTCTTTTGCCAAATCCACAGTGACGTCCTTTGAGACGTGCTAGTTTATCCTTGCGAATCCTGTATTTTGAGTGGATCCTTGCTGGTTTGCAGAAAATGAAACCATCTTTCAATAGGACTCTTACTTGTGATCGAGAATTGGCATTTGCAATTGCGGTAGTTTCATTCGGGTCAAGCCAGACTTTCTTTTTACCACAGTTCCTTATTGATGCGGTAAGGCGTTTTTGCAGGCGCAGGTTGCTCATTTTCTTGAATTTCTTTGAAGTAAATCAAATAATTCAATGTTTGCGATATGTTACACAATGCAATTCAAAATTAGAAAACGGTCAATGGCGCATGACAGTAAAGGTATTTGATCATAGAAATAAATATTTTCTGTTCCAAAACGAGATGCATAGAAGAGCACGTTTCCACTTCACTTCTGAGGGGAATTGTTTGCTTCTACTCAGGTCAACTATGAAAATTAACTACCGAAAGACTCAAACGAAACAATAGTCCGTTCACGAAAGGTTGAGCCGTCGGTTGGCCATGGAAATTTGGCATATTCCACTGTGTATTTTAAAATTTTAGGTTATCTTGTTTATTTTCTTGTCAGATTGATACGCAATGTTGTCAATATTGCACAGAGTTCTCTGATAACTGGCAAGCTCGTCGAACGAGGCCGGGTACATTCGGCAACGTTGACTTTATTTTACTCTATGACAGCAAATACTGCCAACTTCAGATAACGCCTACTTATGTGCTCAACCTTTCGTGAACAGACTATATTATATTGCGAAATATTGGCTGACGAGTCCGTAGACCAAGCTTGTGCCCCCTTTTCGCATTTGACTCGTATTCATAGGGCGTTTTCGGAAACCTACTCGATCACTAACTCGGGTTACAAATTGACGGATAAACAGTTCAATTGCTGTCAATTTGTAACCCGGGTTAGTGATCGAGTAAGTTTCCGAAAACGCCAATAGTTCGCCCTTGAGGGTGAGTGTGAGTTTTTATCGCCCTTATGAATACTAGCTTCAAAGGTGAAATCAACTGTCACTCACTCTCAAGTACGAACTATGAATACGGCCCTTAGCATCTCAGCTACTCATCTACGCTACGCATTATATACGGGGAATCCCAAACCTCCTAGTTTTCTAAATTTATTATGACGCCTGGTCTATGGCCATGTCAGGCAACACACAATGCGTCACATAGCCAACTAAAGACCTTCCTAAACACAAATTCTGCAGTACATTCATTCATATGGCTTCAAAAGAGCTGAACTTAGAAATGAATAGAATAATACTAATAGCTCTCAGAATATTAAAATTTGAATTATTGTTTTCTCAGTATGAGCAAATGTGCCAAAAAATTAGGTTCAAAATTTGAAAAAAACAACAAACTTTTGCTTTAACGATAATTCGCAGATGTTTGGAACAAGTACACAAACATTGAAAATCAATTTTACTTGCCAAAACATTGCATAATTTGGAATCTGAAGATTTCTCAGGAAAGAGAAACATCAAGAGCGTAAGTTGCGTTACTATGGAACTTTTTTCTATAAATTGAGTGACATATCAATCAGTGTTTTTGAGTTTGTCCTTCATTAATTAAATTCAGGAGAAAACTTCTAAATTCTTGTTCTCAGATACACCACAATTTACCATATCCAATGGCTGCAGCTAAAAAACACTGTCAATGTTCAGGACGAGCAGGAGCAGGAGGTGAGAATTCATTAAATCAAGAAATTTCGATTTTGTTTCAGAAAAGAAATCGAAATTGTCAGGTCCATTTTATTACCGAGGTAACAGTTGGCGTTTTTGCTGAATTTCTGACGGTTTTTATTCTACCCAATTTTGTACAATTTTTTATGAAACTCTCTGTTGATCTTCGTGGAAAAAGATTCATAAATATGGGTGACAGATCTAAGAAGCCTTGCCAGTGCACCACAGGAGGCACAGGAGGATCTGGTAAATTCTTAAAAACTTATAGGAAATGTCAAGGAGAATTACGTTCACTCTTTTCGATAATTTATTGTTAATTTTCCTTTCACCATGATTCATTTGCAGACCTTGGGGAAAAAATGAGATAGGAATTTTAATCCTAGAAAGCAGAGCGAAAAAAATTGATCAGGGAGTGGCGTAAAACTATAAAGCAACTGGCAAGTGGCAATAGAGTGAATCCACTAGGTTTGCCAGGGCATTGTGGTGTCGAAGGAAATGAAAAACCCGATGAAATTGCAAAGAGTACATCTAGGTTATCAGCTGCTGGACCTGAGCCTTTCTGTGGGCTTGGAAAATACCAATACAAGGCAGCAGTCCAGCAATGGGGGTTGAATAACTGAATTATTCTATGGTAAAACAGTCCTGTACTTAGTACAAACAATTAGTAATGATTTCACCTACCTATACCCAAAAAGCTCCTGAAGCTGCCTCGAGCAGGGTGATGGCAAGACTGCTGACGGAGCACTGTGGGTACAAACATTTTGTGTACCTTACGGTAAAGTCAGCAGATGAGATTTGCAGGCTTTGTGGATCAGAAACAGAAACAGCTGAACACGTGGTATGCAAGTGTTCGGAGCTTTCTGGCTTAAAAACAATTCCTCCTGGGGTTTCTATGAATGAGAAGGGTACAGAACAAAACACCTACATAGTCATTGTTCATTCCTCGTCGTTCTTTGGAATTAGGCATCCCACAAACGTCATTTCACCGTATTTTGCATAAAGGTTTGGGTCTTAAGGCTTATAAAGTTCAGTTAACACAAGAACTCAAGCCGGCCGATCATCAACAAGGTGTATTTGCTAATTGAGTAGTTCTAATGCATGAATATGATCCGGAATTCCATCGAAAAATCATCTTGACTGATGAGGCCCATTTCCATTTCGGTGGCTTCGTCAACCAGCAAAATTGTCGCAGCTGGGGCTTGGAAAACCCAAGAGCTATTGTTGAAAAGCCTCTCTTTCCTCAAAGTGTGACTGTTTGGTGCGGTTTATGGTCCGGCGGAGTCATTGGACCTTACTTTTCCGAAAATGAGGCTGGAGCAACAGTTATTGATTGCGCTATCGAGAGATGATTAATGCTTTTTTATGGCCGAAATTGGATAGTATTGATCTGGATAACGTTTACTTTCAACAATACGGCGCTACGTGCCACACAAGCAACGAAACCATTGATCTTTTGCGGGAAAAGTTTTCGGACCTTGTTATCTCTCGAAGAGGTGATCACAACTGGCCACCGAGATCTTGTGATTCAACACCTTGCGACTTCTTCCTTTGGGGCCACGTGAAAGAGAAGATCTACGCCAATAGCCCAGCATCGATTCAAGACCTCAAAAATGGAATTCGTGAGACTATCGAGGACATAGGGCAGCCACTTTGCGATTTGGTTATGGAAAATTTCATCAAAAGTATATGGTCCTGTAAGCGTGGTCGTGGTGATCACTTGCCTGATGTTATTTTCCACTATTAACGGCATAGCTTCTTCTTTATAATGGAATAAACATCCGATCATTTAAATTGAAAAATGGCATTTTTCTTTGAATATCAAAATAACACCTCTTATTGGAAAACCCTTTATTGTGTGTATAGAGCTATAGTTGGGTGTTTTCTTTAGATTTCGCCTCTTGATTTTTCTTATCATCGACTTCCGTCCTTATTGCTCTGGGTTTGGCACTCTATTTATCTTAATTAGGAGCAAGAAGTTACTTATTGCTCTGAGGTGCCAAACATGCTGAAGCTAGTCTGGTGAAGAGTGCCTTGGCATATTTTCTATAGGGCTTGCACCTTAGACAAAGGCTTGCTCCTTGCCAGAGATATTCAAAGCTGATGTTCCTTCCACTTATACTCGAATGTCAGTCATCTTATTATCAGAGACATTATAAATTGGTACCTAATTGCTACTTACAGGAGTGCCGAAATTCGGCATAAATGGTTTTGGTCGAATTGGTCGCTTGGTGCTGAGAACATCACTGGAGAGAGGTGCAGAATGCGTTGGCATCAACGACCCCTTCTTGGATGCCGGCTATATGGAGTATTTATTCAAGTATGATTCCACCCATGGTAGGTTCAAAGGAGATGTCAGCCACGAGGACAAGGCCTTGGTTATAAACGGAAGGAAAATACCAATTTTCAATGAGAAGGACCCCAAGGTACTTGATTACTATGCTGACTTTCTATTCTCGTATCCATATAGTAGGTAGATTTTTTTTCTTCAGACCAATTGGAACCATGAAATAGAAGACTTTTATTTTCAGGTTTAATATCTTCATTATACAAGTAAGCATTCAAATTGTGGTGTTTTAGATCAAGAATTAAAACGATTACTTTTAGTTTTTCTATTTATACTGAGCCGAATACAAATAAACCATCTTCCATTAAATACAGTATACGAATGCATGATATCTGTAACATCATATGTTACCATATGCTACACAAATATTATTTAGAAATGAATCAAAATCTTTCGATTATTTCAGAAGATTGGGATGTATTCAAGACCTTTTCCAAAACAATCTTCTTTTTCATTCTTCTCATTCAGCTGTGATCAAACTCTGCACTTTAATGCTGGATTCACAATGGGCGTAACCATAAGGCTACGTTCAGATGATGAGCGCTCAACGCGCGTTTTGCTAACGCGCGTTGAGCGCTCATCATCTGAACGTACCCTAAAACTCCCGAAACGTAAACGAAAAACGCAAAGTTGAACCAATGCAAATCATATGGAACTGTTCACAATAGGCTCTGTAATTTTTACGTTTACGTTGAGCTTATGGTAGTCCGTAATTCTAACGTTTAATTATAGAAATTTGTTCACATTCTGTGAGGTCTAACCTACCAACGTCGTTTTTTTCTTCTTTTAGAATTTTGCTCTTCAATTCCGTTTCTTTTTTCAATTCCTTTTCTTTTTCTCAATGAAAACAGACTTAATACTTCATACATTTTTAATTAATGACAACACTTCACAATAATCAATTGTCGAAAAATTCATAGAACACTTATTATAAAGGTACAGAAACATCTTCTTACTCTACAAAAACGTCTATAATTTGCTACTGCGCCCAAAGTCTATTCTGAACACCATTACGCTCACGGACAAAGTACGTTTACGTGTTCGTTATGTTTACGTCCATTGTGAATCAGCACTTAAAACAGCTTTTTAATGTTCATATAAAATGAATCCCACATTCAACATCTTTGGAGTATCAGCTATCACTTGGATCTTCAGAAAGGCAGCACAAACGTCACTTACTGGCCCAGAACCCTTCAGTGGTATAAACAGATGCACCTATAAGAAAGAGTTTTCGGAGAAGGAAGAAACCGAAATAGAAGCACTCTGGAGGATGCTTCCGGAAATGGAACTTTAAAACTGCAAGGTCCAAAAAGTATTTGGATCTCAGAAAGAATAAGTTACGTCTTTTGTCTGGCTTTTTAACAGGACATGGTCGCCTCAGGAAGCATGGGATGAGAATTTGCTTAACAGAAACTGACGAGTGTAGATTCTGTGTAGAGAAGAGAACTCCTGTTCACTTAGTTGCAGAATGCCTTGCCATTTCATATAATTCATATATGAAAGATTTACTGAAGTTCAATGAAGTTCTGGAACTGGAGGTTGATTTTTAGCGCAAATGCAATAACAGCTCTGATCGAGGAGACAATAGACCTTAATATCGCAGTGCAATATAACCCCTTTTGAGAATCTTTTATGTACAATCCTCTTATTGTTATATTTCAAGTTGAATGTTTTTTGTCTCAAATAGTTTTACTATCTGCATTCGATTCACTTGAAAATATAAAATCCATTTACTTTATATCCTTTTTCCTAGCAAATTCCCTGGGGAAAAGTTGGTGCGATCTATGTGGTGGAATCTACAGGCGTGTTCACAACCATTGATAAGGCAACTGCGCACATTGACGGTGGAGCTAAGAAAGTCATCATTTCTGCCCCTTCTGCGGACGCTCCCATGTACGTCTGCGGCGTGAATTTAGATGACTATGATCCAAATGCAACTGTCGTTTCTAATGCTTCCTGCACCACTAACTGTCTGGCACCATTAGCGAAGGTCATCCATGACAATTTCGAGATTGTTGAAGGTAAGCAATTTTCAGAAACCATACATAACCCTAGTATCTGAGAAGAACCAAAATATTTTTACATACATTACCTACTTTATGGATCCATTACATTGTTATACTTTACAAGCTGCTACTTAGCGAATTAAGAAGCGAGTAATTAGCTTGTGAGATTGTGATGATTACACACAACTGTCAACTCGCTGAGTACCAACAATCTAGCGGTCCACTTGAGGTTATGTTTGTATCGTTGTCAAGGATCTAAGATAAATGTCAAAAACGTTTTCAAATTTAAGAACCAGGAACCACCGAGTAGATGAGAACTCAAAGATTGTTCAGTACCAACTGTGATTACACACGGCTTGTTCACATGCAACAGCCAGAACGCCAGCGATTTAGCGTGTTAAGTAGCCCAGCTTTCAACTTTAGTCGCAGCTTTTTTACAATAAGATTGTTGGCTTGTGAGCACGATTACACTGAGCTCAGTTGCAGCTTGTGAAGTATCTCAATGAATTCAATCCATCACCAAATCTTGTGAAAAATCGAAAAACTTACGAGATGAAGGAACTAACATGATCTCAGTGGTCAGTCATATCACATCCAACTGAATTGTTCATTCTACCAACCCAAGACATCAAATTGTTCGTGCAGAATGTTCAATATTGGTTTTGGTCAGTGGATACTTTTGATACTATAAAATAATATATACTATTTTTTCTCCAACCAATTACAATGAAATTGGTTTTAGTGAAAAATCGTTCATAATTTGAATTTGAACACAGAATCATGACAGTGATTGTCAAGTAGACTTCAAATGCATTTACTTTTAATCCAAGGATTAAAAGTAGCGTTTTTAATCCTAGGATTAAAAGTGTTGCTAAGTAACGAGTGAATTTTTGTACGGTAAGGAAATTTATGACTTTTGCACCTGAAAATAGTACAAAAATGTCAACATTTTTTGATGGTTGGAGAAAAAAATCTTTATCAGCTTCCTTTTTGTCCTTCTATTAAAACCAGATCAATGCATTCTTTGAAATTGGTGATCCACTGCTTATAATAATAATTTTAATCCTAAAACAATTCTCGAAGGTTTAATGACAACTGTGCATTCGACAACTGCTACCCAAAAGACTGTTGATGGCCCTTCTGGTAAACTATGGAGAGATGGCCGAGGTGCAGCCCAAAATATCATCCCTGCTGCCACTGGTGCTGCCAAAGCTGTAACCAAAGTCATCAAATCCCTGGAAGGCAAACTAACAGGCATGGCTTTCCGAGTACCTACAGCTGATGTGTCAGTTGTAGATTTGACATGTCGTCTTGGTAAAAGGATTAATTTGAAACTAGTCTTTATTTGTTTAAATATGCTCCTCTCCTTTATAGGTAAGGGTGCAACTTACGATGACATCAAGAGGGTGGTCAAGGAAGCATCAGAAGGGCCCCTGAAAGGAATCCTGGGGTACACCGAAGATGAAGTGGTATCTACGGACTTCATCGGTGATAGTCATTCCTCCATTTTCGATGCTAAAGCTGGAATATCACTGAATAACAATTTTGTCAAGCTGATTTCGTGGTATGATAATGAATATGGTTATTCCAGTAGAGTGATTGATCTAATCAAGTATATGCACAGCAAGAGCTGAGCTATTGACTTCAATAGAAATGCATCAAGTACTGATATGTGAACTTCGAAGTGTAAATAAATAAATGTCATTCAACCAAGATATTTTGTTTTATGTTTTTGTTTGTTTAGTTTAGGTCCTTGAAATTATATAGAAGTTAAATTAAAACAATATAAAGGGTTTTCCAATAAAAGGTGTTATTTTGAATAGCCCGCTATTTCGGTAGCGTTTGAAGCTGTCATTTTTGACATTTCACAAGTAGAAACTACGCCATTAATGAAAATGGGACGATACACGCTTCAAGAACGCATTGAAATTATTTAAATTCACTAAAAAATGGTGAAAATTTGGCAGAGACGGTTCGTAAAACTCGAACATTTTTGGGTCGTTGTGAAGCACCTTGTTGGACCGCAATGAAGAAATTGGTGGAAAAATTTGAACTGTTGGGACAAGTTAGTGATGTGAAGAATAAAACGAAAATGAGGCTCGAGCAACAGTTACGGTAGATGGATTGCGCTATCAAGAGATGATTAATGATTTTTATGGCCGAAATTGGATAGTATTGATCTGGACAACGTTTACTTTCAACAAGACGGTGTACGTGCCAAAGAAGCAACGAAACCATTGATCTTTTGCGGAAAAAGTTTCCGGACCGTGTTATCTCTCGAAGATGTGATCACAATTGGCCACCGAGATCTTGTGATTTAACATCTTGCGACTTCTTCCTTTGGGGCCACGTGAAGGAAAAGGTCTACTCTAATAGCCCAGCGTCGACTCAAGACCTCAAAGATGGAATTCTGGAGGCTATCGAAGATATAGGGCAGCCTTTTTGCGATTTAATTTCATTAAAAGGATATGGTCCTGTAAGTGTAGTCGTGGTGGTCATTTGCCTGATGTTATTTTCCACTATTAACGGCATAGCTTTTTCTTTACAATGAAATAAACATCCGATCATTTATTTTGAAAAATGGCATTTTTCTTTCTGGGTTATTTCGCTTGTAACAATTATTGTACGAGGGACAAGTAAAAAATAAGGTTCCCACATTTTTTTCAGGGTTAAAGTATTTTTTATTGCAATAAATATGTATACCATCTGGAAGCTTGTATTTCAAACTATTTTTCTACATAGTCGCCAGATCTTTCAACGTATTTTTTCTGACGAGTTATCCACTTCTGAAACCCCGCTTCGCAGAACTTCACCGCCAATGTACTTGGTGACCGCTTCCTTCATCTCTTCATCTGTACTGAAGCGTTGTCCACCCAAGTGTTGCTTCAATTTCGGGAACAAGTGGAAGTCGCTGGAAGCAGAATCAGGGCTGTAGGGGGCATAATCAAGCAATTTCCAGCCGATGGCCTCCCGCTCCTTTGCTCGTCGTGAACGTCTGTGCGTCCTTCGGGGAACTCCCTGCACCATTTGCGGACGTGCTGGACGCTGATGCAAGCTTTGCCATAAACTTCTTCCAACTGTCTATGAATTTCATTAGATGTAAGCTTCTTCGCGTTTAAAAATCGAATCATTGAACGAATTTCACACCTGGCGGTGACGGCGATTGCGGGCTCCATCGCGGATGGCTGTTAGACTGACACCAGTTTCACTAGTATATTTTATCTATGACTGACACCAAGTTTCGCAGTGATCTTCCAGGTAGTTGGAATGGAGTGGGGGGGATCTACAATTAAGGTAGTGTTGCCAGATTTCTCCTAGTATCTCGCGCGGCGAATGTACAGCGTTGGGAACCTTATTTTTTACTTGCCCCTCGTAGTTTGCGATCAATGCACTTCAATTACATAGAATATTTTAAAGGAAGGAACTATTATGATTAGAGCACTTATTATGATGACATCTTAGGAACTACTCAAAAAATTCCCATCAATTCAAAATGACAACAATCTATTTCAAACAGTGATCGAATATGTCATTATGTTTGAAACCTTCCCTATATTTATTTTATTGATTCCTTACTGCCAAAACTTTCGTGCTCCAAATGTTGGAACCACACTCTTCACAGAGTCTGATATAAACAAGCAATGCTGGGACGCTGAAAGTATATCTTTACTTCATTCCAGAATGTTCTTGGAGTTGCTTTTACCAAGCCCGAGGGTTTTATACGAGCTCGATAACGAGTTTGCCTCTGATTTAATTAAGTATTTCAGCTTAATTTTGACGACTTTGCATTCGTTTCCAGAGGGTAGGAAGAAGCAATTGTCTATTTATGCGATGGAGGATATTATAGGTGAGAAAAATGAGAAATTACGAAACGAAGGGATGAATGGAAGTAATCTGATGATTCTTTTCTGCAAATTCCATTTACACTGCGCAAAAAAATTAACGCACATTATGGAAATCTCAAATTTATTCTACAACTGAAGGTGTTCTCAATGATAATTATTTTTATCAGAATTATGCATGCATATGTTATCCACTTTCAACGTTTTTCTTCAATACAGATGTTTTTTCCAAGCAGGTATAAAAAAATTTGAGATTATCAGATTTTGAATGTATTGGCTCCATTCTGAAATCAGTTTTTCTTTCGTTTGATTTTCTACACTCGATCGCTATGCAACGCGAAACACGCAATTTGACCCAAGAGGAATGTGACCAAGCGGTAGTTTTGCGAGAAGAAGGGTGGGCATACACAAGAATTGCAGAAAGGTTTGGAGTTTCCCATACAATTGTGTCCAGCTCTTACCCAGCCCATCGAGTCTAGAATCTGCCTCTACCATTGTGATCGACGTTCCCTTGTATACAGACGCCACATGAAAGATATGCTCAGTGCAATTTCCTGAATACTACTGGTTTCGGGGGAGGATCGATTATGGTATGGGGTGGAATATCTTTGACTGCTCGCACAGACCTAGTGGTCGTTGATAATAGAACTATGAATGCTGATAGGTATATAAGGAACATTCTTGAAGAGCATGTAGTGCCATTTGCCCCATACATTGGCAAAAATTTAATTTTTATGGACGATAATGCCAGACCCCATCGTGCGCGCATCGTTCAGGAGTACCTTGAAGAGGTTGAAGTCTCTCTAATGGAATGGCCAGCAAAAAGTCCAGGTCTCAATCCGATTGAGCAGGTTTGGGACAACCTCAATAGAAGGCTGAGAAGTTCAGAAAATCATCCAGCTACTCTTAATTACTTAGGAACCCAACTCAGAGAAATCTGGGAAGGATTAGATCAGAACATTTTAAGATCGCTCATTTTGAGTATGAACCGTAAGCTGTAATTAACGCAAGGGGTGGAAATACCAAGTATTAAATCACTTATCAGCATTCCAGTATTTTGAAAATTGTTTATTTCTCTTCTTTCACATAAGATTCGGTGAAATCCTGAATTTTTCTTCCATTTAATGTGTCTTGTTTCGTTCAAAACCTTCCCGAGAGAACATAAAAGATAAGTTATAAAGTCAATGTAGAGTTAACTTTCATTAAAATTGAGATTTTCAGAATGTGCGTTAATTTTTTTGTGCAGTGTATAAACGAAGAGATTGGGTTGGCTACAGGGTATACAAAAATATGGGAAAAAAGATTTTGGACAACAAGGTTAAGGTGTGGATATTTGTAGCCCTTGAAATCATAGAGAAACAACCCCAACATTTTTTTGAGTGCCTTCTCGTTCGTATTAATTGCCCTATGTTAATGCTGGTCGGTTTTCAGCAGCAAAAAAGTATATGTATAAGTAGGTTTCATCCCCCAGCGACTTTTAGGTCTATTGTGCCCGAGTCTATATAAAAGACCCATCTCATTTTTTGACAGGGAATCTCCCCAATTTTTTTCCAAACTATTCATATATTCTTTAAATATTGGCGCGCTTCTTCCTAGAGAAACTACGCCTCATAATTGTGCCCAAATGTCTGTAAAATTCAAATTTTGAAACAGGACACGGTTTTACTCACTTATCAAAATAAAAAGAATTCCTGGTGGTTAATTGACCAAATCGGTCGAGTATTTCAAGAGTTAGTATTATTTGAAATGCAATTTTGTCCGATTCTGTATTTGCAGGTGGCTATTTTCACTCTCTGCTTCTGCCAATAGCCCGTTTTTCCTATTATGCTGGTATAATCAACTGGAAAAGTATGAGAAGCTTAAGTCGCTACCATAACCAAATCAAGGAGTTATTGAGGACTGAAGGACAAGGCTGGACACCACCTAGACCCCAAAACTGTAAGTTGCTACAAATCAGTTGTATTGAAATAGTATATTATGCAATGAGCGTATAATGATAGCTATTATTCACGAGGTGAAGTTTAGGCTACGAGCCGTAGGCGAGTGGACCAAATCACCGAGTGAATAAAGGCCATTTTATAATCGCGAGTAGCATACTATACTTTATCTACGATTACTAAATATAAATGGTTTTCCAATAAGAGGTGTTATTTTGAATAGCCCGCTTTTTCGGTAGATGTTACGTTTGAAATGACAGCTTCAAAAAAGTAGAAACAACGCCATTAATAAAAATGGAACGATGCACGCAAAAGAAAGCATTGAAGTCATTAAAATTCACTATAAAAATGGTGAAAATTTGGCAGAGGCGGTTCGAAAAACTCGAACATTTTTGGGTCGTCGTGAAGCACCTTGTCGGACCGCAAAAAGGAAATTGGTGGAAAAATTCGAGCTGTTGGGACAAGTTAGTGATGTGAAGAATAAAACTCGAGCGACGTAACTCAAGAATAGCCGAGAATATTGCTGCTGTAGCCGAACATGTTGAAGAAAACCAAGGTTTGTCCATTCCTCGTCGTTCTTTGGAATTACATCAGCTCAGTTAACACGAGAACTCAAGTCGGCCGATCATCAACAACGTCGTGTTTTTGCTGATTGGATCGTTGAAATGCATGAAAATGATCCGGAATTCCATCGAAAAATCATCTTGAATGATGAGGCCCATTTCCACCTCGGTGGCTTCGTCAACAAGCAAAATTGTCGCATCTGGGGCTCGGAAAACCCAAGAGTTATGTTGAAAAGCCTCTCTATTCTCAACGTGTGACTGTTTGGTACGGCGGAGTCATTGGACCTTACTACTCGAAAATAAGGCTGGAGCAACAGTTACGGCGAATGGATTGCGCTGTCGAGAGATGATTAATGATTTTTTATGGCCGAAATTAGATAGCATTGATCTGGACAACGTTTACTTCCAACAAGACGGCGTTGCGTGCCACACAAGCAACGAAACCATTGATCTTTTGCGGTAAAAGTTTCCGGACCGTGTTATCTTTCGAAGAGGTGATCACAATTGGCCACCGAGATCTTGTGATTTAACACCTTGCGACGTCTTCCTTTGGGGCCACGTGAAAGAGAAGGGCTACGCCAACAGCCCAGCGTCGATTCAAGACCTCAAAGATGGAATTCTTGAGGTTATCGAAGACATAGGGCAGCCACTTTGCGATTTGGTTATATGGAAAATTTCATTAAAAAGATATGGTCCTGTAAGCGTGGTAGTGGTGGTAATTTGTCTGATGTTATTATCCACTTATAACTGCAAAGCTTCTTCTTTATAATGAAACTAGAAACCAGCCCCAGCTTCGCTTGGGTAGAAATGCATGCCCCCTTTCACACGTGGGTACCTTCTCCTACCCGCCTAGTGACTACCTCGACGATGCATTTTGGTGCGATTTCATCTTCAACCTGCCATATCTTTTGATGTATTCATCATAATTGAAAGATGTAAAAGGCAATTTCGTTCTAAATTAAATACTGGGGATGAACGACGTATTTAATTGGATAAGGATCGATAGCGTATTCATAAAAAAAAGAGGAGCATTTCCGTCATACATTGTTTCCATGTACGTCTTACGGTTTTTGCAGCGCACCTGAAAATAGCTGATCATGGCTGATTTTGGTACTCATATTTATTATCATTGAAGTTATAGTAGGTTTCCTTAATTTTCTCGGGTGAAAAGTATAGCCTATGTTACTTAGGGATAGTGTAGCATTCTAAGGGTGAAAGAATTCTTGAAATCGGACTAGTAGCTTATGAGTTAACTCGTATCAAACACACAAACCCACAAATCCAGAAATCCACAAACCCACAAACATACAAATCTTTCCTCTTTATAATATTAGTATAGATAAACATCCGATCATTTATATCAAAAAATGGCATTTTTCTTTGACTATCAAAGTATCACCTCTTATTGGAAAACCCTTTATTATACACATAGACTACAGGCCCGTATTGAAAAAATTATGGGTCATTTGAACCACCAGGTGACCTATCTAGAACGATATAAGAGCATAAAATAATAAGATTCAGCACTATGCCGTCACTTGTAAGCTGTCCAACTGAGTGCAGGTGAGAATTCGAAAGTACAGTTAGAGTGGGTAAATTTTGGTCACATATTTTTGTACGGCATTCTTACCATCGATAGATCCGTGAAAAATAATAAGAAAACGCATAGCGCCGTAAAAAAATGGGGAGCCACAAAGTCGAAATTTTTTTAAAATTTTCCGACAATTACCAGGGAAAATTTGGTCATTTGATTTTGTACGGCATCTGTGTCATACTATTTCAATACTGCTCCTAATCCATTATTCCGCAACGCCGTACAAAAATTATGCGACAAGGGAAAAAAATCTAGGGTTGCAATCCTCTCTCTTTCCGTAGTCCAGGGGGTGATTTGACACAACATGAAATAAATTTATTTTGAAAGTATTTTATGCAAAGATAGTATTTTTTCATATGCCGTACATTTTCGTTGGTCCAAAAGGGAAAGAAGGAAAAAATCCATTTATTTGTACTAATTTTCATAGTCTTTTCGTGATTCTAGGTTCATAGTTAGAAACTATGTTGAATATGGGTTTGTATACTATCCATTCATACCAAAATATAGACATATTGTCACTGATAATTCCAAAATACAACATATTTTTGAGAAGTACTCATGACACTGAAGTTAGCAGACCCCCTTGTCACATGTTTTTGTACTGCAAACTTTAGTGTCATGAGTACTTCTCAAGAATATGTTGTATTTTGAAATTATCAGTGACAATATGTCTATATTTTGGTATAAATGGATAGTATACAAACCCTTATTCAACATAGTTTCTAACTATCCTAACCTAAAATCACGAAAAGACTATGAAAATTAGTACTAATAAATGAATTTTTTCTTTTTTTCCCCTTTGAACCAACGAAAATATACGGCATATGAAAAAATACTATCTTTGCATAAAATACTTGCAAAATAAATTTATTTCATGTTGTGTCAAATCACCCCCTGGACTACGGAAAGAGAGAGGATTGCAACCCTAGATTTTTCCCCTTGTCACATAATTTTTGTACGGCGTTGCGGAATAATGGATTAGGAGCAGTATTGAAATAGTATGACACATATATATATTTTGGGTTTTGACATTTTGGCAATTGACTTTGTAGGTGCCGGGAATTGTGAGGGTCGCTTTCTGAAGCAAGTATTTGTTGTTTCCTACTTCGGAAACAATATTCAACATAGATATTCCTGGTTAGGTTAGGTAAACCTATTTTTCAATATGTTTCAGAATTTAATTTTCATTCACTCAAACAAAAACTTAAAAAACAATATTTATTTCCCAAACTACTTACAGGATGAATTAATATGAAATTAGTGTGGATGTGTGCTTTCATTGAAACTAAATAGAGTTTTTTAATGTTTTACTCCAAAATAGTGACAACAACATATGAATAGGTATTGAAAATGAAACAGTGAGAAAACACAAACAATATTTTTGATGGTGAATTCCTTCAGTTAAAGTCTATCCCTCTGTTTTTTTTAGCGAAATGGTCAACCACTTCATTTTCATCAATTTTCACACTATAATGAATATTCATAAGCGCCAACCCATTCAATCTAGTTTCGCTAGAAGAATTTCGCAGGTAATTTTTAATTCCCCTCAAGCTGGAAAAACTTCTTTCTGGAGTAGCAGTAGATACTGGAATCGTATTTCTTAGAAACTTTATAGGTTTTCACTCCCAGTCTCTGAAACATAAATAATTAAAAATGTTTGATTAAGGTGAATTGCTCCTGCGAAAATCTTTGCACTTATTTGTCAGGAGTGAAAACCTATAAAGTTTCTAAGAAATGCAGAATCCTCCCAGAATATATTTCAATCGATAACTGGAATCGTAGCTAAAATTTGTAGTAGGATGTAGGTGTTCGGATACATATTCGGATTGCATTCATCTAAGCATTCTAATGCCGATTTTGAAATGGAGTTCATTGAAATTTTCCATATTTCAAATTCTGCTTTAATTACGTTTTTATTTTTCCTGGGAGTAGTAAAGAATACATCGATAATGCGTCTTCTAATTCATATTCTCTGTTAGAATTCTGGGGTAGCAGACCAGATAAGGCTGATATTAATTTTCGGTGTTTAGAAAATCTATCCGTTAATTGTTGGATACTTAGTATGTTCTAGAAATGGAATGAAACTTTAATATCATCCATATTGCTGATATGAATTGATAATTTTAACTAGATTTTCGGAGATAAGTTGGTTTAAGTGCATAATGAAAGATTATTTTTGCAACAAAATATAACTCTGAAACTTTTCGGGGGGGGTTTGAACCCCCAAAACCCCCCCCCCTGGCTACGCCCTTGGTCTAACAGCTACAAATATTAATTGGTATTCCCTCCAGGGGAAAACTACGACGCCAGAAGACTACCAATGCGTTCCAAAACCGCCTGCCTCCAAGGAGAAGTACCATGTAGCAACATCAGGCTGTACCATCACCTCAAATCCACCGAAGAAATCAAGGTCTGCGGTAGATACATGAGATTCGCAGTACCGATACCATTTTTCGACTGCAAGATGAAACCCCACGGTTTGGCGGTACCGTTCAAGAACTGCCCACTATTCGACGTCAATTCTGCCAACTCTGCTTACGTTTTGATCAGGTACTACGTGCAGAGCTACAGGTGCCTGTTTTGCAAGTGTAACCACGGAGGAGATTGCGTTGAGGTCTTCAGGAATAGCTTTTTTACGTGGCTGATGGAGGAGGTTGTGCCGAGGTTCAATGATGACAAGACTTACGTGGCTTTTGGAGGAGTGATTAGGTTGATAAGGACTCTGGAAGGGCAAGGTTTGTTCTGTTCTGTTAATATTCTAGAGGTTGTTACTATTAAAAAATTTAAGAAATTCCCCGAGCAGGTGCTTTTGAGCTCTTGTCCATTGATGGAGCAGTGAGGCTATATACTGAAGGGCAAAATTAGCGCACCACTTAAAATTTCGTTAAATTTTAACAATTGATATCTTCTCAATCTTTAGTCGGATTTCAACGTTTCTTTCTTTCAATAATAGCTCTGTTATTGTTGAATTCCCTCCATTAAACAGAAGTCCAAAAAATAAAATCTTCATGTTGTACAGGGCGTTTAAATAATGTCATGTTTTATAGTCAAATTTTAACATCTTCTGTGGGCAATGCCAGGTTGCTGAGGCATATAAAAACAATAAAGCGTTGTAGCCTAGTATCTCATGAGTATTTTGTTTTTTTAAAAACCAATTTATCTTGAAGTCGTCCAGAGATATTCAACTTTTTATCAACTCTTGTATTTTATGCATTAGCCATGAATATCTTCTCAACCATTTGTCCGATTTGAATGTTTTTTTTAGTTGAAGCTCTTTTGTTGGTGAATATCATACTACAATGAGATGTTCAAAAAAAGAATGCATCATGCTGTACAGGTCGTTTAAATTTTCGGGTTTTTTTCATTAACACCTTCTGTGGGCAATACCAGATACCTGAGGCTTCTCTACTATACTATACTAACTATACAGTGATGAAGCCTGATGTTTCCTGAGTATTTTGCTTTTTTAAAAAGCAATTTAACTTGTACCCTCCATAGATATTCACATTTTCATAACATCTTGCATTTCATACATTACATTGACAATGAATATTTTCAGTCAAGTGATACTGGGGTTTACAGTTGTCATAATTTTTTCTAATTGATAAAATTCATTTGATATTAATAATCGTGTTAATTTCTGGAGTTTTATTTACTTTAATATTTTTTTCGTTCGGCGTTGAATACGTAGTTTAAGCTGATCCCAAACGTTTTCGATTACGTTCAGGTCAGGACTAAAAGCCGGCCACTGTAGATGTTGAATCCCAACCTCTTTAAGGTATTCACGATATGGAATTATCGTCTATCAGCAAAAATTGTCACCTATGTATCTAGCAGAATTTATTGCCCCTTCCCGGATCGCTACAAGATCCATACGAGTAATCAAGGAAATGCTTTGTCTTCTCCTGATGAATACCCATCCATGGGATGATTTTAAGCTTACTCTGAAGTCTTCAGTGAAGTGAAAAAAGCCTTTTGCGGGATGTCTTGCATTCAATCCATATTCGTTGAGTCTTCTTATTGCAGTTTTTGATGAAATTGTAACATTTCGGACAACTCGAAGGCGGTTTTTTCACTTTGATCTGGTGTTTTAACGTGAAAGCCCATTTCCATAAGTCTACGGAGACTAAGAATTAACTTTCAACGCAAAAATAAATGAAAACAAATTAAGAAAAACAGAAAAATGCAAGATGTTATAAAAATGTGAATATCTCTGGAATGGTATCAGTTAAATTGCGTTTTAAAAAAGCAAAATACTCATGAAACATCAGGCTACATCACTGTATAGTTAGTATAGTATAGTAGAGAAGCCTCAGGTATCTGGTATTGCCCACAGAAGATGTTAAACTGTAATGAAAAAAACCCGAAAATTTAAACGCCCTGTACAGCATGATGCATTTCTTTTTTGAACATCTCATTGTAGTATGATATTCGGCAACGAAAGAGCTTCAACTAAAAAAAAACATTCAAATCGGACAAATGGTTGTTAGATATTCATGGCTAATGCATAAAATACAAGAGTTGATAAAACGTTGAATATATCTGGACGACTTCTAAATAAATTGGTTTAAAAAAAAACAAGATACTCAAGAGACACTAGGCTACAACGCTTTATTGTTTTTATATACCTCAGCAATCTGGCATTGCCCACAGAAGACGTTAAAATTTGACTATAAAACATGACATTATTTAAACGCCCTGTATAACATGAAGATTTCATTTTTTGGACTTCTGTTTAATGGAGGATTTTAGACAATAACAGAGCTACAATTGAAAGAAAAAAACGTTGAAATCCGACTAAAGATTGGGAATATATCAATTGTTAAAATTTAACGAAATTTTAGGTGGTGCGCTAATTTTGTCCATCAGTATATAATATTCCAATTGAATTTTCTATGGTTCTCTTAAATCTATGGCCACGAAATTTTAGACGAACATTAAGAATATCGATCTCCATTCACAAAAAAAATTCACTCGAATCAAATAACTTTTTATGGAAATATGAAGTTCCTTTTTTTTCAATATTCCAATTGAATTTTCTATGGGTCTGTTCATACTAAGGCCACAAAATTTTGCATGAGGCTTGTTATTAGTTTCTTGCTTTTGGCCGCAACATTTCATTCCGATTGGTTTCGTATGTTCTGAGATATTGAAGAACAAAAATTTTGAATGGCCATATTTTATGGAACACCCTGTATGACTTGGCTGGTTAACGAACTTAATCGAGCCATTCGGAACCCGAACTCATCCTGTAAATTTCAAGTCTCTAGGACAATCCTTTCGAAAGTTATTGTGCTAACGTACGGACGGACGGCCCTACGGACAGAATTGAATTTGACTACGAATTCGTCATCAGGGAGTCTAACCTTATCTTTTGGGATCATTTTCGTTTGAAAATTCGAAAATCCAGACATTTGGCAAAACGATATAGCACTGGTTTAAGTAGAACGAGCGCTCAAAAATTTGAAAAGAGCCTTGAGTTGGTGCCTTTGAGTACTCTTTTATTGGTCAAACAGAAAGGCTATTACGTTAAAATTTTGTATAGGACTAGAGATATAATATTTATATTAAATATATGATGGCAAAACCTCGGCACAATCGGAATTATATTCTGCAATGTATTCAAAAATGAAATATGTAAAAAGTTTCCTAATTTCATAATTTTGACATTTTTATATATTTCATTTTTCGACTTTCTTATGATTTTATTGATGCAACTCACAAATTTTTGCGTACTACAACTTTGAATCGGATATTTTGTTGTGGAAATATTAGGCCTCACGGACAGAATTGAATTTGACCACGAATTCGTCATCAGGTAGTCCCCTATCGTTTGAGACCATTTTTGGCCCAAAATTCGAAAATTACATACATTTGGGCAAAACGATTAAGCAACAGTTTGAGTAGTATGAGCTCTAAGAAATGAAGAGTTTATGGAAAAACATATAGATTGTTTCTATCGAAAAATATAAAGCCGCGTACACATCTGAGCAAAACAGCCGAATGAGCACATCGCGCAGAATGAGCATTCAGATGTGGACGGTCAAAACGCACAGCATGAGCGCGCTCATGTTGCGCGGAGCCGATCCGCAATTTGTCGATCCATCAAAGAAAATTCGTGCTCAGTGTGGACGGGTAAAAGCCGCGTACACATCTGAGCAAAACAGCCGAATGAGCACATCGCGCAGAATGAGCATTCAGATGTGGACGGTCAAAACGCACAGCATGAGCGCGCTCATGTTGCGCGGAGCCGATCCGAAATTTGTCGATCCATCAAAGAAAATTCGTGCTCAGTGTGGACGGGTAAAAGCCGCGTACACATCTGAGCAAAACAGCCGAATGAGCACATCGCGCAGAATGAGCATTCAGATGTGGACGGTCAAAACGCACAGCATGAGCGCGCTCATGTTGCGCGGAGCCGATCCGCAATTTGTCGGTCCATCAAAGGAAATTCGTGCTCAGTATAGACGGGTTGTCACAGTTACTGAATGGAGTAGATCCTTTTGAATACTTTCTACTCCACTACTCCAAACAGTTTCTACTTCGGTACCTACCAGAGGATGTTTTCCGATGTTTTCTCGACGCAATAATTTTCGGACGGAAATTCAATCGAATGAGTAATTCAAGTTACTATCAGTTAGTATTCTTCTAGATTATGAGTATAGGAGTTCCATTTATACAAAAAATAGAAATAATAATAATAACGCGCGTGAAAGTACTGCAGTGGCATTGTGTAGTGTATGAACCATAGTTTAGAAATTATTTCTAAACAATCAAAATTCAGAAGGAGACTGCTATGTTATTCAATTAGGATAGTAAAAATAGATTTTATGATACAGATTTATTATGTATTGTTTTCATTTGTTTTGTAGTCAACTTTGATATTTATTAAATGAATTGTTTACAGGAATCTGGACTAGATTTTATTTTGATTTCTTAAATACTTGCCAACGTTTCGAATCTTTTGTGATTCTTCCTCAAGGCTCGATATTCATTTCAATCAAAATATCGTCATAATATTTCTTTCGTTCGTTTCTCGTTGAAACTCAATTCTGATGTGGTGAAAACAAATATGCTGAATGTTATCAGTAAGAATGCAGATCCATCTCACTAATATGTTCGGCCGTCGAGTACAATCTTGTACTACAGAATTGACTTTCAACGAGAAACGAACGAAAGAAATATTATGACGATATTTTGATTGAAATGAATATCGAGCCTTGAGGAAGAATCACAAAAGATTCGAAACGTTGGCAAGTATTTAAGAAATCAAAATAAAATCTAGTCCAAATTCCTGTAAACAACTCATTCAATATTTATCATCATGGACCTTACTCTTCAACAATTTTGATATTTATGTTTCTGTTGTTTTATAATTATATTTTTTGTACAATATTATTTTTCATACTTCAGTCGTTCATTTTTGGAATGTCTTTTTTATATTAATCTAACTTATTCTTCAAAGCCATCAGTTTTCTGACCTCGTTTTCCACCTCGTTGGCGTATTTGAATAATTGTATTACTCACACAGAAATATATTGAAATATAATGTGCGATATGAGGTAGCCACATTTATTATTCGTTTTGAACTATGAACACGAAAAAAAAGTTGAGTTCCTCACTGTATTCTACGCATAATTCTGTATCAGAATGTTTTTAGCTCAGCATTATTTCTAATAACTTCGGAGATAAAGGAGGGGTGCGAAAAGTATAAATTTCCAAAATCGCCTTGTATCTCATCAACGGAAACAGACCAACTTCAGTTTCACAAGAATGTAGGACAGGAACGTGAAAACCCCAAGTCTCTATCTTAAATAACAAGCTAGAAACCTGGCTGTCTCACCCAAAATGGGATGCACTCGAGGATGCACTGTATATTCATAATTTTCGTCTTGTCACAGAATATCTATCCTCACCCATGCTACTTTCCACTCACGGGGGTGAGTCGCCCCGGGACTATTGTCTGTGGTCCAAAACAAAGGATTCCTTTGTTTTGAAACACAGACAACAGTCCGGGTGCAACTCAGAGCAACTCACCCCCGTGACTGAAAAGCAGCACCAGAAGCCAATAAATTTTTTCGAGCTTTCGCTTCTGTGGTCTTGTAATAATCACAAAAAAATATTCTGCAATTGGAACAATTCTGGATATCAATTGTTTGGATATTTTCCACATATACTGGAGACTTGTTAATGAATCGCCACTTGCAAGGAACCGCAGTGTTAGCGCTAAACGTTCTTCCGCAGGGATTGCCATTCGGAACTATCTCGTCTGGATATCTTATCTTTAATCTCATTCAGGAGAAATGAAAAATCTGCTTCTGACATTCTTGTAAAATTTTTGAATCGCCTGCCGTCGTCCTTACTTTGAATGTCGTGTAATAAAAAAGTGCTGTTGAGGCTACGGTCTCGACTCCTTAGTAGATATAACTGTGAAGACTAGCACATCCCAAGTTTTCCATCGTTTAAGTTCGTAAGCACTGAACTGACACATCCGTTGTGCGGCACCGAACACGTCATGCTCATATTGCTCATTCTGTTCGTGCGTAGGAAAGAAAAATTTCCCGCACAAACGCTCATTCGGTTCGGCGCGTTTTGTCCGTCCACATCTGAATGCTCATTCGGCGCGATGCGCGATGTGCTCATTCGGCTCTTTTGCTCAGATGTGTACGCGGCTTAAAGCTGATAAAGCAATGACTCGTAGTGACATGTTTTGACGTTGTCATAATGGTTTCAAAAATTTTCATATTAATTAGTCTTATTTTACTTCAAATATGCGCAATGTAGCAATTTGGCAACAAGCCGAAGTTTGTTCGAAATAGACGTAATTCTGTAGTTGGATTTTTTAAATTATTTTTCCGTCATTATTCACTGATTTTTGAATAGAATAGGGTTTTCAAGAAGTTAAAATAAAAAATCGTACATTTAAGGGTTAAGTAGAACGAGCGCTCAAAAATATAATAGACTCAATAAGAACCATACTCACCGTGTTCATTAGACGATCCTTAATTACATCTAATTCTTACTAACTTGTAGGTGTTAAAAACGTCGATTTGCTACACGAGAGGCAGTGCTACAATCGAATGGCCGGCGTTAGTGAAGATCCATTCATTGAGGTGTGTCCAGTTGACAAAATTAATTCCATAAAACTAAAAGCGCGATGTTACAGTACACGAGGCATAAACTGAAAGTTATACTGATAGCCCTGCTGATAGTGCTCCTGCTGTGGTTCTTGTTGGCGACATGCATAATTTGCTGCAGGATGGCGAGGAGTAAGTGGTGACAACATTAAATTAAAATTTCCGCAAATTGCTGGGATAAGCATTTCCCGGCCTAGTCCGTAAAGTATAGTCCGTTCACGAAAGGTTGAGCCGCCGGTTGGCCATGGAAATTTGGCATTTTCCACTGTGTATATTAGAATTTTAGGTTATGTTGTTTATTTTCTTGTCAGATTGATACGCAATGTCGGCCATTGGTGGCTAAGAGGTAGCGCTCTGGCCAGTGGCGTAACGTTACTCAGCCGGGCCCCCCCCATGATTGTCCCCGGCCCCATCCTTCAGCCCCTATCACTATACCCCTAATTACCCATCATCTTGTATCTCCTTTTATTCATTATCAACGTCAATTCTATATGCTTACCTCAACCTTCAACTCAACCATTATTATTTTATATGACTGTCTAACAATTCATTTGTAGGTGAAACATAGTACCTACTCTATTTGGTAGAAACTAGTAGTCCAATAAACTGATATGACTGAAATATACAATAACGTTGGTTTTAATCAACTTTTAAAAATTTTTTCACAATTTATAATAGATACAAGATAACAATTAAGATATAATAGATTTAAAAAAATAGATATTTGTAATTAAAGACTTAGTTTTGTAAGACAGCGATGATCTGACGGTGGTTGATGGTCTGGTGCTACAACAATATTTTCTTCTGCCTTCTAGATTTCTTAGCAGCAAATGCCCTTATAACTTCATCCAAATCCACCTTTTTGGCTCTTTTGTTCTCTATGCTTAATAACGCGAGGCTGCTGAGTCTTTCTTGGGTCATGGTATTTCGTAAATAATTTTTGATAAGCTTTAACTTGGAGAACGATCGCTCCGCAGTGGCGACCGTCACTGGTAAAGTCAGGAAAAGAAGAAACGCTGTGCATAAGTCCGGGAAGCTAGACGTCATCCAATAATTGTCCAAAAACAACAGTTCAGCTAGTTGCCGGATCGATGACAACTTCGCAATCTCTGGCCTTAGAGCTATTGTGAAGGCTTTCAATTGAGAACAAAGGTCAATACTTAAATCTTCTTGGTACTCATGTACAAGAATTTTCACTTGTTTGGTCATTTCTGCGTCTTCTTCTTGTAACAAAAACGCTGGAGACAACACTGAGAAGAGTTTGCTGACTTCAGACATTTATTGCCTCAAATCTCAAGTTCAACTGATAAATTACTAAGTCAAGAGTCGCGCAAAAAAACACACTTTGAAATTTCTTTCACTATACAATAGTCGCGGTTCATCTTGGCAAAGCTCGTCAAAGTGTTTTTCAACTTTTCTATTTCTTTTTTCATCAAACTCGGGGCTAACTCCCCATTTCTCTGAAAGTGTAATGGCAGAGGCTTTTATTTCTTCAAAGTTATTTTTCATATTGATTAGTGTTTCTTTTGCTCTTCCTAACTGAGAAGCTGCCTGAAATAGATCATACCCTTCGTGTTGAAGGTTTTTTGATACTACATTAATAGCTTCAAGGATGTTTGTTTGAATAACGACTTGAAAAACGAAAGAAAACTTCTCAAGTTGTTTCTTTAATCCCATCGCTTCGGCTCTTTATTTGGGTTTTGTAGAAATAACAATTAGTTTAGCTAAAGCTTTCATGACATCTACATAGCAGTGGCTAAGCGATTTCAGTGATCAATTCTTGAGGCCCATCTTAAATAAAAGGTTCAACACCCGGGCCCCCAGACCCCGGGGCCCCCCACCAATGGGGGGTCTGGGGGGGTGTAAATTACGCCACTGGCTCTGGCTTGTCATGCCGGTGGCCCCGGGTTCGAATCCCGGCGAGGGCATGGACGTTGTGAAAAGTCTTGGTGGTGGTGTGGCGTCTTCACATCGCAAATAACTCAAATAACTACTGGAAACATAGCCATAGTTGCTGACCGCATTTGTGTTAGAATAAAAAAAAATTGATACGCAATGTTGTCAATATTGCATAGAGTTATCTGATAACTCGCAGGCTCGTCGGACGAGGCCGGGTACATTCGGCAACGTTGATTTTATTTTACGTAATGCAGCAAATACTGCCAACTTCAGATAAATAAACAAACGCCTGCTATGCGCTCAACCTTTCGTGAACGGACTATACGTTGGTATTTCCAAACTAGACTGGGAAGAATCACATTGCAGTTGCAACGAAAGAACGGCTGACAGTATACAGGGTGTCTTCTTTTTGAGTGGACAAACTTCGATAGGCGATTATACAAGCGATGTGCAAAAAAAATGTCATATAACACATGGTTCAAATGTTGACGGTTATTCTTCAATATAACACTTCTTGATTTCACGAAAAAATTTCAACTTTTCCTTGTAGTCTCATCAAATTTGACCACATTTTCAGAAAGGGCAATAAATATGCTACAAGATGAGATCTATGTGCAGGAAACACTCCTATTCCAGGCGAAGAATAGGAGAAGAAGTTTACAAAACTAGTCCTATTTTTCCAATGGCTTTTTCGATTAAATATCAATAAGTATGCACGCGCTTTCTCTTCTCTCTTTCGAGAAACACCAGCAATTAAATTCATTAGCGTATAGTTTGACATAAAATACGTTTACATTGTAACTCAAGTAATTCAATTGCAAATTTCAAAGCACAATTTATTTTCGAATTAAATTTCTAATGCTCCTTCCAAAATTAATTAGGTAATTTCTGTCGAATTTTGAAAGATTTGCGGAGTGAAAGTATGTTTACCTAGTAGAAAAGCCAAATTCCTAGACTTTGTGTTAGCAATCTTCACAGTCGGCCAGGAATGTCAGGTTTTTCCTACCTGGTAAATAATAAACCTATCATTATAAAAATTTTAATTCGTTATTGTTATTTTCTGAAAATTAGAGAGATGCACTTGCGGTAAGCCAGCTAGAAGTGAATCTAGGTAAGTTCTTCCTTTGAGATTGGCAGGAGTAAAATCTGAAAATCTGAAATTTCAGCAAATCTAGAAGATCAGGATCTACGAGTAAGTTCTTTATTTTTTTTATTTAATACAGGGTGTAATTAAATAGTTGCGCAAAAATTGAAGATCTGATAATATAGAAGAGGCTTTCGATATGATAAACATTTCCTTCGAGTTAAAATGTGGTTCCTTTCTTTCTTCGTCTATAATTATATGAATATTATCAGTTATTTATTATTCTGTTTAAAAGAATTTGAACGAAGACAAAAGATTTCAATCGAAAACACAGTTCCCTCAAGAAGGTATTACGAATTTGAATACAATATTTTTTGAAATTACAAATTGAAATATTACCAATATTTCATGCCAGCCATAACATTTTGAGCCATAACAAAGAGCTGTAAAAAAAGTAAGTTAACGAAAATTTTATGAAGGCGAGAATACACTAAAAAAATGTTTTTGACGTTCTTCTCCTATGATTGTAAATTGTGGTTTACGACTTTCATCTATTATGAGATAACACCAAACAATATTTTTGATTTTGTTCTCTTTCCCATGAAATGGCTGCCAAATTTAATATATTTCAGATTTCAGATAACAAGAATAACTCCTATTCTGGTGTTTTCAACAAGTTTCTGACCTGGAGCTACCTCTTAACTTTATTTGGTCGTATTTTTTCGATATTGAATACTCAATTAAGAATTTATTGATCCTAATATAATGCCTTTTTTGTAGAAGCTAATTTTTTGATTATTTTCACAGGTAAATCCTCCACCCTGATAGATAAGATTCTTGGCGAAGGGTAATTTTCAATATGGATACCTTGAAAGAAATATAAAATACTTTTTTGATTTCAGAGGGAGAAAACGAAAGCTATGGTGCAATTGTGATAGTAAAGGTAAATGAAAATATTCAGAGTGAATAAGTTTTTGTATCAAACGACTCAATTATCTTGGAAGCGAATTGCCCGATTTTCAAAATAATGTCTCCTACTGCCATTTTTGGCCATTGAATATTACACCAGTTGAATTTTTTAGGAGTGCAGCTTCAGGTCGTTTTGCAAAATGCGATGTCATAATGATATATGCACATTCAGAGTACTGGAGCACTTACGAATTGAGAGTTCCAGTTCGTCAAGAACATACTGATTTACACTGCACATTTTTTTTTCGCGTTTGAATAACTTTAATCTCTCGGATTTTTGTTTATCGAGCTTTTACTTCAATCTTTTGGACTCATTTTCGGACAAGAGTAATATTAGGCGTCTCATTCAAGTGGTAAAAACCACAAATACCGCAGAAACGGTTGGCGAATTGCATAGACCTCCAAAGCTATTGAATTCCCAATAGTCAAGCTACCGATTGGTACATAGCCCCCGCGCCCTTTTGATACGTTGCATTCTCGCTTTGAGCTGAATAATAAGAAGCTCCCTTTTTGAAATATTTTGTATTTGCAGCCTACTATTCCCTGACCGACGACACAAGCAGAGAGAAAACTTCTAGTCCCAAATCTGAAGGTCCTAGTCCGACATCATCCCCTACAAGTCCCAAATCGAGCTCCCCAAGGACTTACTTCAGCTCAGACTCCCAATCTCGTTCCTCCAGAGGTGACATCCGAGCCTATCCTGCAGCTGTTGAATCGGTTTCTATAATCAAGGAGACTAGTTCGAGCGAGTCGAGAGGTCTACCGCCCATTGCAGAGATTTCGGAAGGTTCATCCAGTGCCAGCAGACAAAGGGTGAGGTTTGCGGCTTCTGCGTCTAGGATAACTGTCACAGGTAGGTGTGAAATCCAAGGTGCTTGTCATCACAAGACCTCTTTGAAGATTGTTGATTTTTGAGGTAGTTTAATTCTAATGTTACGTTCAGGTCTATTGTGCCCCCATCAGAGCTGTTTTCGCTACTGTACTACAGCTTGCCCTCCAGTGTTAGAGCTTCAATGAACTCCAGTATCTGAGGGGTCTTCAAAGAGGCTAGATCTGCGTTTCTCCTATAATTCTCCTGTCCAAGACTTTCTTTAGGCAGGCCAGCAATAGTTAGGCATTTTGTTACTAAGTGAACAGGATTTTCCTCCTCTTCCTCACTGAAGATACACTCGTCAGTTTTTGTTGAGCCAATTCTCATCATATGCTCCTTAAGGCGACAACATCTGTAATGCCCGTACTCATAGTCAAGGCTCCGTCAGATCTCGTACTCAAGAAGATCTTAGGCTTGTATTCATAGTTCGCCCTTGAGGGTGAGTGAGATTTTGTATCGCCCTTATGAATACTAGTCATAAAGGTAACCTCAACTCAAGCCAAGGGCGTTACAAACTCTCCCTCACCCTCAAGGGCGAACTATGAATATGAGCCAGAGATCTTCTTGAGTACGAGATCTGACGGAGCATCGACTATGAGTACGGGCATAAGAAATCCCAAGTAGCATTTTAACGACGACAACCACATTATGCACCAAAATTAACGTTGTCATTGGTTTAGGAATTAGTCATTCTTGAAACGTCGCATGGAAGACCACCTCACAACGTAGTCGCATGACTATAGTTGCGACAACTGCAAACGAAGTAGTTATTATTTTGGGATTAGGAACGTCTGGTAGACAACTTTAGTTTTCTGCAACGTTCAATTCAGAGACAACGTTATTGGATTCAACTATAACCAGTCGAAATTTTCTATTGAAGTAGAAAGTAGTTGACTTGAAAACGTTGTCGTGTAGTCATTTCAGTAACCTTCGTATACGATGAGAAATAAACTGATTTATTATATTTGTGTCGATAACTTTCTCAAAGTTATTTCATTCGCTAACCCAAATGAAAGATATTTTCGAATAATTCTTCTTAATTATTCGATTTGATCTGGTAACCAAACGTTTAGAATTGGTGCAGTTTTTGGTCAACTAAACTACGAAACAACGCCATGTTTTAAGAATTGGTCATTTAAATAAACGAAAACAAATGATTTTAAAGACTTTATTTGAATTTTCTGCGCCAAATTATTCTAAATCTCGTTTAGTATGGACTTATGGAAAACATCGGCAATTTCTTCCTCGATTAAACTTTGTTTGAATTCAGTTTTAAATTTTCCAGAAATACCAATGGATTGCAGGCGCGTTTGTTTTTCAGCATGAATCAATAGTATATTCAATAGTAAAGTGGTCTTCGTTGTCGATTTTTGTTGCGAAACAATCGTTTCTTCTCTATAAGAAGGGACTATTGGCTCTATGCATAAGATTGATAACAAATCGACATTGCGGTACAAGTTGAAATATATACATGATGGCCATCGGTACCTAATTATTTGGTTGAAATATTAACTATCTTAACGTCATATGTGGAATGAACTTCGTTCCCATCTTAGACAAAGGTCTAAGGTTCCCATAGATAGCGCATGTGTAAACTTCGCAAAGTTCAGACAACGTAAATCTGATACCTCTAGTTGTAGCACGACGTTGTAAAATCCCGAAAATGGTTGTGAGAACGTTGCTTTGAGGTCGGCAAAGTCACTTAGTTTGGTTGCGCGACTTCTTTATATACGGCAAAGCAACGTAAAATTGCTACTTGGGAAGCCAGTGAGCAGGAGTAACTTCTTCTTACTGAGATCCGATACTTTTTGGACCTTGCAGTTTTGAAGAACCGAAAAAAACTTCGGAATGTTTAATTTCCGAAAGATTCCTCTAGAGTCTTCTCTTTCAGTTTTTCCTTCTCCGAAAACTCTTTCTTATAGGTGCATTTGCATTTACCACCAAAGGATTCTAGGTGAGTGAGCCGTTCGTGCTCAATTTCTGGCTAATGTATTAGTTTCATCTTTTAACTTTTTTTCCTAAATGACCACAAACGCAGACTGAAGAAATCTTGTTCTTCTTGCCTACTTCATTGAGTTTTTTTGGGCGCTCCCATATTAGCTTTTGAGTCGATGAGACAGGAGTTCAGAGACTATCAGAATGCATCGCTTTGTTACACTCTTGACAGATTCCTTCCAGGTTTCTATCTTTGCATCTCTATATTGCGAGTATTTCTGCCCAAAAAACACTTGAGTAGGAGCCTCACTATAGTGTACACTTGATTCTTGGCCCGTATACTCCAGTGTCGGCCACTATCGTAGTTTCAGAACCATTTATACACCATTTGACGGTATTTACTCTGAAGTTTTGGGTAGTGTATTCCCAGGCTTGTCCAACCCCCAAATATTAAAGTCAACTCTCCTATTGTTATAATTGTGTGTGCTCAATTTTGACCTCAGCAAGGATTTCTGAATCATTATTTTTCAGGAACAAGTACTACAGGATCGGACATTCGAGACTCCTTGTCATCAAAATCGAAAGCTGATGGGAAAACTGTGAAGTCCACGAGAGAAGACAGCTTGGATTCTGGGTAAATATTCTATTTTTCGAAATACTGTTGTCTTTTGGGAAAAACCTAAAAAAAAGCAAATAAGATATTTGTCGCGCGTTGCGTGTCCTATGTCAAAAGTAGAGGGTATAAATGCCTTAAAAAATACAAAAACATGCTTGCATTTAATTGAGAATAATATTTATTGAATGTGAGTTATCAGTTACTTCTTGAAATTGAGCTAGCCAAACAATTCTTGCTTTTTTCGCGGCAAATTTATATATTCATCTATAGCTGATTTGAGAAGTAAAAACTCATACTTAAATATCATATCACAGTTAGTTAGCGATACTGCAGTTCATATTTCATTGAAAAATTGCCCTCACTTTTTTAATTTCATTTGAGACCACTAAAATAAGAAAAGTTTAATCCTCTCTATTCATTCAGTTCAATATTTTCGCAGGAAGTCTGGCAGTTTACAGGTGAGTGATTATCATTATATAAGCTCTAATGTGATTATATTGAATGTTTCAACTATATGAGGGAGTGAACACTTTTGTATTTTTATAGCCCGCAATTCAAGATAAATTTTTTTTCGGTATTGTTCTTAGAAATAGCTTGTTATTCAAACACCTCAGTTTTTAAGGTTTATCAAGACATTGCAAATGTTCAAAGAGGACCATACCATAGGGTTATCCACCCAGAAAAAAAAAGTCAACCCAATATCCTATACGGAATGTTCTTAAACTTTGTGAAAGTTAATTCGAAAAAACTCCTTTCCTTAATTATTTTTATTACAGGAGGATTCACAAGCTCATTGTTACAGCGATGATAGTGACTCAGCTACTCAGGATACAGGAAGGTAAGAAATATTCTGGAATAACAGAGAACAGGGTAATCCCCTATAGCTCCCTTACATAGAGCAATTTCACAGCAGTTGATTTAAATTGAATTTAAAACTCAATTGTTCTAATTGGTCTAATTCATAATATTCGTGAAAAAAAATGTGACTGCGGAAGTTTCGCTGAATGATTTTGAGCAGCAAGTATAGTTAGTTAGTTTAGTTTAAAAAGGGGTTACAGTTCACTGCGACCTCAAGGTCTATTGTGCCCCATTACAAAGCTCTTCTGGCCGCACCCTTCATAGCTCGCCTTCCAGTTCCAGAGATCTGATGACATCCAATATCTCTGAAGGCTTCAACGAGGCTAGTTCCTCACTCTTACAAGTTTCTCGCCCAAGGCATTCTCTCTTTAGGCTCGCAATGCCAAATCATTCAGTGACTAGGTGAATGGGGGTTTCTTCCTCCTCCCCACAGAACCTACACTCGTCAGTGTCGGACAATCCCATCTTAAACATGTGCTTCCTGAGGCGACAGTGTCCTGTAAGAAAGCCAGTGAGAAGATGTAATTGTTCATTACCAAGATCCAGATATCTTTTTTATCTTGCTGTTTAAAAGTTCCGAAGAACTTTGGTGGAATGATCCATCCCTGGGAGATTCCGCCAGAGTTTTTTCCTCTCGGCTTTCTCATTTTCCAGAAACCCCTTCTTATAGGTACATTAGCCTATACCACAGAAGGGTTCTGAGCCAATGAGTGACATTTCGTGCGCCCTCTGTGGCAAGTGTATTGGCCTCTTCGTTTCCTTTGATTACCGAATAGCCGGGAACTCAGACTAAAAAGACCTCATTTTTCTTGCCTACCTCATTGAGTTTGTTCTGGCACTCCCAGATCATCTTTGAGTCGATGACGTAGGAGCTCAGTGCTTCAATAGCAGCTTGACTATCTGAGTGCATGACTATATCACACTTCTGATAATTTCTTTCTAGATTTATATCCAGACATCTTTCAATAGTTTATATTTCTGCTTGAAAGACGCTCATACATAGTACAGTGTTATTAACCTAAAAAAAGGCCTAACCTTGACATCCAAAATAAAAGTTTTATTCCAACTCCAAATTGTTCTATATAATCCTCTTATTGTTTGGTAAAAAGTTACACCATTTTGAGCGTCGGGTTTGGGGGAGAGGGGGGTGGGAATTTGAAAAATCACTAGTTTTTTAGTTTTTCGTACATATTTCAAAAACTGAGCGGTTTATCCTAAACATTGTTATATACAAAAATGTTCTACGTTAAATTTTAAATAAGAATTGTCCTTTTCATAATCACTCTAAATTGTACTGTTCAAGAGTTACAGACGGTATAAATATTAACTTTTTCGTGATTTTGATAATTTAAAAAAAAAATAAGCTTCGTAAAAGAATGTTGCTATTTCAGTGGCCGGTGGTATGTTAGTGATGATAAGCCCTTGAAGGAACGACAACCTCACCACCTTATCAAGGGGCACTCTTTTTTAAGGGATAAGAGGCTTCCACAGGTTTAGGCCATATAAACCTGTGGTACGGAGAAACCCACCCTGAACTTTCTACGAACATTGCAACATAAATTCACTTCTTAAGCGTAAATATCTTTCAAATTTGGAATGTTCAATGTCTTTATTAACTTCACTCATTCTCCAGCACATTATCCTCCTCCTCTAGCTCGTCGTCTAAGATGTTATTATTGTCCATGTTATCACATGCTTGGTCTGACCAATTGCTGCATATGCTAGTGCAGTTTAGACCACTCTTTCTGCATTCACAATTACGAACGCATTCATCTTTGCAAGTACACATTATTCGTGAAAAACTTCTGGTCTTCAACAACCCCAAAGCCGACCCCAGTGCAGTGGCTGATGCATTAAATTACTTCCTACTTACAATGTTTGGAGCCAAGAACACTGAAGATCTAGATTGTCTCCGCTACCAGTCCTACTTGAAAACGATTGCAAAGCAGCCTATACATGCATTACTGAAGTTGGATGCACTACCCCCCACTTCAGGAGCGTCCAGACAGCATTCATTCAGGACCTACCACCAGGTACAACAGTGGCTGAATGAAGATAAGGATCCACTCGAGTGGGATTGGAAGAAGATTGGCGACCACCTGAGACCAATTACAACAGCACGTCCTGCAGCCCCCAGGAATTACTGTCCTTTATAATGTGTACTTGCAAAGATGAATGCGTTCGTAATTGTGAATGCAGAAGGAGTGGTCTAAACTGTACTAGCATATGCAGCAATTGCTCAGGCCAAGCATGTGATAACATGGACAATAATAACATCTTAGACGACGAGCTAGAGGAGGAGGATAATGTGCTGGAGGAGGAGTGATGTTAATGGAGACATTGAACATTCCAAATTTGAAAGATATTTATGCTTAAGAAGTGAATTTATGTTGCAATGTTCGTAGAAAGTTCAGGGTGGGTTTGTCCGTACCACAGGTTTATATGACCTAGGCCTGTGGAAGCCTCTTTTCCCTTAAAAAAGAGTGCCCCTTGATAAGGTGGTGAGGTTGTCGTTCGTTCAAGGGCTTATCACTAACATACCACCGGCCACTGAAAAAGCAACATTCTTTTACGAAGCTTATTTTTTTAAAAAATTATCAAAATTACGAAAAAGTTAACATTTACACCGTCTGTAACTCTTGAACCGTACAATTTAGAGTGATTATGAAAAGAACTATTCTTATTTAAAATTTAACGTAGAACATTTTTGTATATAACAATGTTTAGGATAAACCGCTTAGTTTTTGAAATATTTACGAAAAACTAAAAAAACTAGTGATTTTTCAAATTCCCACCCCCTCACCCCCAAACCCGACGCTCAAAACGGTGTAACTTTTTACCATAGAATAAGGGGACTATGTAGAGCAATTTGGTGTTGGAGGAAAACTTTTACTTTGGATGTTGAGGTTTAGGTCTAATTACACCGTACTAACAGGAGCCTAGTGACAGTGCACAATTGGTTCTTGGCCCGTATATCCATACTATCAATCATATCAAATTTTCTTCAAATTATATCGAGTAGTTTGAAACTTATTCCACTAAAATGGATTTCCAGTGGCGTCATTTGGGAGGTCGTATCTTCGTAGGGAGGGCCGCTAGGAAAAAAAATTGTGGGAACTTGTCATCTTCATTTTTTTAATTTCTATCTGAATCTGAGAGATTTATAACTTTTTCGATAAACAGCTGAAAAGGTCCAGTGAATTTAAAAGGAAAAGTAGTCGTTGAAAACCTAGTTTGAAATGTGTAATCGTGAATATTTGGAATAACCCATCTTCACATATCAAAATATGTATGTACTTTTATTTTTCAGAACTGACATTTCCAGTGATTCTATAGAACAGCCACCACCGCGTTGAAGACTGAGCCCTAGAAGAAATTAAGAATAAAGTATTATTTTATACATATACCTTTTAAACATACATATTATAATCAGTAGAAATGATTAAAATTTGAAAAAAAATTCGTGTTTTATTCTCTCACCTTCGTCTTAGATTGCCAGGGGATACATTGAGAACATTTGCTATTTAATATTTATTGATATAAAACGGCATTTTCAGTTTAAATTCACTAATCTAAGTTTCACAGTTCGTGATAGTTCTTACCTGCGTTTGATTCTCATATTCAAATTTGAAGTAAAACTCGATTAATTTTTGTAATACATATTTCTTTTTTTATTTCAAACCGAACGGTTAATATCGAAGAAATAATCAGTATTATTATCTGGGGCTAGGAAAACCCAAGAGTTACTTTCTCGAAAATGAGGCTGGATCAACAGTAACGGTGAATGGATTGCGCTATCGAGAGATGATTAATGATTTTTTTATGGCCGAAACTGGATAGTATTGATCTGGACAATGTTTTCTTTCAACGAAACGGCGCTACGTGCCGTGATCGTTTGCGGAAAAAGTTTCCGGACCGTGTTATCTCTCGAAGAGGTGATCACAATTGGCCAACGAGATCTTGTGATTTAACACTTAGTGACTTCTTTCTTTGGGGCCACGTGAAAGAGAAGAACTAAGCCCAGCGTCGATTCAAAATCTCAAAGATGGAATTCGTGAGGCTATCGAGGACATAGGGCAACCCCTTTGCGATTTGGTTGTGGAAAGCTTCTTCTTAATAATGAAATAAACATCCGATCGTCCATATTCACAACAGTTTGAAGGATCTAAGTAATGAGGGGTCTAATTCTATCCCACTCAAACTAAAGGGAATCCAATTTAAAATGCTCACTAAATAATAGCATCATTCATTCGGTCTTCAATCGAGGCCTCAGCATAGATCTCACTACCCAACAGTATCGATCGGAGTGAAAACGCAACTCCAGATTTTTCTAGGTTATTTCCATCATTCCAAAACAATTTTTCCCTGTGAAACTGCCAATCCAGTGAAATATTCATAACTCTTTCATGCTTCAAAATCGGTAAGTCTAGACTCAGACGCATGTTTTTATTTTGGCGCCCGTTCAGAGATGAAATATTAAATGGACATTTCGAAAGGAACTAAATAAAGAATACGCTCCTGTAATAGTTTTAGTTCTATTTTTGAAGCCATTCATGTTCATTCGCCCAAACTTAAAGTTGCTGAAGCTTCGTTAGTATAAACAACGCAGCCTTTATGAAGCTAGTTAATGAAGTGAATAATATCCTCTGATATAACCATGTATGAAAATTGTGTATGCAAAGCATGATCTCATATAGAGTGAGCTAGATTGCCACATCAAGTTCAATTATAATAAAATTGGAGTGTAATAGTGCCAAAACATGAATACTGTCCCAGAAAAAGCTTCATCCTCTTCTAGCAGTGACAGTGAAAGTGATGAGCTTGATGACAGTGCTGTGAGTTTGAGGGAAAAAAGAGCAGTTCAATGGTAAGTGAAGTTTTCTTAAATTCCTAATTCTCTATTTTTAGTTGATAAGTCGATTAGAAACAGTTTGATTTAGCTCAATATTTATAGGTTCGAAAATATCAGCGTTGAAAACGATGTTATGAAATGAAACACATGTTTGTTGCGTCAATTATATTTCGAGTTTTGAAAAGTGAAACGAATTACGATTATTTATGCTATGTTGAATTTTATTTTTACTTGCGGATTTTGAGAGGAAGGAAATTTCTGAATATTTTTGAGCGGATATGAATATTTCATGTTTTTATGTTATTTTCATAATTTGTTTTTTTCACTACATGTTGTTGATGATGTATTCAGAAAAATCGTTGAGGATGTTACTATTTGAATTCAACACATATATTTCTTTGAGTTGTCAGGTCACTAATTTACTTCCTGTCGGATTTGAATTTACTGGTTTTAGCACTATCTACTTCTTTGGTGATAAATTAATGAAATGGGATATATTTTAATAAAATAAATATTCATTATCATTATTTTGAATGAAACATATATTTTTTGAGATCATGTTGATACTCTCTTTGAGTTTGCTTGTTAATGATTTTTTAAGTTCGAGGATCCTATTTCAAATTTTTTCCTTTATTTGATTTTTCTTTCAACTTTTATGCAAATATTGTGAAATCATCGTATTGATATTATTCTTTTACATTCAGAAAAAGTATGGTTCCAAATAATCAGCCTAGTTATAATAAGTTTTCACTCAGGAAATGTGCTCGTGAATTATTATTATTATTATTATATAATAACCATTATTATTATATAATTAACAGTTTGTTATTTTATAAATAGAGTGGAACTTCCCTATAGGGAACATCTGTATAACGAATTTCGTCCAAGACATTGCACTTCGAATCCAAATTCCATGTTGAGAACACCCTCTAAAACGAAGTAAATTCTCTCTATAACGAAATATTCCAAGAACAAGAACATCACTCTTTGAATGGGTATTGGTAAAAAGGTATAAGTGTGGGGGTTTTCCATAATTATGCCGACCGTATGTCAAATACGGTGTTCGAGATCACTACGATAGAAGTGATGATACCGACAGCGTTGATTTGGAGGGGCAACCTGCCGAAAAACCATACCGTGAAGTGGAACTTCAAGCCTTTAAAACATGTCGTCTCGATTGAAGAGGTTCCGGAAAATATTTTTGAATCTTTGAGAAAATAAAAAGTTTTTTTTATGAGAATAAAATGTTTTTAATTGTATCACTCAGACAAAAATGACGAATTATTTGCCCAAAAAATCGTGAATAGCTTTGTATGTATACGTACTTACATATAATGCCTATAAGCTTTTAGAAATGCACTTACACACCTTTTGAGTATGTATATGAATTCACGAAAAAGTGCAATTGCTTGTTTCTATATTTGACACTGAAAAAAAATTCTGTATAACGAAATTTTTTTGCGGATTTAGTGACCTCGTAATAGGGAAGTTCCACTGTATTTAAATGAGCCTGAAAAAACTTAAAATTTTCTCCCATTGAATGAAGATATAATTGTCAGATAATCAATAGATTTTCTCATTGTCACGTTAGACATTTTATTCACAAATTTAGAAGGCAAGCATAAGAACAATTTTAAAGGTGAGATGATACAAGATTACAAAAATATAAGATAAAAAACTAAAACTGAAAGTTATTCAATTTATAAAATAGATTCATTGCATGAAAAATTGAAATTGAATTGCAAAAAAGGCTTTTCTCAATGAATTACGATATTCTCATTGATATTTCAGACGAAAAAGAAACTGAAAGGCTTTCGTATCAAGATTAAGAGAAATTGACAAAAAATTATTGCTTGAGCCACTTTTCGTCGAGGTATTTTGATATCTAGAATCTTTTGTGAAGTATGCTGGACAGATATAATTATCGTTATTGCTTGCCTCACAATTATTATTGTTATTATTACCTATTATTATTCTTTATTTAGTTATTGCAGTCCATCCAATAGTCATCAAGAGAAAAGATCTCTAACATTGGAATGGCCACCACCCTCAACATCCTCTGGTTCTTGGAGAAATGGCCTTCGACATGTTCAATTCGGAAACCAAAAATATGGCCAAAGAATGCAATTATTTTGCCGAACAGGACATTTCTTAGGCATTTTTCATCACCACGGTGTGTGTGGAACCCAAGACGAAGATGACTTACACAGTGAGTGTTTTGAATGATATATTTGCTCTGATGAGCTCGAAAAGGGCGGGGGTGGATCCTCTTAGCGATATAACCTCCTTGAAAGTTCTTTGAACGATGATGACACTAGATGCGAAGTATGAGTTTCATACTTGTTGCCCAAGGCATTATCTCCTTAGGCTCGCAATGCCAAAGCATTTCTTGACTAGGTAAATGGGGGTTCCTTCTTCAGAACTTACACTCGTCAGTGACCGATAATACCATCCTCAACAGGTGCTTCCTGAGGCGACAGTGTCCTGTAAGAAAGCCAATGAGGAGGTGTAATGGTTTCTTACCAATATCCATATATCTTTGGGATCTTGTTGTTTCAAATTTCCGAAGGAACTTAGTGGAATGATCCATCCCTAGGAGATTCCGCCAGAGTTTTTCCTTCTCGGCTTTCTCCTTCTCCAGAAACTACTTCTTATAGGTACATATTTTCTTTGAGGTTATAGTCGGTGTATTGCCGTTCCCAATCCTCTCTTTTCTTGGCAAATTCTTAATCATCATCATTGCATCACTAGGGAGGTTAGCATATGATATCTGCAATCTACACTACTGGAAAAAATTAAAGGATCAAAAAAAATTCCAAATTTTTCGGCAACTTTCAACATTCCGTAACTTTGAGAGGAATGGTCGTACAAGAAATTTAAAAAAAGGAAATTGTAGCTCCAAGTGTCTAGTTTTTGGATTAGAACTTCAAAAATTTTAAGTTTCAGTGGTTGCTGAGAAAAATCAGCAACAAAAAAATTCTCAAAATTTTACCACTTTTTTTTTCTTGTCTACGAGCGTGGAAATTTTATTTTTGCATAATCGTTATAATGATGGGATACTTTGTTAATTCAGCTTTAATTTATTTTTTTATTGATCTCAATAAGTCCACTTCTTGCCGAGATATCGGTCTTCAAATGGAAAAAGATCCATTTGTTTTTGATTATCGATTTCTCAGCAACCAATGATCACACAGAAAATTGAAGAAGGGATTCAAGACCTTGAATGAACTCCCATTAATGAACAACCATTGCTTATTCATAGAAATTTTTTTTCCTCATGTCGCATCAATATAAAAATTTAACAAAAAAAGGGCTTTTGGTGGTTTCTTGGAAAATCTACCGCTGGATCGGAAATGTTGAGGAAACCAATAATGTTAAGTGTGACTTTCACAGTTCAATATGTTGATGAAAACCTTACGAAGAGCCTACTCAATTCAGCGAGCTGTTTTTTTGTTTGACTCGATTGAATTTTTGAAAAAAATAAGGATCACGTTTTTTGCCCTGAGAAGCTCATAATCTTTAAAAAAGGCAAAAAAGAAATCTCTCGAGCTTTTTCCACATTTTAATTGCAGATAGTACATACATTTCAGAAAAAAAAAAAAATAAAATAAACTAACAAATAAAATTTTTATTAATTTAATAACGGGTATTGCCACCCCTGTTTTTCAATTTGAAGACCGATATCTCGGCGAGAAGTGGACGTATTGGGGTCAATAGAAAAATAAATTAAAGCTGAATTAACAGAGTATCCCATCATTATAACGATAGTGCAAAAATAAAATTTCCACGCTCGTAGACAAGAAAAAAAAAGTGGTAAAATTTTGAGAATTTTTTTGTTGCTGATTTTTCTATCATTACTCGAAAACCACTGAAACTTACAATTTTTAAAGTTCTAATCCAAAAACAAGACACTTGGAGCTACAATTTCCTCTTTTTAAATTCCTTTTACGACCATTCCTTTCAAAGTTATGGCATGTTGAGAATTGCCGAAAAATTTGGAATTTTTTTTTATCCTTTAATTTTTTCCAGTAGTGTATAATCTTATATTTTCAATATATTTCCTTATTCATGAAATCAATATAATTTTGAAGATCATTAAAGCAACAGATTTTCTGAGCTCTTGATTGATACTAATGCATCTTTTCAGCATATCTGGAGTTGGTAAACGCAGGCTACCCAGGTCATGTAAGAATCAAAGGATCAGCAACTAACGCTTACGTCGGCATGGATAAGAAAGGACGCCTTTATACTGAAGTGTGTGTGATATAAAAAATACAATAGCACTTAGTACAATGATATTTTTCCAGTTTGATATGAAAGAGGAGAACACAGTATTCATAGAATCTTTGAAAGGCTTATATAACATTTACCTCTCAAGAAAATACGCGCATTTGGGATGGTATATTGGTATAAAAAAATCTGGAAAGTTCAAACGTGGTCCCAAGACTGGATATGGTCAAAAGGCGATACAATTTTTACCAAGAAGAGCTAAGTTCCAATGATTGAAGCATTTATTATACATATTATATCTTTTTGTAATTTAACAGTATTAATATTTATTCAGACATATTTTTAGAACGAATTTTGTATGGTGTATATTAACTTTTTATATTAGTTCTTTAGGTTTCCATATTTTTGTAATATTCAGTTTGGAAAATAAACTAGAGTGGAGTTAGGAATTTTTAATTGCATACAATTGATGTCATTTCCTTATTTTGTACTCAGAAAATGGATGGACTTGCAAAAAATGCATTGAGGTTAACACCTGGTGGACCTGAACCTTTCTGTGGGTTGGAAGAGACCAATATTAGGCAGGATCCCTGCAATGGGGGTTGAATCCATACTAATATTATAAATGCGAAAGTAACTCTGTCTGTCTGTCTGTTACTCTTTCACGCCTAAACGGCTGAACGGATTTGGATGAAATTTGGTATGGTGATAGATGATAACCTAGAAATGGTCATAGGCTATAAATAATTACGCCATCGTTCTTAGGGGTTAGGCAGTAGGCAGATAACTAAATTGAGTTAGTAATTTTTAGTCATTTTTGTTGGGACTTTTGCTCTTTCACGTCTAAACGGCTGAGCAGATTTTGATGAAATTTAGTGAGGTAATAGATGGTTACCTAAAAACGGATATAAGATCAAAATGATCACGTCATCGTACTTAGGGGGTAGGAAGTAGGTAGAAAACTGAATTGAGTTAGTGATTTGTTTATGGTTTTTGCTGGAGTTTTGCTCTATCATGCCTAAACGGCTGAACGGATTTTGATGAAATTTAGTTAGGAGATAGATAGTGACCTAAAAGAGGATATGGGCTATTAATATTCATGCTATCGTACTTAAGCCGTAGGCAGTAGGCAGAAAACTAATTAAGTTAGTGAATTTTTATCGTTTGTTACAAAAGTTTACCTCATTCACGTCTTGGTCTTGGTTAATATAAAGATAGGATCCTAGGCACGGACACAGGCTACTTTTTACGGCGGGAAAATACCTCATTCCCGCGGAAATCTAGCGTGATCGTGTCAAGAAGAGCATGAGGTCATAGCTACTGAAATGATTTTGTTTTTGATGTTTTTTAACTGAGTGTTACTAGGACTTCAAGTTAGTATTTGATCACAGGATCGGATGAACAGAGACCGATTTAATTTCATTAATAGATAAAAAAATGTCATTTTTCATCTCCTTCCAAGTTTATTCGATTTATTTTCAAAACGATTAGTTATGAAAAAGAGTGGTCAATACGGCGTTTGTAGAGAATTAATTAACCTATAAAATGAGGTATCAAACATTCTGATCGGATGATCAGAGAACGATTCCTTTTCATTAAAAGGTGAAAAAATGTCATTTTCCATCTCCTCCCAAGTTTATTCGATATATTTTCGAAACGGTAGAGAATTAATCATCACTATCACTACATACACATAGTATAAAACAAAGTCGTTTTCTCTGTCCCTATGTCCCTTTGTATGCTTAAATCTTTGAAACTACACAACGGATTTTGATGCGTTTTTTTAATAGATAGAGTGATTCAAGAGGAAGGTTTATATGTATAATAACATCCATTAAATAGTATAGAAGTACTGTTATTTTTGAGGTTTCTAATGTGATGTCCGTGCGAAGCCGGGGCGGGTCACTAGTAACAGAATAAACCTCTGGATTGAGTCCAAAAAATTCGTGATGATTACTCATATCTATAGCGAAACACTGCGAAAGCTCATGAAGCTGTCACGAGCTGAGCTTTTGATGATGGCGAGACTGCTAAGGGGGCATTGTCGGTACAAACATCACTGTTTTATGTTCAAAGGAGCGTTAACAGGAATATAATCAATATAATCAAAGCAAAAATGAAGGAAAACTTATGCAGTTGAAACTAAATTGTTTTATACAGGAGATTCAGTAGTTAAGAGAGATGTTACTGATTGTAGAAGAAGAGAAAGAGGATAAGACTAACGAAATGCAGAAGAAAATTGATCACTTGAATGACGCATTAATTGAAAAAACAAACAACTGCAGCAGATGAAAAGACGCAGAGAAACTGAAAATGATGTGTTTCAACACGAAGAAAGTTATGAAATGAAACTGAAAAACTGCGAGGAGGTAGAGAAGAAAGGATTGAGAAAGTAGTAGTAAAAACAGCTGAACACGTGGTATACAGGTGTTCAAAGCTGGCTAAGAAAAATTCATATGAGGAAAATAGTCTTGGGCACCCACCTTGAAGGTAACAGCCAAGGCATCTGAGGAGGTCGAAAAAATTATTAAAAAACAAATATGATACTCAAAAAAGGTGGTGATCAGGGTATTACTTTCTTTCATCTTATTTGACACTAGCAGACCCAAGAGACGTTGTTCTGTATACACAAAAATTCATTCAATTCGATCCAGCCATTTAGTTGCAGAGTAGACGAATAACCTAAATAACGACCACAGCGCCATCTGTTGATCTGATTTGTGATCATAAACATACGGGAATCAGGCAATCCAAAATAAATTCATACATCCCTCACCTCTCCTACCTCGGAGACGCATTTTGGTGCGATTTCATCTTCAACCTGCCATATCTTTTGATGTATTCATCATTATTGAATGATGTAAAAGGCAATTTCGTTCTAAATTAAATACTGGGTATGAACGACGTTTTTAATTGGGTAAGGATCAATAGCGTATTCATAAAAAAATACTCCCAAATAATGCATAATTTTGAGAAACATTTGGATACCTTTAAAAGGTAATACCGAGCAAACCTTGAAAGATAGATATATGCTATCGCGGACTTTTTTGTAGAACTATTGAAGAGGTACATTTCCGTCATGTACGTCTTACGGTTTTTGCAGCGCACTTGAAAATAGCTGATCATGGCTGATTTTAGTACTCATATTTATTATCATTGAAGTTATAGTAGGTTTCCTTAACTTTATCGGGTGAAAAGTATAGCCTATGTTACTCAGGGATATTGTAGCTTTCTAAGGGTGAAAAAATTATTGAAATCGGTCTAGCAGCTTATGAGTTAACTCGTATCAACGCCACAAACCCACAAACATACAAATCTTTCCTCTTTATAATATAAGTATAGAAAATTCAAAGAAATTTCCTAAACATGATAAAAATATTTTCATTTATTCGAAGTTTTTAAATGTTCTAACACTTCCATCCCGCAAATGCAATGGAAATGCTCCTCTGTGACGTCACATCTCGATGCGCGTCGGCATACCGGTGTTTGTGTGTCGTGCTCGGAGACGCATTTTGGTGCGATTTCATCTTCAAACTGCCATATCTTTTGATGTATTCATCAAAATGTTATATAAGGTTTCCTTAATTTTCTCGGGTGAAAAGTATAGCCTTTGTTACTCAGGGATAGTGTAGCATTCTAAGGGTGAAAGAATTATTGAAATCGGTCTAGTAGTTCATGAGTTAACTCGTATCAACGCCACAAACCCACAAATCCACAAACCCACAAACATATAAATCTTTCCTCTTTATAATATGTATTAGTATAGATTCAGCCAAAAAATGCCTGGCAATCCTACGAATACAACTAATCAATTGATGATTAGATGCCCCAAATTACGAATAACTTAGATTCCGATAATTATCGATATGTAGGTACTTAATTAAAAACAGATATAGGTACTTTCCGGTATGTGAAATTATATCAATTTTATTGCTCATATCATTCAAAGTATTCTTTTTGAAATAGTTGGATCCAATCCACAGAGATGTTACTAAAACGATCGATATTAAATGTGGAAACTTTCAATGATTACAGAAATATTTGCTAAAATCAGTGCGCTAGTCACGAACTGGGATAAGAATGGAAAACTTTATCGGAAAATAAATATTAAGGAATTCGATCTGTAGAAAGAGTGAACCAGTTTAAAGCAAACGAGGAAGTTTACGATATGTATTGATTTTAGGACTCATTGTTGGATATTACGTGTATTATGTCTCACAGTTTTGTTTAGGTATAATCAGTGCACTATGATGTGAGTTCAGGTGAATACATGAATGAGGTGAGTTGTGGTGAATTTGTGAAAAATCGAAAGTTTCGAGTTTACCTGAAATGAACTATTTCTGTGTGAATATAACATGAGTTTACTCAAACACTGATATTTCGTGAGTGGGTTCGTCAGTATACTCGAGGCGAAAAATAGAGAAACATATAAAACCGCTATTTTGACGAAACGCAGAAAAAATGATACTTCGTTTCCGAGTTATTAGATTTAAAAGTTTCTGTATACTATACTATACTGGGTGGACAACTAAGGAATTCCGATTCAAAAGAGAAATAGAACAAAACCAATCAAATCATTTTTGATTTTTTTCGACAAATAATGCTCAGCTCTTTGGGAATTCATTTCTTTGAAATTACGCTCTCCAGATGTCCACCGTTTTTCTGCTGGCACTCGTCGAGTCGAACCCCAAATTTAGAAAAACACGTCGCAAAGTTTCTGGACAGATGGCTTGAATTTCCTGGCGGATATTTTCCTTCAACGCAATTAAAGTGAGGGGGGATTGTTGCGGTAGACAACACTTTTGAGATATCCCCGTAAGTAAAAGTCGCAAGTCCGGGCTTCTGGGGGGCCATGTAAGGTCTCCACGCCGATAAATCAATTTTTCAGGAAAAAGCGCCTCGATAACAGGTAATGTTAAAACCAAGTGTTCCGATTGTATCCATCAAAGTATTGGAGGACTGGTTCAAAGAAATTGTTCAACATGTCAACATAACGATCAGAATCCACTGTTCTTCTTCTTCTCTGTGCGGTGCCTTACCGGCCGAACTAAGGCCTAGTGGCCCATTGTTCACCCCATCGTTCCATAGAGACTCAGCTCCTCAGACACGAAGACAGAAACGTCGCGAGCCTGCCAGGAGTGGTCCCTCTCACCATAGGAATAGAAGGTGTTGGATTCCTAGGTGTGTTGACCTTAACTCAGTAAGGTTTCCACAGTTGAACAAAATATGCTCAACCGTTTCATCAGTACTCCTGCACCACCGGCATAGGAGCAGCTCGTCAATCCCATTCTCTTCAAATGCTTGTTAAACAGGTGACCAGTCAATGCACCAGTCCACCACCGAGTTGTTTCCTCCTCTCCAGCAACAGAAGCCTATTGACCTCAGATCGCGAGGACGGTCTCTCAATGAGAATCCTCGACCACCTCAGGCCCACCCCTGCGCTCCATTCCGAGGAAAATTCCCTGTTCACAGCCAGTTCCTGAAAAATTTCTGACAGATGTGCGACAGATTGGCAGCGAAGGCTCCGGACCAACAAATGCTAATCCGGCTCCCCGCCTAGCCAGTTCATCTGCCTTGACGTAACCAGGTATATCCGCATGAGCCGGACCCCAGATTACTGTTACTGATCCACTGTTACTGCTCAGCCGCGTCCGTCTTCGAAAAGTACAGGCCAATAATGCCTTGGGCGTGTATTTCACACCAAAGACCACTGAAGACCAATACCGGCAATTTCGTTGATTTACATAGCCGTTTAGATGGAAATGAACTTCATCAGAGAAAAATTTAATTTTGGTAATAAGCACGCAAACAGAACGAACGCTCCTCACCCGCCCAGTGAACCATGGCGACTGAATTTCCATGAACCCTCCTTTGTTTAAGACGAACCCCACTTCTCTATTCCTATTCAAAACAATTTTAGAGCGCTTCTGAATGGAAATTCCTCAGTAGACCGTTGCCTGGTGATATTGTACAGGGTGATCTAAATTCGACACATTGCTAACAAAGAGTTTTCCTCTTAAAAAAATTATTCTATTCCCTGAAAACATTATTTCGGCAACTTTTCACGTAGAATCTAATATTGTTCATTATATTGTCTGCAAATCAATTTTTTTTTAGATTTTCGTGTGAAATTTTTGGTTTAAATGGGAATCCATAATTTTGCACATTTCTATAGGAGTCGAAATAACAATTCTAATAAAATTCGTTTTCATTTTTATCTAATATATTATATATATTCGTATGAATTCACACACATTGCCATAATATCAAATAGAAAGGAATAAAAGAACTAATTATATAAATTAATACATTCAAAAAATAAAGTACCTAGGTCAATGTTTCAAGTTGCTTAATTCAGCCAGGCGAGTGCGGTCGGAGTAAGGTTATGAATGTCCTGTAGACTGTCTTGAAATCGGGTATCAGGACATTCCAACACACATATGTAAAAAGTATGTTCAGCAGCGTTGCACCTAGGACATGATGGGTCTTCAGCTCTTCCCCAGCGTGAGAGACTTGTTGCAAATACCATGGCCTGTTCTTATTCTATTTAAGTTGATCCAATCTCTACGTCCAAGGTAGAAACCTTCTACTTTTGATGTTGGGTCTTCGATTAGATTGGAGTTTCTGACCTCTTGATGTCTCCACTCTGTGCGCCATAATTCTTTGATGGAAAGATTAGTAAGTTGGCTGGCTGTTCTGACCGGTGGTAGCCTGGACTTCAGTCTCAATTGAGGATTTGTAAGAAGTTCAGTATCATTATGAAAATGAAGCATAGGATTATTTATCAGTTTGTCATTTTGAAACTTGAGAGCAGAGAGCCGTCTCAGTTTTGGGGGAGCTATGTTACTGAGGACTGAAACCCATGCTGTAGGAGTAGTTCTTAAAGTTCCAGTAATGACTCATTGTCTGATTGAGTTGGGTATCAACCAAATTGGTATGATGGCTATTGATCCAAACGGGAGCACAATATTCTGCGGCAGAATAGACTAATGCAAGTGCACTTATTCTTAAGTTTCAGCAGTGGCTCCCAGAAGGTATTCGCAAGTTTTTGAATAAGATTTGATCGGGTTTTTACTTTGGAGGCGACATTGTTCAAGTGTTGTTTAAATGTGAGGGTTCGATCAAGTGTTACACCAAGATTTTTAGGATATTTATTGTGTTTAAGGTCTGATGCCTTCAAACTGAATATTCAGTTGTAAATCTGCCTCTCTGTTGTTTAGGTGAAAGGTTGAAACTTCAGTTTTATTTTGGTTTGTTGAAGCCCCCGTTTTTTAAAATATCCATTTAAAATTTCAAGATCATGACTCAGTACATTTACTGCCTGCGAAAGTGATGAACTTTGTGTAGTCAAAGCTATATCATCTGCATACATAAATTTTCGGGACGTTGTGGAGGGGATGTCAGATGTATAAATTTGAACAGCAAAGGAGACAGGACAGACCCTTGAGGTAAACCATTTTGTAAACTGCGAAATTTACTTCTCTGTCATTCAACATCACCTGAAAGAGCCTATCACTCAATAACTCATTCATCAGTTGAAGAAATGCCTTGCACGGTACAAGTGAATATAATTTAATGAGTAGGCCCTCTTTCCACACACTATCATAAGCACAAGTTAAATCAACGACGAAACCGCTGTTGTCCAGGCATTCCGACTACTATGTGTGAAATTCAAGCTCTCTAGAGTTTCCTTCCATCTGGACATTCTGCCGTTGTTTAGCGATTCCAAGAGCTTTTCTCCTAAGTCTGGATCGCCTGATTGTTGGTATTCATCATATAATATTTGGCATTCTTCATTCCAGCAAGGATATAAGACTTTCTAACACCACGAGGAATGTGCTTTTTGGCTGCGCTTATAACCAAGGCCACAAATCTTCCGTAATTTCCAACTTTGGTTGAATGTGTCTTATATCATTCTCAAGTTGCTCTTTGAATAGATTCAATCTCGCTTTTTTTGAAATTCCATCTATATACAGGCAGTGAGTTGATTATGGATAGTTATCTAATAATTTCTATTTATTTTCAGTTCCAAAGTGTGAAGCATGAGCAGCGAATCATATGGCTATGGACAAAAAATGAAATTATTCTCCGAAACTGGATACCATTTGACGATAAGATTCGATGGGACAGTGGAAGGTTCACAAGAAGATGAAGATCCAGAATGTGAGTTCAGACTTTTTTGAGTTATTCTTTTTCCGTCGACCTCAAAATGAAATTTGGTTTAACGTATAAGTACGCATTTGAACAATAATGACCCATTTCAATGTTTAATTTATGCTATTTTAATGTGAAACCGAACACAAAGTATTCAGAAGCAATACAGGTAATGTCACAACTCTTCTGTACGTCTTGTGCAAAATAAGAATGTATTTCAATCAAGAATTTATACTCAATTCATGATGCGGTCGAAGAAAAAATCTTGTTATCAACTCGTTTGTTAATCTAGCTATTTCAAACTGTTGAAATATATCGATCATTCATCGCTGTTATTAATGAACTATTTAATTGAATAACTATTGATATTATTTTTGTCGTATTTAATATGATGAAAATCACATTGATTGATTGATTTTATGAATGATGACTCAATCTTTTCTTTTCTTCATCAGGTTTTCTGGAAATTGTAACTGCAGGACCAGGACTCGTACAAATAAAAGGTATGCAGACTGATCTTTGTCTTTGCTTCGACGAAGAAGGCCAACTTTACGGAGAAGTGAGTCGAAAGAATTCCAACAATTGTTTACTGAGTTTAATCCTTTCAGCAACAATATTCGCACGATGGTACTATTTTTCATGAAACTCTGGAAGGTCTATATAACGCTTATAAATCTGTGAAATATCCTGATTGGTTCGTTGGTATAAAGAAGAATGGTCAACCAAAGCCTGGACCGAAGACGAAGTATGGACAAAAGGCTGTAAGGTTTTTACCAAGAAGACTGAAGATCGAATAACTTGCATTTAGTAGAAATAGAAAATATACAAAAGTTCAGAAGAATTCAATGAGGTATCTACAAGGATAGAAAACAATTGTCTGTAATTTTTGTTGGGTAAAAATAGTAAAACATTCAACATATTTTCAACGCATCAAGCATCGTGTTTCAATATTGAAGTGATCATGGTGAATAATAATTTGAAGAATTTTTGCATATTTCGATTCGAATTCTCGAAATTCATATTGTTTTGAAAGTGCAGTGAATAGATGAAAATGTTTATCCCACTGGCGCAGCTAGGGAGGGGGGCTTTGGGGCTGCAGCCCCCCCAAAGATCAATTTCTTCGTTATTCCTCTCTTCTTTATTTTTTGTATCATGAAGAATTAATTGTTCAGTTCAGCCCCCCATAACAGAATCCTGGCTGCGCCACTGGTTTATTCTAATCTAGAAAAATGCTTAAATACTACAGACTAGAATAATAATTGTTATTTTTAACGAAGAAGATATTAGCCCTGAATAAGATCGTTAACAATATGAATTGTGTTTTGAGTTTTCCTTCAAGATTTTTCTATACCTATTATTATCTAAGGTTTAAATTTGTAAGATCAATAAATTATTTTGATGTTGTTTTTTCAAGAATTCATATGAACCCCCAAAACCCCCCCTGCTACGCCCTTGTTAGCAGCAACTCCCTGGATAGGGTGGTAACCCCATCAGAATTTATATAAGAAAAGTGGTAGTTTTTGTATCCCAAATGTATGCATAGATTCGAAGTTGTATGAACCTGCACTCTGTGCTCTATAAAATGATGTTTTTCTCCAACCATCAAAAAATGTTGACATTTTGTACTCTTTTCAGGTGCAAAAGTCATAGATTTTCTTACCGTACAAAAATTCACTCGTTACTTAGCAACACTTTTAATCCTAGGATTAAAAACGCTACTTTTAATCCTTGTAAATGCATTTGAAGTCTACTTGACAATCACTGTCATGATTCTGTGTTCAAATTCATAACCTAATTATGAACGATTTTTCACTAAAACCAATTTTATTGTAATTTTGACTTGGTTGGAGAAAAAATAGTATATATTATTCGGATTAAAAGTGCCTATTTTAACTCGCAATTTTGCATTCGCTCGGCTGCGCCTCGCAACTGCAAATATTGCTCGTAAAAAAAAGATACACTTTTAATCCTTATAATACAATATACTATTTTGTCCAACCATAAAAAATGTTGACATTTTTTTGTACCATTTTAAGGTGCAAAAGTCATAAATTCCCTTACCGTACAAAAATTTGCTCGTTGCTTAGCAACACTTTTAATCCTAGGATTAAAAACGCTACTTTTCATCCTTGGATTAAAAGTAATTGCATTTGACGTCTACTTGACAATCAATATTCCCAACAATACCAGATGTCCCAGACTACCGACTTGCTATCGCCAAATTTTTTCAATTTTGGCTTGGTTGGAGAAAAAATAGTATATATTATACGGACTATAAGTCCGCTTTCAATTCTTATAATATAATATACTATTTAATTCAGTTTAACCGGTACCATAATTCCATAAAAAAACAACCTGAACTTTGTGAATATTCACTTCATAGACCTCAAACTACAGGTTCATACAAATTTGAATTCATGCATACATTTTTGCTACAAAACTACCCACTTTCCCTTTTCAAATTCCTGATGGAATTTCAACCCTCTCCAGAGGTTTCTAGTACAAGTAAGCCTTGCATCCCAGATCATGTTTCCCTGTGATCAAAAATCTATCTGCCTGAGTGTTTTCTCAAAATTTTATTCATTGTGGACATGTTTGAATGAATTACTCTGTATATTCGACTATCAACCAAAAATCGACTTCTTCCTTCCTTAATTTTAAAATATTGAAAAAAATATATAAGAGGAAATTTTCGAAAACTTTTCAAGTTCAATAATACTAAAAATGGTCTTTTCGTTGACTGTTATTGATATTGGAATTTATGTTTTTATTGAAAATATAAAATATAAATATAAAAGTGTAATTAATGCTCCAGACATTTTTATTAATTGTTATCGATGCCATTCAATATATTTTTATGAGGGAATGAATGAAAAGATGAATTTGAACTTACAATAAGAAAACAATAGATAATTTTGAATCTCAGTAGGTACTTACCTTCATGGAAAATTCTCTCAATAGGAAAGATAAAAATAAAAAGAATTAAAATTGCGACATTTTATTGAAATTGGGCAAAATAAACAATAGGTACCATAATCGACATCGACTGATTATTCTATAATGAATTTTAAAAAGTTATTGGCAAATGGTAAGTTCTGACATAACTAACAATAATCATAATGATTTCTATATTGTCATCAGATTTCGAAACATTGATTGTCGAAATGAAAGGATTATTCAATAATATAGACAAATATATTTGGATTTCTTTTTGCTCCTGAATATATGTACCTGCAATCTATGAGAAAACATTGTCTTAGTAACAAATTGACTAGTTAGTGTTAGGACGGTGAAGATATGTTCTTAGCATTAATGTCCACAGAAAGAAGATATCTCGAGAAATGGATCAATTTTTAGAATTGATTCTTCTTCCAACTTTTTTTAAGCGCTATATCGTTTTACTGGAATGCCTAAAATTTTCGAACTTCGTTTTCAAATTCAATTCTGTCTGTGGGGCCATCTGTCGACCGGCCGTCCGTGAACACGATAACTCTAGAAATGATAGTCCTAGAGACTTGAAATTTGCAGGATAGTTTTGGTTCTCAAATGTCGTGGTTGAGTTCGTTGATCCACAAAATCGTACAGATTGTTCCATAAAAAATGGCCATTCAAAATTTTTGTTTGTCGGTACCTCAGATAGAACAAAACCGAAATAATTTTGCGGCCACATGCAAGATACTCATAAGAAGCCGTACGAAATTTTGAGGCCATAGTGTTAAAAAAAACCATAGAAAATTCAATCGGAATATTGAAAAAAAAACTAATATTTCACCAACAAAATATCCGATCGGAGTGAAATTGATTTCGAGGGAATCTGTCAATTATGAAATATAATCTGGGAGGATTTTTTTTTATAAAAAACCTTTCTTGGTTTTCATTCCCAGTCTCTGAAACAGAAATAATTAAAAAATGTTTGATTAAGGTGAAGTGCTCCTGCGAAAATCTTTGCACTTATTTGTCAAGAGCAAATTGTTTTTAAAAAAAATTGTTGCCTAACAGTAAGTAAAACTAAAAAAGGAAATAAATGAAAAAGATAATGTAACGTTTCGGTGTCTATATCAGACACCTTCTTCAGACAAACTTGTAAAATCTTAGAAATTGTGTGTTTTTTCATTTGCAGTCTGATTGACATAGAAAGTTGTCAACACTCACAAATTTAATTTTGAAATTTCCTTATGTCATTTCTTTCTTCAATAAATCAATCCAAATACGATCTATTCCAACAGAACAATTGACTACATTATCTTCTTCCTCTAACAAAAAAAGTGGATTCCTTAATTTTCTTTTTATAATTATCAGGTTCCGTCGTTAGGATATTTATTCTTTGTGTCAATAAGACTTCAAACGAAAAAACACACAATTCCGAAGATTTTACAAGTTTGTCTGAAGAAAGTGTCTGATATAGACACCGGAACGTTACATTATCATTTTAATTTATTTCCTTTTTTAGTTTTACTGTTAGGCAACAATTTTTTTTGAAACAATTTGTTCCTGACAAATTAGTACAAGGATTTTCACAGGAGAACTTCATCTTAATTAATTTTTTCTTAATTATTTCTGTTTCAGAGACTGGAAGTGAAAAACTAAAAAGTTTTTTAGAAATCTGTCAAATGACAGATTTTTATTTCATCGCAGTGGTACTTATATGTACTCGTACTCCTTTAGATTTTTTAGGGTTATACAAAATGACGTATTGCGTTGGAGCAATTGAGACGAAGAATTGTTGATGAATGAAGGGAGGTCCTGGAAATTGTGACTCAATAATTTATTGATTAGATAGCACATTGGTAGGGTTGGCATTTTCTCATGAATATGAGTGCCTAAATTGGTCAAAAACCTAAGTCCTTGACTTAAGTTGATCCTTAACCCAGATATCTTTTTTCTGTCAGATAATGAGCTAGCACACTTGCATAAAAGTCCTAAAGGACGGCTATTTGTAGGTTTTATGATTACAGCCAAATTACTAAATCTAGCCATTGAAAAATAACCATAAGTTTGATCGAAACTATGAATTGTTATATACTCTATACACCAATCAACAATATCATAACGTCACTTGATTGTTTTCAAAATACGTACATATGTTCACTTTTGTTATTATTGCCTAATATTTTGCTTCTTTTTAAAAAAAATGCGAGTCATGCTTGCGTTTGAAAATTCAAAAATATGTACAATGAATGTGAGTATATGTCAAGAGTATAGAGTAGCTCATTCATAAGTTTCACTTTTTTTATTCGCAGAAAATCATCAGTATCTTGTTCATAACAAACATAATTTATTTTTCACAGTATAGCTCTAATAACTGCATTTGAATATACTTCTTGAATGGGATACTCTATATGTCAATGAAGTAATGAAAATTTCACAACAATATGCCATTCATATAAGTCGAAAGAAATCAATTGCGTGCAAAAATATCACTCTGTATATTTCTGCCACAATATAGATTTATAAGGCGTTGAAAGCTAATTCATATCAAGGTTTTTTATTCACGATAATAAAAATATTGCTATCATTATTTAAAAAAATGATTTTATTTATGTGCGACACTAATAATGTATGTCGAATATTTTACCATAAGATTCGTAGATGTACTGTTACCTCATTCACTAATAAATAATATTTTTTCATATAGAAAATAACCATGGAACTCATTTCGAACTGTCTATTGTTTCTGAGAAAATTTATTCGGTTTCCGTCAACTTCTCTTAGTTGATTACTGTTGGGAACAATTAATTTCAGAAACTTCTAATTAATTGTTTTCGTTGAAACTTTCCTCCATGCTAGAATTGCCCTTTCAAAGTGAATTCGTACAGAAAATTCATGAAGAAACTTTTAATTATAAACTTTCAACGAAATGGAATTATTGGAACATACAGTGTGCAAAAAAGGTACGTTACTCGTCATTTATTCTTGTACGAAGAAATATCGGGGAAAATCTTCGCATCCGTCGATTTTTAATTTCATAGGTAATTTATCTTATGCTTTTTTAATTTTATATTACTTTCCCCCTTAAGTTCGCACCCCTCTACTTTTTTATCAAATGGGAATATATGGATTGTGATACATCAAATGAAAGGTGATATGACTACCTATGCATTTTTTCATTGAAAACCTAGGAAATGATATTCAATTTGTGATAGGAGATTACTGCAATTAGACCTTTATTCTTTTACTAATTATTAATAAGGGAAATCCTCGAATCCATGTACCGGGTGTCCTTAATTCGTTGTCTAGTGAGGGATCTCAGAAACCCGATGAACAAGAACAAAATGAGTGGGCACATTTACGGGCTTGATTTTTGAGAGAATTCATTTGGTGAAAACCGCAAACCGTTTTCAAACTATTAGAGAAAATTGGAAAATGGCGTCAAATGAAAAGTTCTCCTAACTTCTTTATTACTGAAGTAATAAACATGAAACTAAAACATTATGTAGCCTTTTTTTTCAGTAGAACTCATTGAAGTAATCAATTTTTCTCTATTTTATTTTGTTCTAGCTCATCGGGTTTCTGAGATCCCCTCACTAGACAACGAGTTTAGGACACTCGGTACATATTTGTAATTTCGAGAGCAGGTTTCCCTATGGCTTTTGAATTTAAAATCTCTCATTCTTTACGCCCTACACCCCTGAGCTTTTTCTTCGAATAGGAATATATGAATTGTGGTACAAGTGGAAGGTAATTCGATTAGGTACCTACTCATGTTATTCGATATGTCAAAATCCACATATTGCTATTTGAAAAAAAGCGTGGAGTGTAGGGGGTGAGAGATTTTTTATTCCAACAAGCATAGGGAGATCTGCTTTCGAAATTAAAAAGAGACGGGTGCGGGGAACTTTCGTATTCGTTATAGTTATAGTTTAAAAAGGGGCAACAGTTCACTGCGACTTCTAGGTCTATTGTGTCCCGTTACAGAGCTGTTCTAACCACACCCTTTACAGCTCGCCTCTCAGTTCCAGAGATCTGATGAAATCCAATATCTGTAAAGGCTTTAACGAGGCTATTTCCCCACTTTTACAAGTTTCTTGCCAAGGCACCTTCACTCTTCAATATCCGATAATCCCATCTTCAACAGGTGCTTCCTGAGGCGACAGTGTCCTTAAGAAAGCCAGTGAGGAGGTTTATTGTTTCATACCAAGATCCAAATATCTTTTGGATCTTGCTGTTTCAAAGTTCCGAAGGAACCTAGTGAGATTCCGCCAGAGATTTTCCTTCTCGGCTTTTTCCTTCTCCAGACACTCCTTTTTATGGTTACATTTACCTATACCACAGAAGGGTTCTGGGCCAATGAGTGACATTCGTGCGCCCTCTTGGGCAAGTGTATTGGCCTCTTCATTTACTTTGATTCCCAAACGACCGGGAAACCCAGATTAAAAAGACCTTATTTTTCTTGCCTACCTCATCGAGTTTGTTCCGGCATTCCCAGATCATTTTTGAGTCGATGACGTAGGAGCTCAGTGCTTCAATAGCAGCTTGACTATCTGAGTGTATGGCTATATCGCACTTCAGAAAGTTTCTTTCTAGATTTATATCTAGACATCTTTTAATAGCTAAGATTTTCGCTTGAAAGATGCTCATACAGGAGCCTAGCGACAATGTACACTTGGTATTTGGCTCGTATATTCCAGCGCCAGCTCCTGTAGAGGTTTGGGAACCATCTGTATACCATTTTACGGTAAAAATACCTTGAGGTTATAGTCGGTGTATTACCGTTCCCATTCCTCTCTTTTACTTAGCAATGTCCTGAAGTTCTTCTCAGTGCTTACTTTCTTGATCATTATATCACTAGGGAGGTTCGCAGATAAGATGTAGTTGTTCAGAAAGGACCAGACTCTCTGATTATTTCCTTATTTTTCTGGTACTGATTTTCCTCAATAATTCGTCTCACCAGAGTTATTATAGACGAGTTATGTTACCTTTTTGGCACGCTGTATATATGCTAAATTTGAAAATAACTATATTCGTTTCGAACTGAAGAAAACGAGAGGAAATCGAGGGAAATATGAGCATTCACAGATAGCAGTCTACGGATGCTCTGAATGATATCACCTCCTTGTAGGTTCTTTGAACATTGACGAGACTAGCTTCAGAGTTATACTTTGATATTTGTTAATTTCATGGATTAATTTCATTCTCTAATTTCACATTCAATTTGATTTTTGTACCCAAGTATTACACAAAAATATTCGACACACACTTTATTTTTGCATTTCAGTTCATCAGCAACGGATTCATACTTCACACTGAAACCCATCGAGAATTTTAGGCAACATTTACATTTTTCCTTTGGACACAAACCCCCATTGGTCCAATATTTGGCCACAAGTATTTAGTTTTAAAAAAAGCCATCTACCTCTACTTCTAAGTCCTGAAATCTACGTTTTCTCTATCACTACCTAGCATCAGCTGTACTATTTGTATCACTATCTTCGTTGTCTTCTTCTAGAATGTCCTCTAATCTCCTGTCCTCTATGACCACGATCACATCTTTTCTAGAAGAAGATAATTTCTAAATACTGGTAAAATTGGAATGTACTAAAGGACTAAAAAGCTGCATTGTTCAGAAGCATAATGGAATCATAAATAGCTAATACCTCAGGAAATTTATTAATATTATTAGTTGAAATGTTCTCTGATGGCGTTTGCAGAATATTAATCAAACTAAAAGAAAGATTTCAAAAGGGTATTAAATTCAGGAGTACCTAGTTATTATGATTTAAACGAGAAAGATTCTTGGAAGTGTGTGTTCTCAGCTGCTTGAAAATGTGTGAAATAATGAAATTCAAACTCAGGTGTCCATTCCAGTAAAAAATTCGATATGGATTCTTTTCAACCTTTTCTTATTTACACTGCGCAAAACAATTAACGCACATTTTGGAAATAACGAATTTATTCTACAACTGAAGGTGTTCTCAATGATAATTATTTTTATCAGGATTATGCATGCATATGTTATCCACTTTCAACGTTTTTCTTCAATAAAGATGTGTTTTCCTAGCAGGAATAAAAATGAGATGAGATTACCACCAGATTTTTGAATGTTTTGGCTCCATTCTGCAGTTGTTCTCGATAAATTCTAGTGATAGTTTTTCTCTCGTTTGATTTTCTACACTCGATCGCTATGCAACGCGAAACACCGCAATTTGACCTAAAAGGAATGTGCCCAAGCGGTAGTTTTGCGAGAAGAAGGGTGGACATACACAAGAATTGTAGAAAGGTTTGGAGTTTCCTATACAAGTGTGTCCAGAATGTTGCAGCTATTCAGGGAGACAGGTATGAATGTCCGAAGACCTGGATAGGGTAGAGCACGGGTAACAACTGCCATTCAAGAACGTTACTTGAGAGTTTCTTCGTTGAGACAATGGTTTTCAACCGCTCGCCTCCTTCAAAATCAGCTTGAGTAAACTCATGGGGTTCAAATCAGCACTCAGACAATAAGAAATCGCCTCAGAGAATATGGATTTAAGGCCTCGTGTCGAGGCAAGAGGCCCAGCTCTTACCCCAGCCCATCGAAGGGCGCGTTTGGATTTTGCGAGATAGAATATCCATTGGGAAGAGGCTGATTGGAAAAGAGTTCTCTTCACAGATGAGTCTAGATTCTGCCTCTACCATTGTGATCGACGTTCCCTTGTATACAACGTCCACATGAAACACATACATAAATTGGTGAAAATTTCACTTTTTTGGACAATAATGCCGGACCCCATCGTGCGCGCATAGTTCAGGAGTAGGTACCTTGAAGAGGTTGGAGTCTCTCGAATGGAATGGCCAGCAAGAAGTCCAGATCTCAATCCGATTGAGCAGGTTTGGGACAACCTCAATAGAAGGCTGAGAAGTTCAGAAAATCATCCAGCTACTCTCAATGACTTAGGAATCCAACTCAGAGGAATCTGGGAAGGATTAGATCAGAACATTTTAAGATCACTCATTTTGAGTATGAACCGTATTTGCCGAGCTGTAATTAACGCAAGGAGTTGAAATACCAAGTATTAAATCACTTATCAGCATTCCAGTATTTTGAAAATTGTTTATTTCTCTTCTTTCACATAAGATTCGGTGGAATCCTGAACTTTTCTTCCATTTAATGTCAAGGTAGAGTTAACTTTCATTAAAATTGAGATTTTCAGAATGTGCGTTAATTTTTTGCGCACTGTAAAATTAACTTCATATGAATTATCGTCAAAGTGTTGAAACCTCAGAGGTTGAAACTAATCGTTAATTTAATAAACAATTCCAGTAGACACTGGTTCAATTGTAGAAACTGTCAAAACAATAAATAAATGACAAAATCAAAGTCTACTAGTATTTTTTTTATTAGAAGTGCTTCCAAATCAGCGAATGCATACCATCGTTCAATAATTTTTTACTCGAAAAAATTACAAGAAACAAAAAAGTTTTTAAATTGAACGAACATATCAAAAATAAATTTTACGCTGATCAGTGGCGTCCCGTATAAAGTTTGAGAGGAAAAAGGAGACATGGCTCCGGAAAATAAAACGCCCTGTAGATTCTAGTTGAAATTCAGGACGTGCAATGATGGATACTGTTGAAAATAGCTCGCATTCTAAATTTGGACAGAATATCTCAAAAACTGCAGGAGTTATGAAGAAAAAACCAATTTTTTTTGTAAATTTCAACACCCCGTAGATCCGTAAGGAAGCTTTAACGGACCCATCTTTATAAAAACTTTTTTTCTTAAAATCACATGGAGATTCACCCCCTCAAGTTGTGACATACTTCTATGTAACACCTGTTTTCATCTCATTTCAAGAACAGATGTTTAATCATAGAAAAATCTACAGGGGCCTGTACTTTTGATGACGCGTGTTTTTTTCCAGATGGTAACGTTATAGGCCCTTTCTATTTGAATCTGCATCACTTCCAAACCGATGCCAAATCAGTTGATGCGCGTTCTATTTGACAATGTTGTGATTTTGAACTGATGCGCATCACTTCCAACTGATGTTGCTTTCTGACAAAATCAGTTTAATTTCCACAATCACTTCAGTTCATCATAACAATAACACAACCTAACATTTTGGTAAAAGTGTACAATTTACTTCCAAACATAACAGAAAGTTAATTATTATCCTCAGTTTTCATTGCTAGTAGTACCTAATGAATAATTTAAATTACAGTCGACTCTCGTTAACTCGAACCTTGATAACTCGAAATCTTCGATAACTCGAAGAATTTTCAATCCCCTAGGAAAACCCTGTCGAAAAAAAAACAATGCGTAACTCGAAATTATTTTACCGTTATATTTCACCCTAATTACCTCTATAAGTCGAAGAGACGCAAAAATTACCTCTACAGGGTGTCCGGGGAATAACTGTACATACTCTTACCAGAGATAGAGTTGCACTAGCTGACTACTGATTGACTATTTAAAATTAATTTCTGGGTTTCCCTAGAAAACTACAGGGTGGTTTTTCAAACTTCATGGAAATACTTAGACCATCATAAAATCCAAACTTATTGACGGAATATTATTGAAACTTGGGGGGTTATTGGCACATTCTAGGTCGAGTCAGAATATATCAACTATTTCATTATTCCAGGGCCGGACTCATTAATCTTCATTTAAAGTGTTCAGGGTGAAACAACACTTTGTATTTCGAATTACGCATAATTGATTCACTTTTTAGAAAGAAGCTAAATTATGCTTCAATTTGGTATCGCTTAAAGTTGTCACATCCACAATTATTTTTTTATGAATTTTGAATTTGGAAAAGGTCGAAAAATTGAATTTATTTACCGGAACGGGACTTAGTCACCTTGTGGAGGTCGAAAATAAATAATAAATTTTCTTTAAAAAGTCACTGAAAGTGAGAAAGACTATAATAATTTGTTGATATACTGGGTGGCCACCCTAGACCCGGATCTCATGACGATGAAGTGAATAACGGTATATTGCGAAAAAAAAATGATTGGCGACATGTTTAGGGTATACATAACCATATTTCAAAATTATTCGTATGTATACCGGCTGTTCATTGGAAAAAGTGTCACTTTGATCTATATCTTTGTTGTCGAACACCCGGTATACATACGAATAATTTTGAAATATGCTTATGTATACCCTATACATGTGGCCAATCATTTTTTTTCGCAATATACCGTTATTCACTTCATCGCAATGAGATCCGCGTCTAGGGTGGCCATCCAGTATATCAACAAATTATTATAGTCTTTCTCACTTTCAGTGACTTTTTAAAGAAAATTTATTATTTATTTTCGACCTCCACAAGGTGACTAAGTCCTGTTCAGGTAAATAAATTCAATTTTTCGAACTTTTTCCAAATTCAAAAATTCATAAAAATAATTGTGGATGTGACAACTTTAAGCAATACCACAATTGAAGCATAATTTAGCTTCTTTCTAAAAGTGAATCAATTATTCGTAATTCGAAATACAAAGTGTTTTTTTTACCTTAACACTTTAAATGAAGATTAACGAGTCCGGCCCTGGAATAATGAAATAATTGATTTATTTCTGACTCGACCTTAGCATGTGCCAAAAACCCCCCAAGTTTCAATAATATCCGTCAATAAGTTTGGATTTTATGATGGTCTAAGTATTTCCATGAAGTTGAAAAAACACCCTGTAGTTTTCTAGGGAGACCCAGAAATTAATTTTAAATAGTCAATCAGTAGTCAGCTAGTGCAACTCTATCTCTGGTAAGAGTACGTACAGTTATTCCCCGGACACCCTGTATAACTCGAAGTTCAGTAGATAACCCTGCCGCACAAGTCGTAACATGTTGGCGAATTAATCATAATTTAGTGGTGGAAAAATTGCGTCGTGGAGTATTTGTGCTGCGCACGAGATAGTTCTCGTGCATTGTCGAGTTTTCTTTACCATTTTCGGAAACAAGCTTATAAAATATAAAAATGGAAATGATCCTGCGTAAATTCTTGCACATATTCGTCAGGATCATATCAGTTTAAAAAAATTCGCCTAGCAATAAATAAACAAAAACACTTTGAATTAATTAAATCCAGTGACTTTTTGGATTCTTAATCACTCATTCATCAGAAAAACTATAAAAATCTAGAGAAGTCTTGATTTTGATTCATTTCATTTTAAACTAACTAGGGTCAATCGTTTTTTCAGTAAATTCATTGAAATACGATAATACGTTAATAGAAATTATGTATGTACCGGGTTTTTCACTATAATTTGACCCCCCCTTTAACTTTGTTTCTGAAGGAGATACAAAAAAATGTTTCGTATAAAAGTTTCACGAAATCAACTGAGGTTTTTTGATATGAGTCCAGGAACTGAAATATATACAGGGTGACCAACATATTCATGGCAACTTTATTTTTTCAAATGGAACACCCTGTATATTTTTCCATATTTGGTTAGCTCTTTTTTCCCTGATTTTGAATATGTAACATATGTTGGTCTATCTTTCTTATTCTGAGCACCACAGAGTTTCAAATTTCAATAACCATCTGGCATAGCGTTTTGGAAGTTCGTGAATATTTAAGTGGCCAATTTGATTTATTTTAGCAATAATGACAATCAATGCGGATAATAATTTCAATGATATAAAATCAACCAATATTAAACCCATCATTCGGAACTAATTCCGTCAACGCACAAAGAATAATGATAATATTGTAATGATTAGGAACAAAATTTTGAAGCTTTAATTTCTGACTTGAAGCAGAGCCACAATAATGGTATCAAAAATAGTCTAAACAACTTGAGACAACTATATGAACTATGTGTATTGATGAAGGTGGTCATTTGAGCTATTTCTTTAGTGATGTTATTCTTGCCATACTACTATAGTTATCATTTTTATTGGTTAAGTATTCATCTAAATAATACTTTTAAGTAGATTGTTGGATATAAATAATTTCGTAGGTATTTCACATATTTTTTTATTAGGTGTCATCATTTCAAAACTTTGAAACTCTGAAAATTGGAGAGACACATCCACATACGCATTTATATTCGACACTGGCGCAGCCAGGGGGGGGGCTTTGGGAATGCAGCCCCCCAAAGATGAATTTTTTCGTTATTCCTTCTTCTTTATTTTTTTGGAACTTTCATATTGTTGTATCATCAAGAATTTTTCAGTTCAGCCCCCCCAAAACAAAATTCTGGCCTGCGCTACTGATTTCGAGATCAGAGGAAATAGCCTATCAAAAAAGAAAGAATATACAGGACAGGGTGTCTCATTTGAAAAAATATAGTTGCATTCAATGTTGTTCACCCTGTATATCTTCCCATTGACATTATTGTAACTCCAAAAATGGGCATTTTCAGTAAACGCACTCTGCCACTTGTAAAATGATTACAGATCTTGGCAGGTGGTTCTTAAAATTCGAAACTCTGTGGTTCTCAGAATAAAAGAGATACTTAGATCAACATATGTTACATATTCGAAATCAGGGGAAAAAGGGCTAGCCAAACATGGAAAAATATACAGGGTGTTCCATTTGAAAAAATGAAGTTGCCATCAATATGTTGGCCACCCTGTATATATTTCAGTTTCTGGACTCATATCAAAAAACCTCAGTTGATTTCGTGAACCTTTCATACGAAACATTTTGTTGTATCTCCTTTAGTAACAAAGTTAAAGAGGGGGTCTAATTATAGTGAAAAACCCGGTACATATAAATATATTCCATTTTTTTACCTCTATAAATCGAATTTTCATTTGGTTTACTTCTATATCTCATTATTTCCTTAAGTCGAATTCTATCAAGGTTGACCTGTATAACTCGAACTATGCCTAAGTCGAACTGTACATAACTCGAAGAAAAATCGTGGTCCCGTGGATTTCGAGTTAGCGAGAGTCGACTGTACTTTTAGAATTTCCTTCTGAACTATCGTCGATAGTTTGGTACTCTGATTTCAAACCTTATCGTTTTGTTGATTGTCATCCCAAAAAGGCATGTTTTATTTGTCAAAATCACTTCACTTCCAACTGAAGTGATTTCTGAAATTATTCAGGCAAATAGAAAGCTATACTCCGTTCACGAAAGGTTGAGCCGTCGGTTGGCCATGGAAATTTGGCATATTCCACTGTGTATATTAAAATTTTAGGTTATGTTCTCTATTTTCTTGTCAGATTGATACGCAATGTTGGCAACATTGCATAAAGTTTTCTGATAACTCGCAAGCTCGTCGGAAGAGGCCGAGTACATTCGGCAACGTTGACTTATTTTACTCTATGACAGTAAATACTGCCAACTTCAGATAAATAAAGAAACGCCTACTATGTGCTCAACCTTTCGTGAACGGACTATAGGTATATTCATAGCGCCCAAAAAAGAAAATAGATGGCAAAGATCGATTGAAACTTCTCGATTGAACGCCTGGTGCATATATTTTACAGCACGTGGGGGCAGCAGCTGACAAGTTCAAGGAAGTTGAACTTTATGCTGGAAATGCACAATAGATTTCCAAAACAGTATCAGTTTCTTGGAGACAAATATCCGTAATAATTCTCCTCTTGTGTCGCTTTGCAAACACAAAAGTTCGGACAACCGTAAAAGTTCCTGATTATCTCATCCATCCCAGTTGGCGGCTGTCCAAGCTCCAACGCGACGGGCGCTACTGATTGCAACACCGATAACTTAATATTTGGGCGCATTCTGCAACAGGCCGACAGAGAACAAAAAAAAACCGTAGATGGCTTGGTGGACAAAGCATGCGATTTTTAGGGTGGTTCAAATATGAAGCGGAATTTTTGAATGAAAAATTTAGTGTCGTAAAATGGCTGCACTGGATGTAAGACTGGTAGCCAAGCAATAGAGGGTTTTACGTGACAAAAATACTACCTGAAATCTGACTGTGCAGTATGCAATAGGTAGTTTCTACATGTTTTTCATGATAAATTCCACTCCTGAATCGTCTTAGGTTTTTTTTGAGAAGCGAAAAATAGCCAAAAAAATCAAAAATTTTGCTTTTCGCTTATAAAACGTGAAGTATTGATCTGATCGAAAAGCTGTCAGGCACTTTTGTAGAGAATTCAAAAACAAAAAAAATGAGAGGTGACACGTCTCAAGCGGATAATTAGTTTCCAAGAAAAATCCAAAAAACTGGAAAAAAACATCAATTTTTCGAAAATTCATAACTTGGTCAATTTCTGAGATGAAGCGTAGTTGCTCTGAATTTAAGTAGTTATTAACATATACTTTATTGGTGCAATTACAAAACTGTCGGATAAATAGTTTTTGCACAATCGCAGTTTTCCGAATTCGACGTACTTTTTTCAAGAAGGTCGTGATACTCGGCTACTTGTCGGATTTGAATTTTACAAAAAGCATTTTAAAGAAGAAATAAAATTCTTCAAATCGTTTATTCTCTCGATACCGACCGATAATGTTTAGTGGGTGAAAAACGACGTCAAACAGAAGCAAAAAGGCTCGAATGCATCAAACTAGTCGCGGGAGTGTGAGTCGCCCGCTAAGCGAGGGGAAAACTTGTATCTTTGTATCCTTGGATCCTTGTATCTTGTATCTTTCGCGCGTCGCGTAGCGGGCGACTCCCACTCCGCGACTAGTTTGATGCATTTGAGCCTTTCTGCTCCTGTTTGACGCCGTTTTTCACCCACTAAACATTATCGGTCGGTATCGAGAGAATAAACGATTTGAAAAATTTTATTTCTTCTTTAAAATAATTTTTTGTAAAATTCAAATCCGACAAGTAGCCGAGTATCACGACCTTCTTGAAAAAAGTACGTCGAATTCGGAAAACTGCGATTGTCTAGAAACTATTTATCCGACAGCTTTGTAAGTGTGCACCAATAAAGTATATGTTAATAACTACTTAAATTCAGAGCAACTAAGCTTCATCTCAGAAATTGACTTAGTTATGAATTTTCGAAAAAGATGTTTTTTTCCAGTTTTTTGGTTTTTTCTCGGAAACTAATTACCGCTTGAGACGTGTCACCTCTCATTTTTTTTGTTTTTGAATTCTCTACAAAAAGTGCCTGAACAGCTTTTCGATCAGATCAATACTTCACGTTTTATAAGCGAAAAAGCAAATTTGGATTTTTTGGCTATTTTTCGCTTCTCAAAAAAAAACCTAAGACGATTCAGGAGTGGAATTTATCATGAAAAACATGTAGAAACTACCTATTGCATAACTGCACAGTCAGATTTCAGGTAGTATTTTTGTCACGAAATCGACCTTTCGATAGCTCTATGCTTGGTCTATGGTCTATTATGAAGCGTGTAAACTCTCATTCATAACACTTGCCAATTTTTGTTGAAGAAGATACAGATTTTTCAAAAACAGTAATTCGCTAAGACTCCGACAGTACTTCAACAAATTCAACATAAATTCTGACCTAATGAAAACAAACTGGAAATAAAGTCAAAAACATGACGTGTTTTCCGCCAAAAACGACATAACAGGTGCAATTCGTCTCGGCATGTCCTCATTAAGGTTTTGAATCAATAAGAGCATCACTGAGGGCTGCTGCTAATGTTCAGGAGTTGGTACGTGAGATCGAATTTTTCTCTCAAGAGCATCCAACAATGCCCAATTGGGTCCAAATCTGGTCTTGAAGCAGGGCCAGTTGAATGCTTGGACATTAACCTCTGCTAAATACTCTCTGCAATCCTAGCCACATGCGGTTGATGAGGTCGGGCATTATAAAGCATTAGCACAAAATCGTCTCCAATAAACGGTGCATACCGAACATATCACGATGAAACTTTTCCTGTTTTATGTTTTCATTCAGTTTTCAGTTTATTTTCATAACGTTAAATCTGTGAAAGTACTTTTATAGCCATAGCGAAATTTAGGAGTTTAATGTTGCTCTGAAAACCCTGTATCTTTGACAAAAATTGAGCTATTGTTATGAATGAAGAATTTAATTGTCAAGAGAAGATGTGTCTTGATGATGAAATAAGAAATCACATAGTGAAACAACTGGAACACACCAGGGGTCAATGGAATCGGACTTGAAATAACATATTTATGAATTAACAAATAGTCGGTCTATTTAGACATTCGAGTTACATAAAGTCCCAACAAGCTGAATTTCTGTGAAGTTGTTCAAAACATAATTATAAACAATGTCTAAAGTTCCTCAACATTTCCCTTGTGAGGAAAAAATTTTATTCGAGGTCAAAGGTCAAAAAATGAGTTTTTCGCGGTTTTCAGCAAAACGGTAAGTTTTATCATAAAAGTACTTCAGACAAAAATTGTAGATCATAAAATTATCTATAAAAATGTATCTATACATTTTTTCTCACGAGCCACCGTTTCTGAGAATAACGATTCAAAAAGTTATAAAAGTCGTTATCGTCATAATATGCACACGTTTCCATTCCACCTATGAGGTAGTGTACTTAGCGCGTAGTTAGAACTTTTGATCGTTATATCTCAGAAACGGTGGCTCGTAGAAAAAAAGTATTGATACATTTTTTATAGATGATTTTATGATCTACAATTTTGTCTACGGTACTTTTATGATAAACGTACCGTTTTGCTGAAAATCGGAACAACTCATTTTTTTGACATTTGACCTCGAATAAAATTTTTCCTCACAGGGAATCGTGTGAGGACTTTTAGACATTGTTTATAATTATGTTTGAACAACTTCACAGAAATTCAGCTTGTTGGGACTTTATGTAACTTCACTCTCATTTTTGGTCTAAATAGACCGGACTAAAACTTCATCGATTTTTGAGTAGATCGATTATTTTGCCGGTGAGTATAGAAGCAAAACTGTGTAGGAGTGTAAAGAATACCTGTAAAAAATGCTAACTTTGGAGCTTGACAATGAAGTTTTTATAGCAAAATTTGGATTATATTGAACCAACCTAGTACTACCGCTGTATCCACCAGATGTAAGCAATTCAAGCAATAATTGCTGTTACCTAAATTGCACGGGATGTTTGTAAGCGGGTGATTTCAAATCAGCCTCACCCGTTTTCACGAGAACCAAGGTGCAAGACTATCTTCGTAAAGTCGACTATCAGCATGCAAAACGTAAAATCAGTTGAATCTAAACGAAAATGTGAATACAAATAAAGGTTCCAACATGATGGTTTGGTATTTCTGCGCAAAGTGTTTTTTTCGTGAATTTGTTAGAGGAAATTGAATCATCAACATTTGCGTCTTTGAATTTTATTCCCTTGTTCTTTTTATTTGTGATAAAGCTTCACAACATATTTTGTGAATGCTCATATACAGTTCTAAAGAAGGAATTAGAGAATGTTCAAAATACTGTAGGTATTATTATTAGAAGTGGGATCGTTATGGCTAGGTTATCCTTCCAAGAACTGCGACAATGTAAATTTTTGTTCTTTCCCCCATTCATTCATGGAAACCCAAGGAAAAACCGAGAACCTCCTTAGGAGCCATGTCCGTTTCTTTTTGGGTATCCAGGACCGCTTTCCCTATTTCTGCTAGTCAGCTCTGGACACTTGCATACCATATGTTGAGTAGTCGTTTCTGCTTCTGATCCACAGAGCCTGAAAATTTCATCTGCTGACTTTTCCATACGGTACAAATGATGTTTGTACCGACAGTGCACCGTCAGCTCAGTTCGCGACAGCTTCAGAAGCTTTCTGGTATAAGTAGGTGAAATCATCAAGAATTGTTTGGTCTGAGTAAGTCAAGAAGTGTCCCCATAGGGTCATTGTGAAGCTCAATACCCTTTACTGGGCTGGTTCCTTATTTTGGTCTTTTCCAAGCCCAAAGAAGGGCTCAGCTCATGTTGGTGTTAACTTTGGGCGTTTTCGAAACTTACTGAAGCTAGGGTTTCCTAGGAAAGCGGTGCCTCAATTTAACCACCGACATATACGGTACATGACGTCACTAAAACGTTGTCTGTGCAAACCAATGGTGTTGGTTTCTTAGACAGCGTTGATCGTGAAAGATCGTCGAAAAGCGGCACCGCAAATTCATCTGCTAATGCCGTCATATAACGCCACCGCTTTCCTAGGAAACCATAGCTTTAGGGTAACTAACTCGATCCATTGAGTCACGTGACGGTTCTACTCGAATCACGGACTCGGGTTCTAAGTTTACGAACACATCAGTGACAGTCGTATCAATAACATAAATAAATATTTTATGGATTTATTTTTTCAGTCCCAGTAAATTTTCGGATTGTCTCTTGCTCTGCTTGCATTTATTGGCTTTTGTAAAATATTTCTTCTAATTTCTGATGTGCCTTCCACGTTTCATGTTATTTTTGAGTATCTATGTTAAAGAAGTGAAGAATTTATTTTTCAGTTCTAGTTTTTTACTGATAGAATCTAGCTTTGCTTGGATGCATTGGCTTCTGTAATCTTTGAGTACCTATGTTAAAAAAGGTTTTAGCTTTAACGCAGAAAGATCTAAATACAAGTTGTGAATAAGTTGTCATTATTTTACACTGAGCCAAATTCTCTTCTCTTTCCATAATTTTTAGGAATAGAATGTATCAAATTAATAAGAAAAGAGAAGAAGACTTATTCTCTTCCTCTACGGTGATTCTACGACCCTGTTCTCGTGTAGGGTTACGATAGATCAAACTGAGTCAGTGATCGAGTTAATAGCACCTTACTTTCCGAATACGGGTTAGATGTTCGGGTTAGCTAAACGAACGCGAATGGATCGGAGTTAACCCGAGTCAGTATTCGAAAACGCCTTTTGATAGACTTTTTGCAAGTTCATCGATTTTTTCATTTCTTTCAACACCACAATGACCTGGCACCCATAGTAGAGTCACTTCACTGCCTTTTGCCAAGTTTCTGCAGGTGACTTGAAACAGTCACTGCTTATTATGGTCTAAAATTCCTGGACGGGGATCGAACTCGCAAACTTTCGATTACTGTTCCAACGCTCTCTGCTGAACCACTTCACATTATGGATTCATTTTATAATATAATTAACGAGTACCTACTTGAAACAAGAAGCCATCTTGATATTCCTTTGGCTAAACAAGTGACAATAAATATACAGAATGTTTTTCGGAAAGAATATCATCTTCGATAAATATACATACATAGACTTTGCCATAAAATTCTTATTACTGTCAATGAAAGACTATGAACGACCTCGATTAAAAAAAAAAACAATATGAACCGAACAACCATCATGTTGAAAATAAACAATCTATTAACCTTATCTATTCGAAACAAGACACCCAAACTTACCGCCTTACTGGAGACGGAGGCACAGGATTCTTCACAACTTCCAACAACTCGAAAACATCTTGGGACAACCTATTCTGAGTCACAGTAGCTCCTCTCAACTCCCTCAGTTCCACGCCCCTGAACAACTCGCAATATATGACCTCCTCCAAAGTGGGAGGTCTAGGATTCTGGAATATTTGATCTATCGTCTCAGCTACTCTGGGGGACCTCTCCAACTCCAGTTGCAGGTGTGCAGGACTTGGAGGGGCTGACAGTTCGTACCCTGCTGCCATCTCGAAGAGGAGGTAGCCGAAAGCTATGGTTTCGAATGGACTTGGGGGCTTTGGAGGAAGGCCGAAGAGGGTGTTTTCCAAGCCTGCTATACGGGCAACCCCGTTTTGGATAATGACGTTGCCTGAGTGAAGGTGGTGGAAGGGGGGAAAATCTCGGTTTCGCAGGAAAAGGAGACCTTCGAGGATCTGGCGGCCTAGACACTGAATCTGAAATGTATAAAAGAGATTGTGAAGTACTTACTGTTGTAGTAATATCTATTTTCTGTTTCTAAATTCAATATTTTTCAATTCAATTTCTTTTTAACAGATTATGCACTGGACAGCCTGTATATTCTCAGTTATCTGGAACTGATTTTGCTGTGCTTGCGCAATTCAACAAATTTGAACAATATGTGATAGTCTAACTCCGACTGTTTCTTATCGCTACCGTAATTTTCTTTACTCTATTTTTTCGCTATTTTATATTTTCTCTTATTTTGAGATAGAACCTTGTGTTCCGCTATTTTAAGTGAACTACGCTATTATTTTGTGAAAGAGATACTATTTTATTTATTCTATTCATTAATGACATACACACCATATCGGAATTAGGATCATTATATTCGTTGGATACATCATTTTTGATTATCGTCGAGAGTGGATGAACTTGTTGAAAATGTCAGTATCTTTTGAAGGCTTTTTCTAATTGGTGCAAATGTAATTCACTTGTCCTAAATCTAGATAAGACTGTTAGTTTAATCATGGACCAAATACTCTCATTTCCAGGAATTCGACGAAATTCCTTGGTGTCTATATTGACAGCTGCTTGAGATGGTCTGATCACATCGACTATGTTAGTAAGAAAACTGAGCTCTTCCTTCTATGCAATTCGTCGAATCAAAAATTTTCTATTCCACTAAGTGGAGTCCTGAGTGTATATTAAATTTAGTTTATAGTCACCTGTCATATAATATTATGATCTGGGGATGCTCGTCAGATTTTTAAAGAGTGTTTATTGCTCAGAAACGCATTCTGAAATTGATATTTGGACTTGATACAAGAACATCATGCAACCTGTTTTTAAGAAATATCAATACTGATAGCCCCTGTATTTATATGTAGGTATAAGTGTCTGATGCTCGCAAAGAAAAAGGGAGGGGGAGGAAAAAGGTAACAGTTTCTAGCTTTCATAGCTATATGGTACTAGAAATAGTAAAACTCTATTCATCCCAAATCATAGAACTGCTAAATATGAAACATCAGCAAAATATCGAGTATCATACTTTTCAACCATCTTCCTGATTCAATAAGACTCTGAATATGTCATGTTTCTCTATAGGAGAATAAAATATTTATTTGTTTTCAAATGTTAATGGTGTGGTTTATCTGAATGATAAATGTGTCCAATGATTTGTTGAATATTTTGATGACTTGTCCTATACTGTATTGTGTAAACTGGGTCAATAAACATTTTCATATTATTATATTATTATTATTGAAGAATTGAAGAATACCGACCCAAGTCCAAGAGCAGGTACTCTCCAGAAGATTGTCGAATAACTGTTTGTAAGTCGTGTGCATTTAACTATATTTCTTTCACTTTATTTCTACAATACCTATGGTTTTTGATTAATAAAGTCCATCAATTTTCTCACAATTATAAAACTGAATAGAAGAGACGATAACATTATTTCAAATACCCGAGCAAGACACGTTATTATTAATACTCCGAAAGTAAAAACAATGGATATACTATAGCGTTATTTCAGTACTTCGTTCATGGTTTTTAAGTGTTATAATGATCCTTCTGTTTACGAGTATTTCACACTCTTTTCCCTGAATAGATTTCCTTTATTAATTTAATTTCAACTTAACAAGAAAATTAACACAAATAAAAAATTGAGCATGATAAAGTGACTACAAGAAACTGAAATAGGTATAGAAGAAAAATGCGCTAATATTCGATGTGTCCTGCCACTTTCTGTAGTAAGTTTTTAAGATGCCTGTGCAAGGAAACAGGTCTTCTCATACAGGGAATACCACTGCCTCAAATTCCAATGTTAATATCGTCAAAAGGTATACCGATAGTTTTCAACCCAGGATAAAGACTAGTACTGAAGAGTACATGCCAAAAACCAAATGTAAACTATCGTGAGGTTCCCATTAGAGTTTTTTCAGGCAGAAAAATGAACGATGGGTAGATAAAAATCCGAAAAAAATCTAACAAGAGTGTGACCTAGTGGTGCATCTTGATAGTCGAACTGCTATTGAAGCACTGAACCCTTATGTCATCGACTCAAAGCTAGTATGGGAGTGCCGAATAAAACTCAATGAAATAGGCAAGAACAACAAAATCTAGTTAGTCTGGGTTTCTATTCACTCAGAAATCAAAGGAAACGAAGAGGCTAACGCACTAGCTAGAAAGGGAGCACAAACGTCACTTACTGGTCCAGAACCCTTCTGTGCTATAAGCAAATGCATCTACGAGAAAGAGTTTTTAGAGAAGGAAGGAACTGAAAGAGAAACACACTGAAGAAATCTTCTCGGAATTGATCATTCCAGAAAGTTCATTCGGAACATTAATACTGCAGGATCCAAGAAAAATTTGGATCCAAGTAAAATTAGGTTACGACTCCTCACTGGCTTTTTAATAAATGGAAATGGATCATTCCAGAAAGATCCTTCTTAACTTTAAAACTGCTACGTCCAAAAAGTATTTGGATCTCAGTAAAAATAAGTTTTTTCTAAATCTTAGCTATTGAAAGATGTCTAGATATAAATCTGGAAAGAAACTATCAGAAGTGCGATACTACCATACACTCAGATAGTCGAGCTGCTATTAAAGTACTGAGCTCCTACGTCATCGACTCAAAACAGATCTGGGAGTGCCGGAACAAACTTAATGAGGTAGGCAAGAAAAATAAGGTTTTTTAATCTGGGTTCCCGGCCATTCGGGAATCAAAGAAAACGAAGAGGCCAATACATTTGCCAAACAGGGCGCACGAATGTCACTCATTGGCATAGAACCCTCCTGTGGTATAGGTAAATGTACCTATAAGGAGTTTCTGGAGAAGGAGAAAGCCGAGAGGGAAAAACTCTGGCGGAATCTCCCAGGGATGGATCATCCCACTAGTTCCCTCGGAACTTTGAAACAGCAAGATCTAAATGTACCTAAATACATATGATGAGAATTGGCTTAACAGAACAGAAGAGTGTGGTTCTGTGGGAGATGGAGCAACCTTCTGTACATTGAATCACAGAATGCCTCGCCATTGCGATTCTGCTCAAAGAATGTCTTGGTCTGGAGAATTATGGAAGTAACCCGGATTTAGTCTCCTCGAAGTACGTTCAGATACTGAAGTTCATTGGAGCTCTGTATTTTTTTTTGTATTTATAGGTTCTGCCTCAACTTTCGCCATAGTTAAGACTAGGGCGAAAGTTGAGGCAGAACCTATAATACAAAAAAATACAGAGCTCCAATGAACTCCAGTATCCACTATTTTATAACTACTGTTAAGTAATACTCCTTACCGTCTTCAGTGGCAGCCCTATCCCTTTACCATGATACTTTTCACTGAATTCCTCCTGCCAAGGTGATCCATATATCAAATCCCTCAAGCTGCCATCTGGATTCAAGGGCATTACTAAGGCTGTTCCAGCTTCCCAGAACTCGATGTCTAGTATCGGATGAATGTAAGGATGTTGAAGGCCTCTGAATAGCTCTAATAGGTTCTTCTTATTGTTCTCACTGGGTAGAATGGGGCATGTGGACGGCAACGGAAGAAGGATTAGGAGTCTTTCAGCACCAAGTACGTTATCTAGGACGGTGAACCTAGGGGGATAACATAACAGTATTAATATTATTGTTACGACTACTCGTCAAAGACTCTATATACCCTCACAAGCTATTAAGTAAGCATGTAACCCGTTTTGAAAAATCAGAAAGGTGATGTTATTAATTGTACACAACATTCATTCAGTAGAAATATCCATCCTACATGATGAACATCACATCAGCAAACCTACCCATTTAAGTTATGATCATAAATGTGAGCACCTCCACCTCCATAAGGACCAATATATGGGCCAAGAACCAAGTGTACACTTTCTAAAGCATGAAGTGTTCACCAGACAGAAATACTGGCAATGGACAGATGCATAAATGGTAACCTGGAAAGAAACTATCGGGGGTACAACATCGTGATCCATTATGATAGTTATGCTGCTATTGAAGCACTGAACTCCTATGTCATCGACTCAAAGCTTATATGGGAGTGCCGAAAGAAACTCAATGAAGTGGGCAAGAAAAACAAGGTCTCTTTAGATTGGAATTCTGGCGACTTAGGAATAAAAGGAAACGGAGAGGCTAACTCACTAGCCAGAAATGGGCAAACGCCACTAACTGGACCAGAATACTCCCGTGTGTAGAGGCAAATGCACCTAGGAAAAAAGTTCTTGGAGAGGAAGAAAAAAAGAAAAGCAATATGGTAGAATCTTTTGAGAATGAATTATTTCAAAAGTTTCTTTGGAACTATTAAAGTTGACGCTCACTTGGACGAGACGAGACTAAGCGACGCGTTAGTTCGCCTGGGACCGCGCACTTGGACGAAGCGATGCGACGATCAGCCATCGGAAGAAATTCCCCCTATTTTTGGGCCGCAATAAATTTTTATTACCCATGCTGCATGCTGACTACCCGAATGAACAAGGGTAGAGCTATTGTTCGAATCGTGTTTTTGGTCATAATCTTGTTTTAATAGCTTCATCGTCCCACCTTCATATAGGAATGAAAAAAAAATATGTGACGTAGAAAAAATTCGACATTTTATCTCTGTTGGCAAGTTACAAAATATAACTTTTCTTCTCGAAATTACTTTTTTCCCCGGGAAAAAGTGAGTGTATATATGTATCCGGGAAAAAAGTACTCACTTTTCTGTCGGATTAATTTCGTGAAAAGTTATATTTCTTTCCATCGTCATTTTCTAGTCACAGAAAAAATTCTATATTATACAAGGGAAAAAGTACTAGATTTTAGATCGAGGTTATGTTGTCTTCCAACGAGAAGCGGAGGGTGACAAAAACCGAGAGTTATTTTTTTTAAAACTATATATAAAATCATTGATACGAAATGTTTATTTTCTCTTCAACCGATTGAAAAAATTAAGTATTAATCTAATTCCTTCATTCTGGTGATTTCAGAAAAAAATACTTTTCCTACGACAATATCGAAAAATTTCTAGCAGTTCTGGGAAGTTGCATTTTTATTACCCTGCTGCATACCGCTTACCTGTATAAGCTTCAAATCAGACTAATTTATATTCAATTTATTCTGAATATACTTTTGCCGGGGCGGTAAAAATGTAAAATCTCTGGCGCTGTCCCTGGTTTTTTGGGTATGGTCAGCCACAAGGCCGTAGCTAGAAAAAAATTTCGGGGGGTCCACCGAATGACAGAATGACAATTTTTCTAGTCCTGTACTTCAGAAAAATTTCGGGTCCAATGGGGTCCGGACCTCCCCCTCGCTTGGTCAGCCATGAAACATTTGTAAGAATCGTGTTTTTGGTCATGATCATGTTTTAATTGGGAATTTTTCAATGAAATCCTCGTAGTTCTTCATCCAGGAATACAATTAAATATAAATAATTGATACGAAATGCTTATGTTCTCTTTAACTGATTAAAAAAACAAAGCAAGTAGTAATCGAAAGTTCAATGCATTTCACTCATTGTTCTTCTCAAATTCTATTCTCAGTTTTTCCAATTCTATCAGAATTTTAATTCTTCGGAAGGGTTCCTCAATATTTTGTTGTATTTACATAATAAAATACCTATCCTTCAGACGATTTGAATTCACATTCACAGTTGTACAAAATACATGAATGTTGTTCGTTCGTATATAAATTTCGTTCTTCCAGATCTCAATCGAGAAAATTCTAACCAAAACTTTCATGAGCTATTTAAAACAAACTCATTTCACACAAATTCAAAAATAACTGTGTATTCCCCATTGACAAAATTCGAGTTCAAAATTGGAAATACAGCGCGCCGAACTTCCCGGCCGTCGGATACCTACTTGCCGCCTCGAGAATTTCGCTCACATGCCCCAAAGATCTTCCTGGCGACCAACGACTCGCCGCCTCGCTGATCCTCGCTTCGCGTCTCCTAGGTGCGTGTCTACCCATTTATTTCAATGCAAAAGATCCTAGCGGAAAACGACGCGTTCCTTCCGACCGCTTCGCTTCGTCCAAGTGCGCGTCTAATCTGCCTCGCGCCTAACGATTCTGATCTTCGCTTCGCGCCTCCCAAGTGAGCGTCTACCCATTTGATTCAGTGCAAATCGTGCTTGCGGAAAACAACTCTTCGCTTAGTCTCGTCCAAGTGAGCGTCAACCTTTAAACTGCAAGATCGAAAATGTTTGATCAGTGAAAAAGTTACGCTCTCTTACTGACTTTCTGACAGGTCATTTGCTTTGGGAAGCATATGAAGCGAAATGGCTCAAGAACAACTAACGAGTTAGATTCTGTGGGGAAGAGATGGAAACTCCTATTTATTTAGGTATTGAATGCCTCACCATTGCGACAGCCGGCTATAGACATAGTTATTTTTCATCCGTTCGTATCGCGGCGATAAGGACCGTCCCGACAAAAGGGCCAAAAACCGATGTGTGTGGCGAAAAACCGTCGGTACTTATCGTCGGTCCAAATTCTGCCGATGCTAGATTTTGGCACGACGGTCAATCGGTTGTCGTGCCATACAGACTGTGTGTGGGGATTTCGTCAAGAATCGGCGGTTATTTGCCATTAGCGTAGTATAAGTCTCGTTTCTTCTTTTTCTTTTTTACTCAGAATCGAAACTGCGGCCGCCACTGCTAAGAGATGTTTCATCTTCATGACGTGCTAGTTCGGGAACGGCAGCAAAATAACTGGTAGAATTTACCGAAGTGTAAGGGCAAAACAGTTCCGCGATATGACTCGGCGGTTCGAATCGCGACGAGAAAAACGGATGAAAATTACGATGTCTATGGCTGGCTTTACATAGACATTAGATTAGATAGTGGTCGATCGGCACGTTGATTACCCTTCTGCAGTGCGACCAATAAGGTCTTTTGTGCGTTACCATGCTAAAACTACGTTTTTCCCAGGAATCTAACCTCCTTAGCAAAGCTGATTACTTCCTTAGGAGACTTCGCTCTTATGTCGGCTGGCGTTAATAACGTGCCACCTAGTAGAGTAAGTCTGGTTTGCGCCAGCGCAGTGCATTGGCATAGTATGTGCTCGGTGGTTTCAGTGGCCGATTCACATAACCTACACATGTCGGAGTTTTCTTTACCGATCTTGTGTAGGTGATATCTCACGGGACAATGCCCTGTGAGAAGGCCGATTAGCAGCCTAACTCGTTTTTTGACGCAACGATAGAGCTTGTTGAGCTTCTCTTTGGAAGTTGAGCCTTCTCTTTGGAAAGACATTGTCTTGGTGGGATATGAAATTGAAGAACTGCAGTTCATTGCGAGCCTGCGAAAAAAAATTCTTGGACATGAGAATTATAAGAGTAACACAGAGCTAGCTGTCTCAGATACCTACTGGAGTTCATTGAAGCTCTAGGAAATAGAAAGCGTGCTGTAGTGCGGCTGCCAGAAACCGATGGAAGACGCAAAAGAGTCACAGTGGACTGTAACACTTCAACAATCTACATCTGAAATCTTTGGCCAATTCCCGTTAACCGTTTACTATTAGTTTTTGTGCAACACGAGCAATAAAGAATTTTGTTAGCTGTGGGTTTGTAAAAAAAGGATTATACGGCAGCTATTTTGTAAAGAAAGAAATATAGTCCATTCACGAAAGTTTGAGCGCATAGTAGGCGTTTGTTTATTTATCTGAAGTTGGCAGTATTTGCTGTCATAATGTAAAATAAAGTCGACTTTGCTGAATGTACCAGGCTTCGTCTGACGAGCTTGCGAGTTATCAGAGAACTCTAGTAATATTGACAACATTGTGTATCAATCTGACAAGAACATAAACAACATTACCTCAAAATTTCTATATACACAGTGGAATATGCCAAATTTTCATGGCCAACCGATGACTCAAACTTTGTTGAACGGACTATAGGTATCGATTATATCTTGTATTGATCAAAATCTTCAAAGTTCGAGCTCTTCGATTCAAAACGTTCAAATCAGGGTCAACTTACCAATGTCTATCTACTCTTGAGCCATATTACATAATTGGCTGTTCAACTCGTATCTATCATTATCAGCTAAATATTGCTTGCAGGCGAGAAATGCCCCACTTCTCAACTGTTTTTCTAGTCTATATTTCTCGCAGCCACCATCTGTCTTCAGCGCGCTGTACTCATGTTTTTGTGTCGTTGCAGATCTGAAAAAATAACATCCTCATTTATCTTCGAAGTTTCCATGTATAAAGAGGGAAATGGGCCATTATTTTAGGGAATGTTTCAGATATATCATGCTCAAGTATCAGTATCCTTACATTTTTCTTATAACTTTCATAAGATAAGGTAAAAACACTTGCTACATTTTGAGAAATTGATGATGTTCATTGGATCTCATTTCCTCTGTCTCATTCAAAGGTCAATCGGTTGATTATGCCTTCATTTGTAGAGCAAAATATATTTCATATTCACATGCTTTATAGGCTTTCATTTCGTTGATAGGTTTGTTCTTGAAACTCGTATCACATATTCATCTTTTATCTGTCAATTCAACGTTTCTCATTCAATTTCGAATTTCAGGTGTTGAACAATAACAAATAATAACTATTAAAGTAGAAAATAATATTAATCGATCAATATCAACCAATATTAAACTCATACTTAGGAGCTAGTCTTCCAACGTTCAAAGGACATATTGCAATATATTAGATGCAACTACCGGAAAAAAATATTCATATTATCTGACAGTAAAGCAGCCCTACATGAGCTTCACACCCCGGTTGTATGGTCAAAGCTAGTCTGTCACTCAATCCATTCGGAATAAACAATCAGGTCAACCTTGTATGGGTATCTGGTCATACGGGAGTGCAAGGCAACGATAATGGCAGACAAACTGGCAAGATATAGTTATAGTTTAAAAGAGGGTTACAGTAGTCTGCGACATCAAGGTCTATGTGCGCCCTTACAGAGCTGTTCTGACCACACCCTTCACAGCTCGCCTTCCAGTTCCAAAGATATGATGAAATCCAATATCTGTGAAGGCTTCAACGAGGCTAGTTCCTTACTCTCACAAGTTTCTCGCCTAAGGCATGGTCTCTTCGGGCTCGCAATGCCAAAGCATTCCGTGACTAGGTGAATGGGGGTTTCTTCTCCTCCCTACAGAACCTACACTCGTCAGTGTCCGATAATCCCATCCTCAACAGGTGCCTCCTAAGGTGACAGTGTCCTGTAAGAAAGCCAGTGAGGAGGTGTAATTGTTTCTTACCAAGATACAGATATCTTTTGGATCTTGCCGTTTCAAAGTTCCGAAGGAACTTAGTGGAATGATCCATCCCTGGGAGATTCCGCCAGAGTCTTTCCCTCTCGGCTTTCTCCCTCTCCAGAAACTTCTTCTTATAGCTACATTTACCCATACCACAGAAGGGTTCTGGGCCGATGAGTGACATGTGTGCGCCCTTTTTGGCAAGTGTATTGGCCCCTTTGTTTATTTTGATTTCCGAATAGCTAGGAACCCAGGTTAAAAAGACCTTATTTTTTTATAGGAGGCATTCCTGATTATATATCCCATGAATCGTCAAATTCCTTGTTGTCTGAAAAAAACGCGTCATGAGTCCCTATACTTCAGGTTACACATTATTCTGAGAGCCTTTTTCTACAGAAAAATAGAGAGTGTAACATTACCACTGCGTAGGAAGTTATTTCGAATCTAAGCTCTGATTCAATTGTTCCATAATATGCAGTTCTTAGCGTTGGTTGTGAAGTCAACATACTTAGCCCCATTTCGCACCAAGCCAGTCCAGTCCAGTCGAGTCAAGTCACTTAAGCCCCATTTCGCACCAAGCCAGTCCAGTCCAGTCGAGTCAAGTCACTTCAGGATTGGAACTATTAACTTCGTTTAAAATCGTTTAAAACAAATGGAATGTGAAATCTAGGCCCTAGTGTGAAACTAGATTTCACATTCCATTTGTTTTAAACGATTTTAAACGAAGTTAATAGTTCCAATCCTGAAGTGACTTGACTCGACTGGACTGGACTGGCTTGGTGCGAAATGGGGCTAAGGATTGGAACTATTAACTTCGTTTAAAATCGTTTAAAACAAACGAATGTGAAATCAAGTTCCACACTAGGGCCTAGTATGAAACTAGATTTCACATTCCATTTGTTTTAAACGATTTCAAACGAAGTTAATAGTTCCAATCCTGAAGTGACTTGACTCGACTGGACTGGACTGGCTTGGTGCGAAATGGGGCTTAGAGTGTAAACTGAGAAACTAGTCTTGTTACAAAGTCAATTTAAACTTTCCACACATTTTTCTTTCGATCCCAAGATTATACACTACTGGAAAAAATTAAAGGATCAAAAAAAAATTAAAATTTTTCGGCCATTTTCAACATGCCGAACTTGAGAGGAATGGTCGTACAAGAAAATTTAAAAAAAGGAAATTGTAGCTCCAAGTGTCTAGTTTTTGGATTAGAACGTCAAAAATTTTAAGTTTCAGTTTGTTTTTGGAGTAATGATAGAAAAATCAGCCACAAAAAAATTCTCGAAATTTTACCAGTTTTTTTTCTTGTCTACGAGCGTGGAAATTTTATTTTTGCATAATCGGTATAATGATGGGATACTTTGTTAATTCAGCTTCAATTTATTTTTTCATTGACCTCAATACGTCACTTCTCGCCGAGATATCGGTCTTCGAATGGAAAAGGATCCATTTGTCTTTGATTATCGATTTCTCAGCAACCAATGATCGCACAGAGAAATTGAAGGAGGTTTTCGAGACCTTTAATGAACTCCGATTAATGAACAACCATTGTTTATTCATAGAAAATTTTTTTCTTCATGTCGCATCAATATAAAAATTAACAAAAATAGGGCTTTTGGTGGTTTCTTGGAAAATCTACCGCTGGATCGAAAATGTTGAGGAAACCAATAATGTTAAGTGTGACTCTCAAAGTTCAATATGTTGATAAAATCCTTACGAAGAGTCAACTCAATCCAGCGAGCCGTTTTTTTGGTTGACTCGATCGAATTCTTGAAAAAATAAGGATCACGTTTTTTGCTCTGAGAAGCTCATAATCTTCAAAAAAGGCAAAAAAGAATTTTCTCGAGCTTTTTCCACATTTAAATTGCAGATAGTACATAAATTTCAAAAAAAGAGAAATAAATAAACTAACAAATAAAATTTTATTAATTTAATAACGGATAAAACATGAATCCTTTCCCATTTGAAGACCGATATCTCGGCGAGAATTGGACATATTGAGGTCAATAAAAAAAATAATTAAAGCTGAATTAACCAAAGTATCCTATCATTATAACGATTATGCAAAAATAAAATTTCCACGCTCGTAGACAAGAAAAAAAATGTGGTAAAATTTTGAGAGTTTTTCTGTTGCTGATTTTTCTATCATTACTCGAAAACCACTGAAACTTAAAATTTTTGACGTTCTAATCCAAAAACTAGACACTTAGAGCTACAATTTCCTTTTTTGAAATTCCTTGTACGGCCATTCTTCTCAAAGTTACGGCATGTCGAAAATTGCCGAAAAATTTGGAATTTTTTTTTGATCCTTTAATTTTTCCAGTAGTGTATAATTCATTTATTCGAACTTGAAGAAAGCAATTCAAAAGTGCTCAATGGTATTTTATTCTCGACTCAAACAACCAGATACAAGCCAAAGTGAACCAAATCATTTGTAGCCATTTTAAATTGCGAAATACAGTCATAAAACCAAACTGCCGCAACGGAAAACACCAAATACAAGATGAAAAAACGTGAGAGGGTTTCAGGTTAATTACTATAAACCTCAAGCGAAGGAAAAAATGGAAGCCAAGGTTATATATAGCTCTCTATCCGATTTTCATTATAACGACAAATCGTCCTGACATTCTGTGCAGTAAAAAAAGACCAAAAGGAATACCCGATCAGTTTCGACTAGGGATATTCGAGAGAAACCCATTGTGAAGCTGTATATTGTTCCCTCTCTCTATCGATCGAGGGCTATAAAGACATAAATTTCGAATGGGCCAAACAGGTCTATCCGACATTTATTTATAGGAATGTTTTTCCATTCTGGCTTGAAAAATAGAAACAAGAGGAATAGAAAACAATTGTATCTTCAGAAGTGATTCCCTTTTTCCATTACGCCTTGGAAGTTGATCCTTAGGGTGAGTGGAGTGGACAATCATAATCAGTCATCGGAGAAACAAATGGCTTTAGGGAATTGAGGAGGAATTCTTTGAAAGTTCTGGAGATAATAACTCTGTGGAACAAGGGTATTATTTCTGGCTAGTTTTGGTGAAATTGTTAGACCGGAATGAATGCTTAGAAGGTGTTACTTTCTTTAAGGAATGAATTATCCTCAGTCTAAGGAAATATCAGTATTCAATAAGAAGTTTTGGTTTAATATATACTGATGGACAAAATTAGCGCACCACCTAAAATTTCGTTGAATTTTAACAATTGATATCTTCCCAATATTTAGTCGGATTTCAGAGTTTTTTCTTTCAATAGTAGCTCTGTTATTTCAAATTCCCTCCATTAAGCAGAAGTCCAAAAAAAAACCTTCATGTTGTACAGGGCGTTTAAAAATTGTGTCATGTTTTATAGTCAAATTTTAACGTATTCTGTGGGCAATGCCAGGTTGCTGAGGTATATGAAAACAATAAAGCGTTGTAGCCTAGTATCTCTTGAGTATTTTGTTTTTTTTTAAAAACCAATTTATCTTGAAGTCGTCCAGAGATATTCAACTTTTATCAACTATTGTATTTTATGCATTAGCCATGAATATCTTCGCAACCATTTGTCCGATTTGAATGTTTTTTTTTTTTTTTGTAGCTCTTTCAATGACGAAATTCATACTACAATGAGATGTTGAAAAAAAGAAATGCATCATGCTGTACAGGGCGTTTAAATTTTCCTTTTTTTCATTACAGCTTAACGCCTTTTGTGGGCAATACCAGATATCTGAGGCTTCTAAAAACTATACAGTGATGTAGCCTGATGTTTCCTGAGAATTTTGTTTTTTCAAAAAGTGATTTATATTGTACCATTCCAGAGATATTCACATTTTTATAACATCTTGCATTTCATACAATATATTGACAATGAATATTTTCAGTCAAGTGATACTGTGGTTACAGTTGTCATAATTTTTTCTAATTAATAAAATTCATTTGAAATTAATAATTGTGTAATTTCTGAAGTTTTCTTCCGCTTTAATTTTTTTTCATTCGACGTTGAATACGTAGTTTAAGCTGATCCCAAACGTTTTCGATTACGTTCAGGTCAGACTAAAAGCCGGCCACTGTAGATGTTGAATCCCAACCTCTTTAATGTATTCACGATATGGAATTATCGTCTATCACCAAAAAATTGTCGCCTATGTATCTCGCAGAATTTATTGCCCCTTTCCGGATCGCTACAAGATCCATACGAGTAATCAAGGAAATGCTTTGTCTTCTCCAGATGAATACCCATCCATGGATGATTTTAAGCTCACTCTGAAGTCTTCAGTGAAGTGAAAAAAGCCTTTTGCATTCAATCCATATTCATCGAGTCTTGCTCTTGCAGTTTTTTGATGAAATTGTAAATTTCGGGACAACTCGAAGGCGGTTTTTTTTACTTTGATCAGGTCTTTTAACGTGAGAGCCCGTTTCTCTATAAGTCTACGGAGACAACGACCAAAGAAAAATAAATAAGAGCTAACTTTCAATACAAAACAACGAAAACAATTAAGAAAAACAGAAAAATGCAAGATGTTATAAAATGTGAATATCTCTGGAATGGTACAAGTTAAATGCTTTTTAAAAAAAGCAAAATACTCAGGAAACATCAGGCTACATCACTGTATAGTTTTTTGAAGCCTCATATATCTGGTATTGCCCCACAGAATGCGTTAAACTGTAATGAAAAAAACCCGAAAATTTGAACGCCCTGTACAGCATGATGCATTTCTTTTTTGAACATCTCAATTTAGTATGATTTTCGCCGATAAAAGAGCTACAACTAAAAAGAAACATTCAAATCGGACAAATGGTTGCGAAGATATTCATGGCTAATGCATAAAATACAAGAGTTGATAAAAAGTTGAATATCTCTGACGACTTCAAATAAATTGGTTTTTGAAAAAACAAAATACTCAGAGATACTAGGCTACAACGCTTTATTGTTTTCATATACCTCAGCAACCTGGCATTGCCCACAGAAGACGTTAAAATTTTACTATAAACATGACTTTATTTAAACGCCCTGTACAACATGAAGATTTCATTTTTTGGACTTCTGCTTAATGGAGGGAATTCGACAATAACAGAGCTACTATTGAAAGAAAAAAACGTTGAAATCCGACTGAAGATTTGGAAGATATCAATTATTTAAATTTAACGAAATTTTAGGTGGTGTCGCTAATTTTGTCCATCAGTATACAGGGTGTTTCATTGGGAAAGGGAAATACTTCACAGTGCATAGGTGGCACCAAGACGGTTCTAGAGATACCCCTTTATTGGGTCTCACTGTCTTTGTACCCGAGATACAGGGTGTTTTATGAATTTTGCCCGTTTTTCCTGAGGCCGTACCAGACGAACCACCCAGTATATTTTCTTCTTCATTTGGCAAATATGTTCCTAATTGAAAGCCCAAACATATCATGCAATAATCGCCTCGAAAATCCAGGTCCGGGTTAACAAAAAATTATGAATCGTTTGAATCCTCGAAACAACACACCTGTACATCGGAATTTTGAAAATCTGTTTTAATATTCGAAAACACCACTAAAAACTAAACTGAGACGTAAACTTCAAATTTTTGCGCAGAAAGTTCTACTGCACAAATTTTCAAGGTAAATGTGAAGTTTTTAGGAACTTGGATACCCGAAAGTGGTTTGAAGTGACTTTAACCAATGAATTATCAACAATATTGAATCCATAATTATTTCAACATCACTTTGTAATTCATTTCCACATTGGTTTTCCTTTTTATAGCCGTATACTGAAAATCCAGGTCCGGGTTAACGAAAATTATGAATCGTTTGAATCCTCGAAACAACACCCTGTACATCGAATTTTGAAAATCTGTTTTTAAATTTCGAAAATACCACTAAAACTGAACTGAGACGTACACTTCAAGTTTTCGCGCAGAAAGTTCTACTGCACAAATTTTCAACGTAAAAGTGAAGTTTTTAAGAACTAAGATACCTGAAAGTGGTTTGAAGTGACTTTTAACAATGAATTATCAACCTTTTGAATCCATATTATTTCAACATTACTTTGTAATTCATTTCCACATTAGATTTCATTTATTGAGAAGTGAGTTGCATTATTACGTATAATAATAATAATGGATTTCAATATTTTTGATAATTCATTGTTAAAAGTCACTTCAAACCACTTTCAGGTATCCAAGTTCTTAAAAACTTCACTTTTACGTTGAAAATTTGTGCATTGAAACTATCTGCGCGAAAATTTGAAGTGTACGTCCTCAGTTCAGTTTTACTGGTATTTCGAATTTTAAAACAGATTTTCAAAATTCCGATGTACAGGGTGTTGTTTCGAGTATTCAAACGATTCATAATTTTTCGTTAACCCGGACCTGGATTTTCAAGTATACGGCTATAAAAGAGAAAACCATGTGAAAATGAATTACAGAGTAATGTTGAAATAATTATGGATTCAATATTGTTGATAATTCATTGTTAAAGTCAGTTCAAACCATTTTCGGGTATCCAAGTTCCTAAAAACTTCACTTTTACCTTGAAAATTTGTGCAGTAAAACTTTCTGCGCGAAAATTTGAAGTATACGTCCCAGTTAAGTTTTTAGTGGTGTTTTCGAATTTTAAAACAGATTTTCAAAATTCCGATGTACAGGGTGTTGTTTCGAGTATTCAAACGATTCATAATTTTTTGTTAACCCGGATCTGGATTTTCGAGGCGAGACAGTTGATTGATGGAATTTTCGGTAATTGACATGGAGCTGCTTTGTTTGATTATCTTCGTTTCAGTTCTTTTTTCGATATTATGGAAGTTTCACCTCATAATATCCTATGGATTTCATTCGAAGCATTCTGTACAAAATTTGATTTAACAGTATCCATGTGTTGAGCTATTTTTTATGCTTGAAGAATGTTTTTCTAATATAGGCTCTATCACACTCACAAGATACTTTATCTATAGTCCGTTCACGAAAAGTTGAGCGCATAGTAGGCGTTTGTTTATTTATCTGAAGTTGGCAGTATTTGCTGTCATAAGGTAAAATAAAGTCAACGTTGCCGGCCTCGTCCGACGAGCTTGCGAGTTATTAGACAACTCTATGCAATATTGACAACAGTGCGTATCAATCTGACAAGAAAATGAACAACATAACCTAAAATTTTAATATACACAGTGGAATATGCCAAATTTCCATGGCCAACCGACGGCTCAACCTTTCGTGAACGGACTATAAGTATGCAATTTTTTTGTGAGTTGATTTTCATTATCAGGTTTTACTTCAGTTAAATCTTAGACAAAGGAGTTGAATTATGCCATGAGAGTATCTTGAGTCTTGACTGCTCTTCTCATTGTATTCATTTCCAATTCTTTCAATCTTTTTAGATAACCGTACAACATATGGTGTTACATTAGTTACTCTTTGTGCTAGTTCGTTGTGACGTTTTTCTGTTTTGAAAAAATGAGTACAATGTGAGAACAGCATTCAAGAATCAAGATACTATCAGGGTTATTTCAACTGAAGTAAAAGCTGATATTGAAATCAGCTTACCAAAAATTGCATAAGGTAATTCCGGGTTAGATGCCCCACCGGTACAGATGCCCCGATCAGCATAACTTCGGACCTAATCGTTAGTTAACGCCACGTGCATGGTCGTTGTTTACTTGTTCTTTGTTTTGCGAAAGTCATAGGAAATAATACCACAAAATATTTTTAATCCCGAAATATTCAAGAAAAACAGGAAACTGTTGGTGACTTGCTCCTATGATCTAATTTAGGTGTGAACATATCACAGTGGAAAATATATATCTTTCAACGTTTAATGCAATACTATTGCATTTTCGTATGAAAGGGTCCATTGGTTCATTGTAGGTTAGAAAATAGTAGAGGAATTCTTCATGGGTCAATTTTGATATACTGGGGCATCTCTCCCGTAAAAAAAGGATAGATGGCCTGAAATAATACGGGATAGACGCCCTAGATTCATTTGTATATTTTGCAAATGTTGATGATATATCTGATGAGTCTCGCCCTTGCTGTTTAATTGAGGGAATATTTCTTAATGAATGAATAATAAAATTTCGGATAATATGTCCCAACTTAAAAACTCATATGAAGTCAGCGCCGAACTGGTTCCTTGTACGAAAAGGTACAATGGTACTCCACCCAAAAAAAAACTCCTTCAAAATAGCTGAAAGTTATAAGCCTGGTACAAGTTCTCCTAAAATCGATCAGGAAATGAAACTTTGACAAAGCGAAACCCAAAATAAAAAAAAATATAGAAGAACATTTTTCGTTCTCGGAAGATGGAATCCCATTCATATAAAAAGGTACCTACAAATTCACCTATCTACAAGTAGTGCTAAAGGATCAGAATCAGCTGGGAAAATTGATATCACAACGAACAAGGCAGATTGGTCAAAATGTTTGGGTTGTGACTAGTGGTTCCACGAGACGTTTACAATGGTTATAACTGCGTCACTTGTGGACGTGAAAAATTAAGGGCTGTAAATCTTGAGGTTTGGCTAATCCTTCTTCTTAAGATTAAGTTAAAAAAAACTAATGAAAGTTTCTGCTCTTCTTTTATAAAGCGCTTTCCTTGAGTGGGGCGGCTCACCCAAACTACAGGGGCAACTCTCCCTTACTCTCGGGAGAGATGGCCAAAAAAGTTGTTTTTATTTTTACCTTTTTTTTAGAAGGAACATAAGAATTTTAAGTTTTTGAACAAACAATATTGTGTCTAAATAAATATCCCATGTTTTCAGCATCTGTTTTATCATTTTAAATTATAATTGCATTTTTAATCACAGTTTTTCGTAAGGTTGGGCATCTAACCCGGATTTACGAATCAACGAACATAAAAATTAGCTCAAAATTTGAACACTGATTGATTAAAGCTTGTTCAACATGCTTCGAATGAAGACCGAAGGTTTTTTTGCGTTGGAACTTCCATAATATCAAAATACCAAAATAGACCAAAGTCATCGAAGATTGTTTTCTGAGAACTGTCAAAAGTGATGAACATTTTCAAAGAGTAACGAAAGATGCTGTTTTCAAAAATGCAATTTTTAAGATTTTTTCTGAGGACTACCTATCGAATGCTGTTAGAAACACTGAATACAAGAAGGAAAATGATGGAAATAGCCCAAGAAATATTTCAATAAATGTTCAATCATCAAGAATTCTACGTCAATAACTAAAGAACTGCTCCCCGAATATAGCAGAGCAGATACCTATTGAAAAAATCAACAAGAAGTCCTGAATACATTTCGAGTATATTGTGGATATTCGATTCGATTTGAATAACATCCCGATCCACGTGCCATAAAATACTGCTTTCTAAAGGAAACACAAGACGGGAATATAAATATCAAAACGAATTCGGGAAGTATTTTCATGGTAGGAAAATTGAAAACCGCCTCGAACGCTGAACATTCGCATTGCGGTTAGCTGAGTGTTGGTTGGTATTGATGTACCGACGTACGTACAATGCAATGCAATCAATAGACGTCTAAAATTGGATCCTCATGAAAAATTGATGAGGAAGACAGCAGCTCATGATTGTGCTGCAGATATATTTGTCCTGACGTATAAAATAATAGGACTGATGTCAATGTTCCATTCACCATCAGCTAAGTAAAACACTCAACATGTTTGGAAATATTTTTACTGTTTTTGAGCGCTCGTTCTACTTAAACGAGTGCTATATCGTTTTGCCCAAATGTCTGATTGGATTTCCTATGTTTCCGATGTGAATTTTCAAACCTGTATAGACAGCCATTGTCTCCGTCTGGGAAATAGAGGGTTCACTTCTCCGTACAGAATATTTTGTACCGAGTTGTTCAAGACAACTTTCAAAACATGCAGAACTAGTGTTCAACTAGAAACACACTGGTAAAAAATTGAATTGCATTCAATATGCTCTGAACAGTCTGAACCCTATCATCATTTCAAGAAAAAAGCTGATTTCATACTACTTCTGTAGATAGCATTTCTTGTAAAGGGTTTTCCAATTAGGGGTGTTATTTTGATATTCAAAGAAAAATGCCATTTTCCATATAAATAATCGGACGTTTATTTCATTATAAAGAAGAAGCTATGCCGTTAATAGTGAAAAGTAACATCAGGCAAATGACCACCAGGACCACGCTTACAGGACCATACCCTTTTAATGAAATTTTCCATAACCAAATCGCATGCCCTTTGTCCTCGATAGCTTCACGAATTTCATCTTGGAGGTGTCTTCGAGAGATAACACTCCGGGAACATTCCCCGCAAAATGTCAATGGTTTCGTTGCTGGTGTATTTTCTTCAACATTTTCGGCTACAGCAGCAATATTCTCGGCTGTTCTTGAGCGACGTGCACGGGTTTTATTCTTCACATCACTAACTTGCCCCAACAGCTCGAATCTTTCCACCAATTTCTTTATTGCTGTCCAACAAAGTGGCTTCACCACGACCCAAAAATCTTCTAGTTTCACTAATCGTCTCTGCCAAATTTTCACCATCTTTATTAAAGAATTTAATTATTTCAATGCGTTCTTGAATCGTGTATCGTTCCATTTTTATTAATGGAGTAGTTTCTACTTGTCAAATGTCAAAAAACGACAGCTTGAAACGTGACATCTACCGAAATAGCGAGCTATTCAAAATAACACCTCTTAATGAAAAAACTTTAGATAGCATTCTTTGTATTCCTATAAGTTACAAAGTGGATAGCGTAGTCGAATTATAATGATATTCTGTTATACAACTAAAACCCCATTATGAAATTCCAATTTCCCAATTCCTCCTTCAGTAACTAGATGTAAAACAAATCATCAGGTCATTCTACAAGGTCGCATTCCTCAACAAACCCTCTAAATTCGCCCTTGAACTAAATTTCGCGTAACTCTGATACAGCTTTCTCATCAAAATTTAAATTATAATTTCTATGCAGCCCAACATGATAGCAAGCCAACTATACGCCCTAATTATCAAGCCTGGATGCAGCAGCATTATTCGGGAAACTACCAAAGTTATTCAAGTGCAGCATTCGTATTCAGTCAGCTCATCTCGCGTTCTATTATGATGGAAGTCTGCTCAGAGCACGTTCACTAATTATATAAATAGCAAGCTTTCGTGTCCAGTGGGGCTAGGAGGTGCTCGTATATAAGCTTTGTTCGGAAATCATCTGGAAATTATCTTCCTTTCATGTTTCTTCACAGTTTAGAGATCGATTCGAGTCATGAGAAAAACAGGTTGTCGCAGAATTGATGTTTGGTCTAGATTCGAATTTGGAAATTCGATTCCAGATACAGTCGACTCTCGATAATTTGAAACTCTAGGGACCAACAAAAAGTTCAAATTACCGAGAGTTCAAAATAAAAAAATTTCAAATATACAAGAAGGAGTAAGGATGAAATTCAATTAAACAAGAGTTTGATCAGAAGTACATAGGTACTAATGATATTGTATATGCGATTATATATTATATTCTACATACATGATGATGTGTATATGGTAACATGAGTATTTCATTTCGAAAAGATGTATATTGTGCAATTATCATTTGAGTTAGTGACTTCCACCTAGCCTAGCATTGTCCAGGGTGTTTTCTATGAGTTGAGAGCTGAGAAGAATTCTCCCCCCTGAGGGGAAAAACCGAGAGCCTGAGCGGAAGACTTTTCCTACAGGCGAGGAAATTCAGCTTGACGAAGCCTTTTCTTCCTATACTGGAGACACTTCCAGTGATTCGTTTCTTATTCTTTAAAATCATGGACAATGTAGATGGTAGAATATCGAACTATTTCGCAACATCTTTTCCCAATGTGCCATTTTCCACCGCTTCGATAACACGTCTTTTCTCATTGAAAGACCCTTATTCTTTCTTTCACTCATTTTTAATTCGAAAATTCGAAAACCGGTTTTAGTTCAACGCAATTCTAAGGAAGACTGCGCAAACTCAATTAAGACAAGTGCAAGATGAAACGTATCACAGAAGAGTGGGGACTTCAAATTATAGAGTGTTTGGGTGGTTTGACTTCAAATTAAAGAGTGTTATTGAGCAAGATATCACAGCTACAACTTCAAATTATCGAGGGGGTCAGAACACGTTGATTTTTTTCAAATTATCAAGTGTTATTCAAGGGAACTGAAAAGAACTTCAAATTATCGAGAGATTCAATTTATCGAGTGTCAAATTATCGAGAGTCTACTGTAGTTGGAACGGATGGGTGTCCACGAGCACATTTCAAGAGAAAATACACAAAATTGAGGGATGCGCTAAGTCATCTCAGAGAAATAAACATATGTTTATTACTCATCGATCTAAACAGCAATTATACATTATACGCAACAAGAAATACAGTGTAACGGATAGCAGGCAAACCGGTTAGCGAAGGAGGCTTCGTTAGAATGTAACATTTCAAACTTCTTCAAATGAACGTGCGGGAACCACTCAAAATTCAAGCTGTAGATTATTTTCGCTTCTAGGTGAACGAGCTTAGTCGAAACTGAACGTCTGATCGGCCCGAATTAACCCGGCGATCGTGGATGGGGATCAGCGGTTGTTTTGATTCCCTCCCTTTTTATCAAAGAAGTATTAATCCTCTCAGCGTGCAGTTTTGTGACATTTTTTTGGAAAGTTTGTGGGTAAGATTTTAATATTTCAGCAAGAAAGATGGAAACGGAAACAAGAAGTGAGAATTATAATGCAAGTAGTGAACTTAAAAAAACGCAAGATCTTGTAGATTCTATTTTGAATAATAAATTCAGTAAAATGCCTTACGATGAGAAAACTTTTATAACTCAACTAATTAAGATACCTCGACCAGCATGCCAAATTTAATTATTAATTCAACTCATAATCGTTCGTTGTGAGTAGAATGGCATAATAAATGCCAGTGGCTGACGAAGCCCAGTTCAAAATAATTTATTTTGTTGGTTGCGTGGTTTCACGAGCCGCCACTGCCTTTTGAACGCTTGTTTATATGAAAACAGTTTGCCATAATTTCATCCAAATGTCTGTAGTTTCGGAATTTGAACTGTGAGTGCTCTGGAACGACTCTGTTGGAGTCAATGATGAACACTCTTAACATTCGAATTAAATGAGCCAGATACAAAAAACTACCAAAGTTATGTGAGAGCAGCATTCATCTTCAGTCAGCTCATCTCTCGATGTAATATGATGATAGAAGTCCGTTCAGAGCACGCCCTCTCATTATATGTATACTCCGTTCACGAAAGTTCGAGCGCATAGTAGGCGTTTCTCTATTTATCTGAAGTTGGCAGTATTTGCTGTCATGACGTAAAATAAATTCAATGTTGCCGAATGTACCCGGCCTCCTCCGACGAGCTTGCGAGTTATCATACAACTCTATGCAATATTGACAACATTGCGTATCAATCTGACAAGAAAATAAACATCATAACCTAACATTTTAATATACACAGTGAAATATGTCAAATTATCATGGCCAACCGACGGCTCAACCTTTCATGAACGGACTATACCTATAAATAGCTAGCTTTCGTGTTCACCGAGACTTAGCTGAAAGGTGCTCGTACATAAGCTTTGTTTAGAAATCATCTGGAAATAATTCAGTTTCCTTTCATGTTTCTTCGCAGCTTAAAGATCGATTCGAAGCGGGGTGTGCATGAAATAAACGGGTTGCCCTGGAATTGATGTAACAATGTTTGGTCCAGATGATGGAGGCGAAAAAGGATCAAGAACAGATACTTATTGAAACCATTGGTTGTGTTTACGAGCACATTTCGAACGGAAATGAAGGGTTTTCCAATAAGAAGTGTTATTTTGAATAGCCCGCTATTTCGGTAGATGTCACGTTTGAAGGTATCAGTTTTTGACATTTGCCAAGTAGAAAGTACGCCATTACTGAAAATGGCAGAGACGGTTCGTGAAACAGGAATTCCATCGAAAAATCATCTTGAGTGATGAGGGCCATTTCCACCTCGGTGGCTTCGTCAACAAGCAAATCTCGCATCTAGGGCTCAGAAAACACAAGAGTTATTGTTGAAAAGCATCTCTATCTTCAACGTGTGACTGTTTGATGCGGTTTATAATCCTGCGAAATCATTGGATCTTACTTTTTCGAAAATGAGGCTGGAGCAATAGTTACGGTGAATGGATTTCGCTATCGAGAGCAGACCAATGATTTTTTATGACCGAAATTGGATAGTATTGATCTAGACAACATTAACTTTCAACAAGACGGCGCTACGTGCCACAAAAGCAACGAAACCATTGATCTTTTGCGGGAAAAGTTTTCCGGACCGTGATATCTCTCCAAGAGGAGATCACAATTGGCCCCCGAGATCTTGTGATTTAACACCCTGCGACTTCTTCCTTTGCGGCAACGTGATAGAAAAGGTCTATGCCAATAGCCCAGCGTCGATTCAAGACCTGAAAGATGGAATTCGTGAGGCTATCGAGAACATAGGTCAGCCACTTTGCGGTTTGGTTATGAAAATTTCCATTAAAAGGATATGATCCTGTAAGCTTGGTCGTGGTGGTCATTTGTCTGATGTTATTTTCCACTATTAACGGCATAGCTTCTTCCTTATAATGAAGTAAACATCCGAACATTAATATTGAAAAATGGCATTTTTGTTTGAATATCAAAATAACACCTCTTATTGGAATACCCTTTACATCCAAGTGAGAGATGCGCTCTGTTTAATCTAGAAAGAATAGTACCTAAATCCTTCTGTGGCAAAGAAAAGAACACCTACAAAAAGAAATTCACGAAAACAGGAAGGTTCTGCTTTTCGCACTCATCTATATTTTTTCTCGAGCTTGTTCCTAGAGGAGCAACTTGACATACTTGACATAGGTACTTATGTTCAAGTGTATGACAGTTTCAAATACTACTGACCATTGTGTCGACATGATTCAGAAGCTTTTCTTGGGGTTCTTTGGGATTTTCAGCGCTACAGCACGGTCTCCTCATTTAGCCCCTTTCTAAGACATTGCACCTTGAATCCAAATTCCATGTTAAAAACACCCTCTAAAACCAAGTAATTTCCCTCTGTAACGAAAAATTCAAAGAATATCGCTCTTTGAATGGGTATTAGTAAGAAGGTATAAGGATGGGTTTTTCCGAAATTTTTCCGGACGTACCAAATAAATCACGGCGGGCAGAGAGATCCTTCTGAAACAGTTTTTAATACTTTCCTGGCTGTTTCAGAATGGAATGGTTTCAATCTAACTAATACGCTAGTGTGAAAGTTGTGTGAAAATGTCTAAAAGGAAGTGCTTAATTTTGAATGAAAAGCTTAAATTTATCAGTGAAGCCGACCGCGACATTGCCGACTATAGAAACAAATTTTTTGTATAACGAAATTTCTTCATATCGAATTTTTTTTTTGCGAATTTACCGCTTTCGTTATAGGGAAATTCCACTTTAATTACAGATCCAATAATCCACTGACAAGCCCACTCAAAACCAAACGCTGCAACCTGTTATTTTCAATTCCTGCTAATTATTCACCCACCTCAAACCAACTTTCCAATCTAATCTACTCTCCGAAACTCGAAACGAATCATTGCGAGAGGATGGAAATCCAGAAAATCCTTGAATTAGATTAAAACCCGATTGAAAATCGATCCAACACCTACCAACTTTGAGCCCACGCGATCACAAGTGCGCCTTTTAAAGAGGAAAACGGTCAGGAATTTAGGATAGACAATGTATTTTCCTGCAAATTGGTTCCTGATATTGGATAAGTTGTGTCATGGAAGGCTGTTTCGATCGCAAAACAAAAGAATTTAGTTCAGTTGAACATAATAGGTATCTATCTGAGATCCAATCAGATAGTTAATTTCAAGAGGATTTCCCTAGTGTTGCAATCTGACTGTTGGATGCTCTTACGTAAAGTTTCACATTTTAGAGGATTTATCTAGGGCGAAAAATCGTGAAACATTTTCGCGTGAATACTTTTAACAACGTTCGACGTTGCCCTGCAGGCACCAATGATTCATTGAATTTTCGGACGATCATTAGATACCACGTTTATCGATTGTATGGTGTCAACATTCCTGATTTTTTTTATTGTTGGGTAGGTTTGTCAGGAGTAACACGTCCGATTGCCTCATCGACCCTCTCGGTGTCCACTGTGACGATGTTTGATCAAGAGGTTCCTCCGTCAATTGCTCAACGCGTTGTAATGAAGTTTTTCGTCGCAGAAGGTGTAAAACTGGCCAAAACCTTGAGGAGATTGACTGCCCATGTTCAGAGAAGAGACACTGTAGCGAGCCAGAGTTTTTGCATCGCATAAACAGTTCGTGATTGTGTTGAAAATGAGAACCATGACCGCAGCTAACAACATCAGTTAGTAGTGTTCGACAGCTTATTGAAGACGACAAACGTCGTACCACTTTTGAAATTGCAAGTTAGGTCGGGATAAGTTATGGGAGCCCCTACTCCATACTCACAGAGGAGCAAGGGTACCGTAAGGATTGCGCCAGGTGGTTTCCTCGCTTTCAGGTGTGTGGGCGTCTTCTTGCACGATCTCAAGAACAATGAGGTCAATTTCTCACTCACATTATCACCTGTGATTAAACATGGGTGCACCACTACCACTTCACCCCAGAGTCTAAACAAGCGAGTAAGGAGGGGAGAGAACAATACGTTGGGCAATTGACGGAGGAACCTCTTGCTCAAACATCTTCACATTGAATACCGAGAGAGTCGATGAGGCAATCCGACGTGCTTCCCTTACTCCTGACAAACCTACCCAACAACAAAAAATCAGGAATGTTCTCCCCCCCCCCCCTATTGTGCCTGAAAATCGAAAAGTCTCGTTTATATTTGAACTGACCTCGTAGTTTTTCCTTTAGGGTCAATGGTGTATTACAATAATGGTTTGAAAACTGAGAAGAACGATTCAGAGCCGGAATTCGCGGTACCTACCTCTGGAGGTGGATCGAAAGAAGGCTTTTCTTTCAGTATATTAGAGTAGGGTAGGTATACTCACAGGACCCAGCCCTGTCACTTCTGTCAAGAAACCACCGAAAGAGCTGAACACACTTCAGATCCAGAGCTTCAATGAATTTCAGTATCTAAAAGGGCTTCAAGAAGTCTGAATACTCGTTTTTCGCCTAATTCTCCTCTTTCCGACATAATCTACTTACGCCAGTTTCTATTAAAATTTTTATTATATGCTTCCTAAGACAACAATGTCCTATTAAAAACCCAGGAGGAGGCGTAAGTTGTTCTTACTGAGATCCAAATACTTTTTGAACCTAGCAGTTTTAAAATACGTGAGGACATTTTGGAATGATTCATTCCCAGGAGATTCCACCGGACTGCTTCGCTTTCAGTTTCTTCCTTCTCCACAAACCCTTTCTTATGAGAGCATTTGCCAATACCACAGAAGTACTCTTGGAGAGAAAGTGGCGTTTGTGCCTCTTCGTTTCCTGTGATTACTAAGTGTCCAGAAATCCATATTGAAGAGACCTTGTTGTTCTGGACTACTTCATAAAATTAACTAACTAGGTTGACACATTCTGAACCCAGACCTATCTAGTTCTAGTTTCGGGTTAATTTCAGTTAAGGGTGTTCATGGCTGGAGAAATTTCTCTTTTAAATATTTCAATCAATTTCATTCAGAATGCACTGCATTGTAAGCATCTAATGGCTATCTCTCAAATTAATATCGATGCATTTACCAATCCCACTCACGAAAATACATTTTTCTCATCGAACAAGTGATTAAGGTAACGCGAAAATGCTTTACTCTCATCAGCAAACACTTTTTACGCCCGATCTCATCTCATCTCGGCTCCCGAACGCGCAAATCACCCGATCAATCTCTGGTTATGATGTTGAGTATACCCCCACATCCTCATCTAACAAAGAAGCGTGGAAGAATAAGGGGAAAATGAAACCAGGACGCTCCGATACCACCACTTTTCCAATTTTTCTTGCTGCCATAAGCACCGAAGGAAGGTCGTTATTGCTTCATAAGCAATCCCGAACCCTATAAGCTGTCTCGTTGAACTAATTACTTTGTACGTTCTGGAATCAATGGCCGTCTTTTGTGATTCGATTATAATTAGGGTTTCGGAGTTATTGACCTGTTTCGTACATTTCTCAATACTCTGCATTTTTTTGATTCCTATTCATCTGAAATTTGCTCTGCTGAAAGGTCGTCATTGCTTCATAAGCAAACCAAAACCCTACAAGCTGTATCATTACAGTTTTTACTCTGTGGGTACGTTTTGGAACGAATGGACATTACTATTTCTTAAAACTTGATTACTCATAGAGGGGTTCGGAGTTATAGATCTGTTTCACAGATTTTCCATGACCTTTTCATAACTGGAAGGTTTTCCAATAAGAGGTGTTATTTTGAATAGCCCGCTATTCAAAGTTGAAACTACGCCATTAATATAAATGGAACGATACACGCTTCAAGAACGCATTGAAATTATGAAAATTCATCATAAAAATGGTGAAAATTTGGCAGAGGCGGTTCGTAAAACTCGAACATTTTTGGGTCGTCGTGAAGCACCTTGTCGGATCACAATAAAGAAATTGGTGGAAAAATTCGAGCTGTTGGAACAAGTTAGTGATGAGAAGAATAAAACCTGTTCTCGTCGCACAAGAACAGCCGAGAATATTGCTGCAGTAGCCGAAAGTGGAGCAACAGTTACGGTGAATGGATTGCGTTGTCGAGAGATGATTAATGATTTTTTATGGCCGAAATTGGATAGTATTGATCTGGACAATGTTTAGTTTCAACAACACGGCGGTACGTGTCATACAAGCAACGAAACCATCGATCTTTTGCGGGAAAAGTTTCCGGACAGTGTTATCTCTCAAAGAGGAGATCACAATTGGCCACCGAGATCTTGTGATTTAACACCTTACGACTTCTTCTTTTGGGGCCACGTGAAATAGAAGGTCTACGCCAATAGCCCAGCGTCGATTCAAGACCTCAAAGATGAAATTCGTGAGGCTATCAAGGACATAGTGCAGCCACTTTGCGATTTGGTCTTCGAAAATTTCATTAAGAGGATATGGTCCCGTAAACGTGGTCGTGGTGGTCATTTGCCTGATGTTATTTTCCACTATTAGTTTCTTCTTTATAATGAAATAAACATCCGATCATTTATATTGAAAAATGGCATTTTTCATTGAATATCAAAATAACACCTCTTATTGGAAAGCCCTTTTTTATTCCCCTTCAACTGAGATTCAGAAGGACAATTGCTTTGCTGACAAAGCACTGATGGAAGTTTCTTTTCTGATTCGTGAGAATATAATCTGTCTCGTTAAACAGATAATCCTTTTTGTTCTTAAATTGATCGCCATTATTGAATAATTGATTATACTTAAAGCTTTCAGATTTATTGATTTGTTCTACAATTTTCCGAATTCCGAATACTTTTGTTACACCCGAAGTTAGATATTAAGAAGGAAAATTGTTGTCATAAGCAACGTTCGTTGGAAGTTCGTTACTGCTACGAAAGAAAGAGTCCCTGGAAAGAAATAACTGAATAATTAAAATATACTTTGGTGGTTCTTGGGTTATTGAACTGTACACATTTTCCAATACTTTTTCATAACTTTTATTCTGATTCTTTCGAAATAAGAATGAAAAGCCGTAATTGCTTTTTAAACGAAGGCTTGACATATGAGCTTTTTCTTTGCATTAATTCCTTCTTACATTCCAAAATCATTCAGAAAAAGACATATGGTTATCAAGAATACCTAAGGAAAGTCGTTTCTGATTCGAAAGCAAATCAGAACCCAGAAGTCATTCTATTGTTCTCAAACAAAAGTTCATGATATTCTGGGTTTTATAAATTTTCAGATAATTTTTCATTTGTGATTTGGCATCTAGAAGGATAAATAATGCCATGAGAACCGATGGAGGGTGTTTACTAATCCATAAGTAAGGTGAGTCCCTATGGGATATCTCGTTACACTAATTACTCTATACGTTCGGGAAGTAATTGTGGTATTAGAATTGAATAATTGATTATACCCAGGGGTTTTGAAGTTAAATGCACTTATGAAAGGTTCTAACTTCTTCATAAGCGAAGAGAGAGTCTCTGGAGATTGTCTCTTGAAAGTGATTTCTCTTTGAGTTCGAGAGCTGAATGATCGATTGTTTCTAAAAGTTTCTTATTTGTTTCTTCTTTATACTTGTTTCCAATATTTTATAACTACAGAGTCTTTATAAATGATTGTAACAGCGCAGTTGGCTCTGGATTGCAGAATACCAATCTCTAACCAATCAGAGCATAGCATGGTCACAGAATTCTGTGGTTTGCATAATCCAAAGCCAACTGCGCTGTTACAATCATTTATAGAGACCCTGTATAATCTCTATAATCACTTGAACAAAAAATTCAAGGCTATGACTGACAAGCAATTCAAAAGTCAGATCAAATTACTTCAGATCAACAAGTGTTGAAGAATTTTCAGAAGATAAGTTATGTTGAAATCAAAAATTTCTTTTTTCTTTTGTTTTTGTTCTTTACTATGATAATTTTTTTGCAGAAATTGTCTTGACGTGTCTTATACATTCTATTTATGTCTAAATGTATTCGAAAGGACAATTGTCTTATATACAGGGTGTTTCATCATAAACTAGATAAACATATATTTTCGTGTAGAAGACATCATTTTTGCCTTATACAATATATCCCGTTTTCTAAGCATAAGCGAGATACAGGGTGTCAAACGTCATTTTTGAGCCAGATTCTTATGAGTGTAGTCAGTTATGTATAACACTTAAAGTAACGGTTTTTGGTCAAATCTCAGTATTTTTGGGTCCTCTATTCAGAAAAGTTGACGAAATCCGAAAAACATTTTACAAAATGGCGGAAGACCTGCAATGATCCCAATTTTTTTCAGCGGTTGTCAAATTGACTTTTATTTTCTGAATGAACACAATTTTCTAAGAATTTCTGTGAAAAAATTTTTTCAAAAATCGAACACAAATTTTTTTTACATGTCTACAGCGATGAAAAAAATTCACTCGAAATGGATGAAATTTTGTACAATTGTACTTTTTGAATTATCAATCACGAATATGAAAACAGAATTGTAAAATATTGAACGGTTTCGTTAATACAGTCATTCAAATGTTTCGTTCAGACCTCTGAAATAATGAAAAAAATTTGTATTGAGTTCTAGAGTCAAAATAATTAAATTATTATTATGTCCAAACATTTTAGACGAATGTATACAAAAAAAATCAGTGAAACTTAGTTGGGACTCGAACCGACGTAGGTATTAAATAGGGAAATGGCACTGTTCTAAGGATAATAATATTCGTTGCCAGGAAACGATAGTTCGTAGTTCATAGAGTTGGACATTTATTTGAATTTCAGTGAATATAATTTAGCCAGTAGTCAAAATCTATGAACTACGAACTACCGTTTCCTGGCAACGAATATTATTATCCTTAGAACAGTGCCATTTCCCTATTTAATACCTACGTCGGTTCGAGTCCCAACTAAGTCTCACTGATTTTTTTGTATACATTCGTGTAGAATGTTTGGACATGTCAATAATTATGTCAATTATTTTGACTCTAGAACTCAAAACAATTTTTTTCATTATTTTAGAGGTCTGAACGAAACATTTGAATGACTGTAGTAACGAAACCGTTCAATATTTTACAATTCTGTTTTCATATTCGTGATTGATAACCGTTACTTTAGGTGTTATACATAACTGACCACACTCATAAGAATCTTGCTCAAAAATGACGTTTGACAACCTGTATCTCGCTTATACTTCGAAAACGGGATATATTGTATAAGGCAAAAATGATTCTCCCGATATCCTCTACACGAAAATATATGTTTGTCCAGTTTATGATGAAACACCCTGTATAACCGTTTGATGAAGAAGTTCTCAAAATATCACGGTTATCAAATAATATTGCAAGTGTAGAGTAAAATGTAAACGAGTCACCATAGATTACCTAGGTAATGCAAGGGCACAGAGATAAATACCTTATCAAAAAATCAATGTCATTCTACTATAGGTATAAGTGAAGTTATATCGGATGTATAGTCCGTCCACGAAAGGTTGAGCCGTCGGTTGGCCATGATAATTTGACATATTCCACTGTGTATATTAAAATTTTAGGTTATTATGTTCATTTTCTTGTCAGATTGATACGCAATGTTGTCAATATTGCATAGAGTTGTCTGATAACTCGCAAGCTCGTCGGACGAGGCTGAGTACATTCGGCAACATTGAATTTATTTTATGTTATGACAGCAAATACTGCCAACTTCAGATAAATAAAGAAACGCCTACTATGTGCTCAACCTTTCGTGAACGGAGTATATTTGAAGAATAAACTGATATATCACTTGACATTGAAATAACTATTCTTCATTACTTTTATAAAGCTTCTCTAAGAATAACTTGAAACCATATCTGAAAAAACTCAAAAGGAATCAATAAATGAGAAGGAAATACTGACTTAGCAACACACTACAGTCAATTCTGGTGAAAAATTATCTTTGTCCTTAGCAATTCTTCTGATATTCAAATGAAGTTGCTCTATAACCCTGTGAAAGGAACCATCACTCCACTTTCTGAGGTTCATTAAGGCCCTGAAGAGAGAGGAGGAGAACAGAAGGGTACACAAAAGACCATTAAGTGTTAAATCATATACACCATTTTGAACAAATTTTAACTAAGCCTGTTTTTACGTCTCCATATTATATTTTTGATCGTTTGTTATACCCAATTCAGCAACTTTTTCGTCTTCAATTCACTACATTTGAGTGCCTTAACTCAAATACGCAATGAACTGACATTTTGGCCAGGTTTATATGAGTGTTGCTCCTTCAGATCCCCTTTTCAATTCATCATCTTCAAAGTTGAACCCTCTCTCTTTCAGTTTTATCCCATCTAAATAAATTCGATGTTATCAAAACGCCAGAATAAACAGAAATGATCAATTTATCAGCAGTGATCGATGCCAGCGATCCTGGAATAGAAACAGTGACACCATGATAAATTACATTCGAAATCCACTTGTCTCTCTCTAGGAAATTCGCCATAGTTCTTTCCGTTCGACAGACTACATTTAGAAATTAAATTAGCCAGTTTTTACGCGATATTGAAACTGGAGAAACGAATATATTCGACTAATAATTACTGTAACTGCAGTTTCAGTTATTTAGTAATATTTGATTATTGCTTTTCTCTATTAGGTATTTGGCTCTGCATTGCACGCCTTATTTCATTCTGCGAAGACTTGATTATTTTTCTCTACCGTATGGACTTAACCTGTTTTTACGCCCCCAAATGATATTTCTGATCGTTTGTTGAAACCAATTCAACCACTTCTTCACCTGTTTGATAAAGTGAATCCTAAAATCCTTCTATTGCCCTTTTTCTTCTGTGATTGATAGTTTGATAGTTTAGAAGGGGTAACAGTTCACTGCGACCTCAAGGTCTATTGTGCCCCCTTACAGAGCTGTTCTGACCACATCCTTCACAGCTCGCCTTCCAGTTCCAGAGATCTGATGAAATCCAATATCTGTGAGGTTCAACGAGGCTAGTTCCTGGCTTTTACAAGTTTCTCGCCCAAGGCATTCTCTCCTTAGGCTCGCAATGCCAAGGCATTCCGTGACTAGGTGAATGGGGGTTTCTTCCTCCTCCCCACAGAACCTACACTCTTCAGTCTCCGACAATCCCATCCTCAAGGTGACATTCGTGTGCCCTCTTTGGCAAGTGTATTGGCCTCGTCGTTTCCTTTGATTCCCGAGTGGTCGGGAACCCAGGTTAAAAAGACCTTATTTTTCTTGCCTACCTCATTGAGTTTGTTCCGGCACTCCCAGATCATCTTTGAGTCGATGACGTAGGAGCTCGGTGCTTTAATAGCAGCTTGACTATCTGAGTGTATGGCTATATCGCACTTCTGATAGTTTCTTTCCAGATTTATAGGTATCTAGACATCTTTGTATCTTTTATATGTTTTATTTCGAATTTCACTCTATTTAGGCCAGGTTTATGTGGGTTTTACTTCTTCATATCTCTCTCAAAATGACATATAATAAGAATACAATTGTTGTAATAAAACCTATGGAATGGAAATCATCTCTAAAACAACGAGTTTTATGGCGATGCCTCCCGAAACGACGATATGAAGAAGAAAATATAACGAAAACTGCCGAATAAAGAGAAAATGGATCCAAAATCGTGCCACTTTTCCCGCTTTTGATACAGACAAAAGGCCTATGGAAGATCGTTACTGCTTCATAAGCAAAGTGCGTCTCTTCAACTGCGCGACCCTGCTGGGAAACTGTAACTTTCCCCCATTAACCTAATTACTCTTTACGTGCTGGAATCGCATTTTCCATTACGCCGAATGAATTAATTTCCTTTTGGATGCGGCTAATTGAAAACTGTTGGATGTACTGGAGATGGTTGACAAAAATTCGTGTTTTGAATGGAACACGCAAACAAGAGTTACTGCGTTAAGCTGGATGATACTAAGATCTGTTTCTTTGTGAGCTTGAGAATTCTCAAAAGTGATATGAAACATAGATTTTGTAGGAATACATTTTTTATCATTATAGTCTGGTAGATATCTGGTGATAAGACAAAAGGGATTGGACATCGAGATAGTGATCCCAAGACTCAGGTGGAAGATACCATGAGGTGGGTACTTACTCAGAGAAGTAGCTCACAACACGACATCGCAGTATACACACATTGTGAAAAAAAATCGTCACCCCTATCAACTCTCAACTTATTGAATGAAACATGAAAATTTTCGAGTGTGGTCTTCACTATCTTATCCGTTGAATGAAAACAAATCCTCAAAAATGCAGAACATCATCAAGTTTCAAAATGATAAACTGATCAATAATCTTATGCTTTCTTTTCATAATGACACCGCACTTCTCACAAACCCTCAATTGAGACCGAAGTCCAGGCTACCCCCGGTCAGAACAGCCAACCAACTTATTAATCTTTCCATCAAAGAACTATGGCGCACAGAGTGGAGACATCAGGAGGTCAGAAACTCCAATCTAATCGAAGGCTCAACATCAGAAGTAGAAGGCTTCAACCTTGGACGTAGAGATTGGATCAACCTGAATAGAATAAGAACTGGCCATGAAATATGCAACAAGTCTTTCACGCTGTGGGGAAGAGCTGAAGACCCATCATGTCCTAAGTGCAACACTGCTGAACATACTGTCCTACATATGATGCTGGAGTGTCCTGATACCCGATTTAAGGCAGTCTACAGGACATTTAGTCCAGTCAAATAAGCATTTAACCTCGGAATTCGAGATACCCAGCTGAAAATCTGTAAATACTTTTATATTGACTCCCTAAAAGTTGCGCTTTTTTTGGAAATATTTAAGTTCCTATGGGTTTTTTCCTACTTTTAGTTATTAAGAATATTGTAGAATACAAAATTATCTACAAATTTTGTTTGAAAAAAAATTTCGATAATGGCATTGATAAAGGCGACAACCATCCGGGAGCCTTGACCATTACCTTTAGTGTATTCAGGATGGGTTTGCCATGTGGATTGTTTTTAGGTCAGTCAGCTCTGGACACTTGCATACCACGTGCTCAGATTTTTCTGCTTCCGACCCACAAAGCCTGCAAACATCATCTGCTGACTTTCCCATACGGTACAAAGTAAAAAGGGATATTGTGAATTAGTGGCAACGAACTTGGGATGAAAACCAGTACGGACACTGTAGACAGGTAGGAACGGACATACTCAATCTGACATTTAAAGCGACGCAACTAACACGGGACATGGAAATATGAAGAAAGCCTATCTAAAACGATTTAACCTAACGGAGACAAGCGGACAATGTGAATGCAACGGACAGGACGAAGATTCCAGACACATAAGAACACAATGCACAATAGATTGAATAGAATAAGACAGAAAATCACAGTAACGGTTTGGAATAGATAGAAAAGTTGACGTAATGCATATTGCGATGAGTGAGACTTTTCACCGATTTCGGAGCATTATAGACATTAGACTGCCAATAAGGTTTGAGTTCCACTCTCTAATAACCTCTGGCCGAACAATTGTCTTCCTCAAATTCTGCTGCTAGTTCATCCAAATTTGTCAGTTTCTCAAAAACTTTTTAAAATGATTTTTTCCCTTTTTAAAAAGCGCAGTTGTGCAAGTTGTGTCACAGCCACTCAATGCGTGCAGAAATAAAATATGTTTTTGGAATGGGGATAATCAAAACTTTTAGTCGAGTAAATCTCGGTTTTTACATTTCCTTTTCCAACTTCTTAAAAAAAATTTCTTGTTCGTAAGACAGTGTACGACCAATTAAAATGACAAGTAAATCAGTTCATCAACTGTATATTGCGCGTTTTCGACCGGAGGCGCCGCAAAAAACCGATTTTTGTGACCTTCGACCTCAAATTTGTTAGTTGCTCACACCCTACCATAATGTAGGTTTTGAGACTACTTTTAGGGAGTCAATATAAAACTATTTGCCGATTTACAGCTGGGTATCTCGAATTCCGAGATTTTGGCCAATTTTTGTATTATTTGACTGGACTAATTCATAATCTTACTCCAACAGCACTCGCCTAGTTGAGTTCGAGCAATTTGAGACTTTGACTTGCTTTATATTTTGACTTTTATTCTTCGGTCGAGTCACGATTCTGTTCAAACAACAAGAAATGTTTTGCACAGGTCTAGACAGACTAGAGCGACTCAACTCCGCCTAGAAAGTTGTGCCTTCTAAGTAGAAAACATTATTGAACTAAGTATTGTTTCTCTGCTCGACAATTTGAGGATCATTTCATTCATCAGGATGATAACGCCCAATCACACCGCACATAAATGGTTCAGAACATTGTTCAAGAGAACAATATTCAGAGAATTAACTGCCCAACAAACTCACCATACATGACTCCAACCTTCAACTTTTCAGGAATTGAGTTTAGGCCTTCAGGAAGAATGGAACGATATGCCTGGAAATTTTATTAATGACTTGATTAGTGGGATGCTAAGCTTGTTTGGCAGTTGATTGGAAGAAGAAATGGTTGAATTTGGATTCAGTTGTGCAATAAGTATAATTAATCGAAAATTTGAAAAATCGATTTTGGCATTTCTGACGATGTGGGTATGCTTAATGAAGTATGCGACTATACATTCATTATTTCATTAAGACCTTATGCCAATTCTATCGGTGTTGTGTTCGGTGTCTCTCAGTGAATTGCCGTCATCAGATTTCTAGTGCAAATTGTTTAGTCAATGCAACTAACTAAAGCTGCAGACGCCTGCAGTAATAGTAATTTATCATTCGAAAATATTCGTTTCTCCACTCCAAAACCAGTAACAAGGTTGGGTACTGGCTAGGTAATTCAATTTCGAAATGTGGTCTGTCGAACTAATGCGAATTTCCTAGAGAGACAAGTTGATTTCGAATGCAATTTATCATGGTGTCACAGTTTGTTCTCCAGGTTCCCTTTCATCGATCACTGCTGATAAATGATCATTTCTATTTATTCTAGCGTTTTGATAACATCGATCGAATTTACTTAGATGGGTTAAAACTGAAAGAAAGAGGGTTCTACTTTAAAGATTATGAATTGAAATGGATATTCGAAGGGGCACACCCATATAAAACCAGCCCAAATAGAATGAAATTGAAAAAAAAACATAAGATATATAGGATTCAGGGGAAAACCGACAATTGAAGGATCTTACGTTTCACTTTATCAAGAATCGGGAAAAGTGGTTGAATTGGTAATAATGAACATCAAAAATATCATTCAGAGAGGAGTGAAAACAGTCTATGCAGTAGAGAAAATAATCAAGTCTGCGCAGAATGAAATGAGGTATACAATGCAGAGCCAAATAATAGAGAAAAGCAATAATCAAATATAACTGAATAACAGAAGCTGCAGTTACAGCAATTATTATAGTCGTAGATATTCGTTTCTTCGGTTTCAACATGGCTAATTTAATTTCTGAATGCAGTCTGTCGAACGGGGAAACTATGGCGAATTTTCAAAGGAGACAAGTTGTTTTCGAATGCAATTTATCATGGTGTACTGTTGCCTTGTATTCCAAGTTCCAGGCATCGATCACTGTTGATAAATTGATCATTTATATTTATCCTGGCGTTTTGATAACGTCGAATTTATTTAGATGGGATAAAACTGAAAGAAATAGGTCTCAACTTTGAAGATGATTAATAGCAATGGAGATCTGAAGCAACATTCATATAAACCTGGCCCAAATAGAGCGAAATTCAATGAAGAGCATATAAAGAATAAAGGAAAACTGGCACTGTTAAATTATTGCGACTTCGAGTTGAACCGCGCGCAAATTGTAGTATTTGAAGAATTTTACGTTTCTAATTATCATACATAAGCTGGAATTGGTTTTAGAAAACAATCAAAATATCAAACGTGGGCGTACAATGGCTTAATTAAAACAGTCGTGAATAAAGAATAATAATCAAGTCTAGGCGGATCATAATAAGGCATTTGATAGCCTTCAGTCTTCTAGCAAACAAAATTCATATTGCTTTGGAAATTCACATCGGAAACATAGGAAATTCAATGCATCAAAGAGAGAATTTAGCCGTGCAGCTGACCAGAGTCATAATGAAAGGTTCACGTGATTTGTAACTCTCTATATAAACGAGTGACTGGAATATTGTGTTTGGTCTCTCTCTTATCGTTGGGAATGACAGTGTGGAAGGCGAGCTGTAGCGCAGTTTCGAAGACAGTTACGAAAATGATTTGGCCGAGACACTGACAGGACAGTTTTTGTAGAAAAAGTGACAAGGGAAATCAGATTTGAAGTTAGTGGAGAGAATAGTTCGTATTTTGCACAGGGTGGACCAAAAGTCCGTTTACTTTTTAATCAGTACTTACGCCGCGAGCAGCGAAGGCGGGGTGGGACGAGGGGGTACGTAACTCGAGAGCAGCCTATGGGAATTCATTGCCATGGCGCCATTCAACGGAGCACAACGTGCGTTCTGCGTACGCGAGTACTATCGAAACAACGATTCTCCGACTATAGCGCAACGAAAATTTTGCGCTCACTACAACTTACGGCATTAAAATGAAGCTCCATCAATTCAATTGATTAGAAAATGGGTACACAAGTTTGAGGAGACAGGTTCGACAATGGATAAACCACGATCCGGCCGATCTAGGACTTCAAGGGATGCCGAACACGTAGAGACTGTAGGAACATCCGTTCGCGAACAGCCTACCCTCTCTACTCGAAAGCGGTCAAGTGTCTTAAATGTGTCAAGAACATCTTTAATTCGTATTGTCCACAAATATTTACATTTACATCCTTATAAATTTCAAATGGTGCAGAAATTTTTGGTCAAAAAGTGATATCAAAAAGAGGTGACGTTAACTGATCACCTCGTAGTCCAGATTTATCCCCAATGGATTTTTTTCTTTGGGGATACCTTAAAAATAAAGTTTTTGACACCAACCCAGCGCCTCTTGAAGAATTAAAGGAACGCATCAGCGAAGAAATCCAAAACATTTCAGGCAAGGCCGTGATAGAAAATTTTCGCTCCAGGTTGCAACAGTGTCGTGAGGGACAAGGGTCACATATGGATGATGTAATATTCAAATAATAAAATCCCCATTTGTCTTTTTCAATAATAAATAAACAGATTTTGCAGCATTTATCTAGTTTTGTTTTTATCATTGTTTAAAAAGTAAACGGACTTTTGGTCCACCCCTGTAGTTTGAAGAGTAATAATAGTAGAGCCTTAATAATAATATATACTATTTTTTTCTCCAACCAAGCCAAAATTAAAATAAATTTGGCGATAGCAAGTCGGGAGTCAGGGATATCCGGTATTGTTGGTGAATAATGATTGTCAAGTAGACGTCAAATGCAATTACTTTTAATCCATGGAACACCCTGTATATTTTCCATGTTTGGCTAGCTCTTTTTTCCCCTGATTTCGAATATATAACAAATGTTGGTCTATCTTTCTTATTCTGAGCACCACAGAGTTTCAAATTTCAATAACCAAGTTCGTGCATATTTAAGTGGCCAATTTGATCTTTGGATTTGTGATGGCGCACCCATTTATTGCCACCAAATAGTCCCGATTTAACACCGTTGGACACGTTTTTATAGCCGTTCCTGAAGGAAGAAATTTAGTTCAGCAATAATGACAATCAATGAAAACGGGAGAATAATATTAATGATATAAAATCAACCAATATTAAACCCATAATTCGGAACTGAACTAGTCCCGCACAAATAATGATGATAATATTGTAATAAAATAATAGTCTAAACAACTTGAGACAACTATTTATGAACTATGTGTATTGAAAGATGGAAAGAAGGTGGTAATTTTGAGCAATTTCTTTAGTTGATGTTATTATTCTTACCATACTACCATAGTTCATCATCATTATTCATTATTTAAGTAATCGTTAAGTATTCTAAAATAATACTTTTAAGTAGATTGTTTGGATATAAAGAATTTCGTAGGTATTTCACATATTTTTTCATTCGGTGTCATCATTTCAAAACTTTGAAACTCTGAAAATTGAAGAGAGACACATCCACATACGCATTTATATTCAAGATCTGGAGGAAATAGCATATCAAAAAAAGAAAGAATATACAGGACAGGGTGTCCCATTTGAAAAAATATAGTTGCATTCAATGTTGTTTACCCTGTATATCTTTTCATTGACCTTATTATAACTTCAAAAATGAGCATTTTCAGTAAACGCACTCCTGCTGTAAAATGATTACAGATCTTGGCAGGTGGTTCTTAAAATTTGAAACTTGTGGTTCTCAGAATAAAAGAGATAGACCAACATATGTTACATATTCGAAATCACGGGAAAAAGAGCTGACCAAACATGGAAAAATATACAGGGTGTTCCATTTGAAAAAATGAAGTTGCTATCAATATGTTGGTCTCCCTGTATATATTTCAGTTTCTGGACTCTGGATATGAAAGAACCTCAGTTGATTCCGTGAAACTTTTATACGAAACATTTTTTTGTATCTCCTTTAGTAACAAAGTTAAAGGGGGGGTCAAATTATAGTGAAAAACCCGGTACCTTGAGCCAATTTTTACAAGTGAGTAAAGGAGGACCATGAGATCGGCATACGATCATCCAAATATTATAGAGTATTGTGGCGACAGAAAACTTCTGGAGAGTTTGATAGACTGCAAACACGTGTTGGAAGTTGTGCAGAAGGGCCTGACTGAATATTTGGAAACGAAGAGGATGATCTTCCCAAGACTGTATTTCCTCAGTGATGACGAACTTCTAGAAATACTGTCTCAAGCCAGAAATCCTCTGAGACACAATTAATAGGACTTGAGGTCGCAGTGAAATGTAATCCCATCAAGAATCTACATGAAAACTATGATCCTACCTTTTTGAGAATAACAATTTAGCAAACGAATCCGTCAAATTCGGCGAAGACTTCGTGGTTGGACTACTGTTTCCATCACCCTCTTTGCCCTCTTTATTCTCAGAACTCTGGCTTCTTGTCCTGAACGCAGCTCTTCTATTCGCTGCGTTCAAAGTTTGGGAAGAAAACTCAGCCGCGCTCTGTGCTCTTCTCGGTGGTCTTTTCTTCCTCTTCAAACTGGACCTCGAGGACCTCTCCTGGTACCATCTTTCATGGCCGATCACATTGGACTCTTTCTCGTCCTCCTTCTTGTTGATGGACTGGTACAAGTTGAACATGGGCACAGAGAGAGGACGGACCGCGTGCTTTCTCTTGAAGAACAACATATGAACTGATACTTTTACGGGTTTCATCCTGTTACGGTAATTACCGTGATTCGTTGTTTGTGGATTATTGCGGATATTGTAGGGGTTCCCTGTACGAACGGATTATTGATTTGCGGGATCTCGTATGGTGACAGGTCGTTTCCATTTGCGAGTTGTGTTCATTGACTTATTTTTGATACTAGCGAACCCGCCCCGGCTTCGCACGGACATCACATTAGAAACTCAAAAATAACAGTACTTCTATACTATTTAATGGATGTTATTATGCATATAACCTTCCTCTTGAATCACTCTAACAACATGGGCTGAAAAGTCCCGGGCCTAACAAAGAAAACACAATTTTTTTGGTTCAAAATTAGCTTTATTCATCAACGTAATCTCCATCAAGAGCAACGCAATCATTCCAGCGTCGCTCTAACATTTCAATACCACTCTTGTAGAACGATTTATCTTTTGCCTCAAAATAGGCCTCAGTTTCAGCAATAACCTCTTCATTCGTGCGAAATTTCTTACCGGCGAGCATTTTTTTCAGGTCTGTGAACAGCCAGTAGTCGCTGGGAGCCAAATCTGGCGAATACGGTGGATGAAGGAGCAATTCGAAGTTCAATTCACGTAGTTTTGCCACTGTTTTGATCGACTTGTGACACGGTGCGTTGTCCTGATGAAACAAAATTTTTTTCTTTGCCATATGCGGTCGTTTCTTTGCAATTTCGGCCTTCAAACGCTCCAATAACGCTATATAATATTCACTGTTGATGGTATTTCCTTTCTCAAGATAGTCGATGAATATTACACCATGCACATCCCAAAATACCCAGGCCATAACCTTTCCAGCCGATTGTTGTGCTTTCGGGTGCTTTGGACGAGGTTCACCAGTTGCTGTCCACACAGATGAATATCGTTTTGATTCCGGAGTGAAGTGATGGATCCATGTTTCATCCATCGTCACATATCGACGCAAAAATTCCGGTTTGTTACGTTCAAACATGGCCAAACACTGCTCAGAAGCATGAACACGTTCTTGTTTTTGGTCGACAGTGACCAAACGCGGCACCCACTTTGAACAGAGCTTTCTCATGTTCAAATGTTCATGTAATATAAAGCCAACACGTTTTTTTGGTATCCTCACGATGTCAGCTAACTCACGCAACTTCACTTTTCGATCATTCAAAACAATTTTGTGGATTTTTTTGATGTTTTCTGGTGTTACCACCTCATTTGGACGTCCACAGCGTTCTGCATCATCGGTGTCTCTACGACCACGTTTGGAGTCAGCAAACCAACGTTTGATTGTTGTTTCTGATGGAGCGGAGTCCCCATAACACTTATCAAGCCATTGCTTTGCTTGAACGGTATTTTTTCCCATCAGGAAGCAGTGTAAAATCAAAACACGAAATTGTTTTTGATCCATTGTTATGAAAATGAAAATGGAAAAAACTCTTAACACAATAACTCACCACCTAATGAATCGAATGTCATGGAATTTTGACAGCTATTTTATGTAGGTTGGTATCAACTGAAAAAAAGGTTACTGCAATAAAACTAGCGCCCTTTATATGTTAGGCCCGGGACTTTTCAGCCCATGTGATATCTATTAAAAAACGCATCAAAATCCGTTGCGTAGTTTCAAAGATTAAGCATACAAAGGGACATAGGACAGAGAAAACGACTTTGTTGTATACTATGTAGTGATGATTAATTCTCTACCCCATTGATCACTTTTTTTCTATAACCTACCGTTTCGAAAATATATTGAATAAACTTGGGAAGAGATGGAAAATGACATTTTTTCACCTTTTAATGAAAAGGAATCGTTCTCTGATCATCCGATCAGAATGTTTGATACCTCATTTTATAGGTAATTAATTCTCTACAAACGCCGTACTGACCACTCCTTTTGAAAATAAATCGAATAAACTTGGAAGGAGATGAAAAATGACATTTTTCATCTATTAATGAAATTAAATCGGTCTTTGTTCATCCGATCCTGTGATCAAATACTAACTTGAAGTCTTAGTAACACTCAGTTAAAAAAACATCAAAAAACAAATCATTTCAGTAGCTATGGCGTCATGCTCTTCTTGACACGATCACGCTAGATTTCCGTGGGAATCAGGTATTTTCCCGCCGTAAAAAGTAGCCTGTGTCCGTGCCTAGCATCCTATCTTTATATTAACCAAGTCTTATGAAATCCGTTCAGACGTTAAGGCGTGAATGAGGTAAACTTTTGAAACAAACGATTAAAAATCACTAACTTAATTAGTTTTCTGCCTACTGCCTACGCCTTAAGTACGATAGCATGAATATTAATAGCCATATCCTCTTCTAGGTCACTATCTATCTCCTAACTAAATTTCATCAAAATCCGTTCAGCCGTTTAGGCATGATAGAGCCAAACTCCCAGCAAAAACCATAAAAAAATCACTAACTCAATTCAGTTTTCTACCTACTTCCTACCCCCTTAGTACGGTGACATGATCATTTAGATCTTATATCCGTTTTTAGGTAACCATCTATTACCTTACTAAATTTATCAAAATCTGCTCAGCCGTTTAGACGTGAAAGAGCAAAAGTCCCAACAAAAATGACTAAAAATTACTAACTCAATTTAGTTATCTGCCTACTGCTACCCCCTAAGAACGATGGCGTGATTATTTATAGCCTATGACCATTTCTAGGTTATCATCTATCACCATACCAAATTTCATCCAAATCAGTTCAGCCGTTTAGGCGTGAAAGAGTAACAGACAGACATACAGAGTTACTTTCGCATTTATAATATTAGTATGGATTCCTTATGAGTCGGCGACAGCTCGCCTTACCATCGAGTCCTTGCGGACTACTGTGGCACACACTAGAACTGTGCTGAGCACTGAAGAAAAGTGCTTCGAGCACAAAGCATCAAGCCCTATTGAAAAGTGCTTCGGAATCTCGTGCACTAAACCTTTATTATCTGAGAAATGCTCGCGATTACTGAGCACTTTTGGAGAATAATTCGTGTACACGAGCAAAGAACACTAAGCACTTTTCAAAATGAAACTGTATTTTCCATCCAAATGTCTCTCAGTTGGAAATTTCAATTTTGATGTCTTGATTTTTTCTTTCGAGTGTAAGGTTACCATGACGTCATACCAAGGAAATTTGGTAGAATAGCATGTGTTCTCGAAACAGATATTGAAACTCGAAAAGTTATAAAGATACAATGACGTCTTGCCAACTAATTGGATGGAAATGTCTCTTATGGCGAAGCTAGAAAAAAATGAGCTCTTTACGGCATTCTTTCAGTGGACAGACTGTAACTTGAAAATTTGCCAATAAATATCTTAAAAAACCTGTATCGTATATCCAAAAAGGGTTGCATTGCTCCATAAAATTTACCAAAAAAAATTTCGCCATAACAACTTGACAATTTGTTCTCTGTGTCAAAGTAATGAGAACATCAAGACTTATTCTAATCTATAATATATAACGTGATCGTTTTTTTACTCAGACTTATAATCCTAGAAAGATTCAATAATTCAGATATCCATCGAGGTAGACCGAAAAAAATTTAATATTTTAGTTCTTCGTCTATTCCAATCACGCGAAACTCCGTCATTTTCATTTCTGACAAGTCCATGAATGGACTAGTGCTTGGTAATTCCTGAAAGTGCTTTGGAGCACTTCTTTGAATTACAAAGCACTCGTTCAATAATTCTCGGGAGTACAATGCTTTCGAGCAACAAAATGCTTCGAGTGCTTTCACGAGCACTAAGCACAAGGTTACGCCACCTAGATTCAAATTTCCCTGATGAGATCAAGCCTCTGGATGAAGTTGACTATCTTATTCGGAGATAAGTTTTTCAGTTCGTTTTCAGCGATGTCAACCGAAAGCCTCGAATCTGATACGATCCACTACTGGGCACTGAGACATATCGACCAGATTTTGGTGTTATTGTATTCATTAAATTTTCCTGAACAACATCAGTGAAACCAACAGGTCACAGTCTGTCTTAGTTTAGAAAATATAGACCTCCAAGATTCCAAAAATGATCCATCTTCACGTCAATTTTTTCAACAGTAAAAACACAAGAGCTTTTTTTTATCGGATAAATTTCTCTTGCAACGAAACAGTTTTGCTAATCACTAATTTTACAAGAAAAAACTGACATGATAAAATCGCGACACCGAAGGTGGAGCGAATTTCTCTGATGTCAGTTCTTCGAGCAAATTTAGTGATTGGCAAAACTTTGAGTTGAAGAGAATTTATCTGATAAAAGAAAGCTCGAGTGTTTTTTGGCAAGATAAATTAACGACAGGATATATGGATGAACAACAACAATAATTAAAACGATTCATCTTTTGGGTTCTTATATCAACAAAGTTAAATAATTACCACACCGATTCAAAATGAAAGCACTATATGTTCAAAATTCAAAAATCTGACAGACTAATTGACATATTGAGGAAGAGAAGTTTTTATCGCGATAAAAAAGGATGCACCTTTTTTATCGATGTCAAAGTGACAATAACATTTCCAGGTCTATGATATTTAATATTGAAGTTAATTTATCAACAGTAAAAACACAAGAGCTTTTTTTTATCGGATAAATTTCTCTTTGCAACGAAACAGTTTTCCAATCACTAATTTTACGAGAAAACTGACATGATAAAATCGCGACACCGAAGGTGGAGCGATTTTATCTGATGTCAGTTTTTCGAGCAAATTTAGTGATTGGCAAAACTTTGAGTTGAAGAGAATTTATCTGATAAAAGAAAGCTCGAGTGTTTTTTGGCAAGATAAATTAACGACAGAATATATGGATGAACAACAACAATAATTATCTTTATTAATACAATAAAATTTAATATTGTATTCACAGAAATATTTTTCTTGTACCATCTTCGCAGTCAAATTCCAATTACTTTACCGCATATTCTTTATAATCATCTCCATTTTTCTTTTTCATATTATAGGCCCAATCCTTTAATGTATTTGCTACTTCATGTAATGGAATTATTTCGGACAATTCATACTTTCGAACTTGACAAAACTCCATAAATTGTCTCCAGATTAAAGCTTTTGTGTTTTTTGTAGATTGCTGTATAGACTTCTCGATATTTGTCGTAATTTGCTCAGTCGAAACTTCACCAAAACGATTCATCTTTTGGTTTCTTATATCAACAAAGTTAAATAATTACCACACCGATTCAAAATGAAGCACTATATGTTCAAAATTCAAAAATCTGACAGACTAATTGACATATTGAGGAAGAGAAGTTTTTATCGCGATAAAAAAGAATGCACCTTTTTTATCGATGTCAAAGTGACAATAACATTTCCAGGTCTATGATATTTAATATTGAAGTTAATTTATCACTATAAAAACACAAATTCACTGCTCCAATTTAGTCTATAAATCACCTTCGAACATTGAAATAACTATTTAAATAGTTTAATTTCAGGTATATTCAATAATTACTGCAGAAACATCGGAATTCTATAGGCACCACATATTCACAAATTCCTTAGAATTTGTATATATGTGATACATCCAGAATAATCGATGTTTCTGCATTAATTATTGTATATACCTGAAATGAAACTATTCGAATAGTTATTTGAATGTTCAAAGGTGATTTATGGACTGAATTGGAGCAGAGAATTTGTGGTTTTATAGTGGAAAAAGCGACGTGAAGATTGAACATTTTTAAATTGGGGGGCCCATATTTTCTAAACCAAGACAGACCGCCACCTGTTGGTTTCACTTATGTTGTGCAGGAAGATTCAATGAATACAATGACACCAAAGTCTGGTCGATATCTGGTGGTCACCGAAATTCGAAATTTACCTCAATATTTTCTTGTGAACGACCACTACGACTGTATTTTTCACTTTTTCATTTCCACCGAAACGGCATCTTGAATTTTTCTAATAATTTCACCAATAGATGGACGATTATGCAAACCAAAAATTCACGTAATTTTCTGAAAACATTATTTACAGAACGCTGATTTTATAAAACAATTCAAAAATTTTAACGCGTTGTTGTATCGTGTACGAAGCCATTTTTATAAAATGTCATACATCACACTTCTTAAATGTCATGTCATGCCATGCATCATTATATTTCATTATTCTTGAAACACCCTTTGGATTCCGAAGTATTTATCTAACGAATTTTATCAATTTCCATCTCTAATGCTTTCGTTTTGTTAGATATTTCATGAACGTACCTACTAGTGAGGAAAAAAGAATTTCTGTAATGTTCTTACGATTTGATATTTTATTATTTGAACAAATACAATATCATAATACCAAGGAGATAGAATAGTATAGAGTTGCTATCAAAGAAATGAAAGTGGTATCAGATCCGCCATATTACTGCTATACGTCGAATTTTGACAATCATTGAATTTTTTCTGAAATAGTGATTTTTGTACCTTTTTTAAGTTGAATTGAGATTTCTTGTGCTTAATAAATAATAATAAAAGTTATCGTGTGCTGTATGGCTTTCTACAAGCAGAGAAGGGACAGATAAGAAGAAAATTAGAGAAAAAACATATCACAGGTAGGGATGAGTACTGAACAGATCCGCATTCGAATTTTTGCTTGTATGTCTTGGTAATCTGATATCTTTTAATATGTGCATTTTATCGCCTGAAGAAAAATGTTTATTTGATATTCAATTGACCTTATTTGAACAGGAGTCCTAAATACCCAACACGTCGTATTTTTTGGGTGAAATTCATAAACAGAAAAAACTGGCAACTTAATTCAACCCTGAACTTTCAGCCATATTGGTCATATATAAGCCCCGCCCAGTGGTTCCATTTTTCCTTACACAATTGTATGTCATAGCGTCTCTTCTCTCTATTCTATCTCTATGCATAATACATATCTATCATTTTTCAATAATGAAAATATAAAGCTTCTACCCAAAAAAAAAGAGTTTACAGAATATGAGTTCCAGAATGAGAAAGATATGAAACAAGTCAATAACAGTGAATGAATTCCTCAGGAAACAATATCAATTACTCCAGTCTTCCATTTTCCGTTGTGCGTTTCCAACCTCAAACGAGAAAATAGAATTGGAGGTCTGGATAACTTTCCATTAGTCAGCCAAAGTCCCAGTGCTGATGTAACGATACAGTAATAACGTCCCAAGAATCTAGCTGATTGCTGATTTTCAGCCAAGATTTCTCAAGGGATAACCTTCCGTCGAGCGTGTTTTCTGAGAGTGAAATGAGAACACTGGCTCCAAGATTTCCTAGGAAGTGTGGAAATTGGACACGATAGCCAACTAATGATGAGCCATAATTATATAG